>CP045898.1:17802248-17827819 GCA_013387185.1 Caligus rogercresseyi
GGGTGCGACGGTCACAGTTATGACATATTGGAGTTCCAGACCCACCGCTCATGGGGCCTTGGGTTCGGCAAATCATAACTATGACATATGGGGGATCAAAACCCACCACCCGTGAACCCTAGGAATCCAAGGTCACGGCAATGATAAATTGGGGCTCCAAACCCTCTTCCCAGGGCTCTTGTGTTCTGCTGGTCACAATTATGATATATTGGGGTTCCAAACCCACCGCCCATGGGCCCTCGGGCTCTGCTTGACACAACTATGACATATTGGGGTTCCAAACCCACTGCCCATAGGCCCTGGGCTCCGCCTGACACAACTATGAATATTGGGGTTCCAAACACACCTATCTTGGGCCTTGGGTTCCACTATATAAATTTCAATAAATTGGGGATCCAACCCCACCACCTATTGGTCCCAAGGGTTCAATCAGTCTAAACTATGACATATTGAGGGTTTTAACCCATCGCCTATGGACTGTCGCGTTCCTCCGATCACAACTATTGCCCATTAGCAGTAGGTTTGGAACCCAAATATGTAATATCTGTGATTGGCTAGCCCGAGGGCCGAACCTTTGTGCCCATAGTCGTTGGGTTCGGAACCCCAATATGTTTGTAGTTGTGATCGGCCGAACCCAAGGGTCTATTAGCGGTGGGTTTGGAATCTAAACGTGTCGTAGCTGTGATCGGCTAAATCTGAGGCCCATGGGCAGGTGGGTTGGAACTCCAATATATCATAGTTGTGACCGCGGAACCCAAAGGCCCTTAGAAAGAGGGCTTGGGACTCCAATATATCATAAATGTGACTGACGCAACCCGAGGGCCTATGGGCGTTGGGTTTGGAACCCAAATATATCGTAGTTGTGACCGGCGGAACCCAAGAGCCCTTGGGAAGAGGGTTTGGAACCCCAATATATCATAGCTGTGACCCTCGCAACCCATGGGTCCATGTGCGTTGACGTTGGAACCCAAATATGTTGTAGTTGTAATCGGCGGAACCCCAATAAATCATAGCTGTATCTGGCAGAACCTAAGGTCCCATAGGAAGTGGTGTTCGGAGCCCCAACTCGAAAAAAATGGTTTTTCATTCCTCGCATACCAAGTATGGGCAGGGTTGGATCTCCAATGCTTGATGAGCTTGCAAGGCTAATTTTGTCTGATGTATTTTATTAAGGGAATTGTGGGCGCTTTCCTGTGGGTAATTTTCTGGGGTATTTTCCTGCGGGCAATTTTCCGTTCACCATTCTAAACAATAAAGAATACTAAAGAGAGAGAAAAAGATAGTACAATCGATTTTTTTTAAAATAGATTCATGAAAACCACTTTAACAAAATCTACTTAATATAGTCTAAATATGACATTTCATGTTTAAAAAGTTAATGACATATGTTCAATTATGTTTTTTTCTAAAACAAACTATCTAAAATATTTTATATATATTTTATTGTTATCTGTTGTTGTATTTGATTTACTCATTTTTTAGATAACATAATAAAGAATTTCATAACCGAAAAAAGGGAATGACATAAATAGAAAACTTAAATTTGAAGTAAGGTCTTTAATATGAAGTTATGTTTTTCAATAATGGACTGTACTTCTTTTCTGAATAAAAAAACTCATTTATTTTTAATTATATAACATTTTGAAAGTTTGATTAAAAATCTTTTGTGCCATAATTTGTTAATAACATACTTGTTATAATTATTTACAAAATGTTTATCATAAAACTCGTACAGAGTTTTTTCAAAGAAATAAGAATAATAATATTTTTACTTATATGAAGTTAATAATATAATGATTAATTTTACTGTTACTACTTTTTATAAAACATGTATTTGGTGATTAATTTTAAAGTTTTTATAAGCCTAAGACAATTTTATTATGTTTGATCTATAATTTCTTGGAACTTTTTCAGATACAACTTTTTCAGATCTCTGAGTTTTTGTCTTATATACAGGTGATTCACTTAAATTGAGACTCACATATTACAAACTACAATCTTTGTATTAAATTTTACATAAATAATTTTTAAACAAAAATGATAGCACAATGTGTAATTTACAAAATGTATTTCAATAAATTTTCACATATCCTCCTTTGGACTTCACTACAGCTTTGAACCTCTCATGGTGGAGGCAACACAGGCAGGAATCTCTTCCTCAGACAAAGATTTTCACGGTCCAGGCCACCCACAACAGTCAGAATGACCGGGTTTTATCTTGAAAAAGGAAGACATCCCCGTGCAGCTGAGGACTCTCTTCAGAAGGCAAAAGCCACCCTCAGTCATGGTCTGAGCTGAGAAGAGATTCCTGCCTGTGTTGCCTCCACCGTGAGGAGGTTCAAAGCTGTAGTGAAGGCCAAAGAAGGATATGTGAAATTTAATGAAATACATTTTGTAAATTACACATTGTGCTATCATTTTTGTTTAAAAAATTATTTGTGTAAAATTTAATACAAAGATTGTATGTAGTTTGTAATATGTGAGTCTCAATTTAAGTGAATCACCCTGTATATATATATTAATTAAGTTGATATATATTTAGAAAATTATCCTTCCGTATCCCGATTTTTCTCCTAATAATGTTTTATGTTTTTAGATATATTCTATTAAAAATTACGATTGCTTAAAAGGTTCCACCGAAGTTTTAAAAATTACGGGACTCCCAATTCAAAATGTAATACACGTATATGAAATATATCTTAAATACAAATTAGTTGTAGATAAAAATAGTAATTGAAAATAAGCTTCCCATCTCAAGGGAAGAGAGAGAGAGAAAGAGACTCCAGTAAATACTTTTTGCATTGGAAGGAGTTTTTCGTAAGAAGAGGAAGTAAAACAGTTTGTAATATTTTTTGTCTAAAGGCGGCATTTTTAAGAATGATTTATTTACGAGCGGGCTGAGAAGGCAATTATTTTAGAAATCAAAAGTTTTTGATACTCAATACTTATAAGTGCACCATTAAAGATTGAAAGAAATAATAACAATAGTCCTCAATATCTTACTCTAGGGAAAAATAGGTATCTATAGAAGAATATATTCTCAATACTACCGAAATACCGTTTGTCCCTTTTTATGTACATTTTTTCTTCTTCTTGAGTTATAAACATGTGATTTTGTGTTTATGTACAAGTATAAGATAAAATAAAGCTATGTTGTACTTAGGTAAAAATAAATAAATAATAGTATGCAATAGTTTAATATAAGGAAAAATAGGTATCTGTAGAAGAAATCTACTGTATGTAACACCGAGATACCGATTATCTATCGATAACTCCTTTCAAACAGTTGTGTATTTAATTAAGATTGTGATATTCATTTTATGTTGATCTACTGCTATCAATGGACTGAAGTGATTCAATCGGTGCTGATAATTTGTATCTCCTTCGTAAGGAATAATCTTGACCCTCTATTCTGTCTATTAGCAAAAAAATGAGATTCTTTTGACATGGAGATGAGACACTGTTGCTTAAAAAACACGATTCTATCGAAAATTTACCTGGACGAAAATATAAGAAAAAGAGAAGCAAGAGAGTATTTTCCTTCACTTCTCTTGCTCCTCTTTTTTCTTTCTCTTTCTATCCAGTGGTTACCAAGCGGTAATTGTATATTCTCATATCAAAAGATCAATTTTTAAGGAGAGTACGTGCAAAAATGTATTTGCTTATTTCTCTTAAAGTATAGCGATTTTTAGAGCACCAAACATATCAAATGAAAGCTTGGTAAACCAGTTTTAATATTTTGGTATACTAAATCATGTCAATTTAATAAGTAGAGAGTTATATGTACATTAAAAAAGCCTATCTCGCGTACAAAATGACGCATATAATGGATTATGTATGCGTCAGAGACAAAGTAAAATTTTGAGAGGATACCTTGACGCACATCTAAGAAACACATTATGATTTATTTTTTTCATAATCATTTCTTATAGGTCAATACAGGCTCTGAATCATATGATGTAAACTCAGATTGTACTGAATTCTGAATTGATAGAATGCAACCAAGGTCATTTTTGGATTTATCATCTAAAGTTTTACTAAACTTAAAAGTACTATTTTACTCTGAAGCGAACAAGTCATCTTCTACAGGCGAGTGGAATTAATTGATACAAAAAGCCATGAAATAAGCTAACAATACACACTCCCTTTCTTGCTTTGTTTTTACTGAAAACTTTGTTTTATTAAAAAGCATCAAACATACGTCTGGTAGTAAATTAGATTTACTTTAAATTAATAATTATTATTGAAGTCTGTAACGTCCACCATTTTGAAGAAATTTGCGGAAAACTATATTTTTACAAAAAATTTAAAACTTTGACCTCGTTGCGCGACCTCGTAATGTGGTCCGATTTTGTTCAAACTTTGTATGTCGTCTTCTTTTATCACCAAGAAACAGATAACCCACAATGTTACTAACATTTCAAACATTTGAAAAATAAGAACAACCCGAATATACATAAACTTTACCTGATTTATATTATTATTGCATTTTATAAATATAACCTATATCATTAACTTTTATGACTATAATACATTAAATGATTTTATACCCGCTAATCCTAGCTAATTAGATATTTTATTTATTATGAACAAATCATTTCACACACACACACACATTCTTATCTATGATCGGTGACTTGGTATATACAACGAACAAAAGTACGAAACAGGACCAAAGTAATATTAGGCCACTCATAGGGGGGGGGGGGGGGAGTATCCTTCCATGAAGATATTCATATACTAATAACTATTTTCCAGTCGGTCTCAGGTTACGCAGGTAAGAGGAATATGATATTAATAAATAACTCAATACTTATTTTGCTCTGCCATACACAACTCATTCCATGCCTGAATAGTCCTGTTTTATTTATAAATTATATATATGTATATACTCATACAATGTATTTTAGGACAATGGGGATACTAAAAATAATAATAACAAAGGAACCCCCTATTTTCATTGTTTTGTTTTCCACTTTTTTGATACGCTTAATTACTTTAAAAAGTTTATTGAGTGCTCGAATAAACAAATGTTTATTAAAATATTCAAAAGACAATACAAAAATATTGCTTTATCATCCCTTTTATATCGTTCACTAACATGATTTTTATAAAACGATATCTTAATCAAACAAATTTCAAATTTAATTAACTGTATAATAAATCAACTTAAGGTTGTATAATTTTAATAAAATTATATAATGAAAATAGTAAAAATGACCACAAAATTGGGAAAAATGCATTTAACTCATTAGGAACATAAAAGTATAAGTAAGGATGACTAAACTTTCACAAACCAATTTAACAATTGTAAAGTTTATACTTTTTATACAATTCTTAAATCGATATGAAATACTTTACAAGCACTTGTTAACAATAATATTTGGAAATGCCATTATTTAATTAAAGTTTCATTATATATGTGATAGGGCATGCTATCCAGCGTTGACCGGGGCTTTCCGGAAATGTACTCTTTTATCTAATATTTCCTCGGCACCTCACAGTTATCAATAATAAATTGTCAATAGTGTATAGAAATACAGAGGGCACGACAAAGAAATATACGATTTTTATTTGTATACTTTTTCGTGAACAACCACACACTCAAAAATATTTTTTAGTAACCCAAAAAATCGAATATAAAACTTTATTCAAATTTAATTCGTCATTATCAAGAAAATTATTCAGAAAATGTCAAAAAACCATATGGAAAAATTATTTTTTCGAGAATTACAAATTTTTCCAAAACACATGTTTACATTTAAATGTCATCCACAGAAAGTTTGTTCCAAATCTACCTTTCATTTTTGAGGAATTGCAAAAAATGATTTGGCGAATAAAATGAACATGGCAGCAATGAATATTTATGGGCTGTCATCACCACTTTAATACTCCCTGGGTCCTCACAATTATTAACTAACAATTTTGTCAAAATATAATGAATGGTTTGGGGGGGTTCAGGGAAAATATCGAGCAAATTAATTACCAGAAATATTATTTTCTTAGTATACATAGATATATGTATATAGTACAGCAATTTTTCTTGATTTGTTATGAAATCTTTAAATAAGTATTATTCTTTTTTGTAACAGCTTACTTAAATACTTTTAGTAAAAAGTAAGATGCAGGCTTTAAAAAAATGCCTACAAATATATAATATGACATAACTTCATATCGTTGAAAAAATAATGTGAAATCAAAAAGTTTGCATATAAAAGACTATTGATAAAAATGTTGATTATGATGAAAAGTTCAATATTGATGACTTATATGACTTGAAAAACTAATAATACCTTGAGAAAAATCCTTATTTCATCAAGTTCCTCTATTTATAGTTTCAGCAATATATTTATGCTAACTTGACTATATTTCAAACTTTGATATCATAACTTATTTCATTAATTCAATAGACTGAAATGAAATAAATATATTTTTCTTTTCGTGATTGTATTTATTTGCTTATACATTTGATTTGATCATGTGGAATTGTATTAATCAGGAATTATGGGTAGTTTTTAATAACAAATGATAATTAATCAATTATTTAGAAGCATTTATTGAAACCTACACATTCAAAATGTATCTTTTATTTGCATTCTTAAATTATCTGTGTGTTTTAAGTCATACATGGGAATACATATTTGTTGCTTAAAAATGGCTTGTTTTTGGCAATTCAAACATAATCAAATTTGGAGGAGGATTCAAGATTTTATAAAAGTTTTTTATAATAATACAGAAAAACACCAATTATAAAACCATATATATATTTATTAATTGAAACATTAAATAATTATATACCACATTAGTAGGGATTGCGAAAACCTTATTATTAAGGCATGTTCAATTACCAATGTTGGGGACGCAGGTTCGAATACTCCCTAGAAGAGATGGTCATTTTTGATCTACCTCATTGAAAAGATCCTAGGTTCGAGGGACTAATTTTAATGTTATAATGCTTATTTATATCCAGTCGGATGCAATTCTGTCGAACCATATAGGCAAAATAAAAACTAAATTAGTATGGAGTGCATTAGCTCAGTTGATGCGTGCTCGACTCTCAGTTTTGAGAGTACAGATTCGACTCCCAAGAAAGGAATGCCAATATCGGTAAACTACATTGTACATATTCTAGATTTGATGGACTAATTTTAACGCTTTAATATTGATTCATTACGCCATTCTATCGAACCATAATGCCAAAAAAGATTTCCAGACAAATAACATACTATAACACAAAATCCTAGTATTCATCCGATAAACTGTGTTTTGCTCTCCAAGGTAAAATTTGACCCTCTATAGTCTCAATGTAATAAGTACTTTTAAGTATTTATTTCAATAAGAACTCAATTATCGCCCACTAAGGCGAAATTTAACCCCCTATAGTCTTGATCTTTATAAGATCTACTAAGTCTTCATTTCAATATGCACTCATATATCGCTATCCATGGTGAAATTTGACCCTCTATAGTCTTGATCTCAATAAGTCTTCGTGTATGTAGGAAAATGCCAATTCAATCATTTTCGTTGTATCTCAATTCCTCAATCTTTGATATTCCGCTTATTTTCGATTTTACCTTCGAAGGATGAAGTAACAATCTGGTGGTTATTTCCTATTAATTTTACATATTTGAATTTATATCATTTCACTATTTTATGACTGTTTACTGCTTCCAGAAGAAGATAAAAAGAGAGAAGTACCTTCTTGGTCTTGTCGGGTACTTTAATACTGGTGTAGGTGAGACCTTCTCCCTGACCGGCAGCACATCAAGATATATTATAAGTCATTCAGAGCTTTTTTATATCAATATTTTTTGACAATAAATTTTGCCAAAATAGAGATAAATATATATTATAGGTTAATATTATTGTTTAGAGATCGTTTTCGGGCCAAACTTTATTGCATAATATAACTTAGTGTATTTTAACTCATTAAATGTTCAACCTTTAATTTAAGGTTTGAACACCATTTATGTTGGTGTTCGAACCCACTATTAAAAGTTGAACATACACGAACTAAATTGATGTTATGTTCTGTAGACCTTAGAACGCTTCATTCTTGAGTTTTATATAATTATGGTGATAATATATTGTTACGCTAATCCTTGTCCCCTTATTGAAAAATATGATAAATGATCATCTCTAATACATGAAAAGCAAGGAAAATTTGTATACAAATTCATTCTTCTTGGGAAGACTACCCATAGGATTCTTACTAATAATATCCAATCTATCTTCTTCGAAAATATCATATTGGGAACAAACTATATATATATATATATATATATATATTAGGGGTATTATAGCAACCTAATATTAAGTTATCAAACTTTCACCCCCCGTGAAATTTGCGTCATAAGAAACTAAAGAATTTATCAGATCTTATGAATATCTTATAATAGCAAAATAGCATATTTTAAAAATTAATAATTACACTATGTAACAAATTAAGGTCTTTGTTTGCCCCTGGGCTGTAATTTCTAATTTGAGTCCCATTTTTTACGTACATTCCAAAAATGCCACTCAAAATATCGTCCGAAAAAGGTTTGGACTTTATGGCTTTTTTTGAAAATCATGATTTTCATCATTTCTAATGGTTCAGGCCCAGTTATCTTCGTGCAAAAAAAAACAGGTTTGCCTATTTATTTGCAAGTTCCTTAAATAATTTGATAACAACAATGGAATGCAATTTTCCAAATCATAGTAACTCTCTAAAAAATAAAATTGTTTTTGACACTTGTAAATAATTATAGTTAAATAAAAAGGCAAACCTGTTTTTTTTTTCTTCGTAACAAATCACAATGATATTTATTGCACCCTCAATGAATCACCTAAAAGTAGTTACTTAATATGATCAATACTTCGTCCTACTAAATTGATCTTTCTTTACTTTCATGCCAGATATTGAAATTATAAAACCTGTTCTGAAATGCATTGACATGTACAAAAAATATATTACATATTTATAATAGTCAATAGACTCGAAACAAAAAAATATAGCCGCTTAAATAGAACAGAAAATATGGTCAACTTTTTGAAGTATAAAGCCTATTTTTTCGATTAGTACGAAAGATATTTAAATTATAAAAACGGATTTGAAATGCACAGATATTATAGAGAAAATAAATACGACTGACATTTGTGGTTATTCTTAATTTGCACGAAGATAACTGGGCCTGAACCATTAGAAATGATGAAAATCATGATTTTCAAAAAAAGCCTAAAGTCCAAACCTTTTTTCGGACGATATTTTGAGTGGCATTTTTGGAATCTACGTAAAAAATGGGACTGACATTAGAAATTTCAGCCCAGGGGCAAAATCCTGTTACATAGTGTTATCCTTGCCATTCAAAATCAATTAAAAGAGCTGTGAAACTAGTAACAGAAGCATCTACAAAAGTTTATGGATATAATCATCGTCATGGATATATCTTATCAACCATTGAGTCAATAAATAAAAAATCACTAAATTTAAAACAAAGAAAGAATATACAATTTAATTTAATGTGCCAAATTTACTCTATGAAATTAAGATGATAGAAATAAACGTGTTTAAAAACACTAACATAAGTACCCTGTTATTTATTTTTCTTTCTTAAAACTATAAAATAACCCTAGTAGGAGCTGATATTTAAAAAATGGTTGGCACGTCCGCACTTATGTTCATTTATTGGCACTAAATACTATTTGACGACAATTTGAAAAAATAACAAACTCATAAATTTACCATATATAAATTTGGTAAAAGCAATGTTTTTCAAAAAAGTTTTGCTTTGGTAAGTATAAACATAAATGTAACTTTATCACAGTTAGCAAGTGAGTCCTCGTGGGATTTTGTTATTAGTTAGAACATTATAACTCTTTAAAACAAAAAGCATGATATGCAAATCAGGGTTTTATTAAACGCTGTCCTGGTTGAGCAATAGATCTACTTTATTGAGTCCTCAATGGATGCACTCTGTTAGATTTCGGAAACAATAAATTTAAATAATGACAAAAACTAAACAACAGGAATATTTTATAACTCTCTTGCCTTTTCGCATTAAATAAAGTGATGAGGTTAAATAATTGTATAGCATTAATATTAGGAAAACAGGTTTGAAGGGATATGCTCAAGTGATGTTCTTAAATTTTTATTCAGCATTCAAGACATGCATTTGCAAAAGTAGTTTAATGCACTCACTGCGAGGATGCTAACGCAATAAATTAAATAGTATGTTTATTTTGAAACAACTTAAGAAATAAAAAACAATGAGTACATTTTGTTGTGCACAATGATACGGTGATATATATGTAGTTTTTTAATTAAATGGCTCATTTATTTTCTTAATTTAATATATTAATTCTTTGAATAAGATATCATTAGTTACAAAAATTGAGCTATCATTTGTATAGGTCCCAAAAGAGTTGGTGTCGACCCTACTATGTGTACTTTATGTTAAAAGTTACCGCATGAAGTGAAAAATTGCTGTCATATTTAAAAAATATATTTTTTAATATAAACATCTCTTAATGAACAACTTATAGCTCACAATCAACATAAGACAAACGCATCAACTATCCTTCAATTAACAACACTTTCTTCTTACACCTTTGTCAAATCATTGAAAATGTTTGGGAATTAGTAGAGCTCTTCCTTGGTTAAACCTCTCGAATAAGATATCATTAGTTCTTTAGGTAGTTCACACAAACTAACATATAAACAAACTTTTCCGTTGGAAAACCTATTTTGTATATCATTTTGTCAGAGTGAATTACTGATTCACTCTGAGTAACTAGATACTCAACTGATAAGAAAAAATATATTGACATAAATAATTTTTCAATGGCTTAATGGCATTTTTGGGAACTTAGATTGAACCTATTGGTAGCCTGTTCGTCATTTGTTGACACAGAAACAAGAGGAAATCCGGTGTGCCCACTGCAAGACTGCTTTTCTAGGCTCGAAACTTCCCATGCTGGTCATACCAGTATTTTTCTCTGATGTTAAATTTTTCCCCATGGACCACAAAAAGAAGTCTCAAAATGATAGATGATTTTCGAAATCCAAGGACTATTTCCTCCACGTAAAAGAACTTAATCATGGTCTTGAGTGTCATAATCAGTACTAGGAAGGTCATGTCACCTTTCTTCTTTACGAAAGGAGAAAAAGTCAATTCGCCGGTGTACGTAGAGTATCTTTGTCTCACTGTGCTACATTGTCCCTGAGCCCTATGGTTGACAACAAGACTCCTTCCCCCGTCACACGTCCAAGTTCAGCAAAGAATATTCAAACCACTTCGGATCATGTCGGCTATAACTCACTGTTTGTGAGAAGTGTCATCCTTTTGGATAAATATTATGACAGATTACAGAGTGAATATCTAAATTTATTTAAGTTTTTATTATTTCAATTCCCTTAAATGATTTTCTTTTGTGAGTAATTATTCTAAAAGCAATTTTTCTATGGACAATCACATTAAATGAATATATTTATTGTGACGAATGTTTTTTTATATCGATGTTAATCTTTATACGACAGAGTATAAAAGTATATAGGAACTAGAACCTCAACTGATATGAAAAATATCTTGACATGAATTAATTTTTTATGATGTAATGTTACTACTTGGTGAAACAATTAATCATTCCAATTGAAAAAAGGAAATCGTGTAAAATAATGCCCCGATATATTATTTAAGGTTTCATAAGGAACTTCATTAAAACAACGTCACTGGAGTTTTATTGCCATTCATCCTTTAAGACTTTGTAGTTAGACTTTGAGAGCTCAAGGGATAGCATGACTTCTCTTTTCTTCTCGTTTTTGCTTCGACTTAACAAAATATATTTCATCATAAAAGGGATATAAAATGGCTCCAACAATTATTTTTGTCTTTTTTATTGAACCAATATACAACCGGATATGTTTTAGGTCGGCAAAGTCAATAGATATCAAATAAAATATAAAGTAACAAGAAGATCAACTCAGCACGCACGAGAGGATTGGCAGAGGCACCTTGCTTAAGGAAACCAGCTTAAGTGCTAGTAATATGGTTTGTATGAAGACTGAAGAAATTTTACTTTCTAGGATATTCTTCTTAAATCTATGCTTAAATGTCCTTGCTCAAATTTATAAGAAGAAATAATGTTGAGATCTAAAATTAGTAACTACATTAAGAGTATAGAGTTTTTTTTGCAGTTTATCGTATTGTGTATTCGGTTATTACTTCTTTAAAAAAAACTTTATTATTTTATTTGGGAGTGTTAATGAAAAAAAAAAGTTTGTTCAATAAAATTGAAAAATAAACTTCCTTATTAATGCATGATGGTTAAATATGCTTTTTGTACACTAGAAAAGTCAATGGAGAGCTTAGTAGTTCGCTTATTTATATAACACAAAATCCTAGAACTACAATAAGATTAATATTCTCAAATACAATTTAAAACAATGCTACATGCAAAGTAGCCAAACAGGCTCTCTGTTATAGATATATATACACCAAATAATGATGTTCAACACTAACTTGAGATTACAAATCCACAGGCAAAGAGTCCTCGCCTATCATATTAGGTTATACATCCACCGCTAATGGTCCTTAGATTCCACTGGTTACAAATGATACATATATGGGTTACAAATCAACGCCAAGAGTTCCTCAAATTCCACCAGGCACAAATATTTAATATTCAGCAGGAAACGACTGGGTACCCGGCCTGGCCCGAGTCCCGGCTGTTTTTTGAGTGTCCCGGCCCGGTGTCTAAAAATTACCGTGCCGGGACTTCTTTAGGAAATTATTTTCTAAAAAAACATCGTCACTTTTATTTGGGAATCTCTTTTCTAAAAAAAAACTTTTCATTTTGTTTGGAATGACGAAGGAACGCAAATATACTGAAGTCCCGGCCCGGCCGGTTTGTAAAATTTAAGTCCCGGCAAAAAAAAAGTGTCCCAGTTGTTTCCTGATATTCAGGTTATGAAAAGTGGAAATCTGAGGGTCAATTTGCGATAAGTTTGAAGCCATAATATACTTCATTTTAACGTGCATAACTCAAGGGCAATTAAATATGCCTATATGCCCCCAATATTAAATAATTATTATGAGAGGCGGAGCCAAAAGGCCCATTTCATTCATATATAGATCCGTATATCCTAATGACAAAACACCTAAATACACTATGTAACAAAATTAAGGTCTTTGTTTGTCCTTTGGCTGAAATCCTAATTTGAGTCTCATTTTTTACGTAGCTTCCAAAAATGCCACTTAAAATTTTTTCCGAAAAAAGATTTGGCCTTTATGACCTTTTTTGAAATTTACAATTTTCATCATTTCTAATGGTTCAGGCCCAGTTATCTTCGTGGAAAGTAAGAATAACCACAAATGTCAGTACTATTTATTTTTCTACTATATCTGTGCATTTCAAATCCGTTTTTATAATTTATATATCTTTCGTACTAATCGAAAAATCGGCTATATATTTCAAAAAGTTGACCATATTTTAGTGTTCTCTTTAAGCGGTGATATATTTTTTGTTTCGAGTCTATTGACTATAATCAATATATAATATATTTTTTGGTATATGTCAATGCATTTCAAAGCAGTTTTTATAATTTCGATATCTGGCATGAAAGTAAAGAAAAGATCAATTAATAGGACGAAGTAGTGGTCATATTAAGTAACTACTTTTAGGTGATTATTGAGGTTGCATTTAATATTATTGTGATTTGTTACGAAAAAAAAAAATAGGTTTGCCTTTATTTCCATATAATTTTTTACAAGTATCAAAAATAATTAATTTTTTAGAGAGTTAGGGTGTTTTGGAAAATTGCATTTCAATATTGTTATCAAATTATTTAAGGAACTTGCAAATACAAAGGCAAACCTGTTTTTTTTCATTAAATATGACTTTTTTTTTTAGAAAAGAATTTCCGAAAAAAGTGATGACGTTTTTTTTAGAAAAGAATTCCGAAAAAAGTGATGACGTTTTTTTTTTTGAAAAGAATTTCAACGAACTAACCATGATAATTTAATTGCGTGAGAAATACAATGTGTGGCGTGTAAGCGGGTGGAAATGCGTGTGTCACACGCCAAATGCGTGAGACTTGAGAGCCCTGCAACTGACAGCTACATTTATTGGGGTTTGGACCCAAAATACGTATTCGGGATCCTGTTCTTCATAAAAAATACGTACGAGAAGGAGTCCCTCCTTTTTCCTTCCTTTGTTAATAAAACCAAGAAATGATGTCAGGACGCCCGCCCGACAGACTACCAGACGGGGATATCCCGCCCTGTCTTATAAAGTATTATTTCTTGTGCAGATAGTTAGTTTTATTTAAAGCTTTAAAGTAAAGTAGCGCATCAAGAGCTTTTTGTTCTGATTTTTGATATTTCTTGGCTTCCTTTCGTTTTATTTATCCGCTAGAGGCGTTGATGCTGCTGCAGCTGAGTAAATAAATACAGTCGGCCCTCGCTACTTCGCCCCTCGACATCTCGCAGTTCTTTTACTACGCGACGACGGCTTGGCTCCCGTTTTTTCACGAGATATATTATTTCATATATATATCAACATCGCGACCCTCATATATTGCAGTGGTCGTGTACTGGATCCGGGCGGTCACGACTTTGCGAGGGACGACTGTACGTAGGAATTTTGGGATATATCAAGTATCCTAATGACGTATTAGTGACGTAAACTTCAACAATTGTATTAATAACATTGAGGTGTCTATTATTTTTATTGCTCCATGGAAGTCTTCTCGATACTTCAGGAGTCTGAGGAGGATTGGAGAGCACATACAAGGAACAGACCGGAGGGACAGTTAGGAGTCTTACCTTTTGTCCTCACTTCTCCCGTTTCAATTCGTCCAAGACTCCGAGTCATCTGAACCTCGATCCCTTCATTCTCGATAGAACAGAGAAGTCAACTCGAATGTGCTCGGACTCAATTGCCATCGTTTTGTAGAGGTCATGCCTCCCTTGTAGGACTCCGGTATTTTCAACTCCTCTTCACGCCTCTGTCTGCCTTCTCTCAGTCCTCCGAAAATCAAAGAGCAAAGAAGACGTCTCCTCCCCCGTTCAAGGAAAGAAGGAAGGAGGGGAAGGATGCTGTCTTCTGGAATTCAAATGGACGTAAAAAGTATATCCCCCTGGAAGTCAGTTCAACGTCATGTTTTGGATCTATATCCAGGTTGACTAAATAGAAGAGCAAATCAATCCGCGGTTTCTCGACCCTGGATACTAAGTCTACGATATTAGTTTCATGGACATCCTCCATTCAATTCTCTACATCCTTGTCCTTGACTTTTTCTGTTAAGAAATACTGCGTTCAAAGGAATGAACTAAAGTAATTTGTATTTATTATGTGTTTGGTTTTCTAATATTATTTGTATTACTATATATATATTAGAATCGAGTTAGTCTAAGTTATGGGCCTCCGCCGAAACGAATTCAGAACAGAAATTCAATTCCAAAGCTCTGAGCAGTCAAAGGAGGGGTCTGTTTATATTCATATCCACCTCTCAAATGTCTGAGGCGGTACTCGTGATGTAAAGAAGAAAAAGGTCGACGAATCCATCAAACTACCTAGCAAGCAATGGTCGCTGAGCTTGAACTGGCGTGTCTGGACCACACAGATTGTGACATATGTAGATTATCAACTTCATCCATCCCATTCAACAAGAAACGGTGCCTCAACAGCTTCAAGCCAATGCCGAACAGATAATGAGCGCAGCAAGAGCTAGAACATCAGTATTAAGTCCAATGCCAAGAAGTATGAAACCGAAACCTCTCCGTGTGTAGAGACCATCACTGCACACGAATCTGAGATTGTGAAAATAATAAATATGATTCAAGTATTAATTTTTATGAATAAATGGGAATATATGTATTGAATAAATAACAATGCAATTTAACTAATTAATATTTTGTTTATCTAATTCGCTTTGAAATATTAAACATGGGGGATCAAGGAGAAGGGGTGGGTAATGGCTTGAGCATAGCTAGAAGGGGGGGGGGGGATACACATTTTGTAATATAATCTACTTTTTAGAAAATCTAACTGCCATACTTTTGGAAGCAAGTTGGCTATTTCTTTTATTTACATTTTTTTTCTTGTTTTTTTAATGTTTTAGAAAATATGACTTGTCTTAATCGTATAAATCTGTTCATAAGTAATTTTTTAGAGAATGGCATTGTGGTATTAGGTTGAAATCTTAAGTAATCTTGTCACACGCATGTTTTATCTTTAAGGATATATTTTCTTTTGAGAATTATATAAAGATTCTTCCATATTTCGAATATTATTCTCAATTGGTAGAATGAGATTTAAAAAGATTTCGTGGGAACAATAAACGAGGCTATTCCCGGTATAAGCAGATATACTTATAAGGTTAGATATACTATCATTGCAATGGCCATTATTATTTTAAATATAGATAAACATGACTAACAATAAAGTTCATGTTTTTCTATTTAAAAAATAATGTAACCTGCTAAATAATATAAGACGTCTGTTTCATGTTTCGACAGCTGAGGTGAATGTGAAAGATTTGATATAAATTGTGGAATAAAATCAATGTCCCAAAAAACTTGGTTTTCATCTGTGTAAATTTGCTTAAATTCAAGCATCTCTGCCAAGAAAGAGGAATCATCATAATGATAGTTGCTGGATTTAACATCTTTCATATATTGACTTAAACAAATCATTCTTAGAATGTATTTGAACTCCTTAGCTGTAGGTGTAGGGTTGGTAGCTTTTATCATGATGAATATTTTTTCAATGCAGTCTGACGAAAAATGCGATGTAATTACATAATTGAGGCCTGCTAGAAGTAAAATATCTTGGATATCAATTGTGGAAAGAGTTGTTAAAATTGACCCTGTTTGAATTGGCTTCCATCCAAACCTACCATTACCTTTGGAATATATTTTTAAGCTGTATATAATTTTTATAAAACTTATAAGAAAAACAATTGCATTTCATATTCAGTTTCCTCTTGAAGACTAAAAGCATATGTAGTTTTTCTTGAACAAACAAGGTCATACCATTTCCTCAAAGAGTCGATAAACCATGTGTCGCAAGAATACAAGAAACAGGACACCCACCCATGGTGTATAAATGGATTCAGAATTGATGACTAGACAATTAATCTACATAAAATAAGAAAAAAAATTAAATTTATGACAAAAAAGCATAAAAATGATTCCACTTATTCAAAAGTCCTTTTTGAATACTTAAATATCAATGAGTGTTGTAAAATAAGTATGTTGTAACAAAAAGTGAGAGTAATTTGAATGAAAGTAGTAGTGAATGAAATTATTTAAATGGATGAGATGAATGAATAGTTTGAATGATATCACGGTATGACATCATATATCTTGTCATAAAAGCGACATCTGCTGGACAAAAAGATAAAAGAGACTCAATGAAAATCCTTCCAGGCTATCTGCCCCGATGCGCTACTTTACTTTAAAGCTTTAGTTTTATTCAAAGCTTTGAAGATGTTATCTACATTTGCTCTTTCTGTTGCTCCACCCTTTTCTTCGCGTTTGCCCTTTTGTTTATTTTATAGTTTCTAAGAGATACATATCGACTAGGGCAGGGGTCGGCAACTCGCGGCACTTTAGAGCTGCTTTAGTGGCTCCCTGGAGCTTTTCCATGAATGTTAGAAAATGGAAAAAAGATCGGGGAATAAAATATATAGGACCAAAATGTGCACCGTATGAGTATTATATACGAAATTATTTTTTTTTTTGCGGCTCCAGACAAAAAAATTAATTTCTATGGTCCATTATGGCTCTTTCAACATTTGGTTTGCCGACCCCTGGACTAGGGTGATGAACCAAAGAAAAACAATAATTATTTAGAGAGTCTTATTAATAGTGCAATTTGTATATAAATGATGTGCAAATGGCATGGATCAATACCAATTGGAAGATACACTTTTGGATGGTCTCACGAAAGAAATGATTATATTCAATTTTCTTATTTTATTGTCTATATTATTATTATTATTATCACTCCTTTTATTTCAACCAACCACGTTCAAGAAATAAATGACATGGATCGATTCCAATCGGAAGATGCACTTTAGGATGGTCTCACGAAAGAAATGATTATATCCAAGTTTCTTATCTTTATTGTCTAATGCATTATTATTAATATTATTATCACTCCTTTTATTTCAACCAACCACGTTCAAGAAATAAATGACATGGATCGATTCCAATTGGAAGAGGCACTTTAGGATGGTCTCACGAAAGAAATGATTATATCCAAGTTTCTTATCTTTATTGTCTAATGCATTATTATTAATATTATTATCACTCCTTTTATTTCAACCAACCACGTTCAAGAAATAAATGACATGGATCGATTCCAATTGGAAGATGCACTTTAGGATGGTCTCACGAAAGAAATGATTATATCCAAGTTTCTTATCTTTATTGTCTAATGCATTATTATTAATATTATTATCACTCCTTTATTTCAACCAACCACGTTCAAGAAATAAATGACATGGATCGATTCCAATTGGAAGAGCATTTTAGGATGGTCTCACGAAAGAAATGATTATATCCAAGTTTCTTATCTTTATTGTCTAATGCATTATTATTAATATTATTATCACTCCTTTTATTTCAACCAACCACGTTCAAGAAATAAATGACATGGATCGATTCCAATTGGAAGAGCACTTTAGGATGGTCTCACGAAAGAAATGATTATATCCAAGTTTCTTATCTTATTGTCTAATGCATTATTATTAATATTATTATCACTCCTTTTATTTCGACCAACCACGTTCAAGAAATAAATGACATGGATCGATTCCAATCGGAAGACGCACTTTAGGATGGTCTAACGAAAGAAAAGATTATATCCAAGTTTCTTATTTATTATATTGCATTATTATTATTATTTTCACTTCTTTTATTTCAACCAATCATGTTGAAGAAAAAACCCTTAAGGTTTTTTTCTATCATTACTACTGGTGAAGACAGCATTACTCATTAGCATTTACTCATTCGTATGTGCAGATATATGTTTTCAGGAAAACTCAATTATATGCTCAATAATTCATGTATTTCTTGAAATCTGTTCCTGCGCATGCTTTTCTATTTCTTCTTAATAAACTGATTGCCTCATTCTGACTCTAATTAGCTTCTTTTTCCTTCTACAACATGTATTGGAGTGTTCTTGTTGTTTTTGTAGCTGTTACGTCTTGGAATTTGTTTATTAGAGGATGGAACCCTTCACGCCTTCTGGGAATTAATTAAAACCTCTAAAATTGGGGAGGGGGGAGGGATTCTCTTGAGTCAAACAGTATGACTTGATAATAATATTAATAATAATTAACTCACTATCTTTTTTAGTTTTGTGTTAAAACACATAAAATAGTAATTGGATATTTGTGTGTAATTAAAAGTATATCTTTAAATTAGGAAGAGGTTTGGGAGTTTAAAAAAAATGTATGATCCTTAGAGTTGATATTTTATTACGAAGGCTAAAAAGATAATTGAACCCTAAGATATTAAAGGTTTTTACTAACTTTTTGACGACTTTTTAATGTCGTTAATAAATTGATGTACAGTTCTGAACCACGTACAAGTTTATATTGAAATTGTATTAAATTTGATAATATACCCTAATAAACATTCTGTTTTATTTTTTGCCCTAGGTTTAATAATCTAATTAAGTTAAGATATAAAAACATATAGAAAAAGAGGATTTATGTATAGCAAGTGACGGATGTTAACTTTTTTTGTCTTCTAACAAAAATAAATTAAATCGTCTTACCACGGCTTTTGGAGGTGTTTCGGGGCATCCAGGAACATATATTTGTCCGAATATCTTCGTGAGATACCAAGCGGACCCTCAGGATACCAGGAGAACCGGCATTTTGGTTTTTCATCCGGGATTTGGATTTCTCTTTATATCAAGTCTTTTGACGTCACTGCGCACGTCATTGCTCATACACACTGAAGAGCAAGTCTCCATTTACATAATAACACGACTTATGTCAACACTCCCACCTCATAAACCTCCTGACCTGCAGGCAGGTAAGGGGGTGATAAACAATGGAGAGAAGCTACATGGAGAAGGACAGAGTGAGAAAGAAGGCATGATGGGTATGCGTAAAGATAAAAAAAGAAGAAAATACATCAAAGGAAGAAAATCCCTCCATGAATAGCTTTCCGGTACAAACGGATTTCAAACTTACTCAACTATAGCGAGGAAAAATGAAAATAAGAAATTAAATATAAACCCCCTATGGAATAAGATTTTCATTGACTGGAAGGATATTGATGGGAAGGGCCTAAGAGGATTATCTCCCAATTTTGTAAAATATAAAAAATTGCTTGAAATTCTTAAGTTAAACATGGGAGAGATATCGATAATCAATGACTGTAAAAGTGCTGCAGGCTTTATAATTATAGAGCTTAGGAAACCCTTAAACGTAATTTCGCATTTTGAGAGTATGAATTGATTAGTCCTTCTCGATAATGGCGTTAAGTTTAACATCAGAGGTCTTCAAAATGCTCGAGCTGCCCAAAACCCTATAGATGTTATAATCAAGAATGACACAGAAACAAACCTGGAGGAATTAAAAGAATTAATGGAAGAATATGGAGACATTGTGGGAGGTTTCGAAAACGTCCCTCATTCTGTTTCAGCGGAAGAGGAAACAGATGTGCTCTTTTCTAAGATGTTTAGCACTATAATGTCAGGAAAAATAAAATTCAAGATTCAACCTAGAAAAAGACTGCCTATGGTGGTACCTATGGGGGGCAGGAAAGTTGAGCTAGTGTCAACTCTACAGCTTGTCCAATGCTTTAGATGCCTCAGATTAGGCCACACTAAGGTTAAATGCTAAATGTATAAACTTTAGAATTGGGCTAGGACTTCCCACAAGGATCTCTAGTGCAGAGGAGAGGAGAGCAGTAGAAGAGGCTGCCGGACTGGAAGAGGAAGAAGAAGGACCGGAAGACAAAGGACGAACAGAGGACCAATTGCATACTGAGGACGGAGGTCACCCGCAGGAAGAAGAGCAACCGGAGGACGAAGGACAGCTGCAGGATGTGGAGCAAAAGAAGAATGAGCAACAGCCGGCGGAGGAGCTGCCTTGTTTGGACCATAAAGATGGAACGTCTTCAGTTAATCAAAGCCCTGGGACGATAGGGATTAATGTTTCAAAAGCGTCAGATGAGTTTCCTAATCTAGAGGCTTCTGTTCCTGGAGTTTTATAAAACCATGGGATGAGAGATGACTGGATCAAAGTTATGCAAAGGGGCTTCAATCCCAATGAAGAAACCAAACTCTGACTCGGAGCTGAAGAAAAGTAAACGGGCCTTTACTAGCCCGGAGACAAATTCCCAAAAACGCACAAAAGACTCTGATTCAAAAGCTCCCCAAACCTTAATTCCGTTCCATAAATAAAAGGACAAAACCTCTCTCCCTACGACTCATCACCCATCTTATTCAATTATCAACATATGGCAAATTCATCAACTTCACATAATGACAATCACGCTAACGTGCCCAATAGTTATCAAAATGAGCCAGTTCAATGTTTGCAAATTAATATGGGCAAACGAGTTACCTGCTCAACAGAGCTTAATCTGAGATTGTTGGGAAGCGCTACCTGCCTTGTTTTTGTGACAGAACCCCACCTACAACGGGATGGTGCTACTGTTGCATGCTTTAAGGGTATATTCATCTTTGTTCACGACGGATCAAAACCAAGGGCGGCAATCTTGGCATCCTCAAATTGATTATAACAAAAATTCCTAAGCTATGTTCAAAAGATTTGGTTGTATGTTCAGTTAAAATTGCTTATAACAAAAGTCTTGTTGTCGCGAGCTATTATGCTGATATCACGAGGGATGACGTTTGTGGCATGATTAAACCTCTCGTTGACTTTTGTAATGGTCACAATAAGCCTCTTTTGATATGTGGGGACTTCAATGCTAGGAGTCTTTTGTGGATGGACACTCTCACAAATCATCGTGGAGAAAAACTTGAAGAGTTCATGTAGTTGTATGATCTGAGTCTACAAAATGTCGGATGTACTCCGACTTTTGTGGGCGGAATGGGCCAGTCTATAATAGATCTGACCTTGACAAACCATTGGAGTCACCCCTTGTTTCGGAATGGAGAACTGAAGAAAAATACTCAGGATCTGACCACAGGTTCTGTATCTTCAAAATCAATGCAAGCAGGACCTTTTCCGGAGGTTTGAATCTGAAGAGCATAGATTGGTGCAAGTTTGCATCCATACTAGAGACTAAAACTCTTCCCTTGGGAAGTAGCTGTTTGGACACATGTACAATGGATCTAGAGGCTTCCAACATAGCTGGTGAAATCTCTGAATCTTTGAAGAATTCAAACAGGGTGATGTCTGGTACTTTGAGAAAGGTAAACCCTTGGTGGAGCAATGAACTTAGGGTACAGCGACACAAAGTCAAATTTCTTCAGTGTAAGAAGCAGTATGAAATGTACAAAGTCGAAAAACAATTGTATAAAACAATGATTATAAAGTCCAAGAGGGAGGCATTCAAAGCGTGGATTGGCACTTCGGAAGGTGCAAAAGATATATCTCGGCTAATGAAGACCAAAATGAATCATACCAATGCTCGTGTAGGTATCTTGAACGGACTTTTGGACGAAAAAGAGAGCTTGAAGTCGCTTCTAAGAGAGCATTTTCTTAATTCTAAGGACGTCAATACTAACCATGAAGACGGTACTTCCATTAACCTTGAACCCCATATGAAATACTTTGACGAAGATCTTGTGAAGTGCGCCATTTTAAGTCTCAAGTCAAACAAAAAGCCAGGCCCTGATCAAATTCCTCCTCAAGCTTTTAATAATCTGCCCCATAGTTTTATAGTGAGATTAACGGATCTCTATAATTTAGTTTATTACTCGGGGTATACTCCCAAATGTTGGAGGATAACTAAAGTAATATTCATTCCCAAACGGGTAAGGATAATTATTCCGAACCTCGAGCCTTCCGCCCCATTTCACTCACCAATGTGGCACTAAAAATCTTGGAGCGAATGTTACAGTGGAAGATATTTGAGAAATGTAGTTTGGCTCTGTCGAACCAATTTGCATTTACAAGAGGAAGGTCCCTGATACAGCCATCAGCAAACTCGTGGACTCAATTGAGAGCAGCTACCACCGGAATGAAGAAGCCCTTGTAGTATTCTTGGATATCGAGGGTGCTTTTGATCGGATTGGCTTTGATCATATCATAGATGGAATGAGGAAGTATGGAGTGGACAATATGACAATCCGATGGTATGCCAACCTACTGAATACTAGAACTGTTTTTGCAGAATTGGGTGGCGAACGTGTTTCAGTTTCACCAACCAAAGGATGCCCACAAGGAGGAATTCTATCGACCCTTGCATGGAACCTTGCTTTCCAAGAAGCTATAGACCAGCTCAAACCACCGGTTTATACAGTTGCTTACGCTGATGATCTGGCTTTGTGTGTTCGTGGTACGGATCGTCAAACCATTAACAACTTGATGCAAGGTGCCCTTAATAGGCTTAAAAGTTGGGCAAACACTAGAGACACTACCTTCAGTTCAACCAAAACAAAATATATGCTTTTTTCAAAAAGAAGAAAATGCAAGGATACTTCCGTCTACCTGAATGGAGCCAAGATTGAGGGAGTTCGAACATTCAAATATCTTGGAGTAATAATTGACGATAGTCTAAACTGCAGAGAGTACATAGAATCTGCGAACTTTTGTTGGATCCGACTAGGGGCTTAGCCCACGAAAGTCTAAATGGATCTACGAGACCTATGTTCGATCTATAGTGAGCTATGGCGCTATTGTTTTTGCACCTAAACTTCTAGGCACTCAATAACTACAGAGACTTGGTCTGATGAGCATAACAGGAGCTATGAGGTCTACACCTACTGCGACTATGGAAGTACTATTGCTCCTTCCCATCATCTATTTGTAATGGAGCGTGCAAGTTAATTAGCTTAGGACTAAAAAGGAAACTCCACTGAAATGGTTCGACCACCTACAAAGAGGACACTTGCAATATTTAGATAAATATGTGCAAGTAAAAAATATCCCAACTCCTCCACTTCGGGTCCCTTCTGGTCCAATAATCTGGGCTACGACATCAAAAAATATTGGGTGTACAATGATTTTGATCTCATCGGTTACACTGACGGGTCAAGAATCAAGGATAAACAGGTGCTGGATGGGCTATAAGGTGTGGGGATAAAGTACTTGATCAAAAGTCCTTAAAACTTGAAGACACAAAACACAGAGAATTCTCCATCGAAACATAACTTTGGAGGATTTTTTATGCTTGAGAGTGACTCATCAAAAAACACTTTATTCCTTATATGGAATGAATATTTCTCTCATGATGTTCTCCATTGTAAAGATGGATTGTGTTTTGCATTATAATGACTCGTCAATTACTCTATTATAAAAGAAGGTAAAATGGACTATGTGAATCTTCAAACAAACAAAGAGAGTGAGAGAATGAGCCCAACCTCTCGAGAGTAGATGATAAAAAGAGTGTCTACTTAGGCTTGCTTGTGTAAGAGGTGTTATTATCGCTCCGTGTCTTATTCTACTTGTGACGCTCGAGTGAGTTCTTGATATTGATTTGTAGCTGAAACTGTAGTCCCTCGCACAAGTGGGTGGAGGTCTTATGGCTCTAAAAAGTCCGTCGATAATGGGTATTTCCTCCGAACGAAACAGCATACGAGGAAGGAGAGGTCTGTAAAAACCTGCAAAAAGTTTATCCCAGAGTCAGTGAAAGACAACAATAGAAGCAAGTGGTGATAATTCATCTGACCTATCTAATCGGACATAGTCAAAGGAAATAAAGACAACAACACTCCCTTCCGTACGGCAACTTCGCAGGCCCCTCAAGCGTGATGGGAAATACTTAGACAAAACTCTGAGTTGGATCAAGTTCGCTGTATTGTTTGTAAGGCAAACAGTGGGTAAGAGAATTGCATTTCAGCAAATGAACCTAGAAAATGTTGCCTTAATATAGGCGTGATGTACTGGTCTGAACCTAATGGAAGTGCGTTCAGTCTCCTGTGACACCACCCTATCGTCTAAGAATATTAGGATGGCACTTCAACCTCAAGGTCCTCTGGGTAAAAGAATATCGTTTCCCTTTTTGCTTAAACTGAAGGACAAAAATGAACAGTCATTAAAGGCAAAAAGTTTTTGCAGTGGCTTTCCGACATGCTACAACGAGAGAGAATCGTTGATATTACACTGAAAGGTGCAAAAGATGCAAAATACCTAACCCCTTCCCTAAAGGGGAAGGAATTAAAGTAGCTCAACATAAGCCGAGCGAGGTCGCAGAATTAAAAGAACTCACCAATCCTGAAGTAATTCCTGCACTTATTGAAACAGCCAAGCCCTCTTTGAACGTATGTTAGGGGTACCCCAAAAAATGTAATTTAGTTATTACCTATTCCTGGAAATATTTTTACTTGGAATTCCCAAGTACAGTAAAACAATGTCTCGTGTTCAACATTGGGCGGCGTAAATCAAAGTACGACCAAGTGGCTAAGACCTACAAATCTTATGTCATATGGTT
>CP045898.1:17827919-17852116 GCA_013387185.1 Caligus rogercresseyi
AAATTAAATTTTATATGTATGTTATAGCTAAATGAGTCATTTTCACTTCAATAATTTATAATTCAACGATCAAACAAGTAGGTATTATTTTTTAAAAAATGAATAGCGAGTGTGATATATATTTTAATACTTTTATTTATCAACAATAGTTTCCACAATAGTAATATAATATTATTTACAAACGATACATAGTTTAACAGTTACAAACAAGTAATTCAATATTATATGTTTCATTGTGAAATAGACGTAACAAAAAAAAAATTCTTTTCAAATTAAATTTCATATCTGACGATCTTTGTTTCTCTGAAACGACACAGCCTCATTAAACTTCTAGTTTCGGAGGTGCCATGAGTTTCAAATCAGAGGATCTTGAGGAGGTTTTAGCGGGGCTGGCGTTGCGTTTGAGGGCGTTCCGGTTCGGCTTGAGGTCGAGCCAGACTTTTTTCATCCACGGAAAGATAACATTCTGCCACAGCGACCCCGATAATATTTGCCTCTTCCGCCCCTATTACAATATGAAGAATTAATTATAAACATTAGGTGAATTAAATTAACGTCATAGCGTAACTCTATCCTGTTTTATCACTACCTTAACATCATTAATTAAAAACAGATGATGCAATATGCATTTCATTACAAAAAACAAAGTCAATAACAGAATAAAAGCTACGTGTAGCTACGATACTATTAAAATTGGATAATCCACTCAATATATTTAATGTTTAGTTAATACTTATTACTTATTTATTGGCTTGATATTGTGATAAAGTAAAAATCTATTTCATAAAATGAAAAAGTAATGATTAATATTATATATATATATCTTAAAATCATTCATATTTTAAATTGCTTTAAGATAAAAAAGGGTACTTTTATTTTTGATGAATAGTTAGAAACTCTTACTTTGACTTGGACATCCATCCACCAATAGACTCGATGCTCGAGCTAAAATACGGAAAATCCCAGAGCCTTCTTCGCTATTTAGAAATGCAGCGTATTCCTTATCCTCCAAATAACTCAACCGTTGGTCCAAAAAGCTCTGGCAAATTGGGATAAGTTCCTCCTCGTAGCTCTTGAGTTCGACTTGATACGCATCGCTCGAGGAGACAAATGAGTAGAGAAGCCAACCGAATAGTAAACGTTTTAATGGCAAAGGACGCAGAACATAGGACACGAGATGTCGGTGTACAGACCGACCATTCTTGTTTTGTAGAAAATATAGATGATCTCAAATTAAAATTTAAAAAAGCTAAATCTGATCTATGTATACAAAAAACAAAACAAAGTAAGAGTTCTCACAAAGAGGCTCATACGACTAGAAACCAGTGTAAAAAAGCATTCAAAAATTAGGAAGACTCTTATTCAGAAATGTACTCCAGCCCAGGCAAAGAGAGTTTTAACCCCTGATAAAAAATGGTTCCATTACTCCAAAAAAGATATCGTTACAGCTCTGATAGTAAGGTCTATGAGTAAACGTGTATTTGAATACCTCAGGCAAACAAAAGTCTGGATATATTGCCTATAAAATGCAGCACTCATTTCCAAATCTCGGTAAAAAGAGTAATGACATTATACTAAGTAATGATTGTACACCTTGGTTGTACATTTATCAAGAGGAGGATTGATGGTGCCTTCAGATTCTTTCTTATATGATTGTAAATTATTTGATGAAAAGTGTAAAGAATTCCATTCGCCATCTCTGGATCGTAGTCCTCAAGTCATAAATAGATTTTTTAAAGTCCTGGTGGAATCATTTGGGAGTAAATATGACAAATATGTTCTCTTTTTCCCAAAACACGAACTATAATAAGACTTATCTTAATGCCCAATTAAATTTAAAAACTGGAGGGAACGAATTAATAAGGGGGAAAAAGCAACTCGGCCAATTTCATTTATAACTATTACTTGTGAAATATTTTGTACAGTACAGTTTGAAATATATAAGTCATGTAGAAGTATGGGGATGGTTTCAATCAGTTTTGACTAATTTATTGAAATATCAACAGTATTTGTAATTTTTTAATGGATCCTTCAAGCGTGATGCATGAAAAAAGTCTGGAGAACTCGGGAGGAATGTAGTGAGTGATTTTTATATGTATCAAGAGTCTGCATAACATACGATTGGTGTAGTGGGTAGCTTGAGGTTCGAATGGAAGATTTGAATTAGTAAATTAAGACCAAATGCAAAAAAATTGGAGAAATTTGAGCAATTCTTCAATATATATTTTATATGTAATTCTATTACATATAAAAATATATGCCCCGGGTGTGACGTCACAGTTTTTTTATTTAGTTTTGTTTACATCAAAATGCTACGACCTTATATATAGGATACTTGAATACAGGTAGGTCACTCTCGAACATAAACAAAATGTGACATCACTGGAAGGGTTGTTTACCAGGGATTTCAAAGGGATTAATTTCTTTAACTCTCGAAACTTCAATCAATAATATTGATGTTATTTTTCTGAGAGAAAATAAAAATAATATAAAATCATTCTTTGATTAGTTAGTTTTAGTTATTTTATTACTTTGATTATGAATAGTTGTGGACGAGGTTGTTATCCTTTCTACTAATTTCAAGTATCATACTCATCCATCTTCTAAGGAAACTTAATTTTGGATCTTGGCTCACATTTCCATGATTTCAACATTTATTTGACATCTTTGTCAACCCACATCGGATCCTCCGAATCGAGTTCACTCACAAAAATGCTTAGAAGAAATTAACTTCTGAAAGCGAAAGTCCCTGCAAGTTTACTCCATAGACTGAAGTATTCGATTAAGCACTCATTAGAAGACATCCGTGTGCCTCTTGAGCAAAATTTATATCTCAATCATGAGGAAGGAAGCATGTGTTGCACCCAGTCAATGGAAGTAATGAATTTAGCCTCAAGAGATAGAGCTCTCGTTCTCCGGGACTTCGAATTTGTCACTTGAATGATCAGAACGTTCAATTGTCTAAATTCTAAGGATCTTGCTGGAACTATATTTTCTGATATAATTTGCCATTCGGATTACTCACATCATCATAAAGTGGAATCTTGTAGGGCAAGCAGCCCATAAGGCTTCAGTGTCTCCTTCTGCTTTTTCTATCGTCTTTGTTAATGAAATTGCTACAATGCACACTTCAAAGCTCCCCTGACTGGACATTGACATGTTACTGTGTCTTCTGCTGCACCTCTACCCATACCAATAATAAATTATCTTCTATGGTTTCAATTGGCCTCCAAAATGCAAAGAGTACTCTCCTTGGCAATATGTTTCGATTAATTTAATTAAGTCAACCAAAGTGTGAATATTCTCATAAACTGTTGTGTATATTATTTTTCATCAGTATTTTGTTGTAAATTCTATCAGAAATAATGATTTAAACATCACAAATCCAATTTTATTAATACAGATTCCAATCCATGAATGCCCCCCCCCAATATTTCAGTAATTAAATTTTTTTTAAATATATACTGATAATATATTTATTGTTTAGTTTCATTTGTTCGTTATATAAAGATGCAATTTTTTGGTACGAAAAAAAGTTGTAGTACATTCTATTAAAAAATAAATATATTATTATAGAAGTAATGCATATGTTATAAATTACATTTGAAACCAAATGAAGTTATCTTCTAAAATACAAAACAATAATTAGATGTATGAATAAAATGAATATCAATAAGAAACAAAACTTGCATTAAACATCTATTGTCATTGAAATGTCTTACGCAATCTATTAGCAGTAGTACAAGCAGCGAAACATTAAATTACATGACTGAACTGATTCATCCGATGAATATAAATCAATTAAGTTTGAAGAATTAATGATGTAGTATACTATTAGTCACAAAACCTCCAATAAAGAAGTTTACTCATTTTTTATGGTTGCATTTATGGCATTCATACCTCTACCGTTTTTTAAGAATTTTTTTAAAATAATTAGTTTCCATGAATAAAATAGATTCCAATACTTGTCAAATAAGAATTGAGGACGAACTTAAACGAATAATTACACTTATAGTAAACAAACATTAAACAGCATTATTTTTCATTGTATACATTTCAGAGTAAATTGTAGTTTCACGAAAATTTTCCATCCCAGCCATTTTAAAAAGTGATTTTTCTTCCGTAAATCTTTGACGTCATGATGATACTCCTTCAGTCGTCGACTATCCTATCCTAAATAATACATTTTTGTATATCAGTGAGCTGAAAGTTGATAGGTCCTTCGTATCGAGTTGCTCCATCGCGTCCTGGTGGTCAGACAACTTAGTTGCAAGGTGTTATATTTTTGGAATATCATCTTAGTATATCAACGAATGTGGGCATTCCTCCTTTTCGCAACTTAACTAGAATATGTCTGCTCGAATTCATTCATTCTTGGAGCATTCAAGGCATCACATCGGAGGTATCTATAAGTAAACAAAAATGTAATTAATAATGCATTCATTTATTTCACAAAAAGTTAATAAGAAAAAAATATTTTTCAGATCCTCTGAGCAAACCTATAACTTTAAGTAAAGTTTGATAAACCTCAAATCATAATGTTATAGGATTTAATGTTGGAGTTTTGACTATTATTCAAAAATACGAATACTAATACATAACAAATAATTGAATTATACAGAAACTTCATGACGGTGTGCATGCTTTCATTAAGATTATTAAAAACATATACTACTTTATATTTATAATAATATTATAGGGCACATTGGCACATAGCTCTCCAAGTTGAGCGGCGTAATTGGCGCCAGAGTATCTACTATACCATGACTTCCAGAAAAAATTGCTTCATGCTTCAGAGAAAACGCTAGGAGTAGTTTTTAGAAGTGATTTTTAGGTTGAATTCCTAACTATCATTCGATGGGAGCTCCTCCTGATCTTTAGCTATATAGCAGCAAGTTCATCTTACACCCGAATCGCTTGACTTTGAAATTTGTTCTGCCATTGCAGGTTATTGTGTTTGTGGATTGCAATTACGATTTCGTGAGGCAGATGGTGATTTTTTTGTTCCACAAGTGTTTAAAAAAGTTCATTAACTATGGATCAGCCTCCTCCATAATTCGGTTCGGTGAAGCTCACAAATAACTTCGACCGCTTTTGTATATTAATTATGCACAGATTATTCTTTACATGTGTTGGGGAAGGTTGAGTAGGCTAAGGTTAGCCTTCAAGAGGAGTACAAATGTACTTTTTGGGAGCGTTTTGACGTAGGTAGAGAGGACTTCATGAGTGGCAGGGTGTCCTCATACAGCTTTAGTGAACACAAAGACAGTCAATAAGGGGTATAATGGTGGGACTGTTGGGTTTCATATCTATAACCCAAGGGTCCTTATGCGAATCAAACTTCTGAGGGCGAGATGCTCTAACTCAGTCTTAGTGAACGCAGAGCTAAGCACTAAGGATGCGTTTCTTGGACTGCACTACATCATATCCGTTATCTTCAGGGCTCCATACTTATAAAAATACATACAAAACAATCATGAATATACACATAATAATTTATCCTAATTCTATCAAAACGTACCTTTTTCTGAGAAACAGACTTGACTTAGATTACTATTTCATTGATAGGTGTGAAATGCGCATGTTCTCAGGGGCAAATCTAATCGCTTTTACAAAAAAAACGGACTAAGAGTCATGTATTCAAAGCCAGGGTCTAGGGAGTCTGTCGAGTCTCACTCCATCAAACGAGGGTGGGCTTAGTTGATGACTCCTTCATCGGAGAATCTGCCGCTTTGCCTACCGGCGGCTTCTTCTATGATGGGTGACATTCACGTCCTCATGAGACCTACCTCAGTCCCATCCACATCAAGAAACCCGGAATCATTCCTTGGGACTCCACAAAAAAATATTCTTGGGCACTGCTTATTGCTGGTTGATGAAGCAGAGCAATGTAACGTCACCAAATAATTAACTGGATGATCCTATGTCCATTCTTTATTTTCTACGTATAATTTCCTCTTGAAACACATTTGGTAAAGTCAAAAAAATCCCAGCTTCAATTCTTGCTCAACCATTTTGAATGAAAATGGAATATATTTAGAAATAATATAGAGTAAATATATATTTTCTTTTATCATTAAATAACGTAATCAACAATATTTAAAATATCAGTGATCGAAGTTTCGTGTTATTAAATAATTGCATACCTTTGAAAACCCTGGTAAATAATCCTTCCAGTGATGTCACATTTTGTTTATGTTTGAGAGTGACCTACCTGTATTTCTATCAAGGAATACTAGAAACTAACTGGAAAGGAAAGGGAAAATTGTAGCTTCCAAGTTAAGGCCATGATACGTTGATTAACATAGCAATAAATTAAAGGTTTTATATGTATTTTTTAGCTAAATGAGTCATTTTCACTTCAATAATTTATAATTCAACGATCAAACAAGTAGGTATTATATTTAAAAAAATGAATAGCGAGTGTGATATATATTTTAATACTTTTTATTTATCAACAATAGTTTCCACAATAGTAAATATAATATTATTTACAAACGATACATAGTTTAACAGTTACAAACAAGTAATTCAATATTATATGTTTTCATTGTGAAATAGACTGTAACTTAAAAAAAAAATTCAAATTAAATTTCATATCTGACGATCTTTGTTTCTCTGAAACGACACAGCCTCATTAAACTTCTAGTTTCGGAGGTGCCATGAGTTTCAAATCAGAGGATCTTGAGGTTTTAGCGGGGCTGGCGTTGCGTTTGAGGGCGTTCCGGTTCGGCTTGAGGTCGAGCCAGACTTTTTTCATCCACGGAAAGATAACATTCAGCCACAGCGACCCCGATAGTATTTGCCTCTTCCGCCCCTATTACAATATGAAGAATTAATTATAAACATTTAGGTGATATTAAATTTAACGTCATAGCGTAACTCTATCCTGTTTTATCACTACCTTAACATCATTTAATTAAAAACAGATGATGCAATATGCATTTCATTACAAAAAACAAAGTCAATAACAGAATAAAAGCTACGTATAGCTACGATACTATTAAAATTGGACAATGCACTCAATATATTTAATGTTTAGTTAATACATATTTACTTATTTATTGGCTTGATATTGTGATAAAGTAAAAATCTATTTCATTAAATGAAAGTTATGATTATATATATATATATATATATATCTTTAAAATCATTCATATTTTAAATTGCTTTAAGATAAAAAGGGTATTTTATTTTTGATGAATAGTTAGAAACTCTTACTTTGACTTGGACATCCATCCACTATAGACTCGATGCTCGATCTAAAATACGGAAAATCCCGCAAATAATCCTCAAATAACTCAACCGTTGGTCCAAAAAGCTCTGGCTTGGGATAAGTTCCTCCTCGTAGCTCTTGTATTAAAGCTCCTTCATATGAACAATGTCCATTATTTCACCCTTGGAGCAAGGCAGCTTAATAGCCATTTCACGGTAGCAGTCCACGGGAAGGGCAGCATAGCAGTTTTGGATGGATTCTCTGGTTGGACCTCATAGGCCAAATTCTGTCTGTTGAAGGAAGAGAGAAACCATTTTGGAGACTTCATTTTTAGAAGATGTAGAATGTCCGTTCGGATGCAGGGCGTCGCGGTGGCCGTTAGTGCCATAAAATAGACTCGGGGGAAATCACTTCGTAACCTATGGAGAAGCTAGTAGTGCGAGTGAAAGTCGTGTCCCTACTGAGACACACAGTTGGCCTCATCAATAACGAATCGCTTGAGGGGATCCCGCGAATAAAGGCTTCGAGAGACTCCATTGAGCTTCTGAGAGGCAGATACCTTCTCGGGAGTCACGCAGAGGAATATGATTTGGGGCGTGAGGAGACGGAGCTTTTCGTATATTTTCCGCTGCCGGCCATAGTCGTCCCCGTTGAGATGATCTGCAGGGATTCCCATACCGTTGAGCTTTGTGACTTTATCATATATGAGGGATGCCAGGAGGGATAGGACTACAGTGACTCTGCCCTGGACTGCAGCGGGTAACTGATAGCAGAGACTCTTTCTGCCTCCGTGGGCATAAGGACAGAGGCGACATTGTTCAAGAGGGCCGCATTAATGGCTGACAGATGATTGAGGCGAAAGCTGTGGATATCAAAGTGACTCTTGAGCTTCCCAAAGAGATCGTTTGAGAAAGAGTAGTCCCTCTTTGGCATATTATTATATCCTTGTTTAAAACAGAAGCAGATAACTTGTAAACCACTTTGAAACACAGAATATAAAGAACTTAAAATAACACTACACAACCACGTTTTTTGAAATAAATATTACAATTGAACTAATAATGATGGCCCTTACTTGTGCATAAAGGGAGTGCCGTAAATGACGTCATCCTTCCAGTTAGCTTCTAGTATTCCTTGATTTCTATATACCTTGCTCTAATCATTGTTTCCTCTCTGTTAGCTCATTTTGCGTATTAAAAAAGCACTCAGAGATGGGAAGACGGGAAGAGGAAGAAGTTTAAGCTACGTCACTGGGTTAACATAGTCCTGAGCTGATAAATGAACAATAATACGTCAATGAATATTTTTTTTGCGTTTGTTCTTTCCTACTCCCTGAATAGAGACCCCATTTCATTATGATTAGTAGTAGTATTTTGCTCATTTTGCATATTAAAAAAGCACTTAGAGATGCCAAAATTTAATTACTTGTTTCTTTTGGCATTTCCAACAACTCCACAAAGTTTCATTTGAATCCGTTTTGTACTTTTTGAGTTATCCAGCTGACAAACAAACCAACAAACGCCAGTGAAAACTAGAGGCATATATACACTCAGAGAGTGCAAACCTCCGCCGTCATGAGCCTTCCGAGGCGGATTTTTCACGACTGGGGAGGCGTAGAGAGACAGGGGAGGGTTCCCCTAGACGGAAATTCTGAGAGGAAGACGCTCCCGGCACCCAATTTCACAGTACAGCGATATCTATTGGCAGAGTAGGCTAACTTGAAAAATTTAGTAGTATTTAGCTCATTTGGCGTCTTAATTCTGCACTCAGAGATGCCAAAATTTAATCACTTTTTCCTTTTGGCACTTCCAACAACTCCACAAAATTTCATCCAAATCCGTTCAGTACTTTTTGAGTTATCCTGCTGACAAACCAACAAACTAACAAACCAACAAACGCCAGTGAAAGCTAGAGGCATATATACACTCAGAGAGTGTGTACCTCCGCCGATCCCCACAACATTCCACTTCAAACATTCTCCCTTTCACACGCCCGATTTTCTATCTCTAATCATTGTTTCCTCTCTGTTAGCTCATTTTGCATATTAAAAAAGCACTCAGAGATGGGAAGACGGAAGAAGTTTAAGCTACGTCACTGGGTTAACATAGTCCTGAGCTGATATATGAACAATAATACGTCAACGAAATTTTTTTAGCGTTTGTTCTTTCCTACTCCCTGAATAGAGACCCCATTTCATTATTATTTTGCTCATTTTGCATATTAGAAAAGCACTTAGAGATGCCAAAATTTAATCACTTGTTCCTTTTGGCATTTCCAACAACTCCACAAAGTTTCATTCGAATCCGTTCAGTACTTTTTGAGTTATCCTGCTGACAAACCAACAAACTAACAAACGCCAGTGAAAACAATACCTCCTTGAAGGTAACAATACCTCTTTCGGCGGAGGTAACAATACCTCCTTCGGCGGAGGTAACAATACCTCCTTCGGCGGAGGTAATAAGAGATAATAAGCCTCTTAATTTTGACAAAGTTTCAAAGAACTGTGCAATATGAGGTAAAACCTAACCTTTTCTTTACACTAAATAATTGATTGAGTGAATAATTAATTAATGTCAACAAAGAAAAAGGGAAAACGACAGAGGACTTTGTTTGAAGAAAAAAAACCTCATTTCGTTTCATTAAAGACAAGCCATTCCCGTCGTTGCATTCTTAATTAAGAGTACCTGAAATACCATTGTTGTTTTGGGATTTGTTGTTACACCTAAATATAGTCGTATGTATATAAATATTTTTTAGTATAAAGATGTGTATTTAAAATATAATTAACTAGGACATTCATATTAACATCATAGAGATATAAAGATGTAGAGATGTGGTTCCCAACTGGATTCGGCTCGTGGACCCCTAACGGTCTTCGGGCACTTTCCGTGGACCCCGTCTCAATTTTGTCAAAAACGTGAATTTCAATTTCAATGCCAGACATCTGCAAAGTACAATTAAATTTTATTTTTGACTTATATCCAGGCATGTGAGCGTTTAGCTTTTTTTGGGTTCAGCGTTCAAAAAAATAGTGTTCCGTTCAATGTTTTTGCGTTCAGCGTTCCGTTATCGTTCAATGTTGACTTTTTTAGAAAATAATTTCTAAAAAAAGTTATGCGTAGTGGTGACGTTTTTTTAGAAAAGAATTTCCAAAAAGTAATGCGTAGTGATGACATTTTTTTAAGAAAATAATTTCCAAATAAAGTGAGGACGTTTTTTTAGAAAACAATTTTCAAAATAAGTGAGGACGTTTTTTTATTAAAGAAATAGAGAAAAAAAATGATCATTACACGTGGACCCCCGGCCAGGCCTTCGTGGACCCCCAAGGGGTCCATTGGACCACTGTTGGGAACCACGGATATAGAGCTTATTCCCTTCAATAGCACAGATACATCGTTCAGTTTTATTCTGTGCCCAATATAAACCCAGGAATTTGTACTACGTCATCGTAAGCTGATCATAGAGCTAGAAATATTTGTTTTTATTGAGCACAAACACGTATTTCACTGAAGAATCCAATAAGCCCTTTATGTATTTTTATCTCTATGATTAACATACATAAAAATACAATAAAAGTGAAGTAGTCGTAGGGATTAACACTAAAAAAGACGGATGAAGTCAATTTGACTGTTTTTTCGACTTTAGAAGCTAAAAGCTTAAATGTCAGTAATCCGAATATGCTTGAAATTTATGAATTTTAATTATTTCATAGAATTAAGGTTTTTATCATATATCAAATAATTAATTAATTAAAAGTCATGAAGTCTGATTAATGTTTAAAAGGCGGGGTAAGTATAATGATAAAAATAAAGGGTACGGTTACTTCGATCTCCTACCTGAGCTAGAAACAAAGAGAAACCACACTTCAACACGGCCATCGTGCTAACATTCCTCACAAACCTCTCTATTATTGTATTTATTATAGAAGAAGAAGGGAAAAAAGTATTCGTCATCCAGAGTGCTCCTGCCTTGTTCTTATTATTGTTATTGTTTACATTGATTCATCATTGCTTGGGATCAAATTTCTCGGATGGGAGTGGACGGGTGGCATGATTCCAGTCATTATATTTGCCCCGTCTCGTCTCATCCTCCTCCTCAATGATCGGAGGAGGAGGCGAGACGTTTAGGAGTTCCTTCATCAATGTGGTCGCTCCTAGCACTGACTCGGCTCATGAATATGTTCAACACTCTGGATAATGAATACTTTTTTTCCTTCTTCTTCTATAATAAGTACAATAATAGAGAGGTTTGTGAGGAATGTTAGCACGATGGCCGTGTTGAAGTGTGGTTTCTCTTTGTTTCTAGCTCAGGTAGGAGATCGAAGTAACCGTACCCAAAATAAATATAAGAAGAACGATATCAGAGGTGTGAATTTCTAATTTTTGAAAAATATTATTGTATAAGTAATTCTATTCGTAATGTGGGCAGCCCTTCATCAATCACGAAACCTTTTTTAAATCTCTGGGATCAATCAACAATAAGCTTCTTGTAATACTTTACTAACGATATAAACATCAAATGGTCGTTCTGGAGTCCAAAACACATTGGAAGCATCCCACGTACTGCCATCGGAAAAAACTTATATCTAAAGGCAATCCTATCGTACATTGTACAATTCAAGAGTAGAATGAGGCTACTGCCAATAGTTTCATTCTACTCTTTAAACTGATTGAACTCCGGAATGATAATTTGAAGCTTTTATTCTGGGTAAAGTATTACGAGAAAACCTATTTTGATGATTGATCCTACAGATATAAAAACAACAAAGGTTTCGTGATTGATGAAGGGCTGTCCACATTACGAATAGAATTGCAAATGCAATAATATTGTTATTCGACATATAAATCCTATCTCTGCTCAAAATAGTGGCAAAATCCTACAAATAATGCAATTCATAGCAAATTCAACTCAATTGCCATCTTTTTACATTAAAATATATGAAATTTGTTTGTTATGGGTTTTTGTCAGCTTTATGTTATGACCCATCAGTCTTTCGTCCAGACTCTCCTACTCTAAGGCACTGCAGAAGAAATGGACCAGGAAAATATGGACTAGGAAGAAATGGACCAGGAAGAATGGACCATGGTAGAAAAGGAAAATTATGACTCATGGAAGAAATGGACCAAATACATAGGTAGGCAAGTTTTTGAGTGGAATATGTCTAAGTATTGTACAAATACTATTTCTTATATAAACTGAGTATATAATGACATAGAATGATTTGGGTACGGTTACTTTGATCTCCTACCTGAGGTAGAAACAAAGAGAAACCACACTTCAACACGGCCATCGTGCTAACATTCCTCACAAACCTCTCTATTATTGCACTTATTATAGAAGGATCTGGATCTGCGGGTACCGTTGAACATATTCATGAGCCGAGTCAGTGCTAGGAGCGACCACATTGATGAAGGAGCTCCCAAGCGTCTCGTCTCCTCCTCCGATCATTGAGGAGGAGGATGAGACGAGACGGGGCAAATATAATGACTGGAATCATGCCACCCGTCCACTCCCATTGGAGAAATTTGATCCCAAGCAATGATGAATCAATGTAAACAATAACAATAATAAGAACAAGGCAGGAGCACTCTGGATGACGAATACTTTTTTTCCTTCTTCTTCTATAATAAGTACAATAATAGAGAGGTTTGTGAGGAATGTTAGCATTTGGCCGTGTTGAAGTGTGGTTTCTCTTTGTTTCTAGCTCAGGTAGGAGATCAAAGTAACCGTGCCCAATGATTTTATTCTTGCATTTTTAGATAAATAATCTTTTCTTTGTGTCAATGGTTGTTCAAAATCCCCCGAAATTATGGTAAATAATACGTATTGTCTTAAATATCAAACATACCGATGTTAGAAGCACTCAAAAAGTAAATACATAAAGAAGAAGAAATATATGCCTAATTTCGAGCGCGATTATTATTAATGGAATATTTGAAAGGATAGAGTGAGGGATGACGTCAGAGTCAACAATAATAAAATGAGAGAGCCTCCAATGATCCGAGTCGTGTAGTCAATCTTTGCAATCCGGCCGAATGAAGGCACCTCAGCACATACAGACAATGCCTTGGACCCCTAGAGTCAGTCGCCTCCCTTCCATAAAGGCACCAAATTCCCGCCCCTCGTCTTCGTTAAAAGAGTCCCATCCCTCGTCCTCGAAAGGAGTCCTATCCTTCGTCTTCGTGAAAGGAGTTCCATCCCTCGTCTTCGTGAGAGGAATCCCTTTCCTTGTCTTTGATTTAGAACTTCCCAACCCTCGTCTCCGTTGTAGGACTCCCCATCATCGACTTCGATTTAGGACTTCCCATCCCTTGTACTCGTGAGAGGAGTTATATTCCTCGTCTTCAGGAAGGGCCCCTCCTACCATCACCTCCTCCATATTGAAGACTTGTTCCTCGTAGTGGAATTCGCTAACGAACTCATCAGTCCTGTATTTCTATTAAAGAAGCCTCATGATCTCCTGATGAACCTTGCTCCATGGTTGTCCAAAATGACTTAAAGATCATCAAATTCCGGATGAAAGAGCCATGAACATCAACTCCTCTTCCTATTATATCTATTCAAAAGGAGAATCGAGAATATTTAACTTTGCTAAGATGTTAATTTATTTCCACGTCCATTATTTTAGTGGGTCCCTTTTCGTGAGTGAGGAAAAAGAAGCGCTCTGGACACGAAATCTTTCCGAGTGCCATTAAACTGAAGAATATATCATGAATCATTATTCAATATATTAACTAATAAAAATCTGAACAATACCCCATATAGCATTAGTAAATATATAAAGCAATTAAAATCTATGTATATATACTTCTATACCAAATTTATTTCTAACAATTTTGTCCAGGAGGGAGTATTATGGGGATGATTCAGACTTTCCAGGAAAGGACAAAGCAAACTCGGGGGACGTCTAGAATAAAGGGGAAGTATTTGGCCGATTCTGGGCAGAGACTTTATTTTGTCCTAGGAGCGCAGACTCGCCAGTTCATTATCCGGGAGGAAACCGAAAATTAAAAAGAATTCAAGCTTTTTAGGGGTGGGGTATAAGAGCTGAGATACTATGAGAGGTGGGTAAAAGGGTGAGACGGCCTTTTTCAGGAAGTATACCAGTGATAGACACATCACATGTTTGAGTTGCAATAGCACCAAGAAGGGTCCGAAAAGCCAACGTCTCTAATGACCATAATCCCTCCAGAAAAAGTGAGGGGAAATTAAAGTGGGGGAACCTTAGACTAGTTTTAAATGCTCATTTTTAATCTCTAGTAATATTGAAATTATGTTTGTTTTACAATTTAGCAAATTTTGAATTAAATGCATTTGTCAATTTATATAAATCAACTATTTTCATGAATATAAATTGAAAATATATAATAGGGCAAAGATTTTTGAGGTCTTTTAGGATCTTGCCATTCTCCATATTAGACTTTGAATATAATTACAGGACTGAGGAGTTAATTAGCAAATTCCACTACGAGGAACAAGTCTTCATTGTGGCTTCATGGAACGGCTTTGGTACGTTATTTCCAATTCTCCACTCATTAAAGGATAAAATGTCCAGTCTTTCCTCGAAGCATAATGTGTCTATAGCAGTTTTTAATTTAATTTCCCTCTCATCCATTAGATAAAAATAATTCCATCGTGTTTCAACCCAAGAAATTAGTCTATGACTCACTCCAAGATAAGTTTCAATAATATTTTTCAGGTGATGAGTCTTAGACGGACTTTTTCCGATGGCGTTTACAATTTTTTTACAATTTTTCCATTGTGTTTTTAATTCAAGATCTTTTACCCATACACTACAACTAAGTTGAGCATATGGCCAATGTAACAAGGAATTTTATTGATACTTTTAATAGCCAGCTTTTAATTGGCCGCATTATCTGATGTTGTGGCAATAATTTCGTCAAATATTTTGTATTGTCTCATCTGTTCTGAAATGAATTTATATAGTTATTTAAGATATTATAGGTACACAATAAATCGTAACCAACCTTAATAAAAAACACTAACTGCTTCTCCTGTGTGGCGATCTTTAAACTCTTGACATGAGAGTATTCTTTCATTAACTAAGTCATTTATGTAAAAAAGTGCAGTTACTGAGATGAAGGATACTCCAAAAATGCTGGTCAATCCATCAGTTGGGATGCCGACTGCTTTAGAAGAATTCATTTCCTGCATCATCTATTATATTAAAAGGAAAGTGAAATCATACTTTAGAAACCTTAATGAACAAAATTGGTAAATAAATGAAAAAATAAGTACCTCAATTTGTGTTATCTTCCACTTTGTCGGTGATACGGTTTTTGAAATAAATTTCCTCGATGGTAACGTATATTGTGGATCCAGTCCATGTTCAAAATTGAGGAATGAAGGCCTTTCAACCGTTCTCAGTGGTATAAAGTATTTCACCAATATGGTAATGAGAAGTTTTAAGTCAATTCAACATGTTTAGGAGATCCAAAGGTAAAGTTTTCTGCTTAAAATCTGTAATCGATGTTTCATTATAATTTATTTTTTTCGGTTAAGATTTTTTATTTCTCCTCATCAACGAACAGTGTAGATAAAATACACATAAGATAATACGATAAAATAAATAAAAACATAAAACTAGGCAGTTGCGTAAAAACAATACATAAATGAACATTATAATTCATAATTACTGCCTAGAAATAAAATAACCTTTTATAAAGTGACAATAAGACTAAAAAGCCATCTTTATTTTATTGTCTCACGTGCTATTTTGTTATTTTTTTTGTCCTAAGAAAACATTAATATAACGGAGTTGCAAGGGACAGAAGAATCGACTTTTGGTATCCGCTGGTAGATATTTGGACGAATATTCCGGTGAGATCCAAAAAGGAAGTCCATCGCTGCCGGGAGGCTCCAATCCGCCTTCGATTACACTATGTAACAAAATTAAGGTCTTTGTTTGTCCTTGAGTTAAAAACTGTTATTTCCTATTTGCTTATGTCCAGAAAACATGAAAAAATACTTTTAATCCTTTCTAATTTTGCTTTTGTGTCCAGGATAAGGATAATTGTGAAATTTACAATTTTCATCATTTCTAATGGTTCAGGCCCAGTTATCTTCGTGCTAAGTACGAATAACCACAAATGTCAGTAGTATTTATTGTTCTAGTACGTCAATGCATTTCATATCAGTTTTTATAATTTCATATCTTTCGTAATATTCGAAAAAATAGGCTTCATATTTCAAAAAATTGATCATATTTTAGTGTTCTATTTAAGCGACTATATTTTTTTTCTTTCGAGTCTATTGACTATAATCAATATGTAATATATTTTTGGTATATGTCAATGCATTTCAGAACAGTTTTTATAATTTCGATATCTGGGATGAAAGTAAAGAAAATATAAATTTTAGTCTGAACAAGTATTGATCAAGTTATATAAATAATACATCATGAGGTTGCGTTACCTATAACTGTGATTTGTTACGTAAAAAAAACATGTTTGCCTTTTTCTTTGCAAGTTCCTTAATGGAATTCTTTTGGAGTTCCTTAAATAATCTAAATCTCATTTTCCAAATCACAGTAACTCTCCAAATATTCAAATTATTTAAGGAACTTGCAAATGAAAAGGCAAGCATGTTTTTTTCTTCGTAACAAATCACAATTATAGGAAACGCAACCTCATGTTGTATTATTTATATAATTTAAAACTTTTTTACACGGTGTTATCAGGGAGGAATCACGTCACTCTGACGTAGGAATCCCTGAATAACAAATAAAGTCAGTGACACAAAGGACTCTACTCACATGGAGGTGAATATTCTTCAGAAGACATCGTTGAGTCACCTAGGAGCTTGACCGGTCGTTTTTTGGGGGGACAACAACATCGCCTGTAAACGTCATCCTTAAGGTGAGAGAAGATCTTCCTTTAAATATGTCAAGTCGCCCGCCTAATAAACCTCCTGATGGTGCAACTTCACAATCTCTCTACTCGAGTGCTCTCAAGAAGGGAAGGAACACTAAGTGAGAGGAGGAATTTGGATTGGGAAAATAAATATAAATGGGGTGTATTTGTTATTATTTTTTATGACTATCAAGATGAATCCTTTCGTATGGAGGGGTTAAAACATTTAGATATTTATGACATACCTGTACTTTATGGATTTAAAGAACATGAAATTGCAGGGGCAAACCCTAAATTTGGTGTAAATCAGGCGGCTATTTACTTGAAGTATCCAATTGACATTCGTGATAGAATAGATGATCTTAAGAGGGTTCATCTTTAAAGATAAAAAAATGTTGAAGGAAAAATCATTGACGCAAGACTTAAGTTGAAAGGCATTGATAAAATTAGCTCGGATAACAAAAGGAAAGTCACAATAACGATGGTGAATACGTTTAAACGGATCAATGAAGTTGAGGCTGTTGATTGGTTTAAACAATTTGGAGAAATAATAGAACATTATCCGAAGAAAAACTCTATCAACAAGGAGGCCGAAAAAAGTATAGGAATTACAAAGATTTGTGGAGAGATGGGGACTACATAGTAGAGTTGATGGCAAATCCTTCCATGATACCACAAATAGCGCCTATTCAAGGTTGCTTAGTGAGACTCAAATTTAAGGGCGCCAGATTGCAATGCCAAAACTGTTTTGGTCTCGCCATACAAAGCATGTTTGTGAAAAAACAAATATGAGTATCCGAGATTATATAATTATGCTTAAAGAAATTAGGGAAAAAAGTCAATTAATTGAAAACCATTCATCATCTGAAGGACAAAGACAAGATGAAAAAGCTATCGAGGTTGTTGGTACGAATACGCCTCATGTAGCTGGGATTGTCGAGGGATCTTCTCAAGTCCATATTGCTGGTGAAATTGAAATTACAGAGAAAACTGATAGTGATATTGCAGAAGAAGCTACAATTGAAAATCATAAAAATGCTTCAGGAGAAGTGGCAAATGAAGAACCGACTGAACTCGTGGTTGGTTCTACAAATGAAATATCAAATAACGTTGAAACTGAGAATGAAGAAGTTAACAGTACTACAAGACATCCCATCTTGGAAAGTTCATGTTCAAGCGACGTCCCTTCATCCAATGAGGGTGAAGGTTCTAATGTGTTTTTGAATCGTCCAGCCGAAAGTGAAGGACTTTTAAATTCTAACGGAACTGACAAGAATTCTACAAGTAATAAATCTAAGCCAAGGAAGTCAATGTTGAATCCTGATGTGATCTTACCAACTAGAACTAGGTCGGGATCACTTTCCAAAAGAACATCCACCATATCAGGCCTGTCTCCTCAAAAAGACTTTCCTAACAAACTTCAAAAAAACTAGAATTTATTGTTAAAATTACGATAGTGCCTATTAAATGTCCTTGATTCAAACTAAAATCGACAATTTTTTTGAACCAACTGCATCAAGGGATTATAAAATAAATATGGGAATAGGCAAAATAATTTCTTTGAATACGAGAGGGGGTAGAAATCGTCTGTCAAGACATTCACTCATGAAAAGTCTCTTGTACCTAAAACCAGACATTATTTGCTTACAAGATATTAAATCACCGACATCTTCTACTTGCTCTCTTGATTGTTCTTCATGTATTCCGAAAAATTACTACCATTTCTTTACGGGGAATGGTTTAAATCGAGGAGTGGTGTCTTTTATTTCAAAGTCAATGCTTACTTGCCCTAAGTTGGTGAGCGAACTTTCGACCAAAGGGGATTGGCATAAAATTTTATATCGACGAAAAATGGCGGCTTTTATGTCATCAATGCCTATGGCCCAAATGTTAAATGTACATCCTTTTACCAAGCTATAATCAATCAATGTAAAAATGATTTATATCCGTTGTTGGTTATAGGGGATCTCAATGTTGATCTATACCGGTCAAAAGTGAAACACTCTAATTATCAATCTTGTCCAAGCTTCTTCATTCTCTTGAACTACATGACGTAATTAAAATTTTCAGTCCGAATGAAAATGTGTCATGGAGATGTGGAAATAAGTCTTCACGGATTGACTTAGCATTATCTTCTTCTTCAATACGATCTAAGATCGTAAATGCTCGCTATCGTCCTCAACATAGCTCAGATCATAAGTTGATAGAGATCGATATTCATCAAGACCGGCAAAAAGGTCGTTTTAGGGTTCCTTTATGTTTTAAACGACAATCATTTTATTGATAAGCTCAAGAAACGTTTTATTCAACTTTTTAAAGACTCTTTTAATCCCAAGAAGCTTGCCTATCTTTTATCATACATTGTTAAGTCTACTTCGTTACAGTGCATCCGCAAAAAAAGACAGAGAGAATATCCTTCCAAAAAAACATCGAGGATATGCTTGATAATCTTTTTACGTTCCATTTCGTCGGATTTTACTCATTTATTTCGTGTCTCGGAAATTGCCGAAGATGATTTTTATAAAAAATATTAAAGAAAACTCTCCATCAAGAAGATTGAAAAACCTCTTCCAAAAGGACCACTCAACAACTATCATAAGAAATAATTCACGAGGGGAAAACACTCACCAATCCCAAAAATATATTGAAACTCTTTCATGTAAGATTTCAAAGCTTCTTGGTGGAGAAAGAGTCAATTTTCCCCGTCCAAGATTGGGTAAAAACTTAATTTTTACCAAAAGTACGATTGAACAACATATAAAAAAGAAGCTCAAGGAAGGAAAAGCAACAGGGCCAGATGGTATTGTGGCAAAATCTTCGCTGAATGCAACCATGAAATCGTTCCCTATTTGTTTGAATTTGGTAAATCGATGGAGATTCACGGAAAACTCCCGAAACCCTTACGAAAGGACGAATTACCTTAATCCCCCAAAAAGGTTGTGCGACTGATTTAAATAACTGGCGCCTATTACTGTTCTAAACGAGAGCTATAGGATTCTTTCCGGGGTTCTGGTCTCTAAAATTGAGCCAATTTTAAATTAAAAAAATAGGAAAAGAACAAAAGGGATTCCTGAAGGGCCGGAGGTTTTTTTTTTTTTCATGGTTAAAATAATTTTATTCTGTTACTGCAAAAAAGAATACAGTGTACAAAAATACCTAAAAACATACAGAAACAATAAGAAATAAAATCAAATCTGGACAGTTCCGTAATAAAAACATCAATGAACATTATAGTTCAAAATTACCGACCAGATAAAAACCATATATATAAAACAACAGTTGATAAAACTAATTTGTATTCAATACAAAACGGCGATGCATTCTTAAAATCCTTTGATGTCGTTCCAATATAATTTTGAACTGTTCGGATAAAATTTAATGAGATCTCCAGCCCATTTTCATGTTGACGCTCCCAAATCAGGAATTTTGACCTCAAAAGCAGAGTGGCGGGCGGCAGCACCAATGAGGATAGGTCTTAGATCTTTTTCTAAAATGTACTTGTTAGTAGTAAGTTTTTGTGCAATAAAGATTTGATATTTTGTATTGCAGATTCAATTGCTTTGTGACTGGGGGGAGATTTCTTTTTAAGATTAAAGACACCAAAAAGAACATAGGCTTTTAAAATATTTGAGGAATCGTCTTCATTTTCACAAACGTTAAGCTTTACGAATAGCTTAAACACCTTTAGGATTGGACAGTCTACGAATGCATGGAAGATATTGTTTAATAAAAACCCACAGTTCATGCAAGGAAGCTGAAATTTGAGGATTTGTCCTAAATTTGTAATTGTGCAGTAAATTTTGCACCATCGGTAATACTACCCGTAGATTTCAGAATTCTTCTCTTCCAGGACAAAGAGAGGCCCAACAAACTTTGAAATCTTCAGATATTGAAATCGCTCCATCATATCTAGGTCTTTTAAGTGCAAATTTTAAAAACCACGGCTTCGAAGGACTAAAACCAATAAAAGAACGTTCAAGTAGAAAGCGGAACCTTCCAATGTTAAAATTTGACCTATCTAAGTCATGTGCTGTAAATTTATTTTGGTTAAGAGCAGTTCTCTCGAGAACAACAGGATCTCCAAATCTCTTGATAAACGGTTTTTTGTCCTTGTTTTGGTATATAATATCGATTGTTGTATCCGATAAATAAACAGGATGGGATCTCCATAATACCCTCTGAATCGATGCTAAAAAGGGAGAAAACATTTCCAAATCTGAATTTGTTAAAATGGTGCCCATGTGAATCCAATTATAAAATTCCGTAGAAGTGAAGTACCTTCTCCAGTCTTGTTCATGATACACGCCCATTTTTTCAACTATTTTACGATAGTAGGTGGAAGAATATCATCTAAGAGACACAAGCCTCCCCCTATAAATTTTTGGGACGTTTGAGGGCGGGAAGATAAGATTTGTGAAAAAGTGAGGTCAACCAAGACTCTTCTTCTTTGATTGCATACTCGGCAAGTGAAGGAATCGAAGTCGCCCTATACAAAACAACAGGCACTACCGTGTATTATAAAGATCGATCCTTTCATTAATTGTTTCAAAAATCGATAAATTTTTAAATTCATTTCCAACCAGTTAGACATAGACACACCATTTTTCATCCACTCTATACCAAGAATGTTCACTGACTGTACAACCTTACAACTAGAGATCATAACAGAGGGGTCTGGATTCCACGATGCTAATGGCAGTATGCCTGTTTTTTTAGTATTCATTCCAAGACCGGACTTCAGTTCGAATTTTTTAAAGAAGGACAATATGATTTCAATTCTCTTGATGAGTTGAGCTTCGGAGCTGGCTTCGATCATCAGAGTAACATCATCGGCATATAAATCAATCAAATGTCTCCCATTATTAAAAGATACACCAAAACCTACATACTTTCTCATTAACGTTCTTGTGAGGTCATGTAGCGCGGATACAAACAGAAGAGGAGCAATGGGGCAACCCTGTCTGCAACTCCTTTTGAGTAAATGGGGGCACTATTTAATCCATCTAACGTTAAAACTGAAGAACCATTAAATAATAATGACCTGATGGGGTTAAAAAACTTTTGGGGAAGAAGCTTTTTAATAGACTTTAAAACATGATCATGCCGAATTGAGTCAAAGGCTTTACTAAAATCGATAGCTATTAAAGCTTCGTATCGGTCCCTTTTATTTAAAGACTCAACCGCAGTAAGAATATTTCTGGATATATCTGTAATCTTTCGTTTCTTAAGAAAGCCCTTCTGTTCAATTTGAATTTGATCATTTAAAATAGGTTCAATTTGTTTTGTTAAAACCCCTGCTAAAATTATGTATGTAAAATTTAAAATAGTTATGGGCCTCCAATGATTAAAATGACTACCGTCCCCCTTTTTGGGATTAAAACAATGCGCCCTTTTGAGAGGGCACTGGGCATTTTGCCATACTTCTCCATGTACTTTCCAATACTTAATAAATAGGGAGCAACCTCATTTGGAACAAGTTTGAAGATGCGTCCACAGATACCATCAGGACCAGAGGCTTTATTGTCCTTGAGATTGCAATTAATATATTTAATGATATTTTCAGTTGTAAACACTTCAGGCATTTGTTTACATTTCTTCTTTGGAAAATTCAGTCTATTGCCACCTAGAACTTCTGAAAATCGTTTATGAAAATATGACAATATATCACTTGGAGTCTTTAAAACCTTACCACCATCAACAATACGTTTAATGGTTGACGTGGAGCTCAAGTTTTTGGGGGGAGGTACTTAAATCTAAAATTTGGATTTGTATCTCTGATCTTCTTCCTTTCCATTTCAGCTTCCGCGATGTCGGTAATTCTGTAATTGTTTACAAGATCAGCAGTAACTTGTTTGATAAAAATAGAAGATGAGTTCATGGCACTCTCAATGTCGTTTTGAATTTTCGAAGAGTTCTTTTTGTGGTTGCGACAAACTTGCGAACAGTCTTTTTAATAATATTAATAAGAGATGGATAAGCTCCCTTTGGAGTTATCAGGTTGGCTCTTTTGTCAAGATTTAAACCAAGTGATCTCGCGAATCGATCATTGTAGAGAATCCAGTTAGGAATTTGAAAAGCTTTCTTGCGTGGAATATATTTTATGGTAATATCAATAATTTTGTGATCGGAGGATGGATCAGGCCTATAGAAAGCTGTCTTAATATGACGCAGTAGCGATGGGGAAATTAGTGCCAAATCGATTCTCGAAGATCTTTTTCCACAGCTCCAAGAAACGGTATCTTCGGGACAGAAAAATCTTGTGACGTCCACCAAACATAGTTTATGAATAAGATCTTTGAGGGCAGCTGAGTTGGGATAGTTGACCTGAAGTTTATGTAAGTCTACATTAAGATCACCAATCAACAATAAAGGAAGATGGCTGAGTCTCTCCGCATCAATAACTGATTGAAAGAATGACAACGATCGGGAATTTGGACCATAAGCATTCACAATAGAAAAAGAACAACCAGAGGTGTTTAAAATTATTTTGTGCCACTCACCGTCATTAATAAAATCATCTATAAAAAGAGGTTTCTCTATTCGCCTTGTAATAAAAGTCATCACACCTCTTCTACCCGTGCCCGAGAAAAAGTAATGGAAAAAATTTGGCAGGCAAAGCCTACAATTTTCGTTGCAAGTCGACGAGACCTTGGTTTTTATATCTTGTAAACAAATAATATCCGGATTAAGAGACAGAAGGTGTTTCATGATGGCATGTCTATTCCTTCTATCTCTACCACCTCTAACATTAAAAGAAAGGATTTTTGAAACTCCCATGCTGGTCTCTATATCCTTAGAAATCGAAGACGGGAAGTGGTCGGTGATTTTATATTGTAAAAAATTATTCCGAATCATTTCTGGATTTCTTTTTATTATTAGAAGAATTTATATCAGGCCCACTATTTGAATCTCTCCTGTTTCTTTTGGTTAGGGACTGGGATCTCGTGCGCCCCAGCAAAATTAATTTTTCATTTAATAGTGGCTTTTTTGGCTTTCCCACAGTTTTTGTTTGAGAAGCAGAAGAACCATGAGCTCCTACACTAGCCGAATCAGATACTATAGCATCATTTTCACTTGAATCATTTTCATAGGTGCAGTTACATTCCCAG
>CP045898.1:17852216-17862987 GCA_013387185.1 Caligus rogercresseyi
CCCTCTTCTCTAAAGTTATTAGTTAAAAAATATATGATCATGTCCTTTTAAGAATTAAAAATATATTTTTTAGTGTCTGTGTAATAGTGAGGTTTTGTCTATAGTGTGCTTTAGAGTTGTGATTAGTGACTTAGAATATCAGTCTTTGGGGCGATAACTTGTGTCACCATTAATGAATTTAACAATATAAACTATAATGAATGGGTCATAACATATTTTGTTGCGTTCTTTCAAGGGATTTTTGGGATCAAAACTAGTTGCCATTCAGTATTTTTAGTAGACATTGACTTTTTACAATGAAAATATACGACCAATTATACAGTTTAAACAAGTTAGTTTTAATGATTATAACTAGGATCGGAAACATAAATAAATAGAAAACACCGAATATTTAAATATTTATTTACTAAAAATGACAAAATATTTACTGACCACGACAAAGTATTTATTCTGCGTTACCGGAACATTCTACAAAGTTTACTGATATTCTAACAATCTACAGGATTATAGCTGAAAACAAATCCAGTCATACAAAATGAAAATTTCACCGATAAAAGCAGTGGCTCACAAATTTTTTGCAAAATTTTCTGATGTGAGCGGCGGCAGATGTCGGAGAGAAGAGTCTTATACATAGAGAAGGAGCTTTCAACATCGACACTTGTGACAGGTGCAAATTTGTATTCAGCCGCCGTTTGGGGAGACATGCCGTTGGGGATAACTTCTTTGCCTTCTGAGATCACGGACTCAATAGAACGTAGAACAGCGATATCGGGATTGGGGGCATAGACAGATTTATAATTTTCTTTTATTGTTTCACCTTTTATGCCTGGTGTAAGCTGTAATAGCAGCCTCAGCCGTAGAGACGGATGCAAAAGATTTTGTTAGGCTCGATACTTGTCTCTCAAGATCTTGAATGACTCGTGGAAGGAAGTGTAAATTAGACACAATGTATGGTAGGCCTGACCTCATTTCATCATCGCCAATAATAAATTGAGCACAATGAGCATAAATGTTTCTTAAGTAACTTTTTAATAAATTTTCAATAATTTTTTTACTATAATTGCTCAGTAGTTTAAATGTTAGATAAATATCGCTAAATATTTAAAACATTATAAAAAACAGGAAAATATTTAAAACAACATAAAAAACAGAAAATATTTAAAACCAACGTAAAAAACAGGAAATATTTAAAAAATATTTTATATTTAAAAAAAATTTTTTCCGATCCCTAATTATAACTTCTGAACAATAAAACGAAACAAAATCATCATGCCAAAGAAATTATTGGTATTCCTCTAGTTACTCTTGACTCTTGGTCTTGTAATATATAATTTCCATATTTTAGTTCTACTTATTACCTCCGCCGAAGGAGGTATGTTTTCACTGGCGTTTGTTGGTTTGTTGGTTTGTTAGTTTGTTGGTTTGTTGGTTTGTCAGCAGGATAACTCAAAAAGTACTGAACGGATTTGGATGAAATTTTGTGGAGCTGTTGGAAGTGCCAAAAGGAAGAAGTGATTAAATTTGGCATCTCTGAGTGCAGAATTAAGGCGCCAAATGAGCTAAATACTACTAAATTTTCCAAGTTAGCCTACTCTGCCATAGATGTCGCTGTGCTGTGAAATTGGGTGCCGGGAGCGTGTTCCTCTCGGAATTTCCGTCTAGGGGAACCCTCCCCGTCTCTCTACGCCTCCCCAGTCGTGAAAAATCCGCCTCGGAAGGCTCATGACGGCGGAGGTTTGCACTCTCTGAGTGTATATATGCCTCTAGTTACGTATTGTTATTATTTTATTTTTTACAAACTCCAAAAATAAATTATGGCACCTTATGGGAGCATATAATCCTGCTTTTTTGCACCAGGTTTGGCGCACAGTTTCCTCTGCAATGACAGACACAAGAAGATGATGACAAAGTCTGCCCCACTCTCTGGGAGGTCGTTCATGATTGCAGCATCAAATTTCTATATTGTCAAATTGCATAATGTGCGGTGAGCTGAATATCCAGAAAGTCATTATTTCAAGGAATTCGGAAAAAGACTAGCGAGCTTATTTTACTATGCACCCTGCATACATTTGGTTCATGATTGGTACGGACTCTATGAATCAGAGAGTTGAACGGTTTTCTAATTCTCTAGCTGCCTCCAAAGGATTATCTGGAAAGACAACTGTCATTTTATTCTTCATCAACAATATATATCATAAAGAAAATCCTCACAAGATGTTTTTACAAATCTTAAGGGACTTAAGATTTTAGAACTTGAAGCATTCGACTTTAATATCTTATCTTTTCAAATGATCTATAAATCATTATTGTTGTCAGTTAAGAATTTATAATTTAGGTGTTGTATTTTATCCGGGAAATATACTCGAAAACAAGGATTCAGTTCAGCTTATAAGCCTTTTTCCCTTCATAGTTATGTATTTTTTGGGGCTTGTACGACTTATAACTTAGAGCGACGCATAATCTGAAGAAAATAGTTAAAATATATTTTTTAAAAACTTGTAAAAAGGCATTTGAATCTGTTTTTTTTGTGGGTAGTATGATCCATTCCTCCCTAGAGATGAGGTCAATAATAATCAACTTAATTGAAGAATCCTAGGTTCGATGAACTAATTTTAGTAATGCTGGTATGCAATTTCACAGATTCTACAATTATATTGGCCAAATAGATCAAATAAATTATCTTTTAAACTAAAATGAAAAATGATTTTTTTTCTATCACAACTTTCTTTTTCAAGTTTTAAACATAATTAATAAAATGAATAAGGGCTCTCTCTGTCGATAAAATACATAATATGTAAATCATGAGGTTAAATATTTTCTATCTCAAAACTTCGTGTATATGTACATATGTCACAAGAGAAAATAATGCTTATTTATATCCAATTGGATGCAATTCTTTAGAAAACAGAATAGCTTTTTCAAAATATAAATAGAAATATAAAAATATTGATATTCAAAAAAAAAATATTTGGTGAATGAATTGGAGTCAACGATGATGAAATACTGAATTTTCAATTTCAATCAATTCTTTCAACAAATAACTACGGTATTTTTTTTCTTTCATCATGCTTTATTGAAAAAGTTTTTGTCAATAAAAGTTCAATTGTCACATTGCATAGCTCAGAGGCATTGCAGAAATTACAATACAGTTAAAATATATATATATATAGTCTTCATATTCAGTCTAAAAGTCCTATATACTTAAGCATGGAAGTCTAGAACACATGGAACGCTCACGACTTGACAAGTTGAATATTTAATCTTCTACAAATGTATAATATTGCTTTGTTGTCAAATTCCTGTTTTTGACCTTTTTGGACTGATATATTTGTTCACTTTTTCAATATAATCAATATATATCAAACAAATGACAGATGATCCTATAAGAATCTCGTAAGCGAGAAACTTCTACTCCCAATTATATAATTGGGGCCCATGTTCGAGTACTAAATTATATGATTTCTGTTACAAATGGAGGTTCATCAAAGATCCAGCTTGATATTAAAATTTGAACAGGATGATAAAAATAATAGTGCCAACATAAGAATTATTTTTTACTTGAACTAGCCTTCTGAATCCCCAAAGATGAAACTTTGTTTAAAAAAAACAATTATAATAAAAAGATACAAAAGTCCAGTTCCCTTCGCCCTTCCATTGGAACTGTATAAAACTTTTGCTCTCTATCTTTCTTCGTTTATTGAACTAATTTTCACTAACCTATTCGCGACAGGGTTCGTCTTAGATTTCATAAATTGTGCGCCATGTTGATAACTTGGGTTATGAAATAAGCAAAATAGGAGATAATATTAAAAACTATCGAACCATCTCATTATTGAACACTTCATTCAAACTGCAAACTGGTATTTGAAACCAAAAGATCTTAAAAATTCTTCGAGAAGTTCTTTGAATCGCTTTCCCCCCAAGTTCGTTGCTAAGCAATTCCATCGTTACGGCCTCCTCAGATAGGTTCGTCGGAATGATATTATCGGTGATTAGGAACTTTTCTTAGAGATCATCTTAGTAGGATCGCAGGCCAAGTTTGCAATCAACCGAGGAGTGACATAAGGAGATTTGTTATCCCTGTCTCTGTTCATATTGTGCATCAACGACATTATGGAAAAATAGTTGGAAATAGAGCCATTTTAGGATGTAGTCTTGAAAAGAGGATTTTGAAATGTTTAATTTATGCAGATGTTTTTACTATCTCTATGACCGAGTCCGAAAAAGCATTTTGAATTCAATAAAGAGTCTATTGGCCTGATTGAAAGATTCAAACATAAATCTGGGTTGCCCATCAGGGTTCGAATTCCCAGTTCAACTGTAATGATAGCCTTTCGCAAACTTCAATGGAGTAGCATTTGTTCTTGAGTTCTTCTAAAGCAGTGGGCATTATTACTGATGGACGGACAGCGTTTCTGGAGTACCCTTCATCTCAGTAAGTGCACATTTTTTTACATAAATGACGTAGTTAATGAAAGAATACACTCATGTCAAGTATTTAAAGATCGCCATACATGTCACAATTTGAGTACCGTACCTCTATGGGTCCATCAGAGTTAACAAAAGCTACTAGAAAGTGTAGTCTTTATTACCTCCGCCGAAGGAGGTATTGTTTTCACTGGCGTTGGTTTGTTGGTTTGTTAGTTGGTGGTTGGTTTGTTGGTTTGTTTAGTATAACTCAAAAAGTGTTGAACGGATTCGGATGAAACTTTGTGGAGTTGTTGGAAATGCCAAAAGAAACAAATGAATAAATTTGGCATCTCTGAATGCAGAATCAAGATACAAAACGAGCTAAATACTAATAAATGGTCAAGTTAGCCAACTCTGCCACTAGATGTCGCTGTGCTGTAAAATCGGGTGCCGGGAGCGTCTTCCTCTCGAAATTTCCGTCGAGGGGAACACTCCCCCGTCCCTCTACGCCGCCCCATCCGTGAAAAATCGCCTCGGAAGGCTCATAAGGACCCCGTGACGGCGAGGTTTGCACTCTCTGAGTGTATATATGCCTCTAGTTTGAAAAGCATTTATGTAACTCTACTATAGAATATGTCCTTCTGCTCTGTTGTGCCGATGAGTCCAAGAATTAAAACAAGTGAAGAAGACCCTTATCTGGATCTGAATGTTACTTCCATATGCGAATTTTTGTTACTGACAGGGTTATGAAAAATTTCATTTTGGGTACGAGAACACAAAGGATGAAAGTAACTATCCCATCATCGAAGCTTCACGGCATTCTAATTTTCATCAATACAGTCGGTTCCGAGTAGTGTTTTGTAGGCCCTTATCTAGGACCCAGGACTGCAGTCCAGTCTTTTTTGTCAGTCCTAAAAAAACTATCTTTAATTATGACGTCATTATCCTTTTTTTTTCTTTTTTAAATAGTCTGTTGCAATCCAATAGTGCAAGTGTAAGGATGTACACATTTTTACTGGTCAAAATGGACTACTCAGCTAATAATCTTATGACTGGCGAATCTGGAAAAATATATTTCTGTCAATGGAATGTATGGAAAACGTGAGTGCTTATTTTTATTCAATCATTAATAATCACTTAATAGGCTAAAAAAGCTATATAAACAAAAACTAATTCGTTCTCAATGACAATATTTTAACAGTTTATGCGTTGCATTTGTTTTTTCCCTTCCCCTTTTTATCCATGACTTAATTTATGTCATATAAATTTATAACCAATAAATATTTTTTTGAGAAAATATAAAATAATTTTAAAACATTTTTTGATAGGATCATGATGATACGCAAGAGAGTTCCATAAGTCTAGCTACATCCTTAGACGATTCTATTATTGAGCCCAGCACTAGCAGATCTGGATCATCCTATATTCATAGCAATAAAATAGTTTCTAAGGTTTGAAGTGACATTAAATTTACAAGCATAAAAGGTATGCAAGCACTGTGGAACAAGTTTTAATGTTAACAGCGCAACCTCAACTATCCAGACATATGCTGAATAAACATGAACTTTTCCATTCATCACCTCAAGGAAATTATAATGAAACATGGTGATTGAGTGTGCTTTATTGAATATTAAATCATTGGTCGGGAAGAAATTAACAATAAACAGTCCCATAAACGAAGAGGAGTTAAGATCCATCATGATAGGAGCAGCAGCGCGTTACTCGGCACTCGGAATCAAAATCCCTCAAGTGGCATCTTCCTCCTGGATTTGGGCTGGCGATATCATCAAATTCATACCATCAACTTCAGCCAATATATAAGCCTGATTAAATCAATTGCTAGAAGATATAAACGTTTTATGTCAAGAACGGGATTATTGTGATTATTTTTAGATTTTTTTATCTTTTTATTTATTATATAAAACTTTATTTATTCAGAGAAATTGCACATAATATAATGTATAAATAAACATTGTAGTTTAAAATTAGTTCCCTAAATATTAAAATTATTCATCACTATTAAAGCAAACACAATACATCAGACAATAACAACAATTATAGAAATTATTCTTTAAAAAGTTAAATTCAAATAAAAGTAACAAAACATTGTATAATGAATATGGTACAATAAAATTTGAAAATTCCCAAGATGAATCACTTCCGCAGAAGGGGTAAATTATATTATTTATTTAACTTCTTAAATTTTTGGTTAACCTTAATCAAGTTTTTTAAGAAATTGAGATATTGCTTTGAGCAGGACGGATAAAATCTGACTAAGTCGCCTGTATACGTCCAAAGGAACAATTGACATCAGGGACTTAATGGATAAGGCTGAGTACCTAGCTGCAGTAGATATCAAAATAGTTTTGATATCATACTTGGATATAAAATCGGCGCTAGCTAGCTGTTGAGAATATAACTTCGGCAACTTAGAAGAGACATGTCCAAGGCACGCGATTTTGGAGGACTTTTATGGTTTGAATTGAGACCAAAAAAAGAATAGGAGGTACATTTTTTTCACATTTTGACATTTAGAGAAACAAACTCTCTCAAGATGTCAAGAGCCGGGCAATTTGCAATGCATGTGATATTTTGTTGTAAATCACTCCACAATCTTTGCATGGAGTGTTAAAGAAAATACAACCCGACGATATTTGGAACTGAGCTGTGAACCTCCTGTCCTCATAAATTCCCGAAATTGAACTAAATATCCGTGGTCTCCACGATAAAGGAAGGTCCAATTCTTTAATATATTTTTCGCAAATTTGGTCAGCTTCTTCTTTAGAATTCGACAAAAATGACATCTTCAAATGCCAAGGGTCTGGAACTTGATGAGAGATTGCCGCTCGCTTAAGTGGAAAGAAAACTTTCCATAATTAATACTGGTTCTCGATGAAGATCGTGGATTGAATAAATCTTTCGAGATAGAGCAATCCACTCCAGCTCTTAAGGAGCAAGAAGGTTTCGGAAGAAAAAATTCTTCTTATAGTTTTGCCGAATAATATCAATCGTGGATTTGAATTAAAACGAGGAGTATCCCTTCCAAATTAATCGCTGAATGGCTGCCAAAAAAGCGGATAAATTTTCTAGCTTGTCATTTGTAAAATCTGTTCCTAACATTAACCAAATAAAAGCAGGGCTAGATGTAAAAACTGAACGCCATTCATCATGCGGATGCGTTGAGATACCTATTAAAACCTTTTGAAAAATCTTTGTTAAAATTTTGGACAACAAACTTAGACCTCCTCCTAGGTGTGATCTTGGTCTTTTCAGGACCTTCAGATAGCTCTGATGGAATAACTTGTTCAGCCAAAATTCTTCTTCCTTTATGGCTCGCTCCGCTAACCAAGGTATAGAAGTCGCTTTAAAAATAATGGCGGGGACAATGATGTAATTATAGAGGTCAATCCTCTTCTGGAGGTTATTATTTCTCCAGAGTGGGATCGATCGCCTGATGAGATTTTTCACATTCAGCCAATTCGATTCCGAAGCACCCGTTCCTTCCGAAGTAACTCCTAAAATTTGCACACTTTTTTTAACAGAGCAACCGAGATGATCAAGTCATTTAGAGGGTTCCACTTGCCTAAGGGAAGAATAGAAGTTTTTTGTTTGTTTACCTTCAGCCCAGACCGCTTTTCAAATTTTTTTGAAGTGGCCCAAAATCACTTCAATTCTCTTGAGTAATTGTTCTTCAGAATTCGCTTCAATCATTAGGGTCACATCGTCAGCATATAAATCAATAATGTGCTTAGAAGACCCAAAGTTCACACCAAATCCTCCGTACTTTTTAATGATTGATTCGCTCAGTTCTACAAGCCCAGTAATGAATAAGAGTGGGGCTAAAGGGCAGCCTTGACGACAACTTTTCTGAAGGATTATAGGGTCGCTTTCTACATCTCCCATAGAGATTGTGGAAGTACCATTGTACAGTAGGGCTCTTATAGGGTTAAAATATATTTTAGGGAGATTTTTCCTGATTGCTCTAAAAATATGCCGATGCTCTATGGTGTCAAAGGCTTTGCTAAAAATCGACGGCGATGATGGCTCCAAATGTATTTTTTTAGATAAAAGTTCAATAGCGGTTCCAATGTTCCTTGAAATATCCGAAATTTTCGAGTTCTTCTATGTATCTTGACGCGCACGGACGTGTTATTTTTCTTCTTCTGTGATCGTCTGATTATAAGTGGAAATTAAGTGAAATTAGTATTTTTGTGACTTTTTTTAGACGTGTCGTGACTCTCGACTACTTTCTGCCTCCTTCATCTTGGTTTAGGCTTAAAGGCTACTTTCGAGGCCCCTGGTCCTAGAATGAAGAAATAATATTTCTTTCATCTACCTCTCTCGGGGGTCTACTCGTCAATCTTCACGTCTTCATCCAAAGTCCTTCCCTTCTTTCGTTCAGGTGAGGGGGTCTGGCTTTTCTTTTTTCTTTGATTTTTTTTTCGCACTCCGGTGTTTTTTTGTTTTATCAGCACGCCTTTTCTTTGATTTTTTATACCCTCCCCTCCCCCTTTTTCTATTGTTTTTTTTTTTCGTCTTCGTTTCTTCATATTTTTTTTAAAATCACTCTTTTTTTATTTTCGTCTTCATTTTTTTTCTTTTAAATCCCCCATTTTTTTGTTTTTTTTTCGTCTTCGATTTCGTTAACACATCATTCTTCATATTATCTTCTCGTTGAGATTTCGTGGACCTTTAATATTTTCTATTAGTTTGCGCTGATATAACTCTCCTTTTATTTTTATTTTCTTCGCGTTCGTCTTTTTTGTCATCGTGATATGATGTCTGAGGTTACAAGGGATAACCTCCTGATAAGGTTAATGATGATTCTTCTATCCCATCTTCAATTATACAAGGAACCTCTTCAAGTGTATCTGAGAACACGGTTTTTCTTGGATCCAATGCTAGTAGTTCCGGAGCCAGCTCCATGGACACGGTTTTCCAGGAGAATATCAATCAAATAAAAAAACGAGTCGTCCTATGTCGTGTAGCAGCATTGCTGGTGCAAACATAAAAAGTGATGCATTTAAATTTGTCTCTGATGGTTCAGTTAATGATAGAAAAGGTTGGAAAAAACTTTTGTCTTTTTGCTCAAAGGATTGATAAACGGTCTCCCTTGAGCAAAAGTCAAATGCACCCAGGAAATTGGCCCACATTGCTACTAATGTTCTCAAGCTTAAGCCACAAGAAGTCCACAGCATAAATTGGGACAGACCTCATAGACCCTTGATTATAACTAGTCAAAAATTCCAATGGATAGAATCCTAATGACATTGTTCTTCCGATAGAAGTTGATTTCAGAGATGAAGAAAACAACCCCTTTAAAGTGATGATAGATTGTCGCAAACTTATGCTTGCAAGGGATGGAGAACATAATTTTGACCTGACCTTAAATACGGATACGGGGAAATTTGCGAACAGGCAGTGCGCGGATTATTAAGCCCTTTTGTAAAGTAAACTCTCTTCGTGTTGGCAATGCATCTGTCTCTGACAAATCGGCTCTGAAAAAATTTCGATCTTCAATGACCCGAAGTATCAACATTGGAACACAAAAAGTTCTGATTTGATCGTTAACGTCAAGGGAAACCCAAAAAACATACCCTCATTGATCCCATGTGGAGAGGAGATTGAATCATTGGAGTTTCTTGGCCAGGCAAGACAATGTGCTACTGCTTCAGGTTTGGGCATTTTAGATCAAAATGTGGAGAAAAAACACGATAAAATTTTTACAAGTCTTGGATGATGGCCAGGCTAAAGAAAATTGAAAATAAAGAATGGAATATTTTACAAAAAATGATTATCCTGTTCAACAAGATAAGGCACAAGCTGAAATAATCATCGACGTACCCGATAATATAACCCCGGAAGTGAGTACACCTATTGAACCCGTAAATTCTGATAATATAGCCCCTGAAGTGGGTACACCCATTGAACCCGTAAATATTGATAATATTATCAACTAGAGGCATATATACACTCAGAGAGTGTGTACCTCCGCCGATCCCCACAACCTTCCCATTCAAACATTCTCCCTTTCACACGCCCGATTTTCTATCTCTAATCCTTCTCTGTTAGCTCATTTTGCATATTAAAAAAGCACTCAGAGACGGGAAGAGGAAGAAGTTTAAGCTACGTCACTGGGTTAACATAGTCCTGAGATGATATATGAACAATAATACGTCAATGAATATTTTTTTAGCGTTTGTTCTTCCTACTCCCTGAATAGAGACCCCATTTCATTATTATTAGTAGTAGTATTTGCTCATTTTTGCATATTAAAAAAAGCACTTAGAGATGCCAAAATTTAATCACTTTTCTTTTGGCATTTCAACAACTCCACAAAGTTTCATTCGAACCGTTCAGT
>CP045898.1:17863087-17937177 GCA_013387185.1 Caligus rogercresseyi
TTGACTGATTTCAATCTGTTTTTTTTTTGCAGATGATAACATGCAAGCGCTATCTTCAAACAAGAAAAAGGGGAAGCTCATCAAATACCTGAATATGATCAATATCCAGAACATAGTTTCCATATCAGATACACGACTTAAAACCTCGGAAAACTTATCCTTTCTTAGCCTACATATAAAGTGATAACATCAAATGCAAAAGTAAATGATCAAGGATATCCATCCAGAGGAGTGGCCATTCTTGTCCGTCCCAATTTTGAAATTAAAAAAATGTTTTCGGACAAAGAGGGGAACATGCTTTTAACGCGGATACATAATAGCGATATAGATTTTTATTTTTTAAGTGTATATATTCCTTCAGGCGACAAAAAGATTTTAAACATAAATTTTAGAACCTTAACATTGATCCTGAATGCGACAACGTAATTGTTGCGGGCGACTTCAATGTGCAGAACAAAAATAGAGACTACACCTCTTCCTCTGGCTTTACCAATACATCGGAACTTGTAAAGTGGAAGGAACATAATTGCATGAATGACATGGCGGAAATATTAAAAAAATTCCAGCCCACAATATTATTAAAGTATAACAACAATACGTATGTATAGTAGAATCGACCAAATATATATATCAAACTCCCTGCTATGTCACAAGGTTCAGCTTACGAGAATAACGTCCAACGGGTTGTCGGACCATTTCTTCCTTCGGGCTGCCTTAAGAAAGACAGTGTCCTTAAAAGAAGATCCAAATGGAAATTAAACAATAGCCTATTAGGGAAGGAATGTGTCTTAGAACACCTAAAAGAAGGAATTAAAAGGCCAAAGAAGACGTAAATGCAGGTTGGACGGTAAGAGAGTCCTTAGATCAATTATATAGATCCGCAAAAAACATTTTGAAATCAGCTGGCCAAAAAGAAGCTCGTGAGAGGATATGTAGGGAAAAATACATACGCTCACGCATGCAACAAGCAGAAGACACTGGTCTTCAGGTAGAGCTAGAAGAAATCATGGAATACAAAATGCATGGAGCGAGAGTCCGTTCAGGATTCTTAATCATAATATAAAATCAAAAAAATTGAATCTTCTGAAGTATTTTGAGAAAAAACATGGAGGAAGAATAACGGATGAAATTCAAGTAGGCAATCAAAAAGCTACATCAACAAGAAAACCATAGACAACATTCAGCAATATTATCAAAACCTCTACCAATCAAAAAGACCTTTGCTTTTAAATGAATTAGAATCGGAAGAGTGTCTTTCAAAAGAAGAAAAAAATAATTTAATCAGAGTTTTTACGAAAGCCGAGGTGGAAAACTATATAAAGAAGAAGCTAAAGTACAATAAGGCTCCAGGACCCTCTGGATTACCAATGAGTTTTATAAAGACTTACCCGAAATAGCAGAACCCTGGCAGACCTTTTTAATGAATATTTTATGGAAAAGGACCTAATAAAAAGCAAAAAAGGGTATAATAACTCTTTTCCCCAAAATAAATAAAGACCCGCAAGACATCAAAATTGGAGACCAATAACTTTATTGGACACAGAATATAAAATTTACAGTGGGTGCTTAACAGAAAGATTAAAGCCTATCTTGGAGAACGTCCTCCCTGTAACGCAATTTGGTTTTAGAAAAGGTAGACAATCCGAAGACGTAGTCATGTCTCTTCAATCACTAATTGAGGATGCAAAAGAAAAAAATAATAGCTTCGCTCTCCTTTTCATCGACTTTAAAAAGGCGTTCGACTCCTTAGAGCATTCCTTTCTATTACATCAAATGCAAAATATGGGGTTCCCAAGAGTCTTCGTTAGAGCCGTCCAAAACATTTTATCCGAAGCTGAGTCGGCAATAGATATTCCAGGAGAACCTATTATAAAATTGGAACGAGGCGCTCGTCAAGGAGACCCCATAAGTCCGCTCCTCTTCTCCATTGCCGTACGTCCCCCTCAAAAACGAATGGATAAGTTCCTCCAGGGGTATAAAATAGGCGGTGAAAGGATCACGAATGTCTTTTTTGCAGACGATTGCACGGTGGTACTTGGCAAGGGTGACATCAAGCGGGAGCACGAACTCCTCAAAAAACTCCTAGAAGAATACAGAAAGCAGTCAGGGCTTGTGATTAATGAAGAAAAGACACAAATAATTACCAACATAAAACGTGCCGAAAATGTCTTTGACGCCCATTATTTAGCCTCAGAAGCAATGGTCCTCGGAAATATCGTCTCCCTTAGCGGATGGAGTTCGAAGAACCTTAAAAGAATAGACGAAAAAATCCGTGACAATATCAGACCTGAAAAGACATAAAATGGACGTATTAGATAAAATAACTTGCTGGAACATGACCATACTCCCCAAGGTCAATCATATCCTCAGGTGCACCCCATTCAACTCGGCGTTCGCCCAGGCGTGGAAGAAAAAGGGAGTAGAATTCGTGGGGACTCCCAAATAATAGGTCACAACAGACTCTTCGTCCCTAGATCCAGGGTGGACTTGGAATGATGGACATCGAGCTTCACTGGAATATCTTGGTGTTCTCGTGGTATAAACGGGCAAAACTTGTGGATTTCCCCTGGAAGATATTTTATATAAAAGCATGTAGGGAAAACCTCAAAACCATCCAAAAACCTCACCTTGGAGAGAACTTGCTCCACCTGAGGAGCTGTTGAGGATCTATTGGAGAGGAATGGGAGCGGCTGGTCCGATTGACGGAAACCCCGAAGTGAGAATGCCCCTTTCAAATAAAATAAGAGAGCACCTCCAATTAGAGAGAATCAACGATGTACTATCGTTGCAAGACACATCTCACCCAGGGGTGATCTTTCTTCGGAATGCATTGAGACGGGCCTTTAAGCCTCAAAAAAGTATTCCTCCGTTAAAAGAGGTCTTCAATGTGCGGAATCTCGTCCTGAAGGAAGACATGAGGAGAACTCATCCACCGTTCGACCTTACCCACACGATGAAGACGCCGGAGTCGATTTACAAAAATAAACAACAATATATAATGACGTCAATCTTCGATCCTCTACTAACCTCGAAACAAGCGTATCTAAAATACAGAATCTCCTTTGGACTCTATTATGTGGGCGAGGGAGAAATATGCGAGATATGTAGTGAGAAGAAGAAGAAAACATTATCTCATATCTTCAGAGACTGCTCACGCCTTAACAGGATTTGGGATTGATGGACGAGGTTTTTGAGGAGGTCCTGAAAAGAAAAGTTCCGCGGAGGAAAAATTATATGGGATGTTTCCCGAATCTAATATCCATAGAATTGCCTCCAAGTGCATTTCAAAACTTCAGACTATGATCGCCATTACAAGGTTCAAGAAGATCGACCCCCATCGATCTATGGTAATCGCTGTACTTAATGAATTTAAATTTTTAGACATTATTTAAAATTGTTTTATTGTTACACAACGTGGATACATATATGTGTGGTGTTTTGTTATTATTAATATTATCAAACTTAATTATTTTAGCAATTTTATCACATCTTACTTGTTTGATATTATTTTATATTTTAATTGATAAAAAGTCTGCTACATTTTAAATATTAGTTTTAATGTATATTTTTATATGCCTGTTATTATGTGTGTATGCTCTCATGAAATAAAAGATTATGACGTGTAAAAAAAAAAAAAAAAAAAAAAAAAAAAAAAGATACAATTGGGCAGTAACTTACATATGTGCGTTACAATATCTCAAAAAAACAAAGACTCCAAAATGTCCGGATTTATACGTGTATTCCCTGTATACTTAAAAATAGACTTATTGAGATCCTATCCACAATTTGCAGCCACTATTATAAAATATAATTATATTAAGCACACGAGAGGCGATTGGAGGACTTAAAAAATATATTTTACGGTTATCAACATACCTTTTGGTCCGTGACAAAACGATCTCTATACACTGAGGTAAAATCTTATGGGATGCCTGACTAGCCAATCCGAAAAGTAAAATAGTGGGACTTATATTTGAAATTTTTAATCAATACTGTGGGTATTACAGGAATGTGAGTTATGTAACGTTAGAAACCCCTTCTTTCTATTTAAACATCTATTCTATATTATTATTGTTAGTTAAGAAGTCATCATTTAGGTGTTGGATTTTATCCTGGAAATTTCCTCGAAAACAAAGGATTCAGTTCCACTTGTAAGCCTTTTTTTTCCTTTATAGTTATATATTTTTTTGGGGCTTGTGCGACTTATAACTTAGAGCGACGCATAATCTGAAGAAATAGTTTAAAATATATTTAAAAAACTTGTAAAAAGGTATTTTGAATATAATTTTTTTGTGGTATATGATCCATTCCTCCCTAGAGATGAAGGTCAATAATAATCAACTTAATTGAAGAATCCTAGGTTCGATGGACTAATTTTTAGTAATGCTGGAATGCGATTTCACAGATTCAGCTATTCTTTGAGCCAAATATTACGTTGTTCCATAAATAATGAGGTAGATTAGCTATCTCGAAAAGTTCCACGATATCTTAAAAATTTTACGGGAGCGTTCTTATCACATATTTTTGCATGGGAACAGACTGTATGGCGCCACTCAGTTGGTATATAAGATGATTAATCGCGTCATTTCTATCATTCATTCTACTCGCCGCTGAAAATGAGACACCCGACTTTAGCTCCTTCTTCTTGATCCGGATCAAGCTCGCCAGGACAGTCACGAGATCCACGGGACCTGCTCTCTACCTTCCCTGACTCCTACCCTGGCCTCTCTACCCTCCAGAGATGCACACTGAGTTCGATAAGGGTGTTTTTGCCCTGGATAAAAAGACCCGTCCTTGACATCCCCGGGAGACAAGGACAGAGGAGAATGTGGCCCGTGTGAGGCGGGTATCGATCACTGCACTATCTGCCAGGACCACAGCCGACCGGAACACCATGATAGAGTACCTGAAGACGACTGGGAAGCGCTTTCTCAGCCCGAAAAAGGACAAGATCCGGCTGAAAGATTATCTCCTCATGTCCCCCCACTGCCACCGATACCAGGGAGTTCCTGACCCGGAGGGTAGTGGAACCGGTGAAACAGTCACCCTACTCACCCGACCTGAACCTGTGTGACAGGTTCCTGTTCCGGAAGTTGAAGCACCTGCTCCGGGAGGACGAGTTTGGGGGCCACGAGGAGGCTACAATCGCCGTTCAGCGGGCGATGAGGAGGGTCAGTGAGGACGAGCTCTACGACCAACTCAGGAAGCTCTGGGGACACTGACACGACGTCATTGCAGTCGGAGGGGATTAAATCATAAAAAATAGTTTTGATACTACAGCTATCTCCAAATCCTCTGAAATTTTAGACTATTTTCATATGAGATTCTCTGATATTTTAGGCGGACAAAGATCAAATCTCCCTAAATCAAAAAAATTGTTGCATTGATAGCTGTTGCTTTCTGTAAATTACATTTTAAAATCCATAAAAAGACTTTTATCTAAACGTTATTTAACCCTAATAAGAGCTTTGTTAGTCAACGGCTCTTCGATTATCTCTTTGGTTGGCAAATACGTTACACCAATTTTACTCAAAAAAAGTTGTAGACGGGGGGTGGGGGGGGGGGGAATGCCAATTTTGTGCCAGTCACTTTCATTGATTTATTCCTTGACAAATAAGGCTTCGAAAATCTTTTTGTGACGAATGTCAAAAATCCTTTCTTGCCTGATCCAGAAAAAATTGATGAATATATTTGGAAGACATTTGTTGCTATTCTTAAACCATTTGGAAGAGATAACTGTTTCAATGTCCTGAAGAATAAGAATCAGGTTTTAATGTTAATAAATAAATGTGGCGTCACGGAACATTCCACGTAGACCTCACCCAACCTTTAGTTTGTATATGTTTGTATGATGTCACAAAGAGATAAATAAACATTGAATCCACATTGGTGACCCCGACGTGATATTTTTTTTTGTGTGTGATCGTTTAATTAGTATAATCATGACTAATACTTCCGTGGAAGTCGGAGCTGCTAGCTCAATATCATTATTCAAGGCCCCTCCTTTTTATAAAGACGACCCCTGCCTCTGGATTTCATCGTTGGAGAATCAATTTCTATTGAATAATATCACAAAGTCAGTAAAAAAATATTTGCACACTATTTCCAACCTTCCCTTTGAGGTTATTCAAAGACTCTCTTATGAAGTTAGAGATCTACAGTCTGCGTCAAAGGACGATAGGGATCCTTATTTTTTCTTAAAAGAGGAAATTCTTAAAAAACTTACGCCAAAACCGCCTGCAATTTTTCAAAGGATCGAAGAGGGCAATGGCGCTATGCCATTAGCACAGTTTATCAATGAGATCGAACGACAAATTTCGAGCATGCCCAACTTTCAGTCTGAATTTATGAAACATTTAGTTATAAAGTTTGCTGACAAATCAGCCTATAACTCATTACTCTCCAAGCGTGCGGAGTTGAATTGTCATGAGCTAGCAGAGTTAGCTGATACTTTAGCAATATCCTCTTCGTCCGTGTTTGCTTCAAAAGAAAATCCTACAAGTTTCTCTAAATTGAGAAAACATAAATCTAAGAAAGGATTAAGATTGTGCTTCTATCATCAAAACTTCGGTGAAAATGCACATAGATGTACAACTCCGAGTATTTGTCAAAAACTCCACAAGCGAGTGGCGGAGTGCCACTCCGAGTCAGAATCTAATTGACAATCAAACTTTAGTACTGTAGCGTCCACTTCACTTAACCATCGAAATAAACCACGCTTTTGGGCTACAGACAAAATTAGTGGTATTAAATTCCTCGTGGATACTGGGAGTGAAAGTACTATAATTCCTCGGAACTATGTAAAGAAAATTGATTCTCCTACTCAAGTCCGTTTGACAGCTGTTAATGGTTCGTCTATTAAAGTATTTGGCACTGCTAAACTTAAACTCGATTTTGGAATTGGAGTAAGCTTTTCGTGGAGTTTTACAGTCGCGGACGTATCATGTCCTATTATTGGAGCTGATTTTCTTCGTCATTTTGCTCTCATGGTTGACCTACATAATGGTCGACTTCTTCACGCTCAAAAGTATAGATCAGTTGGGTTGATTTCTACTAATAAAGAAATATTTCTCAATGTTGCAGCATCATTCACTGGGCACAACCGTTTTGAGAAACTTCTTTTTTCTTTCCCAGATCTTACAAAACCTATTTATAAGTCACACCTCATTAAACATACCGTACGGCACTCTATCGAAACTCTAGGGAGGCCAATAAAACAAAAATTTCGACGTCTCTCTCCCACAAAACTCAAAGTAGCGAAAGATGAGTTTATGAAACTTTTGTCGATGGGATTTATACAGAGATCAAAATCTCCTTGGGGATCTCCATTGCACATGGTTAAGAAAAAGTCCGGGGATTGGAGACCTTGTGGCGATTACAGAAGACTCAACAGTGTTACGGTTTCTGATTCATATCCATTACCTCATATTCAGGATTTTACTGACAATCTGGTAGGATGTCGACTGTTTTCGAAGGTGGATTTAGTCAAAGCATATTACCAAATTCCTATGTCCGAAGCCGATAAGGAAAAAACTGCAGTCATAACACCTTTCGGATTGTTCGAATTCACTCGAATGCCATTCGGATTAAAAAATGCTGGTAACACTTTTCAGCGTTTCATGGACGAGGTTTGCGAAGGACTGGAAGGGGTTTTCGTATATTTAGACGATATACTAATTGCTAGTAAAACTGAAGAAGAACATTTTCGTCATTTACGACACCTTTTTGAAAAATTGGTACGTACAGGATTGATAATTAGCCCTGAAAAGTCAGTTTTGGGCGTTTCATCAATTGAATTCCTCGGACATCATCTTTCAGCCGAAGGAATATCCCCTTTGGAGTCTAAAGTTAAAGCAATATTCGAATTCCCACAACCAAAACAGCGAAACGAGCTCGAGAGATTTCTTGGTATGGCAAACTATTACCATCGTTTTATGCCAAATTTAGCCAAAATGTCAATTCCGTTATACGAACTTCTTCCAAAATGTTCTAAAGGCTGCTTCCCTTGGAGTAAAATGCATACAGACGCGTTCACTAACATTAAAAAGATAATATCAAAAAAAGTTACATTAACTTACTTGGATGAGTCTAAAAAAATAGGTCTGTCAACGGATGCTTCGGAAATAGGTATAGGGGCTGCATTAGAACAATATAACTCCAAAACAAAAATTTGGGAGCCCTTAGCATTTTATTCTAAAGCTCTTAAACAATCTCAAAAGCGCTACAGTACCTTTGATAGGGAACTGCTGGCTATTAGATCAGCCATAAAGCATTTCCGTCATCAGCTAGAAGGCCGTGAATTTACTGTATTCACAGATCATAAACCCTTAACTCGGATAGGACTTAGAGTGGATCCCGACTGGACACCTTTGCAAACCCGAATGATTGATAAAATAACGCAATTTACTTCTTCAATAATTCACGTAAAAGGTAAAAATAATGTAGTGGCTGATGCATTGTCGCGCGTCGCGGCTACTTCGGCGGACTTCATGGATTTTTGTCAACTCGCTTCGGATCAGGAACAGGACAGTGAATGTAATACAGCTATTGAGAAATATCCCAATCTTAATCTTCGCTGGGAAAACTACGAAGGGTATAAAATTCTATGTGCTTCTGGAAATAAAAATCCGAGACCCTTCCTGCCCAAACGATGGAGAGAAGATGCTATGAGTAGAGTTCATCAATTTGCTCATTTAGGTCCAAGAGCTTCAGCAAAAGCCCTACTTGCTATGTATGTCTGGCCCAACGCAAGGAGAGATATGACAAAATATGCACAAGAGTGCTTACCTTGCCAAAGATCTAAGGTGTCAAAACATACCAAGCATCCTGTACGAAATTTTGAGACTCCGACAGGGCGCTTTCGTCATATCCATATTGATATAGTTGGTCCACTGCCACAATCAGAGGGCTATCAATATATATTTACAATCGTAGAGCGTTGGACAAGGTGGCCTATTGCTGTGCCCATAAGTGATATAACGGCTGAGACTTGTGCAAAAACTTTAATAAATAGGTGGGTTCAGGACTTCGGAGTTCCTGAATCCATCACTTCGGATAGAGGACGACAATTTACTTCCTTGTTATGGAGTCAATTATCATTACTCCTTGGCTACAAACGAAAGCCTACTACCAGTTTTCATCCTTCATCGAATGGAATGGTGGAAAGATTTCATCGTTCTATGAAGAACGCTCTTAAGGCAAGGAGCGAAAATACCAGACATTGGGCGAGGGATTTACCGATCGTGATGCTTGGACTTCGGGCTTCAATCAAAGAAGATCTCGGGTACTCATCTGCAACCGCAGTTTATGGTGAAAATTTACATTTACCAGGATTCTTTTTTCATCAAATAAAAAAAATAACAGCATCAGAGCCCATGATCAAACAATTGGTTGAAAGAATTCAAAATTTACCGTTTCAACAGCCCAGAAGACATGGCTTAAAACAAGGAACAATTAATAAGAAATTAAAGTCGTCGACTTATGTGTTCGTTCGTCAAGATAAGGTCATGCCACCACTCTCAGCACCATACTCGGGCCCATTCAAAGTCATCTCTAAGTATGAGGATTATTTCATTTTGGACCTCGGAAACAGGAAGGACTCCGTTTCTATCGATCGCCTAAAACCGTGTTTATACGGTAAAGACATTTTAAAAGATTTAGTAGAACATTCAATCTCTTCTTCAGGACGTGTTTGTACAAGGAAAAATTGATGAGTTCTTGTTTTGTTTTATCTTATTTTTATATGCGTACTTTATCTAATTTTTTTTTGGCGAATTTTATTTCATTTTGTGTGTTTATTTTATTTTTATATTTTTTATTTTATTGCATTTTAATTGTATGCTTTGATATATTAATTATTTTATATTAACTTGAGGGGGGAGTAGTGTGGCGTCACGGAACATTCCACGTAGACCTCACCCAACCTTTAGTTTGTATATGTTTGTATGATGTCACAAAGAGATAAATAAACATTGAATCCACAATATATATTTATAACACAGTGATCTCTTCCACCTCTAGCATTCAGGGATATTATTTTGGACATGCTCATATTTGTACAAAGTTCATTCGGCAACGTTGATGGAAAAAATTAGTTATCCTTAATTGATTCAGAGTCATAACGAGTTTTCTTGCTTTGGTTAGAAGTCGAATCACTTATGTCTTGAGCGTTTTGGGAATTACGTGTGTTTCTTTTACTAAGCGATTGTGACCTTGTCCGGCATATCATAATTGCTTTGTTAGTCAAGAGAGGTTTCTTAGGTTTCTCATTGACTTTTAGGTTGCCTAACGAGTTTGTTATTTCAATATTTAAATAGAATGAATCATTCTATCACTTGAAATCATACTATTACTCATTTCCTGTGAAGTAGCAGTTGTAGGAGAATTGTGGTCGATGCACTTATTTGAAAGTGACCCAATAGGATCCTTTTGAAGGGATTCGGGCGTCGTTTGTGATTTGCTTCGATCAACTTGATTCTCTGGGTCATTGTATAAAAGGATTAGATCATCAATTTTTGTAAAGAACGATCGTTCTTTATTTTTTTACCTTTTTAATTATATCCATCATGCAAGTCTTATAGAAATGTACAGACTTGGTTTTTTCTTTACAAGAGGACCGATAATATCCAAACATAAAACAATTACCGCATTGTCGTGATTGCCAAAGGAACTCCAAACTTTCAATTTCAAAGGGAAAAAAAAAGTGTAATGCCCTCAACGTAAAAGACATGGAAGACCTCAAGGCATCTAAATACTGCAAAGCCACAGTACTCTTTGGTCTTGGAAAACGGGATCTCTCCGCAATGGCGAAATAAATAAATTGTGCCCTCCTCGATGCGAAAGGTTAATTGCCCGCAGATTGACCACAGATAGTCCAATTATTCCTTCGGAATTAAGGCCAATTCTAATATATGCCGCAGCTCGCTACACAGCTTTGGACTTAAAAATTCCCTCTGCATCTGACTCTTCATGGACATTAGCGGCATCTGTAATTAAATATTATCCCGGAATATCACACAGTCTTAAAGTAGTATACAAAAGACTTTTAAAATATTTAAAAAATGCCCCAAAATGTTTTTACTTTTTTTGTAATCATGTGATCTTTTAAATGTATTTAATTTGTTGGTTCAGTATTGATGATAAAATTTTAAGGTAAAATGCTTATTTATTTAGTTTTACTATGTATTATTATCAATTTTTATATATAATCTTATGTATATATTTTTCTGAACTGTGAATAATAATAATAAATATCTAGCGCGATTTTTGGAATCTTTCATTAAAGATTCCAGATTAAAATATTTACAAAATAAATTATAATGGTTATTTAGTCCCATTTTAACATTCAAGTTACAACAAAACATCATATTTTTAAAAACAGTTAATAACATGTCATCAAAAAATTTCATTTTTCATTCTACACGAAATAAATTTTATGGGGATTTCACCTTAACTATCTTCAGTCTTCATGCTACAATTGTTTGTTATACAGATAAATATAGCCCTATAACCAGTACGTGCAAATATAAAAAAATCAATTTGTAGTGCCCTCGCAATAGTTGGGTCTCCTACTGCAAGAATATCAACATATTGTAAACACAATAAAAAACATATTATATAACAAAAGAGTTTTCATGAATAAATTAAGACTCAAATAAACAAAATAGTTAAAATTAATATTCCGAGAAAGACTTTTATCGAAATAATAAAATAAAAGTAAAAAATGTGTGCTTATTGAAAACATCTATAAAAATTTACTCAAATTATTTATTTACATATTATCAACAAAATTATTGAACTAAGTACAATATATATAGCATTGCCTTTTTAGCGTTATAAACCAACTTACAATAAGCATTTATACCTTAAAACATGTAAATATAATACATATACTGAGCAGCAAATATTTAGACTCTCAACTCATTACACCAACTTTTGCTCTGGTCTATAAGAACCTTGTATTTAATAAGTGAAAAGTTCAAGCTACGTTTTTTCGGGGGGGGGGGGGGGGGGGTCTTAAACTTTGTCCCCTGAGACTCCAAATAGAAAAAAGCCCTTAAAAGTACATATATATATTTTTCAAACCAGTTATTATGTAATAAATAATGTGATACATTTACATAACTTTATTTTTGCCTTTGTGGTTCGATAGAATTGCAGTATTCGACAGGATATAAATAAGCATTATAGCATTAAAATTAGTCTATCCAACCGAGGATCTTATTAATGAGGTAGACCAAAAATCCCCTCTCGGGATTCGCACCTAAGCCCCCAACATTGAGTGTTGAACACGCCTTAATGCACACGGCTATCGCGTTCCCTTATTTTCACCAACTCTTGAATTCTTACAATTGTCTACTATATTTGTGGCTTATTTTTGAATGTGTTTTAATTCAAATAACCCTTAAATAAAAAAAAATCACTTTTAATGGGCACACATAGTATGCACCGAAAAATAGCTTACATGTATTTATAGGCAAATTGAATAATCCATATTTTCGAAAAAGAAACAAGTTTTATGAAGTAAACATAAATAAAGTTTGGTTAAACAGATCCGATCTCAAATGTATCCTATAACCCATACAATTGCCTATGTATATAATTAAACCCCAAGGATCTATATATGTATCTTCATTAAAATAAGACATCAATATAAAATATATCCATAAAACTTTTTTTTCATCTATAGCTTAAGTAACATGGTACACTATATGAATATACAGTACATACGTAATGTTATTGAGAATCGATAATCATTTTGCACAATGGTATATGTTACTAAATGAACATACATATACAAGAAATATAAACGTACTTTTCGTCTTTTTGTTGGTACAAAAACGTACCATCCCTAATATAATATTCACACAATTTAGCTTTCATTGCATTTGCGATCTGATAAGTTCTTTTTGTGAGGAAGGATTACATGTTAGCAATAGCTTTGTAAAATGCATTTTCTTTGCTTTTATTGTTGTTTGATGGTGTACATAGTAGGCTTCTGTTTATCAGGCCTTCTCTTTTTCTAAAACGTTGACAGATCAGATAAGCATCATATTATCCTTTATATCCTCCTTTATTCAAGATGAAATACGCCAAAATGTAAACTTTTTATATACTTTACATGAAAAAAAAAGTAGAGGAATGGTACTTGGAGATAAGAGATATCGAATAAAAATGACTTTTTCACAAAAATATTTATTATGCATATTTTTACATTAATTGACTGGTTAATTTTTCTTTAATAAGATAAAGACAGCCTGATACCAGAGTTTCGTGTACGATACGAATTATCGGGAAATATAAAAGCCAATATTCAATTCATTGACATACATGCTGACTTGAAGGATGTAATCCCATATATAGGTACACGGTGAAAGGTTAAATTAAGTGAATAAAATGCAGTGACTCTTGTATTTCACATGTAGGGATATTATTTTTTTAAATTTAGGAATGCCTGTTACATGATTTTTATTTTCTCCAGCTTCCTCTTACCTGGACCACAGACTAACTTTTGGAATGAAACCTCCTAAACGCATTTTTAATTGAATTCTCGGACATGTGAGCCACTGCACAAAAAACGGCAATTTTGGACTGACTTCTGGCGAGTTTAGGGGCCAGAATTCGTTGATTTGTCTTTAGGGATTGGGATCCTTAAAAGAGAGATAAGTGATTGTTTTTATTGTTCCTTTATTTATCCTTTGGAGTGGGTTGCGAAGATTGTGTATCCCTAACTTTATTTTCTCAAAATATAAAGTATTAAAGTGTAATTCCATGCCCTTGTCTCTCCCTCTATCCTTTGTCTTGGGAAGGAAAAAGGGGAGGGCAGACCATAGAGATATAGAGAGCTTATTGGACTCGTCAGAGAAATACGTCATTGTGTCAAGAATATAGCTGAACGATGCTTCTCTGCTATTGGAGGGAAGAGAAATACGTCATTGTGTTATGCTTTTATCTCTATGATCAGCTAACGATGACGTAGTATCTCTGCTATTGAAGGGAATCAGCTCTCTATATCTTTATATCTCTATGGGGTAGACACGTTAAGGCTCGCCTCATTGGAGTGACCACCTGCAATCTATTGCTAAAACTGCTATCCCCCTCCCCCTAGCTTAAGTTGGGAGGCTAGGAGCGATAAGTATAGTGGAAAGATCTTAGTCTTGAAAGTGGGTAGACGGTCTGGTTACCCTTCCTGATCGAGTCCTCGGGATGTCGTCATCTTGGTTGGGAGGTTCGGCTGGTTCTGTTCGTAATTCCAGATCCAGGATCATGCCTGGCTCATCCCATAACGGTTGGTGAGTGTGATGTAACGGTCGAAAATTATGAAGCGTGTTAGCCGGTTTGAGACGACGATAGAGAAGTTCTTGCACTCTGTGCCCAACTGAAACATAATGTACTTTGAAAGCGTTTCACAACTTCGAAGTGACCATCATATGCGGTGCCACACGAAACGAGTTGTCATGGCCCGCTGTGTTACACGGGCTGCTGCGTGTGAGAGACCATGAACTGCGTCAAACACTCGTTTGCACCACTGTTGGGGCACGATAGGTCTCGGGCGCCGGGTGCTGACATCGTATAGTATTGTGACACTCGTGTTGGGGAGATTCCCGTCCTGAACTGAGCAGTACATTACGGAGTTGATTTGGTCTAGGGCTAGTTGAGTGTAATCGATGTCGGGACTTGAGCCGCCGCCACGCTCATTGGTTGGTGAACCATCTCCTGGCATCGATTCTGCTCTACCGATGAGGTGGTTGAGAAGGGTATACGTGAGAGCGTGTCAGCAACGACATTTTGCTCGTCTTTTACATAGCAAATGTCCGTGGGGAACTCTGCGACGAAGGAGAGATGTCGGGTATATTTGGGTGGGTGGTCAGTCTGACTAGTGATAATCTGGGTTATGATCAGTCCACACGATGAAAGGTCGGCCTTCGACGAAGTAGCGGAAGTGGTGCATCGTAGCATAGATAGCCAAGAGTTCTCTGTCTAGCGTAAAGTAGTTATTTTCTGCTAATGTGAGTTTCCTTGAGAAGAAGGCGAGAGGCTTCCATGTGCTGTTGTCCTGTCGTTGTGCGAGCTCAGCGCCCATATCTTTGTCCGAAGCATCAGTGTTGATTGCAGTTTGTGACGAGGAGCTTGGATGGACGACCATGGTGGCGTTTTCAATTGCCGCTTTGACAGGGTCAAACGCGGTCTGAGCTTCCAGGTTCCATGTATCAGACTTGGTCTTCCCTTTGGTAGAGTTCTGTAAGAGGTAATACGACTTGGGCCATATTGGGGACGAATCTGCGATAGAAGTTTATCATTCCAATGAACTGCTGGACTTCCGAATTGTTGGTTTGGGCCACTCTTTCTCTGAGTGGGGCAATACCACCTGAAGATACCTGGTGGCCAATGAATGATATTTTGTTATGGTGAATGGCATACTTGTCCCGGTTGAGGACCAGACCGTGATCACTGAGGAGCTTAAGGACCTGCTCGTAGTGGGTGCTCGAATCTGAGGAAGCAATCAAGATGTCATCCAAATAGATGAACGTGAATAGAAGCTCAGAAAAAATGCTGTCCATGAGCGTCTGGAATTCTTGGACCACGTTTTTTAAACCAAAGGGGGTGATCACTGCCGTCTTGGGGATATCGCCTTTGGCCATCGGAATCCGGTGATTACCCTTCTGAAGGTCGAGCACGGATAATTTCTTGCACACTTTGAGTTTAAAGTTGAGGTCATGTATGTGTGGAATCAGATAACGGTCGTCCATGGTGATCGCGTTGAAACGTCTGTAGTCCCCACATGGACTTTCTGTACCATCTGCTTTTGGGACCAAGTGCAGTAGGGAAGCCCAGTGAGAGTCGTACCGGCAGACAATACCTGTGTCTCTAATTCCATGAAGTATTGTTTGTCTTCGGCGAACTTGTCTCCGGAAGACGGCGAGGGTAGGAATGCACTGACGGCCCTTGTGTCACAGTGTGATGCCCTGTCCGACGTTTGAGTGGGGCGTCGAACTAAACATTATTTCATATTTTACCAATTATAAATATTTAAACTTTCAGTGTGTATGTGTATTTAAGTTTTAATTAGTTTTCTACTGTAATAATATTTTTTTTTTCCATCAGCAAGGTTTTTATTATTATAACGTGTATAAAATATTTACATATATAATAGTTATAAAAGGAAAATTGTGTTTCATACCAAACATAAATAAACATTATATTATTATTAATTTTTTAATTTTTTTAAAGGAAAACCCACTCAAAGTTTAAAAGCTACAATATAAAATAATGTTTCGATGTAATTTTCTTAGAAAATAAGCTATTACCATTGAGTATACTAATATTCTTGAACTAAATCCATTCGTGGAAAATCTTTTTTTCTGTCAAAGAGATATAAAAAATGAAAATCCCAGTATTTAGTTTCTGAAGCAAATATTACTATATTACTATAAATCTAAACGCTATCCTACTTCAATCAATGATAAAGAGGTAAATCAGAATTAAAAAATGGAGAAGGCACTCATTGTCTCGAGGAAAACGAAAAATATCTAGTGGAGATTCAAGTGGAGATTTGTTAAATCCTATATGGAATGAGGATGAAAATGAGCCTCTCAAGGACTTAAGTTTCTCAAAACGATTTCATGAAGTACGGAATACGGTTGAATGTGAAAATAAGAAAAATGACGGTCCTGAAGACTTGAATAGACCAATCCCGTCTCATGTTGACATTGAAAGGATAATTGTTGCTTGAACTCGATCCCGATCAGCAGAAAAAAGGAACAAGCCTTCTCTCTGCTCCTTTATGTATATTATTATATTTGATTAATATTTGAAAAAGAGGTATAAAAGAATACCTCTAATAAAATATAAATCTTTTTTACAAATTTTAATTAAATATCATAATATACATAAAGGAGCAGAGAGGACACTGATGGTTCACCCGATAAAGGAAGTATTAACCTTAAGCACAAGAAAAGTTATTCTTAGTTTTTACCTAACTAAATCTACAAAACATTTTAATCCGCTGCTATTTTAGCAAGTAAGTGAAAGTGATGGTTCTAATAGGTATACCATATATAAAAAACCTCAGCCTGGGTTTTTCGAAATATTTCTCCTGGGGGGAAGTATGCCGAGATCAGGATCATTATCTACTTAAAATCAAACGAAGTATGAGTTCAACTAACTGTGTTCAAATAAATCTCGGAAAAGAAGCCTGGCTGGATACGAACTCATGAAGTTACTGGAAAAACAATCTGTTGAAGTTGCATTGATAAGTGAACCTCCACTACAGAACAACACTTTGCAAGAGATCATGGTTTTTATGACGTGTACACCCCAAATAGTCTTGATAGGCAAGTTTCAAGGGTGAGCATTGTGGTTTCGAAAATAATGAGGCCCTTGAACTACTGGAATACTCTTGCAGAGATATGGTAGCAATTTCAATAAGAGTAAACACAAGCAAATTATAATTGTATCATACTATGCTGATATTACTTATCCATGTGTCTTTCCTAAAATAGAAAAGTTATGGAAGGAATGTAATGACAAATGTATACCTCTTCTCATAGGAATGGACAAAAATGCCCACAGCTCTTATGGGGATCGGAAAAAACCAATAAAAGATGAGAAGAATTCGAGGAAATGTGTGCTTCTTTACATTTGAATGTTTGCAATGAAGGTAAAATACGCACGTTGTTGGCGGGGTTGGATCGGCTATAATTGACGTAAAGTTTGCAAATGACCTCATGCTTCCGTTAATCTCACTATGGGGAGTGTCTGATAAACCACGTTTTCTGACGATAAATACTTTATGTTTCATTTGGATGTACAATTGCAGCAAGTGCTATTGAGAAATTTAAGGCGAGTGAAATGGTCTGAGTTCCCAAATAAACTAGGGCCTTAAGTACAACAACACTCACAGGAATGAAAATGAAATTTCATCAATGAAATAGATAAATGGTCCTATGATCTCACAATATCGCTCCAACGAGCACTCGAATCAGTGGCACCACTAAAACCTCGAAGGCTTCGCAAAACTGTTCCATGGTGGACCGAGGAGTTAAGTGACCTGAGGAAAGTGACTAAAAAGGCTGAAAGGAGACTCAAAGGACTCAATGTGCAGCTGACAAGGATGCTTACTATCAGAAGAAGAGAGTTTACAGGAGAGTGATTGAGCTAGAGAGGAAACATCACTGGAGGAAAAGATGTAACGAATTAAACTCTCAACAAGCTGTGGTTGCGGCTGTTTGGAGGCACAAAGAAAATAATAAGTCTAGATTTGGACTTTTCCAAAACGAGGAAGGAAGCTATTCAATACAAGAAAATCTTAAAAAAATAATTTTGACACATTTTAATAACCTTACCTGGCATGGACCTAAGGAGAATGAATTTTGGAATGGATCGGAAATGATACAAAATAATCACTCCTTATGGGTTGACAAAATTGACAGTCCCTTCGTTCAGGAGGTTTTTAAATCTTTTAAATTAAAAAAACCCGGACCAGACGGGCTGGCGCCAATTGTTTTTAAAAATTTAGCTAGTATATACTACGTCCGAATTGCATTTTTATATACCTAGCTTGTCCCTAAAGTTCTTTTACGTTCCCAGGATTTGGAGTGAAGCTGAAGTCTTGTTTTTGCCAAAACCAAATAAGTAAGACTACTCCAATCCTAAAGCATACCGTCCTATAACCCTTGCTAACACTCTTTTAAAAGGCCTGGAAAGAGTGGCACATTGAATCTCTAAGCTAAATAATCCTATGAGCAATCAGTATGGGTTCAGAATTGGAAAATACATTTTCCCTGAAATAAAAATCAGCAATATGGTTATTGAATGGTCAACCACTATAAGTACCTTGGTATCCTAATCGATCGTAAGCTCCAGTGGGGGCCACACATTGAATACTTTATTGCAAAAGCTAAGAAACTTTGTTTTCGGTTCGTAATCTAATCGGATTGAAATGGGGCCTGCGGCCCTTTTATATCCAATGGATTAGGAAGGCCTATTTAGAGCCGATTATTTGCTATGAAGCCAGTGTATGGGCACCGCGCATTATAGAACAAAATAAGTATATAACAAAGTTTGGAGAATCAATAGACTTGCATGTCTCCTAATGAGTAGGGCTATGCGATCTACTCCTACAAAAGCTTTGGAAGTCATTCTTAACATTGAACCACTCCATTTAAGTATTACAAAACGGGCATTAATGACTAGATTGAGAACCAAGGATGATGTCCCGATAAACTGGGTGGCACATTCACAAACTAAAGGTGGAGGAAGCATCCTTCAAAAGGAATTAAATATATTTTCAAACACTATGGAATTCCACTGGAAAAGAAACTACCATAGGGCGTATTGTTTTCCCAATTTTTAACCGTTAATGGGAGGACTTCAATGGATCCTACCTACCTCAATGTTTTACAGATGGATCAAAATAGAGAATGGTGTGGGCTATGGATAGTGCATTTCCTTAGGGGACTTCAGTATTGATGAAGGATTCGGAAACCTTAGTTGGTCCAACACAGTTTTCCAAGCTGAGTTGGAAGAAATCCTTCAGGCAGTACGGGCCCTAAACAGGTTAGAAAAGTTTCAATCTACCAAGTGGTCATCCATGTGGATAGTATGACAGTCATCGAAGCACTATCAAAAAAGCGAGGATAGTTTACTCAACAGCAGGAAAATATTTTAGAAGAAATGAACAAATCGAAAAGGGCTATTACTATTTCATGGATCAAAGGCCATGAAGATCACACCGGCAATGCATTTGTGGATGCTTTGGCCAAGATGGGTTGTAATATAACATTTCAATCTTGCTTAGAAGTACACGAAAAATAACTATCAAAGAAAAAATTAAAAAAAGATGTTCGTTCACAATGGCTCAAAGAATGGCAAGGCGATTCAAGTTGTCGACAGACGAAGTTTTTCTTTCCGGACCTTATTAATGGATGGAAGTTGCATACGCATACTAGAACATCAATAAAAAATGTTTTGAGCTTTGTTTCGGGCCATATCCCTATGAAGAAGCATCTTAAGGAATTGGGGTTGACGGGAGACGATTCGTGCTGGCTCTGTGGAGAAGAAAATGAGTCTCCACTTCACTTTGCGAAAATATGTGACGCTTTAGTTTGAAATAGGAGGGACCTAATACAGGATCACGAGGGCGTTCGTTGGAGGAAGGACGAAGTGCTTAAAATGATCGAAGCTCTTATAAGTACCACTCGCTTCGAAGATGCTTTTGAATTGAATCTGGGAGAAAGCCCACGTAATTTTTTTTACTCTTGTCATCTCTTAAAGTTGTATTTTAAGTATTTTTTTCGACCTTATTCTAGTTAGTGAATTTAAATATAATTAGATATATATATAATAAACATTCTAGTTTAAAATTAAATCGCAAAATATAAGTCAATTTCAATAGACATATATTCTAGTCTTATTTTGATTTTTTATTGTGATTAGTGTTTGTTTTGTTTTATAATGTCTTTTTTTACTTATATAGAATTTGAATACGATTGAATGAAATATAGCTCGCCTTTGGGATGTATGCATTACGGGTTGCTGTATTAAATTTCAGTTTTCGTGACCCTAAGAGGTTGCTCATAGCATATACTCTTGGGGTAAGAATAGGAAAAAAAACTATATTTTGTTACTTTTATAGTTCTTTTCACGGACATGCTTATTATCTCACAACGTGCAGAGATGGCGTCAAGAATACAGCATAGAGATGGAGTATAGTCACAAGATGAAATAAGGAAACGATTTATATTAAAAGTAATAAAAAAATCTCTAGTCAGTTAAAAAAATATTATACGGAACGGATATGTCCAATGATAAGTAGCACAATTTTCTGAAAACTGGGCAGCTGCTCAAATAATTTTTGGAGAGGTTTTCCAATATTTGACATAATAACATCATTGACATAATTTGCAAGAACAAGAGCAAGTCCCCATTCTTTAAAATGTTAAACTTTAAACTAGAAGAACTAGAAAAAATTGCACTAAGAGAAGGAGCTTTACATATGGTGATATAAGGAGTGAATTGGTTTTCAAGACAGGGAGGTTTCTTTATCCTCTACAAATAATTGCCAAATAGCACACACAGCTAATGCCATTGTTCCTGAAATTAACCGACAAAGAAATCGGGACTCTGAGGCCCATTCTGTTGCCGAAGAACATTTAAAAACTTGAATCTTCCCCGTGAGTGGAAGAGGAATATTTTAAAGTCAAGGATTGGAATCGTTGATAGGCGAAAATTTATAAGTCAACTACAAATATCGGCCAATATTATCAAATTTTTGGGACATTGTAAGGATTGTGGCCTTTTATACAACAACTAAAAACATGCATTTTGTGATTGTCCAGCTCTATCAATCATCAAAAATTACTTATAATTAAACGCAATAAACATTTCGGGGTTTGAAAAGGACCATATCAAAGGCGACATCCTGTTTGGAATTTCTAGGAGGGACTCAGCGATCGATATTGAGAGTTTGTATATATGTGCGGCAATAAGTAACTGCAAGATAACAGAAGAAGTTTTGATTGATGAACATAAATCACGCACACCATGATTGGTGCTGCCGCCAGAAAACTCCGCTTTGTCACTCAAATTTCCCAAACTACAGAACAGAGGATGGAACTACGTGGCTGAACGCTTATAGATTGATCTTAGTTATTGATCTTCTTTTTTTGCATGTAAGAATTTTATATATATTTAGATTTTTCTTGATCATAGCTATATTTTATTACCTTTTGTATTCAATCATTGTGTTTTTTATATATATTTCAAGAATGTTATTTTTTTTAGATTTTAAGGTCTTAATAAAGAAATTAATTTTAAGCTTTAATCTTTATTTATGTTATTCCTAACACAAATTCCCTTTTTATCATTATTTTAATTTATATGTTTTACATGATTGGATGTATTATTTTTTTAAATAAAGACCGTGCTTATGAGAAAAAAATACGGACAATGTAAATATAATCTCAATATTTTTTAATAAAAAAATATTAGCAAGGATTTCAGTTACATTAAGTAATTCGACTATAAGATTACCGTTTCATTTATCATTACGAAATATCTACTCATAAGTACCGTGTGAAAACGTAATAAGATTTCTTTGGGAAAATAAATAAATCCATAATCCTATTAAATAAAATTTATATTTCAATGAGATGATTTTTTTACCATGATTACTATATGTAGAAGGGGGCACATGCTAAGATAATTACTTTGGACTATAGAGACTTTAAAGAATTCAATGTTTGTACTTGATAACAAAAGCTTGTATTCTTCACACCTTTATAATCGAAGAATATATATATTATACTATATAATAAAAAAATCACGTAAATTAAGGGAGCGCGATAGCCGTGTGCGTTAAGGCGTATTCATCTCTCAATGTTGAGGGCGCAGGTTCGAATCCGAGAAGGGAAGGTCAGTTTTGGTCAACCTTCTTGATAAGATCCTAGGTTCGATAGACTAATTTGAACGCTATAACGCTCATTTATATCCACACGGATGCAACTCTATCGAACCATATATGCAAAAAATCAAGGCAGGGATAAAAAAGAATATTATTTGATATAGTATATTCAATAGATGACAAAATTGGACATTATCCATTGGTTATAAAAAATATTTAAAAAAAGAAGTTAAAGTCAAACTACGAGAATAATTGCAGTTTTAAAACGAATCAAAGAAAAAAAACATCACAAGGTTTTATAAAAATCAAATTCTTATTTCTTTTTTGACCATCGTTACAAATAGAAGCTCATGTTGCTTTTCTTTCAACCAATCACGCTTATTATTATTTGAAAAAGTGAAAAAATGAAGAAAAGCTAATTTATAAGTTCTCTAAGAAGAAATAGTATAATTTTTTTTGTTGAAAAAAATGAATTCTTTATTCTCAAGAAAAACGGGGCCTTAAATTGGGTTATCTCATTTTTAGGATTTGTTTTAATAGTTTGCCCTAGTTAATGGATAGTTAGAGGTAATTTAATCTGTTTTGAAGTAGTTTTGTTAAGGCTGTGTATTAAAACATGAAAAATTTATTTAGAGAAGGTGGAGGGTTTATATTTATTAGGTTATTGGTAAGAGTTTTCATAATATTTTTTAGGGTTGTGTCCTTACATTTTACTAGCACTAGTCACATTCGTATTAGTTTAGGATTAGGTTTGCCTTTGTGATTAGTGTTATGCAGTTAGTGTTTTGAATTTTTCAAAGGTAAGCAGGGTTTAGACGTCTTGACCCTGAGCGGTCTCCAACAGAATTAATTCCTTTGTTGGTCTTGATTGAATTAATTAGTAATTTAATCCGTCCATTACCTTTGAGGTTAAGGCAAATAAGGTGCCTGCTATTAATATTGAGTGGAGGGGGTGCGAGCTTAGATAGAATATTAATAGTTAGGTTGGCTTTATTTGGCTTGTTCTTAATATTTTAGTTTTAGAATTAAGATTAATTCAAAATTATGTTTCTATATTATTAAGAGCTTTATATGTAAAAGACATCACAGATACCCTGTAGTGTGGTTGTGTTCTCTACTTTAGTGTTATATGTGCGTTTTCGTGTGTATGTCTATCGTGGATGATAGTAATAGATATAAAAAAAAAAAAAATGTAAAAGACATTTTATAATTTAACTAAGTATTTTAATGATAAGAATTAATTGTAAATTTAAAGATGGAGTACCTTTAGTAGTTTTGTTATTTATTAGTTTCGACCTAATAAAAGACTTTAGCCAGCAAAATTTTAACTTTTCTATAGTTGGTAATAATAAAAATAAATATTAGCAAAAAAATAGAAGAACTTAATTCAAGTAAAAAGGATATATTGATAATAATGTAATTATTGAGTTGTTGTTAAAGTCATTAATTATAATTTTCATATAAAAATACTTCAGTGAGAAGACAAATAAAGGTATTTTTAGAAAACTAAATTTTCCAATTTAAAGCAGTTGGGCAACAAACGTTGTGCACTCCAGATTTATGGGTGGTACGAAGTCCAAAACCGAGAGTAATACAAATATATATTCACAGTTGTCGTCTAAAACTCCTTAAGATAACACACCCGGTTTTTTCAGGAACGTGATTTGTTAAAAGAAAATAAGCGTGAGTCCTAAGAAAACAGTTAACATTATAAAATATGGAATAACTTCACAGTTGGTGGCACGAACATCAACTCATAGATACGAATGTATCCCTTAAGAACAAAATTAAATGTCTATTCCTAATGAGACTTGATACATTGTCAAATTATTTAGTCGGAGTCTTCCATAGATATATTAAAATGAATTAAAAGTTAAGGATCCGATCCCTCAGGATGAAAAATAAGTAATTTTTATTTTGTGTTATGCCCTTTGCCAACTGATGAATCCTTATGATGACTCCAAAACATTGAAAATTTAGTTGCCAAATAAATAAAATATATTTTCAGCCATTTAAAGAAAATTGTGAAACAAATTTTTTGCACAACCCAAAGCTTAAATTTATAATTATTTTGTTTAAGTGTTATGTTATGCTATTTTATGTTTTACAACATTATTTAGTATTTATATTATGAAACTTGTTTAACACTTTGATATATACTTATTGCAGAACATAGGTCTTTTGGCAGGTAGTCTAATTTTAAACTATAATGTTTATTTATGTATTACTTTTACACAATTCTACCGCCTTTATTAATTTGTATCCCCATTTACAATTGAAATGAACATCTCTATATATAAATATATATATATATATATATATATATATATATATATATATATATATATATATATACATATATATATATATATATATATATATATGTGTGTGTGTGTGTATTTATTACAGAGTTTGCAATAAAAGAATTATTTATATAATATTAATATTATTTTAATCACAATCCAGCTGCAAAAAAACATATTCATTCGCCATTTTTTTAAAAGCAAAGAGGAAAACTATATTAAGGAAAATAATAATTATTTTTTTAAAGAGGAAAATACCATTATGATTGGGTATGTAAAAGTCCATTTTTCTTTATATAGCTGCTTATTTTATATACAAAAATTCTTATGACAAAATTAGAATAAAGTATCAACACGGACATAGCAGAAATAACGGATAAAGGAGGGGATATCATAGGAACGTCATTGAAGCATAAAATTGGAAAAATGAAGTTATAAGAAGAGATGGTTTTTTATTATATATATATATCATAAACGTATAAAAGTTATTTATTTATTCCAAGGGCCTTTTTGGCAAGGTTATGAGCATTTTTGAATTTTAGGTGATGAGGGGTCACACGTTCAATCTTGACATCTTCCATTTGACTTATTTCATTATCCAAGGCCTTCCAATTTTTGTCATTCCCAGCATTTCGTACATCTTTTTTAATGACATCCGAATCTGTATAAATCATTGCCTTGGTAAAATTCTTGGATCTTATTTGCTTCAAGGCAGCTACAACTGCCTGAAGTTCTGCACAATGGGATTCATCAGTGGGAGATGTTGTACGTTTCGATAAATTAAAATTGGAATCCGCTCCAAAATACACACCAATGCCTCCCGTTCCATCTCTAAAGCTTCCATCTGTGTAGGCTTGAACATAACCCTGTTTGGTTGTTGGGAAATCTAAAATATGGAGTAAGGTAAAGCTTTGATAAATATGATACATTAGCTAGTAATGGAATTAATTCACACCCAATGAAAGATAGGAAGAGCGACACGAGGGGTACCCCTGATTCAAACCAAATGCCCTGATAATGCACAAATTCATATTTGTACGACCATTTAGTTTCTTATGACGCAGCTTTCACGAGGGGTGCACGTTTGATATCTCAATTTTGATGTCTATAATACCCCATTATATATATATATATTTAAGTTTTTAAAATACATAATTCAAAAAGGAAACTGATATCGGGGGTGAAAAAATATTTTTTCCTTAAATTGAATCCGGATCCAAAGTAACATAATTTACTGGATTTTATTGCTCCATGTGAATCATATTAACCATGACTTTATGTTCGATATGATTTGATAGATACTATATACTTTCAAATATTTTTCTACAATTCAGAACACAAGTGGGTCATTAAGTTTGTGACTTTTTGAATTTCTCGCCTTATAATTAGGTTCGCAAACTGCTCCAGTCAAAAAGCATCTATGAGCTGACTCTTGTTAATGTTTGAACACTCTGGATCTTTTAGTTTGTGTTAGACAGTCTTTAAAGACAAACAACTTTATAAATTTTGGAGAAAATGGAGAAAAAGTAAATTTCATGTGCTCATCAAGCATTATTTTTGCGGACACAAACTATCACTGAAACAAAGGCTTATCTTGATAAATACTAGGGAGACTCTGCACCATCGATATATCGATTAATGTTTGGCGTTGTTCAATCGCAATAAGGACGAGTTTTTCCACCGATTGTAATAGTAGACGAAACATGGATACACCACAACACGCCAGAGACCAAGCAGCAGTAAAAACTGTGGGTTTGCCGTTATAATTGGTACAAAAAAGGCCTAAATGGTTTTCTCAACCAATAAAGTCAAGGCTACTGTTTTCTGATATGCACGCGGTGCATTCCATATAGATTATCTTCAGAAGGAAAGAACAATCAAGGCCGAATATCATACCAACTCAATGAACCGATTCAATGATAATTTAAAGAAAAACGACCGTATTTGGCCAAAAAAAAAGTTATTTTTCATCCAGCCCAACACGTATGGCCAGAGTCCATACGTATGTAGTTTTCATGGCTAAAATTTACCAATTACGCTATGAATTGCTTCCTCATCCACTATATTCTCCGGATTTGGCCCCGAGTGACTATTTTCCCGAACCTTAAGAAGTGGCATTTTATTTCAACGATGCAATCATCTCATAAACAAATACATATTTGAAAACTTCGATCTTACTTCTCCGTAACTAAGGCACAAAATAAAAAGCACTGACTGTTCTCAAATCAACTGTATCTACTCGAAACTCGAAATTTATTCTGAAGAAATTTTAAACAAGCTCGCTTTTAAATATTTTACTAGTGTCTTCGGTAGCCCACTAAATACCCCACGACCGTTTTTACCTTTTAGAATAAAAGTTTCTACTATAGCCACGAGGGTTTAAGAAATACATTGTACATATCAACTATAATTCCATTTGAATCTTATTTAAAACGAAGAGGAATAAGAAGAAAAAGCGAATGCATTAAAGCTGTTAAAATCCATTTTTAACATTGGTTCAAACTGACTGCAAAATCATAGTAACTCATAGAAACTAAGATACAAATTACATATCGAAGAAATTACTTCGAGAAATCTTACTGTTTTGGAGAAATGTTCTATAGAGCTCATAGAATGTTGAAAAATAAAAATAGTTTTTTTATCAAAAATACCGTTGTTTCATATAAAAAGTCACGGATATATTACATTGATATGAATGGAACTAACATTTAGATATTATAATGGGACAATAAAAATTTAATGCATAAAATAAATTTTAAAATCATTATTAAATTTTCATTATATATATTTCATTTCCAGTCTTTTGTCTACCTTGATTTATATTTATTTTTTGTATATAAATTATACAAAACTTCTTATAAATAATATTAATAAATGAATGGGCATGCTTCAATATACAAAAATCTAGATATAGCTCTTTGACCCAAGTCAATACAATGATTTTTTTAAACTTACCTTTAGTATTCCTAGATCCCATTATAACTCAAAACCTGAGCTCTCCGTAACTAAGGCACAAAAATAAAAAGCACTCCTTTTATATAGACTGTTCTCAAATCAACTGTATCTACTCGAAACCCCAGGAAGACGTATTGAAAAAATTGCACTCCTTATCAAATGATAGCATCAAATATCAAAGTATCAAATTATATCAAAAGTAGCTTTATCATCATATACTAAACAATAGAGTCATTATTACTCAAATAACTGTTTGGCTTTTCTTTATTTAAATTCTCCTACAAATGTATATTACTAGTGATAAATAGATTTCGAGTATATCTTTTAGGTTGTAGGAAAGAGTTATAAATAAATAGTGTGCATTATTAATACATTAAAACTATCGTTTTTATGCCGAAGAGGATGGAAACTTTTGATGATTCAAAACTACTATTTTTTAGAGTCGACACCGATTAATGGACATACAAAAGTCAAAATTCAAGTAAACTTTTCATTTTTGATGAATTGATATATTGCTTACAAAAATTGACCGATATCTTATTAAATGGTGTTGAAAGAATAAAATAATAAAATGTTCAATGATGTTTTGCAATGTTCATTGATGTTTTTATTAAGTAACTGTCTAGATTTGAAATATTTCTTATGTTATCTGTATGTTTTTAGTGTATTTTTTACCCTGTATTCTATCTTTGCAGTAACAGAATAAAATTATTTTAACCATTATTTTTTTTTAATTTATTGGAATCCTTTGATGGGAAAAATGAAAAGACAATTTGTGAAATAAGATCCACTCTAACTCTAGAAAAAGTTTTAGATTCAAGTAGGTTCTATATCATTTGAAAATACATGTTGTGATATTTTCAAGAGATCCGATCCGATTTATGAGCAAGGCAAAAATTATTCGTATTGATAGGTCGGACAATATTTACCTCCGCCGAAGGAGGTATTGTTTTCACTGGCGTTTGTTGGTTTGTTTGTTTGTTGGTTATTGGTTTGTTGGTTTGTTAGTTTATGGTTTGTTGGTTTGTCAGCAGGATAACTCAAAAAGTACTGAACAGATTTGAATGAAATTTTGTGGAGTTGTTGAAAGTGCCAAAAGGAAGAAGTGATTAAATTTTGGCATCTCTGAGTGCAGAATTAAGGCGCCAAATGAGCTAAATACTACTAAATTTTTCAAGTTAGCCTACTCTGCCAATAGATGTCGCTGTGCTGTGAAATTGGGTGCCGGGAGCGTCTTCCTCTCGGAATTTCCGTCCAGGGGAACCCTCCCCCGTCTCTCTACGCCTCCCCAGTCGTGAAAAATCCGCCTCGGAAGGCTCATGACGGCGGAGGTTTGCACTCTCTGAGTGTATATATGCCTCTAGTTTATTAACTTTTTAAAAGTTGTGATTTGAATATGATAACTCTTTTTTAATATAATGGATCATTTATTTTAAAATCATACATAACATATACAATATTCAATAAATTAGCAAGAAGGGTTGCGATAATAATATTATAAATAAACATTTAAGTTTATAATTTACCCTCTGAAGCAAGACCCTTCACATCATTAAAACATCATAATCTAAATTATATAAAGTGGAAGTGAGTAACACGAATATAACTCTTATATCAACTCAGTACAATGCTAATCATACGTGAATTTAATTCTTAATTTTAATCTTTAAAAAAGCAAAAAAAAAAACTTTCAATTTTTTTAGTGTTTTTGCAACAATATTTTTTTGCATAAAAATAGTTTCTTGAAACGAAGTATTTGTTTCTATTTCTTCTTTTTTCTAATCCCTTCGCGGTTTTAGTGACTTACAATATATATATATATATATATATATATATATATATATATATATATATATATATATATATATATATATATATATATATATATATATATAGGTTTGTGAAGCAACCGCGCTTGATTTCAACTCAATTTTGCTTTGTGGTCACAACCAGACCCCAAAATTCTGGATGTATTGGGGATCCATTCTACTCTTGGAAGCCGTTTTGTTCGATTACATCTATTGTTGAGCTTGGAAGGGACAATCATGTTTGCAATCTTTTTTTTTAAATTAATGGTGTACAGATGTCTTTGATTTTAATCATAATATGTCGTAATAATTATCATTGAAGCACAATTTTTTACTGGATGTTCTAATTTTTACATTTATGTTTTGAGATTATCCATTATGGCTCTACTTATTTATTCCTTAGGTATTGCGGCATTAACTATTATGGTCATTAGGTGTTTTGGGATTATTTATTATGTCGTATTAGCTATTTTAGTATTACTATTATGGACTAGCTATTATGGTATTAGCTGTTAGGTCATTAGCTATTATGATGTGCACCCGGTAATATAAGCCACTTTGAGTTCAATTTCGTATGAGGAGCAAATTATTTGTTTAAACATAGAGACAATCTTCTTGGGGTCGAAATAATTTCCCGTTAGGTGAAAGGCCATTCCCTGCTTTCATCTTGTCTGTATGCCACTAGCATGAAACATAATGCATGGATTGCTGAGACATTAATGTTGTCAATGGTTGAATAGCCTACAATACATGGACCATCGAATTCAAGTTCAGATTTAAATGCCATTTCGTCGAACACTATTGAGCAGTGGAGCTCATTGTCCGGAAATGTCTAAACTTTCAGATGAAAAATGAACTCATTTATAAATCGAATTTTAAAATATCAAATGAGTACCTTAATAATTTTCATAGCACCTTCTAAAATGCCAAGTTGAATTCTAAAGACTCCTAACGTCGCCTCAATGTTCTTACCTATGCTGGGCAGAGGAAATCCTTTTTGGAGTAACATCTCATTCCTAGTAGTACCACAGGAAATTCGAAGTTCAATAGCTTTTTTATTGTTGATGGTGACCATTTGCTACTCATACTCTGATTTGATCTTTGTTTAAAAAATTCAACGGCCTAAGTAATTTTTGAAATATTAAGAGTTATAATTGTATAAAACATCTAAGAGTTTAAATACTGCCTTCTCGAGGCATTAATGGATTCCCTATTAGGTTCAGTTTGAGTTCCAAATTTCCGTACATCTGATTGGGAGTCCTCTGTTTGGGTAACAATGGTTTTCTTAAGTGTCCTTTCTAAAACAAAATTATATGTACAAAGAATTAAGATTGTTTGGGAACATTGTCGTCATCACAAATGGGTAAATTGATGGATAGATTAAAGTATCTCTGGACTTCATTGAATTAGTCCTAGTTCTCGGTTTTGCTTAATAATTTTTCCTCCTCAAGCTGCGTTCACAAGTTTTTGTAGCTGTAAGTCTTAAAAAAAAGATATATCCTTATCTTAGAAGTGTCAATTTTGGTAGCCAATTGCTGAAAAATAAAAATTTTTTTTTTGTCGTTATCAATATAAAAAAATACTGGAGTCTCTTTATTAATACTAAGTTTACACTTACATAATAATAACCAGCTGAATAATTTCACTGCTCCTTCTGAATATAGTATTTTGTAGCACTGCCTTTATTTATTTTTCAGGGTTCCTACGTCAGACTGAACTAATTTATCCCTTCAGAATTTCTTCCATGATATTCGAAGGCGGATTGGAGCCTCCTGGCAGCAATGGAAGACTTTTTTGTATTTCATCGGAATATTAGACCAAATATCTACTCACAGATACCAAAAGCCGATTCTCCAGTCCCTCTGTTAATTTATTTTTTGTCAAAGGACGAAAATCAATACATAAAAAGAAGAAAGAAATATAATAAATGAACAGATGTTTATAATTATATAAAGCAATTGATAACACTATGTAGCAAAATTAAGGTCTTTGTTTCCCCCCTGGCTGAAATATCTAATTTGAGTCCCATTTTTTACTTAGATTCCAAAAAAGCTACTAAAAATATCGTCTGAAAAAAGGTTTGGACTTTATGGCCTTTTTTGAAAATCAGGATTTTCATCATTTCTAATGGTTCACGCCCAGGTATCTTTGTGAAAAGTAAGAATACTCATAAAACGTCATTCATATTTATTTTCTACTATGTCAGTGCATTTCAAATCAGTTTTAATAATTCAAATATCATTCGTACTAAGCGAAAAATAGGCTTTATATTTCAAAAAGTTGATCATTTTTAGTGTTCTATTTAAGCGGCTATATTTTTTTGTTTCAAGTCTATTGACTATAATCAATATGTAATATATTTATTGTGTATGCCAATGTATTTCAGAACAGTTTTTATGATTTCGATATCTGGGATGAAAGTAAAGAAAATATCAATTTAGTTTGAACAAGTATTGATCAATTATATAAATACATCATGAGGTTGCGTTATCTATTATTGTGATTTGTTACGAAGAAAAAAAACCATATTTGCCTTTATATTTCTGAAAAGAAAAGTGAGTGACAAACTTTGTTGGTTGTTCTTTTCGTGAGTTTGCAAGAAGTAAAAATACAACAACGTATAATATATTTCCCTAACAACCAAGAATAATACTAAATTGTTTTGTTGAAATATCATCACACGCCGAAATGGGGTTTCTCATTTATGTATAGGTATATAGTTCAGTTAGATAAACAACATGCCCTATTTCCTTTCTTCGTGTTTCCCACAACCGTCAAAAGAGGGACCTCCACATATGTATATGTAGTAGGCATGGTGATAATAATAAGAGAATATTTACCTTTTCAACTTATTTTTCACAGGGCCATGCAAATAAACAAAGAACATAAAGGATAAAATATTGAGACCTCTCTCTTGATATTTGCCCTCATGTTCAAGAATATTTATTCAATATGTATGTGCTTTTGCGATTGTGTGTATAATCGCTCAATGAGAACTCTCTGTTGTTTACATAGAATGCATATTATTATTTATCTTTCAATATGCGAGAGGGAGAGAAAAAAAGGAAGCAGGAGGGCTTATTCTTTATATATTTATATCTGATATATTAAATCGAGTGAAAACGACAATGCATCAAGAAGGAATCCGGGTCTTTTACTATCATCATCATCAGGGTACCAACACTGTGTGCGTGAAATATGATTTATTTGTATTGCCCCGAACGAAATATTTCGAATCAACGCCAAGGAAGATTTATTTTTATAGGAATGGTTGAGGAAACATAATAATAAAAAGTTCCTAAGCTATGCACTTCATGCATCGGGTACGTACTTTATATGAATATAAAAATAATATACTTATATATATAGATACAGGGTTAGGCAGAATTAGTGAAACATGGAATGACGCAAGTATCTTGCAGGCGACGGCCTTGGTCAGCCCTGGTGTACTTACTAATCGCCTCTTTCCTTGTTCAGGCTTCCTTGTGGTTTAGCCTGTCTCGTTGATAACTTTTTTGGAACCCCAGATGAAGTTCAGCTTACACCAAGCATGATCATGATAGCCTTGTGGGACTGGCCGGAGTCCAACAACTTGACGATGGTCGTTCGCTTGCTTTCAAGGTTCATGTAGACGGGGTTTTTTTTTCAACAAAAAATTGTGAAAACAACACAGCAGATGTACAACTGTACGCAAAATATAATTTTATATCATAACAAAACCTTTCAAAATCATATTTAGAAAGATTTGCACTTACAATCCGATGTTTCACTAATTCTGCCTAGCCCTGTATATATATATAAAAAATATATATACAGGATGCAGAGCTACAATAGGGAAAAGTTTGAAAGGCCATAACTTGGGTCCCTTTGTCCGATTACTTTAAAAACAACTTTTTTTGAAAATGCCGAAAATATTTAAGCGTTCTATCTGAAAAGATGAAGATCGTTTATTGGAGCATCAACTGCTGAGGTAGAAGTTATCCAGTACCTAGTATAGAACAAGGCTAGGAGTGTGTGTAATCTCTTTAGCTTGGAACTATTACAGTTGGAATACTGCAGTTTTTCAGAGAACATATACATCCTCATAAAGTAAATATTTCCTGCCATCCAACGTGCTCTGTGAACAGCACCTAGTTTGGTCCAATTGATGCCTCGAGGAGGTTTTGTCCCAAGAAGTATAAGTCATAACTCTGTCACTTCTCTTTAATCAGCTCTAGGACTGTCTTTTCTAGGATTTTGTTTTGTACAATTGCAGGGGTATTTGAAGAATTCGCCCTAACTATTCTATGCGTTAGTATGGCGAGTTAAAGAGCACTCTCGCACTGAAAGGTGTGTGCTAGAATAGTAGAGCGTTTTCGAGGTAAAGAGATCCACTCTTTTGTAATTTAAAACTATTTCAAAGGATATTTAATTCAATCAATTATTGGGGGCCTGGACGGAAGAGTACCAAAGAGGAGAAGTTCCACATATTGGAGGATTTTCAAAGGAGATCAAAAATGGTAATATTTGCTTCTCAACGTTGGATTTCCAGTTCCTCACGTCATCGTTGAGCAACTCAATGTGAAGATTGTATGTTTGTCCAACAGTTTCAATGAGAAGGAAACAAGACCTTCACCCATTCTCAACGTGAGGATCCATTTCATCCCAACAATCTCAATGAGGAGACTTCAAGCCCTTCTTCTATTCTCATTGTGAAGGCTCCATGTCCTCCCAACAGTCTCAATAGGAATACCTCAAGACTCTATCCCAGTATACGTGTGGAGGTTCCATGTCTCAGGGACAGTCTCAATGAGAAGACTACGTGCCCTTCCCCTAGTTTTAATATGGAGACGGAGGATGATATTTATTTGGTTCCCAAAGGAATATGACCACAAAGCTTTGTGACTACAGCTTTGTGACTACAGGTTTGTGACTTTACAGGTTTGTGACTACACAGGTTTGTGACTATACAGTTTTGTGACTACACAGGTTTGTGACTATACAGGTTTGTGACTGTACAGGTTTATGACTACACAGACTTGGGACCAAGTGTTAGGGGTCGTACACAAATCACACAATGCTATATGAGTTAATATGTCTCAATGAGTTTTTTGGCATTGGATTTGGGTTGGCTTATTGATGAATTATTCAATGTGAGCTGGTATTCCAGTTCCGCCATAGCCCCTGGGAGGGACAAATAAGACGGCCAAGAATTAAGACGGGGTAAAACTTGCTTTTGGGGTTATATTGGGGTTGGATTTGGGTTTGCGAGATAAATTATTCATTGTGAGTTGGTATTCCAGTTCTGCCATAGCCCCTCGGAGGGACAAATAAGACGGCCAAGATTTAAGAATGGATAAAAACTTGCTTTTGGGGTTATATTGGGGTTGGATTTGGGTTGGCGAGATGAATGATTCATTGTGAGTTGGTATTCCAGTTCTGCCATTGCCCCTGGGAGGGGCAAATAAGACGGCCAAGAATTAAGAGTAGGTAAAACTTGCTTTTGGGGTTATATTGGGTTGGATTTGGGTTGGCGAGATAAATTATTCACTGTGAGTTGGTATTCCAGCTCCGCCATAGCCCCTGGGAGGGGCAAATAAGACGGCCAAGGATTAAGAGTAGGTAAAACTTGCTTTTGGGGTTATATTGGGGTTGGATTTGGGTTGGCGAGATAAATTATTCATTGTGAGTTGGTATTCCAGTTCCGCCATAGCCCCTGGGAGGGGCAAATAAGACGGCCAAGGATTAAGAGTAGGTAAAACTTGCTTTTGGGGCTATATTGGGGTTGGAATTTGGAACTCCGAGGGGGTTGGAAATAAAATATATTATTTTGATGCATGGAAGAATGAATTGCTATGCAAAAAAGAATAACCTTTATTCTTTTAATACGAAAATGCATCCGACTAAGTAAGCTTTTATGCGTGCATTTTGTGGATGATTTTTTTTTCAGTTACTAACTTCGCTATTCGAATTAGAATATATTAAAATAACAGACTATTTTACCCTTATAAACTCACTCGAGTTTCGTTTAAAGTCTTCTGGAGGATAATGGAGCTTCAATTTTCCAAATCTTCAAGGGGAAATGAAGTTCTTCGATACGAAGGTTTTGATTACATCATCAAAAGGAATAACCCGGATAGAAGCATCACATGGAGATGCCGAATGGTCAATCGGTTAAAATGTGGAGCCATGATGAAGACTTTCAACACCCAAATTCTTACTCCTCCTACCAACCACTCACATGATGGAGATCCGTTGCAATCAGAGATGAGGGCTGTAAAGTCAAGAATTAGAGAAAATGCTGGAAATCCAGATAACCACTCGCAAACTAAAGCAATTATTGCTGGAGGACTCTTGGAGGTATCAGACGACGTTTTGCAAAGGATGCCCCAAAAAGCAGCTCTTGAGGAAATGGTGAGAAACCAGAGGCGTAAACAAATAAATGCAATTCCAAACCCAACGAGGAATAATTTTGATATCCCAGAGAAGTATCTCGACAGTATTCTTTTTGATTCTGGAAAAAATGACCCTGAAAGAATATTGGGACTAGGAAAAAGAGAACTAGTGGAGTGCTTGTTGGATGCGGACTGGTTTTGTGATGGAACTTTTGAGCTTGTGACGGAAATTTGGTTCAGCTGTACACAATCCATGCAAAAGTTGGGAGTAGTTACCCTCCCTGTATTTATTATCTCCTCCCAAATAAAATGATCCAAACGTATAGGAGAATGCTTCAAAACGTCAAAGAACTTTTAGATGGATATTGTCCCCGGAAAGTAGTCTTGGATTTCGAAATTGCTGCAATGAGCGCTTTTCGGACTGAATTCCACCAAACAAAAATACTGGGATTCATCTATCTCAATCCATTATGAGGAAGGTGGCAAAAATAGGCCTGAAGAAAAAATTTGATTCCCAGCCTGAATTGAACGTTCTTATAAAATGCCTTCCAGCTCTCAAATTTGTCCCTGAAGACGACGTATATTAATTACAAACAAAGTTAGACCTATTTACTTCTTCAATATACTCGATTTCAAACTATCCAATTTTGTTTGAGAGAGATCCATCAGGTCCGGGTGAGAGTTGACCTCCAAAGAAAAGTATTTGCACGGCATTGAATATAATCCAGTTCTCTTCAAATTTTAGGAGCAAATCAACCCTTTCTCCGAGTAACCTATAGGTGAAATCAAAAGTCAGATAAATTCAAATTAAGCCCCAATATCGCCTCAAAAGCAACTTTCATCCACTATTAATTCTCGGCCGTGTTATTTGCCCCTCCGAGGGGCTATGGTGGAACTTGAATACCAACTCACAATGAATAATTCATCTCACCAACCCAAATCCAACCCCAATATAACCCCAAAAGCAAGCTTTATCCACTCTTAACTCATGGTCGTCACACTTGCCCCTCCGAGGGGCTATAGGGGAACTGGAATACAAACTCACAACAAATAATTCATCTCGCCAACCCAAATCCAACCCCAATCCAACCCCAAAAGCAAGTTTTACCTACTCTTAATTCATGGCCGTCACATTTGCCCTTCTGAGGGGCTATGGCGGAACTGGAATACCAACTCACAATGAATAATTCATCTCGCCAACCCAAATTCTAACCCCATTATAACTCCAAAAGCAAGTTTTACCCCGTCTGAATTCTTGGCCGTCACATTTGCCCCTCTGCAGGGCAATGGCGGAACTGGAATACCAACTCACAATGAATAATTCATCTCGCCAACCCAAATCCAACCCCAATATAACCCCAAAAGCAAGTTTTATCCCGTCTTAATTCTTGGCCGTCTTATTTGCCCCTCCCAGGGGCTATGGCGGAACTGGAATACCAACTCAAATTGAATAATTCATCAATAAGCCAACCCAAATCCAATCAAAAAACTCATTGAGACATATTAACTCATATAGCATTGTGTGATTTGTGTACGACCCCTAACACTTGGTCCCAAGTCTGTGTAGTCATAAACCTGTACAGTCACAAACCTGTATAGTCACAAACCTGTGTAGTCACAAAACTGTATAGTCACAAACCTGTGTAGTCACAAACCTGTATAGTCACAAACCTGTAGTCACAAAGCTGTAGTCACAAAGCTTTGTGGTCATAATCCTTTGGGAACCGATATTTCAATGCTGGAATCCAGGGATGTCCCCAATAATAAAAAGAATTGCACTCCCCCAGGGTCAAGCATCAATAACAAGATCATCAATGCAATGCACTCTTAACGTGCACTTCCATGCTTATTTTCCAAAATTAAAGGAGTCCTTTATCTCCATAACAGACCCCTTCAGGATCCTCCTATTTGTTAGAAGAACTGGGAACCTATGTTGATCCCATTCTTAGTCTTTTCATTGGTAGGAAATATTCTTTATTTTTTCACATTCTGTACAATGTCACACACGATGTTTTTGTCTTGGAAATCTTAGTATAAAAAGGGAGGGTTTTTTCATGTGCAAGGCTTTTAGTTCTTTTGTTCTTTTGTTTTTAATAATACAATTTCATTCATACAATATATTACTGTCTTGGAAAATACTGCCCAGAAATACATTTTTCAGAATGCATTGTTATTCTATAATTGGATGTCGGACTTGGCATGTTCCGGTATCTAATATATCTTTATTTATTTTCCCAAAGGATCATCCTTTAAAGAAAGCCTGGATTCATGCACGGAGACGGAAGAAGTATGTGCCAAAGGATTCGAACCTGCACCCCCAACATTGAGAGTTGAACACACCTTAGCACACACGGCCTTCGCACCCCTTTATGTTTTCCCTTCATTTCAAGCAAAAGGATATTCTTCTACTTGTAAAAACTAGAAAACGAGCAATTTCATGTCTGTTTTCTTTTTCTAAAGTTTTAATGCTAAATAAAAACTTCCAACTCCTTAAAACCCATTATGGTTTGATTGGAAGGGATGAATTCAAGGACATGGAAAAAGAACATGGAAATTCAAGTGATTCTACGTATCAAATATACCTTGATCATTCCTATGCTAAAGGTATCGTTTTTGTGATATATTTGAAACATTAAGAATATGTTCGACAATTTAATACTAAATGGATTAACAAAATATCAACTTCCATAATGAGGAATTGATGCCAAAATTAAGAGACTTTGAAACTCTAGTCGAGGTTTATCAGAAACTTTATTTTTTGAAATATTCATTATTTAAAAGAGTTTTATGTTTTCTTATTTATAGTTTTAAGTACATCCATTCATCATATTTTTATTATGATCACATAAGAAAATTGGACAGTCACTCAAAGATTGTATGTTCTTGGTCCTCTTGTACTATTAAAAAACTTTGTAACAATATTTCTTGGGGTACAACGGGCTATGAGACATTACTTTGAGTTAGAATTTCCTCTACCAAGTCTCGAGACATTAAGACGGCGTTAAGAGATTTTGGACTTCAAATCTGGCATTTTAAAATATGAGTCTAATGAATGTATTTATATTTTTTACAATATCGAACTATTTCTTATTATTTTTTTATTCCCTAGCTAAAAGTTCAGGCTTATTTTCCTCCAGATGAACGACATAACTCGTTAATATTCAACGAAAACACCCTGGGCTCGCATTTGATGGAAAATCTGTGTCATTCGACAAAACCAATGTTTTAGCCAGTCTTGTTTGATGCTTAAGGTTATAAAAGCAGCATAGAAACATGGATTTTCACTTTATTGGCAATGCCATGGATCCCAAGATGTTTTCTGCACTGATTTAAATAAACACAATTGCTTCAGCATCAGAGATCGGCTGACTGTGCATTCCATCACAAGTTAATCGTGTCCATCCAATCCAACCATATAGAGAGAGCTTCAAATAATGCTAAAAAAGAACACTTAATTAGCGCCATTGCATGTCATCTCTTATCAACGAATTCATTCATATTCTTGCTGATATACCACACTTGATAAAGACTTAAGGAACATATCATAAAGGGACACACAATATAATTTTTAGTTTGCATATATTGTGGAGTCAAATGAACTTCCTTCAAACATTGTAAATATTAAAGCTTTTAACCCTTTCCTCTCAACTACTAAGCCGATAAACTGTAGCAGCAATCAAGTCCTTGTGTTTATCGAGCAATATGATAAAAAGATATTTAGCAACTCCGTGGTTCTATGAGCATGTCGGCAGATGGTTTAATGTAACAACATCAAGGAAACGTTCTATTGCTCTTTGCATGACAGTAAACCAAACACACATGAATTCCATTAATTTTCTTAAACAATTAATATGTTTAAATAAATGATAATTGATCATTATCAGGGATGGAATCCTATTCAACGAATAATCATCTTAAGTACAACTTAACTTATATTGTTACAGCAAAAGTTTTTTACGATTTTTTTTTTAATTTCTCCTATTCACTCAAGATTGTAATGATTTTTTTTTCCTGAGATCTTAATATCCAAGTCCTTATACAAATAAACTCAAAAATACTCTCAAAATATATACTTTATACCAATATATTTCCAGAAAGAACGCGAGAAGCTGTCAAACGAAAGCTATGATTACTCATTTTGACCGATGTTGGAGGTTATAAAATATTGACCTCAACCCAATTACCTTAAGGATCAAATATTCTTTAATGGGATTGCAAGATCTCACTTTGGAGCATATTGCATACGGACAACTTTAACTTGTTGGACATCTTGCAAAGTTTGATCAGTGTTTCTCTCTTTATAAATTGGACAAAGAAAAGTCATTTAGGTTTAAGTTCACTTATGCATTCAATAGAAAAATCCGTTAAATTTGAGCATTTATGTTTTGTTTATGTGTGTGTGTGTGTAATCGTCTTTATTCATCCTTAAAATAACACCTAGTTCTTTCAACTACTTAGGCGTAAAGGATAATGTTTATAAAAAAAATATATATAAAACTTATATAAAAAACAATAAATATATATATATATATATACACATATATATACAATAAAATCCATAAAAAAATAATAATAATAAAGCAAAGCCATTTGACAAAAACAAAGAGTACTTTATATTGGCGCTATTTTAGAAATGTTTTTGGAAACTACCGCTGCTGTACCACGTGTGGGGGCGGACCTCAGCTCGGGAAACGATTCCACAGATCGGCGGCGAAGGCGGAAAACGTTTTTTCCTTTACTTTAAGTGGACAGGGGATGATGCCAAGCGACTTTGATCGGCTCGACCTGTTGTTTCCTGATGGTAGGTTGGTGCGTGAGAAAAAATGGTTTTGCCGATGAGACTTCTCTCACCGGACCCTCCATCCGAGCTGGAGTAAGCTTTCCATGTTTCTAGGGCTACAGCTTTCACGGCGATCTCATTCACTGACGGAAGACCTGCTTTGCGAAGTAGGTCAGAGATGCGGATGTGATCAGTCCTCTTTATTCCTGTAATGGATCTGGCCACTCATTAATAGATACTTGTACTGATTTGTACGCACAGAGGACAGACTTCCCAAGTCTCACATCCAAGACGTGGGGGAATGACAGCAGCTGCTGCGTAGCAAATTTTTCCAACTAAAAGACCTCTTGCCAGTTGCCTTAAGTACTCTCCTCTATGAAGGTGGAGAGCCAGCCTTGCAATAAGTGTCGCTCTTTGTCAGGTAGCTTTAGCAACTCCGTTCTCATGAGGAAGAGTTGTGTATTGCTATGACGTCAAAGGTTTTTGTGAAATATGAAATCAAATAGGACTCCGACTCTGAGAGTCGAAATCATCATCAAATCTCCTCCGATATAATGGAATGGTGGGTTTTGAGCTGTGTTCATTAGCATTTGCTATAACACAATAAACATAGAGTCTCCTCAGGGCTTCCAAGGTCTGAACTCTCATCCGAAGGATCCAATCGGACTCTCGGATTGATAAAATATCCATAAAAGTGATGATTTCTATCAAATGGAGGGATACAAGACTTGATCAAGACGCAATGAATGCCTTCGGAGACTGAAGAATATATGGAGGAAGGCCATAGCTCCGGAATAAGAATGATTATCCTAACAGTGACATGCGTGCTCATTGCTACGTATTTAGATACAGAATCTTGATCTCCAGGACTCGTCCAATTTTAGAGGACTCGGATCCAGATTCCTCCAATTCGTGCAATTTAAAGGACTCCGATTCGGATTATTTGACAGGACTCTGTGATCCCTTCAATGGATTCTGGACTAAAACTCGGAACTCGATATATAAGGGGTTTGACTCGAACTCGTGGACTTTATAACTTTTTCTGAGATTCTACATGTCTCATCAACTTATATTTAATATATATTTGATGTTTTGTGAACACTTATTCAAACGTTATTAAGGCATATTGTCGGTCTTTCACTTTTAATATACCTTTCTGATTCATAATGGGTTTCCAAAAGAACAAAGACATTTTTTCGCAAAATAAATTGAGCTCATTCTTATTTTTAAAAGTTGATTGTTATAAAACAATTGTTGAAAGAGAATATTTATTAATAGTAGGTCAACGGCAACAATTTCGCTCCTAACTTTTATTTATTTTATAGACGGTAAATAATGATAACTAGTTATTGTTGCTTTTTTTGTTTCTAAGAATTACGTAATCGAAATAACTCACTGTTCATATATTTATTTCTTAAAATTAAATTGATATTGTTACGTTGTGTAACTATAAACAATATTCCCAAAATATATTTACTCTTTTATTAAAGTTGTTTTTCATATCAATGTAAATAAATAAAATATACAGATTGATTATGAATTTAAAAGATGTAATGAAAATTGTCTGCACCTTTGCTCTTTATAGCAGCTATTGAAGAGCTTGTGATGGGATTACAACTAAAATATGGTGGTTTTGGTGTCCAATTATGTAAGTCAAAACACCTTATTGATCTCTACGCGGACGACATAACCCTATCGATTGAAGCCAACTCCGAATCACAATTAATAAAACGAATTGAAATTCTTTTGATGTCATTCCAAAAGTTTAAAGTAAGGTCTGGCTTGGAAATAAATCGTTCCAAAACTTTCATTTTACCAATAGGCTTGTGGAGTCCTGTGGAGGGTAAAATAGTTGGTGGCTGCTCTATAAAAAATAGAGTTTCAATATTAGGAGTCGACTGGGGATCTGAAGGCATTCACAGAAATAATTGGAATCAAATGACTGGGCTAATCAACAGTAGGATATCAAGCTGGAGGCAGTATAACCTTCAAACGAGAATTGATCTTTACAATTCGCAGATCATTCCTATTGTTCTATACAAAGCTTCCGTTTCTCCTATTATAGCAGAAAGAGCTATGCTTGAGGAGGATGCTTGGCTCCTTAAACTCTTTCATAAGCGCTACCTTCCAACTTTGAAGAGACCTAAAAAACAAATTGGTGGAGGTCTTGCTCTTTTATCCCAATAATTCCACGAATATATATTAAAGTTTTTATAAACATCTCCAGACATCCGGATATGGAATGGAGGAGAACTATAACTCATACCGATCTGTATTTCCGTCTCCTATTTGGAACAGATCTAACGAATATATATACTGTAGCGTTATCAGAGACTTGGGCTGCAGCACAACGAGTTATTTGGAAATGTACCCCAAATTTTCAAAGTGAGTCTACGGTGGATATTATCCGTCAACACTCCAAGAAAAAATTCTTTTTCAAAAATTTAGGCAATCCGCCTGAATTGGAGGAAAATGTAATTAGGAACAAAATCTTAACAGTTCATAATATGCCACCTAATTCTGTATTTAGGGATGGCCGTTTTCACTTTTCGTTAACAAGAACTGCTCGTCTCCATAAACCTCCTTGTCCATGGCACCTCAAAATGACATCAGTAAGTTTTCGTGAGGAAGCCGAGGTTGTAGCCAACGCCCATTTAAAAAGATTGTCTCTCCCGGAAAATTGGAGATTAAGGATATTTGCATCTATAACAAGAATATACGATGACAAGAAATTCACGGCTCAATTGCAGATATCGGCCGACTGCATATCCTTCGATTCCCATTGTTTAAATTGCGGCAAACTATACAATGACGTAGATCATGCTTTTGTCGACTGTCCATTTGTTGCTACCATAAAAAAGTTCCTGTCCATCAATTTGAAGGGTTTGGAGAACGCCGCCAATAAGTATCTAAAAGCAACGGTTTTATTTGGACTTTCAAAAAACAATAAATTCCACTCTCCCAAAAGCAAGGCAATCGAGTTTTCTTTGTTAAATTGCAAAGCCTACATTGCGAGTTGTCTATCAAAAACGGAGAGCCTAAACCCCAAAATTCTTCGTTCCGCGATGATTTCTGCTGCCGCCCGATATACCGCCTTCAGCCTCAAGATTCCATCCGACACCGATGATTCATGGATAAGTGCTGGAAACATCATCAAGTTTTACCCTTCAAAGTTTTAAAATTTTGAATTAGCTCTTGTGATGTTTTTATCGTAACGCCTTTTATTTAGATATTTTATTATAAACTATAATGTTTATTTTCTTTATATATAATTTTTATATAACATTATAAATAATAAAGGAGATTTAAAAAAAAAAAAAATATTGACGTCGAGAATATTATATTTTTGTACGCTTCTCATAAATGATTTTTAATAACACTTAAGTAATTGTTAGATTGAAGTTTTTCAAATAATAGTTGGTTATTTTTACGTTTAATACTTCGGGTGTTGCACTATTTGTTTATATAAATATCAAATAAGGTTATTGAGTTTGTGCTTAATAGAAATAGAAATGTTTCCATTGTAATAATTACTTAACTCTATTTGTTATTGAACAATTAATAAATTACTTCGGTTCTATATATTTCATACGATCTATTATAATGTATATTTTATATTTTCCTTTACGTCAATAAATGAGAGTTGGATTATTCAATCAAAATTATATAAAATCCCAAAAGATAGTACAATATATATATATGAGACTTGTTGATTTATCGTTCATTTGTGCGAAGGACAAAGTTTTTGACGAACGATATATACATATATATATAAATATTTATATATATATATATATATTGATAGATAGATAGATAGATACAGATAGATAGATAGTTACTTTTTTTGTAACTCTAGTAATAATTTAATATCATCATCATATTTTCATACAAAGCTTTACATCCAAAAGTGTATTAATAAAGTCAAGCAGTGCATTTCATATCTTTATTTTATTCCTTCAACTCTATATTTTATACTTCTTGTTTTTCAATTGCTTTTTACCTCCACTTACAGTTCTTTCAACATCTGATGTCATTTGTGGACCATCAAATAAATATTATTTATTGACGTTACTTTAAATTCCATTCATTATAATTTTTGAATTTTGGAGCATCTTATTTCCAAATCAGAGAAAATTTAGACGTTATTTTAATAATCATATCCGAGCCTTTGAAAAACCACTTAAAAAATCGCTGCTAATTACTGTTATTCCCCATTCTAATAGTTATTTGTGGTATTAACTAATAGTCGCTGTTCCCATCAGTCAAAAATAAGTATATATTCGATTGTGCTCGCAATACTGAATATATACACTTTTATAAAGTAAAAGCGGGAACAAACCTAAATTTATGACATCGTAACTGCATCTAAGTTATTTATTGATACATTATTTTCTAATTAAGGTTAGCTGCGCTTTTAGTTAGTCCAAAATGCATCGAAATACGAATACATATTTTTTAATGTATGCAAGTTTAGTTTTGAAAGTAAACTTTTCATAATCCTAACTTATATGTATGATTAATTGTTAAAATATGATCAAAGGAAGAGTATTATCATTATTACATATGATAATAAAGAAAACATAATTTATTAGCCTAATAATTGATGTGTGTGATTGATGAGTGAAGAGGAACGGAGATATGAAATGTAAATTAGTTCACTAATTAAAAAGATGGAGGTATAAAATGCTAATTAACCCATCAGTGTAGAAACGTAGATTTTTCTACGCGGCAGTAAAACAGCTCTACAGCACATCTAAATGCATAAATTATACGCAAAATGTGTGTTTATGTCTTTGTTTGAGTATTAAGAAACCACAAAAAAAGTTGATCCCTATATGTTATTTGTTTCAGTTGAAAATAATCAATTGATTTGCGATGGTTGCAAGTACCCCATTATTTTCTGACGGGTCAGTACTATTTTTGTTTGATAGTGGTCTCATGTCATAAGTATTTTAACTTTATTTCTTTAAATTATTTTTTAGATACATATCTTTCAAATATATACATACTTAAACCTCAATTTAGAAAATAAGAGTCTCTTATTTTTGTTTCAAAATGATACGTCCAAAAATCTACGTTTTGGCACTACAGCACAAAAAATCATAGTTGTGATAAATTGTGTCTACATTCGATCTAAGTTACTTTGAACCAAAATTATACTTTTCTTTTTCATTTGAGTTTTCAAATTCAACAATTTAATTCATTTTTACCAAAGTTTGAAAATCAATAATTTTTCTAGAATCACCACGAAAGAAATATTGAGTATTCTCGAAGATATCGATGAAAGTGGGAGTGTGTATTCCGTTGGAGGCAGTGATAAATCAGACGACGAAAAAAATTGATGAAACAAATGAATATACAACTAAAAAATGGCCCTTTGGATATAAGTGGATGAATTGAAAGTATTCTTTGGTAGATGTTTCTCTCACATCTTTTTGTCCATGTTCAGCTTTTATGTTTTAAAAATTATAATCTTCACTTGGAATATGTAGAAGTGATGAACCGGGCTATAAGCACATACACACTAAGAATAAGGCAAAAAATGGTGTTGGCCTAAATTTTCTTTTATGATTAGCACAAAAGTACCTATATGTCGCTCATCAATTCATAAAAAAATGGATTAAAAGTGTCTCTATATGAATTTATTGTACTGTTGATACTCTATTTTGCAAATCTTTCGGACAAGCACCATTGCAAAGACGGAGAAAATCTTTTTTTATTATTTTTTTTAATAAATTATATTTCATTCATACAACATTTTTTAAATAGAAAAGTGGTAGGGGACAAATGGTCAATATATAAAGTTTAAAACACGAAAAATGCTTTTAAAAAATAAAACTTGGATTAAATTTTTTCATAAAATATATAAATGTTTATTAATAATTGATTCGGTCTAGGAGGGAGATGTATCTTTCCACCAACTTGTCCAGTCCTATAGGGAGAGGGTTCCCCTTGACCCGCGAGGCGTACAGAATTCCTTGAACCTTGGAAATTATGGACTCTATTTGAAAAGCGTTCTCATAATTGGGGGACGTTGATATTAGCCAGTCTGGGGGTTCAAGGTGTTCACCGTATGCCCTTTGTATTTTTTCCTCTACTGACTTAACAACAGGGATAATGATTGGGCAGAAATAGAAAAAGTGGAACGAGGTCTCCTTCTCTTTCCCACACCAGTGGCATAATTGATCTTTTGAATGGATCTTCGATTTACTCATAAGAGAGATGAAGTTGCTAGCCTGTATCGGAGCCATTTCTGTCTTGAATCTGAGAAGGGATTCTTCATTATGATTTGAGGACATAACGAGGACACATTCCTGCTTTTATCGAGCTTATGGAGTCTTCGTTTTACAATTTCCGAAGGCGGTTTTTGCTCAACATTTTTATGATATGCTCGGCGAACATCTTGATTTTTAAGATTGGATAAGCCGATGTAAAAAGGGATGGGTGGGCCAAACGGAATTTCAGGCTCTGGTCGGTCTTTTAATATTTTTTTCACCCTAAAGTCCAGGATGAAGTTTTTTGTTTTTTCCTCGTTTTTGTGGAATTGACCAACCGAGGGAAGGTGACAGTCTTTGAGAAATTCCGTACGACTAAGTAGTCTAGGGTTTTCGTTTAATGGCTCATCTGAACCCAAAAGAGGAAGGCACCCCTCTATGACTGACTTCCACGATTGTTTCATTTTTTTCCAGTAAGAGCTACACAGAGGCAGAACTTTAAAGAGTTCTGTAGGTCCCACATGGATTCTTCCTGAAAAATGGTGTCCTGTGTTATTTAAAAATATTTTTTTAATTCTTAAAGACCAGAAGTCATGATTTGTGAAAAGCCTCTTCATCCATGAGAGATTCAATGCTTTCCACATACATTCCACGTTTAGAGCGTTTAGTCCCCATTGTGACGTTTTGGTGTCTATTCTACTCTGGGAAACATATGGCCTTGAGTTTCCCCAAATTAACCCTGATCTTATACTGTAAATATCACGGCACAGATCCTTTGAAAATGGAATGTATCTCAGAATATGCCAAATTTTTGGAATAATTGCTGAGTTCCATGCTATTAGTCTTTCAAAACGAGAGAGGGGAATACTTTTGTAAAAAGTTACGCTTTTTTGTAGTGTTTCTAAGATCCTGGTCATATTTATCTTATCCGCGATGCTTGAAGAAGAAGCAACGTCGACGGAGAAAATCTTCAAAATCATCAAAAGCTTATCATTTTGATGGTAAAAATCATTGCAAAGAAAAGCTCCATTCTTGCAAAAGTTTGTGAGCATTGCAGTGGAAGAGTATCATTTTTTATATGAAGTACGATGTAGTTCTTCATTCTAAATGTTTTGAAAATATTCATCAAACATCTTAAAACTATTATACTTTATATGTATTTATTTCATTGTTCTATGTTTATAGAAATAAGAAAACTAATTCCTTCAATTATTTTTTTAATATGTATGGTAAATAAAGATAATTATACATCATTTTATCTTTTTTATTGAATTTTTTTGTCTCTAGTGCCGAAGGGTAGATTTTTCTACGTGCTAATTTCTCAATAAGTAATTATAGTAATTAAATAATTTTTGATATTCGAAGTCTTTCCATCATATTGAACTTGTGTGAAAGTTTCAAAGTTGTGGGATCATTTTTAACTTTTGGCACTAATGGGTTAATGGAAAATTAATTGGTGTATTTCAAGATATTAATCATCAGATTATTGGTATTTTTTAATTTTTTATTAAAGATATGGAAGAACAAAAAAGTGGTTGTACGCTGAACAGACCTTCAAAAAGTTGATCGTTCGTATGACTGATATATATGTATATATATATATATATATATATATATATCAGACTTGTTGACGTTCGCAAAAAATTGTCGTTCGTCGTTCGTTTGTCGTTCATCGTTAATTTTAAATTGAATCGTTCATCGTTCGTTTGTCGATCGCAATTCTGAAAAACAATTGATGACGGTTTTTTTAAAGAAATTTATGAAGAAAGTGATGACGTTTTTTTAGAAAGGAAATTTGTCCCATGAAAATTAAAAATCTTTGTCTTTTTTGTGGCGCCAAAAACGAACGACGAGAGATAAGGAATTTTCCTTATCGTTCGTCAAAAACTTTGTCGTTCATCGTTCAAGAACGACAAACAACGTTCGCGAACAACAACAAATGAACGAGAAATCAGCAAGTCTGAAATATATATATATATGTATGTATACATATATATATACATATATATATATATCAGACTTGCTGATTTCTCGTGATTTTTTTTGAGCGCCAAAAACGAACGATAAGTAATTTTCATTATCGTTCGTCCAAAACTTTGTCGCTCGTCGATCAACAAGCCTTATATATATATATATATATATATATATATATATATATATATATATATATATATATATCGAAGAATGACTAATGCCATAATGGAACACATTGAAAAATGTATAAGAATATTCAAGAATATATTCGAATGTATATGGGGGGAAAATCTGAGGAAAGAAGGCAGAAGATAATACATTTGGAAAACCAGACTGGAAACTGTTCAAAAATATGAACTTAGAAAAGCTTATTGAATACACAAACAAAGGAACACTGATTAAACTCTGAAGGAACATTATAATATGATTTATGAAATCTTTGAAATCTTGATGCTGAGGGCCGAATACCGAACTGATCATGATCCCCCTCAGTTCGTTTTCCCTGGAGAGATTCCCCGTGGCTAATCGCTTCACCAACAGGCATATGAAGATTCAAAGAAGTACGACTAAAGAGTTTTAGTGGAGCATTATGAACATTTTAAATGAGTTTTATATTCACTTCGATAAAATCTCTCAAGATGTTAAGTAAGGGACAACCATAAAAATATGAATAATTGAATTGAAAATATTTCCGCAATCTTTACATACAGAATAAAAGAACACGTATCCAGAGGGTTTTTGGAATTGCGTAGTAAATTGCTTTCCGGAAACGATTATAAGAATAGAGGATAAAATCCATCTCTTTAGTGATATGCAAATTTAATCCGCTTCCTCTCGTGCATTGGACTCAAAGTTCATCCTCACGTGAAATGGAAAGAGAACAAGATTAATTTTTGCTCATTTCAACTGAAAAAGGAACTTATCACATTTAAAAGTGACTCGTTTGGCATATCATGAAGAGAGTTCCTGTTCCAGGTTTGGTGGGGCACAATTTTTTTGTAAAATTTTACTTTTCATGCAAATGATATCCAGGATTGAAAATAAGGAAAAAGTTGTTTTTTTAATCCAAATGATCCTCTGAATTGTGGCAAATAGGATGAAAAACCTTCTTAATTGTCGTTGGAACCAATTTCAAAAATTCTAACGCAAGTTGAAAGTAGAGATACAGCTGATCATTTTTATTTACATATCTTGTTCCTCACTTATAAGTTGAGCGAGCAGCATAACAATCGGAACAAGATTGCAGGGGTGCTCTTTGCGGGCAGCACCCCGACGGAGATCGCCTTCACGCTGAATGTGTCCCACCCCACTGTCTAAGATGTCAAGAGCGCCCTCATGACCGGCAGGGACCTTGAGCAGAAACCTGACTTGGACCAAAAGTCGATACTCAACTGCAAGGACGTCAAAGTTGCAGTGGAGACCGAGCCGACCAAGTCCATGGCGGCCCAAGCAAAGGACATGGATGTGTCGACAAACATCCTTGGCAGGATGGCCATTACCATCTGGGTCCCCGAAGGCAATGTAGCAGTCGTTCTGCATGTTCCTCACGGGATCCACGGTCCATGTCTTCTCGTCACTAAAGAAGATGACTCGCTTGGCAGGTGCAGATTTGAGGTCACTGAAGAGTCTTTGGCAGCGAAGACGATGGACCGTCATCATCTTGGGAGTGAACAGGGGGCTCTTCTTCAACTTCAAGGACTTCCCCCCTCTGCTCAAGGTCCCTCCCGACCAAGAGGGCGTTCTTGACATCGTAGACAGTGGGACGTGAAGGAGATCTCCGTCGGGGCGCTGTCCGCAAAGAGCACCCCTGCAGTTTTGGTCCGATTGTTATACTGCTCGCTCATCTTACGAGTGAGGAAGAAGATATTTAAATAAAAACGATTAACTGTACCTTTACTTTCAGCTTGCATTATAATTTTTGAAATTGGTTCATGCAGACTCGATTTATAACGTTTTTAATAAGTGTATGATTTTTTTTACATACCCGGTATATACAGGGTCTTGCAGGTAAATCCGTAAAAAGTTCATTATCCTCCAGATCCAAAATGGGAACAAAAGCGATACCTATTTGAATAAAAAAGTTGTTTATTAGACATAAAACAAGATTACTATTCAATATGGCCACCCTCAGCCTCAAGGATGTCCTCCAAATGACGCCTGCACCTCTCACAGTCCATGGAGCCCTCTGCAAGATCCAGCTTGTTTATCTCCAGCTTGATGGAGGCCTTCAGGGACGCCATAATGCTGTGGTGTGTGGCGTACACCTCCCTTTCAAACTTCCCCTAAAAGTAGCAGTCGCATGGGTTCAGGTCGGGGCTGTTGGGGGGGCCAGGTGTTGAAGTCCCATAAGTTGATCACATTCTTCTTCAGCCAGGAATGCACAAGTTTGGCCGTGTGGGCAGGCGCCGAGTCCTTCTGGAATGTGTACGTGGTCCCGGAGGCCACAGAGTCCATCCAGGGGACGACGACAGGTGGACCCCACGCTTCCTGGCGAGGACGGACATGGGCATCCCCGGATTGGCCTTGATGGAGCTCTTGAGACCAGCCACAAATATGGGCGTTCAGATTCGGTCTGAACGGTCACTCCGTTCGGTCACTGATTCGGTCACTCCTAGGCTTGTGCTCCTTCCTCTTAGACATCCCTGACTCCTCCCACTTCTTGGTGATGTCGTAGACCGTCCTCCTGGGGTACTTGAGCTACTTGATGATGACTGCAGGACGGTGCCCTGCGCACAGCAACTCGATGACCGTGTCCCTCCGGTTCTGCTCAATCTCCGTATCAGTGTATTTGTTTTGTTTTCGGGTGCAATTCGACAGTAAATTCACGAAACCTCGCACATGTGCAATATCTAAGCTCTACTTGCACTCCTTATGGAGCTGGACGAAGTTGAACTTTGTGCGGATTTACCTGCAAGACCCTGTATATATATAATTTATATATATATATATTTATATAGTTATATATAAATATATATGTATGCCCAAAAAGAAGATATATAAATCCTTCACTCAACGCAAGGGTTATTCTGAGTAAATCAATCAAAACTTGTTTAAATATTTTAGGGATAATTTTAAAGAGAGCCTGAGGTCCTCCTCTCAGCAGAGCCTCCTGACGTCGTTTTGCAGTTACGAATGTTATACAATACATATAATTTTTCAAGCCAGCAATTTTTATCTTCGATAGAATTTTGTACCAAACTAGGAATGGTGGAGGCTTTGTTTAGTATAGAGATACAATTAGATATATATATATATATCAATTCTAGTTCGTATGTTGAAATTCTTCAATTTGGGAATGATAACTCATGCTTTGTTTGTTGTAATCCAAAAAAAATTCAAACCTTTACATCTGTGGAAATTACTCAAATGGAAATTTTATGAGTTTTGTTACATTGGAGAATTGCCAAAGATGTAAATAATCGGAGGCCACTCGTGTTATTTTTTTGTCTATATGGTTCGACAGAATTGCATCCGACTGGATATAAATAACCATTTTAGCATTAACATTTGAAAAAAATATCTATTCAAAGACAGCGAATTTTAAAATTTAGGACTCATTTTTAATTATTGGTTTTCAATATCACAAGGAGATATTTTGATAATATAAATGAGTATAATTAGAAATATAAATCTCCTAAGCTATCGGGCATCCCTAATAAATTTTACAAGTATTTTGCGGTCCACCTTGCATCCATCATGGAAAGAGTTTTCGGCTATATATTCTGGAGAAATTTCATCTCAGAATTTCATGAATTCAGTAATAACTAGAGGCATATATACACTCAGAGAGTGCAAACCTCCGCCGTCACGGGGTCCTTATGAGCCTTCCGAGGCGGATTTTTCACGACTGGGGAGGCGTAGAGGGACGGGGGAGGGTTCCCCTAGACGGAAATTCCGAGAGAAAGCCGCTCCCGGCACCCAATTTCACATCACAGCGACATCTATTGGCAGAGTAGGCTAACTTGAAAAATTTAGTAGTATTTAGCTCTTTTTGCGCCTTAATTCTGCACTCAGAGATACCAAAATTTAATCACTTCTGGCTTTTGGCATTTCCAACGACTCCACAAAATTCATCTAAATCCGTTCAGTACTTTTTGAGTTATCCTGCTGACAAACTAACAAACCAACAAACGCCAGTGAAAACAATACCTCCTTCGGCGGAGGTAATAACGTTAGTTTTTATAAAGTATAGAAAGGGATAAAATATTAGAGGCTACATGCCAATGTTCTCTCCATATAAAATACTTACTGAGACAATAAATAAATAAAAGACTCCACAAGGCTCTTCCTCACACCTCCTCTCCATTCGATAAAGCATTAAGAAATGAATGTCATATGAAAAGACTGCCCACAGTCCATACAAGACGTATAATCCATAGAGACAAATACACAGCATATATACAGTTGACTTCGAGAAGGCTCTTGACAACTTGTCACACAAGTTTATTTTTGAACAGTTGTACAAATATGGTATTCCGAATGGCTTTGTAAATATGATCTCGGCCATACTACGGAATTCCGTCTCTACATTGGATCTCCTAGGTAGACATAAGTAAGAAGGAGTCGCTGTCGCCGTCTTTCTTCCGGTGAAGTGGTTGTTGAAGAAGTTATCCAATGATAAATCTATAAAATGAATTTATTTAGGAGGAACCATTTTCAAAAAACATCAATTAAGCAAATTATTTTGCCCTTCTTTTATCAGGATCGTCTACAATCCTGAACGTTTCCATTGGAAGAGTCCTGCAGGTTCTGAAGGAGTTTGAAATTTCTTCGAGTCTCTCAATTATTGTAAAAAAAAGTTCTGACCAATTGTGACGAGATATTGAAGACGTATCATGAAGGTTTTGCATCCGTGAACATGACATATAATCTTATGATTATGGTAGTCATATTCTAAGTAGACTCTAAAAATAATAATTGAAAAATGTTATTGAGGTGCTACGAAGAGCTGACGTATTCTGTAAAATAATTCCATTATCTCGTTACGGAAGAATAATTTCCTTGAACATTAACATATTCCCCCGCAAAGATATTTAGGAACTAAGGGCATGTATCGTTGGAATAATTGCAGACCATATATTTCTAAAAGTACAATAAACTCTAAACTTTCCCTAAGTGGCTTAGGTTCACTAGATATGGAGTATATTTGGAAAGTTTTGAACTTCTCATGGCTCTAAAGGTTTGACATCAAAAGATTGTTGGACAAGAAAATTCAAAAATACCTTCTATCAAATTACTGGCTACGAGTTCCGGGTAAAGAATCTTCATGGGCCCACTTGAACTTTTTCATACTCTTAAGTCGTGTGGTCCTGAAGTACTTGTTTGAAAAAAATTATCCCTCTGTTTCGTAGAGACCAGCCTTTGACCACAATGGAAGTTGGGAAGATCCTCAGAGTTATTCAATGAAGGGCATCTTACCTCTCTTTGGAAGTGCTTTCAAGGAAAAGTTAATATTAATAATTATATTAATAATTCTTCTACTACCAAAAAGTGAGCAGCATCCATTGTGAACCTCCTACACAATTTTAGAGTGCCCTTATGAAGCTTGACAAGCATTCGATCTGGAATGTAGTTGACGCCCATTTGAAATTGTTCAAATGAGATTGAGGTAACTAAATAAGGCACTTTTCAAGAATATTGTCCAGAGGGTTGAGGTTGCGTGATAAATTTTAAAGTTCCAGGTAGCAAAAGCTACTATTATAAAAAAAGAAAAGAAGACAGAAAGAGGCTTTCATCATATTAGGGTGCTATTTATCGGCAGTTTATGGTGTAAGTCCTGTCCCTCTGGAGTGTTTATGCCTTCAAAGAAAACAACCCCTTATATTCCCGATAGGCCCTAGGCATAAAAACAAATATGGAGGGTATTTATTTATATTTATTATATATGTATATTAAACATAAGCGTAGTTTTAAAACTCCGTTTTAATATGATATTAAAGGTATCTTCCAAATAATGAGAGCCTCTTTCTTTCTTCTTTTCTTTCTCTTTTTTACAGTGGTAACTTTTGCAATTGGAACTTTAAAATTTATAATGCAACCTAAGCTCTCTGGACGATATTCTTGAAAAGTGCCCTAAATGGATTACTCAATTTGTCACCTGTAAGTCCTATAATCAAAATGAGAGCCTACTGAACATATTCTCACCAAAAATAGTTTCGATACCGACTTGCGACATCATCATTATTTTTGAGTAAAAGTCACGGATCCCAGGAAACGAAATTGCTATTGGTGTGTGTGTGTGGGGGGGGGGGAGGTCAGGGAGACTTCTTTTTATATATATTTTACTTCTGTTCAAGAGTAATCCTAGCTATGTATGCGATGGAGGAGCTAATATTCGAAGAATACAAGATATCATCGTTGACTCCTTCTGATTGGCTTATTTCAACTTAATAATCTGTTGGGCAGGCTTTTGAGATTGAGCATTTGATCTCTATGGTTCAGAGGGTCTTTTATGTATCGAGAATATACGGAAGTGGACTTGGGAGTCATCTATAGAGCTATGGAAATACTATGCTCCAATGTCAACAAATTCAAGTATAATGCTCGACACCATCCTAATTCTCTATCAGTAGTGTTGGACCCGAGGGAGGAGAAGTTTGTTTACAAATGGAGCTTCACACCTTGTATTGTTCTCTGACGCCTTTTTCTCCTATTTATTTATAACTATTACCACGTTTTTAAATAATGTTTAGATCATTTTTTACCTGTTTCAGGTTTAATCTCTACAGCAACTACTTAACATTATGTTTGTTAATGCAATTGTTTTAGTGACTTGTAATGTTTTTATCCTTTTTTTTCATGGCAAAGGTCTTTATTCTATTCATAAAATACAATAATATAAAATAAAAATAGATATAAAAAGGGGGGAGATTTGTGTTTGGTAAAAACATAAATAAACATTATAGTTTAAAATTAATATACCCCGTAAGACCTTAAATTTCTATGGACATTTAAATCTAAAAACGTAGTAAAAGAAAAACCCAATACATAATTTTCTAATAGTAAAAACTAAGATTATTTTTTAAATTTCTTATAATTTTTTATAATTATTCTAATAGCTTTGGCATAGTGCTGAGAAGTTGACGGGAAGTATTTGACGAGTACGGACGCGTTATCCCAAGATCCTACACCGAGAGTCGGAATCTTTAGAGCAAAAGCTGTGTACCGAGCTGTGGCTGATATTAGGATTACTCGGAGCTTGCTGCTTTCGATGATCTCTTCTCCAGTTAGCTTCAGGGATATATAAGCTTTGCAATTACTTATTGCAGCCCTGATTGCTCTTTCTTCGTTGGTCAAGTTCGACCTCAACGGAAAACCGAATAAGATGTATGCTCCCAAAAATTCTACCTCGAAGCCCACAATGTTCGATGCATTTAAAAGTACGAATTCTTTTAGGATTTTCAAAGCAGGACAGTCGTAAAACGCGTGCTTAATATCGTTGTATAGTCGTCCACAATCTTTGCAATGGTTTCTAAAACTGATTAAGTTTGCAGATATTTGCAGTTGAGAAGTAAACTTCTTGCCATCATTTATCCCTCTCAAGGAATGTAAGATTCTCTTCTCCCACACTTTAGGGAGATCAAAAATTAATTATTTTTTTTGTTTTGCAAAGATACACAAATACGATGAGATCGCCGTGAAAGCCGTAGCCTTAGAAACATGGCAAGCTTACTCCAGCACGGATGGAGGGTGCGGTGAGAGAAGTCTCATCGGCAAAACCATTTTTCCTAATGCACCAACCTATCATCAGGAAACAACAGGTCAAGCCGATCAAAGTCGCTGGGCATCATCCCCTGTCCACTTAAAGTAAAGGAAAAAACGTTTTCCGCCTTCGCCGCCGATCTGTGGAATTCGTTTCCCGAGATGAGGTCCGCCCCCACACGTGGTGCAGCAACGGTAGTTGCCAAAACATTTCTCTACGAATAGAAGCTTTGTCCAATGGGTTTGGTGGATGATTCGGCATTAGTTTATACTACTCCGGGAACTGGTATGTGAGAAAAACACTTTCGCTTCTTATTTTTGCCTGACTCTTGTCCTTTCTCTCATCTTGAAGTGATATGTTGGAAAGACTCTTATTCTGTTGTGGAGATAACTTTCTGACTTACTGCAGATGAAACCTATCCTCCATTAAAATTCAGATCCTAGGAAAGTCCTTTACGGCTGGAACTTCTCTTCAACTCTGACATTATCCTCCTTGGATGACTCTTCACCTCTCGAGTGTAAATTTGTTTCGTTTGAACGTGGCACCTTTTTAGAATATTTATAAATATATTGCTTTTTACTCTTCTTTTACAAGGTTTTTATTTTCGAATATTCGAAAAGGGGAAGGGGGGGGGGGGGCTGTGTAATCAACTGTACTGTTGATTAGGAGATAACATTTGGCATTCCTTGTCTATTAATTGGTGTATCTTTTGTTATACTTTATTAATAGATTATTTTGTTAATTAAATAAAGATCCATGTTACATGTGACTACACTTCTCCCATTGCTCTACTTCAACAGTTTTTTTATTGTTTACCAAGATTTTCATCTCCGTTCGATGAAGGAAAATAAATTAAGTCTGCTCTTATGTTTCCCAATAAACTCAATATTTTTTATCAGAAAATATCAATAACAATAAATCACATTTCTAATTGTGTTATATTCAACAAAAGATATGAAGAATTAAAGAATCCTCGGGGACATTAATAGAAAATCTAAGAAATTGGACATTTTAATCCTGAAAGATAGCAGTGCATCTAAAATCAATTTGGTTCTCTGTAAATAAAGTTTTTCACTTTTTTAGAGCTTTATTTCCTTAATAGTATGGCACAAATGTATTTGTTCTTTTTATTCGCGTTGTTAATTGTCGACAAATTCTCCTTGTAAAAATATTATTAAGAAACGGTATCACAACAATGGATTTTCTCCCTTAATACTGTTTTGTTACGTCATACTTGTTTTCTTCTTGAAAAGGGTTCTCAAAATTAAATTGAGCCTTCTTTTTTATGTTTCATAGAATATTGTAAAAGATCTTTATCATAATTATACCTTTTTGAGTTAACCAATATACAACAAATCAATCGTGCATTAATTTATTCAAATAAAGAACCGGGTACTTCAGTCAAATTTAAATCGAAAGAATAGCATAAAATATTTTATAGGATTTATTAATCTTAGTTGTAAAAACTTAGCTTTTCTATAACGCTTTGATGGCTTGTACAAATAGTTTCGTCATAACAAGTTAACCAATGTTATGACGTTGCTTTTTATCATCTTTTCTATTGGACATCACTGAGATGATTCATCAGTTTAAAAAAGACCCCACAAAGAGCTAAATCATACTCTAAAGTTTACGCTTCCTAAATATACCTTTCAATTATCATAATGAGTGTTTCGGCTGTTAATAGAGAAGCTTATCTATCAAAATTGGATGAAGCTCTCAAGAATAAAGCTGGAAATAGTATTGTGATAGATAAACAATACTACGAGAGTATATCATCATCCCTCCAACGTCTTCGATTAGATTGCAAGCCCCGTTCGTCTCAGGAATACCTTTGGAAAAGTCGTTACGAATTGGTCGATTACAATGGTATGCTCAAAGTTGCCAAAAGAGGACTCAATAAACTCATTGTCCCAAAAGAAGATCTCTTCGATACTATATTTGAAGTTCACATTAAATTAGGGCATGCAGGACGTAACATCATGATGAAAGAGCTACAAAAAAACATTCTACAATATTACCAAATAAAATATAATGCTCTTTTTAGAATTGTGCTAATATTGCCTACTAAAAAAATCTAAAACAAAAAAACATATTGTTGTGAACCAATAATTTCTGACAATATGAATTCCCGGTGTCAAGTGGACTTAATAGACATACAAAGCACTGCAGATAGGGAATACCGCTTTATTGTGGTCTATCAAGACCATTTGACCAAATTTGTTTGACTTCGTCCCTTGAAAACAAAGACCGCGGACGAAGTTGCTGGATAGTTAGTAAAAAAATTATGTGACAAAGGAGCGCCGCAAATTCTACAAAGTGACAATGGAAGAGAATTCGCCAACAAATTTATAGAAAAACTGGTTTCTCTATGGCCAAACTGCAAGCTTGTGCATGGGAAGCCTCGTCACTCTCAATCCCAAGGATCGGTGGAAAGAGCGAATCGTGATATTCAAGATATTTTAATGATGTGGCTCCGGGACAATAAATCAACCCAGTGGTCCGATGGACTTTGCTTTGTCCAATACGCCAAAAATTGCAGATACCACTCTGGTATTGGACGAACTCCCTACGAGGCAATGTATGGTCGCCCCATGAGAGTAGGACTCGAAGGAATGCATCTACCAAAAGATAATAATATCATATCTGAGAAGCAATTATCCGAAATCGTTGATCAAACAAATGAAAAAATCCAAAAGATCACAGAAAAATGCCCATCTTGCAATCAAGGACGCATAGAGGGATGTAAGCTTTGCATCATCAACGATGAGCGTAAAAAACACATAAAAGGAGCTAAAAAAAGGGAAAAAGAAGAAGCCGAAAGAATGCTGGAGCAATCCTCTAAGCGCTTCCGAGCAGTTGAGGAGGGAGAGTCCGTTATAATTCCGGTTCCTGGAGTAGATCGCTCGAAAACTGCTCCCCGCAACGTCAAAGCCATTGTTTGTGGAAAAAGTGAAGACGGGCTTTACAAATTGGGCACAACCCAAGGAACTTTAAAGCAAGCCTATTCCAGAAACCAATTTGATGCGTGCTAGGAATCATTCCTAAGTATTAGAGATGTCCCTGAAGCAGAAGTGTCCTTACGACAGACGGCCACGGCTCTTTCACAAGGAAATGGACAAGGATACGAAAAATGTAATTCAACTCTGTGTCGTACCAATATGTGCAATTGCAAGAAGAGAGGGTTTCATTGCAATAGTAAATGTCACAACAGTAACTCTTGTAAAAACAAATAATTTTTTTGTAATTAATTAAAATCTCTTTGGTTTATTTCTTGGCATTATTACAACAACCCAAATTTTATCTTTAAAATATGAATAAATATTTAAAATTCTACATTTACGTACATCTTATTTTTAACAATAATCTACTAATTTATTAGTTTTAAAAGTGACTAATATGGTGGTCAACATGCTTTTTAGTTCAATAATATTGATCATTCAAAAAGTAGCTGATATTATTGACTTTAATACAAACTTCAAATGTTAGGGTGTATGGGTTTGATAATTCATTAATAAATCTTCTTCCATGTTGCAGTGCAATTGATGAGGAGATCAAACGTTTTAACTTCAGATGGAGAGAAATCCAAGACTATAATTTTATCGAACGATGCAACTGTTGACAAGAGAGAATCATTGAAAGAAAACCATTTGAAGGTTGTTGTGGGCACTTACAGAGGGTACTCAGGGCTACAGATTAACCTTGATCAATTTCAAGTCATAATCAAAGAGGTGGCCTTAAGCTTTGCGTCAACCGGCTGAAGTTGGTAAATAGGGAAGAAGTGTTTTTAGAGCTCTATCGAGATCTGAAATAGAGAATGGTATTATGAAATCATGTAAAAAAAATAATATTGATGGAAATATTTTCTATTTCTTATTTAGTATAAAGTATCAGAAATTTAATAATATCCCGGCACTCAATCATCTACTGCGATATACGAAATACGACTAGGATTTAGGAAAGTCTTGATAAAATGACACTGAATTTCGTCATTGCTCTTAAATGTATTCAAAATCTTAGTTAAGAAGTTGTTGGCGAAGAGACAACATAAACAAAAAATAATCCATTGAAATTTACAACATAATTAATTAAAGATAAAAATCGTTTGGAGAAGTGGGCGGGACATACATTAATGAAAACAAGACAGCCGCATTAAAAAGGGCATCTTACGTTTCTCATATCTGTCCCAGCGAAGATACTCCTTCCTCAACTGCTCGTGCAGAGGGATGGTGGAAAGTCCTTCGACTCATTTACGATGAACCGATCGCGCAGTACTTGTTGGGAGGACTCATAACCTTAAAAATCCGAAATCTAAACAGTCCCGGAATCCCAAGATAGACTGACCCATTGACGTCACAACAAACTTCCTTACGAAAAGAACAGCGTCCGGGCTATTTGGGATTGGGAGATGGACGTTCTTGCCTTGCCCTCTCCGAAAACGCTAATGGCACCAGATTCCGTTAGGTACCGTCCGTCCTTCACCCAATGTTGCATTCTCACTCTCACCCCCCACTGGGAAGATAACAGCAGAGCTGAGGTGCTTTCGTTCTATACAGCATTTGGCCAAAATGACCCGTTTGTCCACAACGATGACATGTGGCTTCCTTTGCATGGCACAGTTTGGGATGGAAGGCATGGAATCTCCCAGATCATTAGCATCCCCTCTCCGGAGATTATGGCTTGGGCTTCGAACCCTTGTACTCCGACAACAGAATCATCTCGCGATCCATTCATTGGAGGACTCAAATTCTTTGATGACTACTTTGAGGACCTCCTCCAGGCTCTAGGACCTCTTTCAAATACTTTTTGGCGTCGCCTCGTGCCTGACGCATTTTTCAGACTGGGATGAGTAAAACCGGAACTCATTCATCCAGGACTTTCGACTGTGCGCTCATCTCAAAGGGTGCGGGTTGACTCACTAACAAAATGAGTCATATTAGAAGGGTGACTCGCATCCTCCTTTCTAGTGTAGCGCGTAGGAGGAGGATAAATGACAACTCATGGTTGAGGTAAAAGAGGTTCTTTATTAACCTCTTGCCTGCAGCTTATAGAGCCGCAGACAAGAGGACTTAAGAGATTAAGAACCTGCTGAGGTGTGAGAAAGAGTGGTAGCTTGACTTGCTGTTAATAAGCAGGTCAATCCGCTACACAGCTCCCCCCCAGTACCTCAGCAGGTGTATATATAAAAAAATATATAAATATAAATTAATGATGAGAGGGTCATCCGGCGGGGTTTCTTACGCCGTGGATGAAAGGGTTGAGGGGTCATCCGGCGAGGTTTCTTACGCCGTGGATGAAAGGGTTGAGGGGTCATCCCGCGAGTTTTCTTACGCCGTGGATGAAAGGGTTGAGGGGTCATCCGGCGAGGTTTCTTACGCCGTGGATGAAAGGGTTGAGGGTCATCCCGCGAGTTTTCTTACGCCGTGGATGAAAGGGTTGAGGGGTCATCCGGCGAGGTTTCTTACACCGTGGATGAAAGGGTTGAGGAGTCATCCGGCGAGGTTTCTTACGCCGTGGATGAAAGGGTTGAGGGGTCATCCGGCGAGGTTTCTTACACCGTGGATGAAAGGGTTGAGGAGTCATCCGGCGAGGTTTCTTACGCCGTGGATGAAAGGGTTGAGGGGTCATCCGGCGAGGTTTCTTACGCCGTGGATGAAAGGGTTGAGGAGTTATCCGGCGAGGGTGGAGGCTCCTCCTACCTCCTCCACGCTAACGGAGAAGTCCGGTTGGACCTCGTGGAAGCCGGGAGTGTAGAATTGTGATGTTCCGCGGGCGTGTTCCAATGGGTCCCTCAGAGATCGACTGAGGGAGTCGGGGTCACCAATGTAGCGCGTAGGAGGAGGAGAAATGACGACTCATGGTTGAGGTAAAAGAGTGTCTATTAACCTCTTGCCTGCAGCTTATATAGCCGCAGACAAGAGGACTTAAGAGATTAAGAACCTGCTGAGGTGTGAGAAAGAGTGGTAGCTTGACTTGCTGTTAATAAGCAGGTCAATCCGCTACACTAGCCTCACAAGGATCCTGGCCGACTGAAGAATCGTAGGTCCCGGAATACTTTAGCAAGTCGAAAGGAAATCCCGGATGGGCGTTGACGCGATCTCAGCCTTCCTCGTACCCTACATTTCCACGACACCTTTGACGAGCTTCATCTTCAGGTAAACTTCCTTGAGCATCAGCCTGGGGAGTCTTTTCGCCATCGGCGTCAATGGTGACTTTCTATCTGAAGACGAATAAAGATTAATATCATGAATTGTCGCAAATGTTATACAGGGGTCTCAAGTCTCACGCATTGGCGTGTGACACACGCATTTCCACCGCTTATACGTCATACATTGTATTTCTCACGCAATTAAATATCACGGTTCGTTCGTTGAAATTCTTTTCTAAAAAAAACGTCATCACTTTTTTCGGAAAACTCGTTTCTAAAAAAACGTCATCACTACTTTTTAAATATTTAAACGCTGGTTAAATCTCACTCTGAACTCACTTCAAAACTTGAGAGCCTGGTTATATCTTATTACCTAAAGATGAATAAAAATAATATCCTGGTTCACCGCCCAAGGGAATGATGAGAATAACGGAGTAGATTAGAGAAAATACATATTTCACAACTGAGATCCATGAGATTGCATTAAATAAGGGAAAGTGAATATAACATAAAGTACATCCCAGCCGGTTAATAAAATAATAATACATATTTACAAGATAATCCAAGAAAACAATACCTTCTATCGAGAGAATTTCTTATTTCAAAAGAAGTTATTTCTTTTTTTTATTTATAGGTGGCATTGCTATACATAATTAACCCTATGACGTCATGAACCTTTGGATAGATTATTTTAATCTGTATCAAATATCGGTCTCGGAATACATTTTTCTCATCAATTTAAATTGGTAATTTCGTAACATTAAGGGTGCAAAAAACGACATTTATATTATCATTACCTTAAGTTTAATTAATTCAAACCAAGTTTAATACATTGTCATATGTTTTTATTCGTTTTTACGCCTTTTTCCACATTGCCTGAAATAGCAGGCAATCTATAGATTTCCCTACATAATGGGCATTATGTACATTGCCCGGGCAATGTATAGATTGCCCTATTTTCCACATTGCCCGTAACATATATAATATTTTAAACATTATCCTTTACGCCATAACTAGTTGAAAGAACTAGGTGTTATTTTATAAGGATGCATAAAGATGATTACACACATAAACACAATGAACATCACTTTAAGTCAACAGTGGACAAAGGGAAATATACCATTTTACCATATACTTTTGGTTTGCTAAAAAATGGAAATAAAACAATGATTGATGGAAAAATTGTAGTTGGAATCTGGCTCCCTTACAACATATCCGAACATGCTGTCTTTCATAAATTAGATTGAAGCATTTTTAGTTTTCTCCCGCATATTTTTGAGCGGGAATTTTTCTATCTCTCGTAAGTAGCAACGACAGAACATTCTTTATTCTCTTTTTAAGCGTTAAAGTAAAGTACCGCATGCATAACATAAAATTCTTCTTTTTCCAAAAAGAAATTGGCCAAAATTTTGTTCTTCTGTTGTCCGTATTATTTGAAAATAATAACAAAGTCCTTTATTATTTATATTTGGAATCTTGCACAATGTTGTGGTGATTTGATATATTTCTAATCATCAAACTTAATCCCTTTAAACTGGTTTTAAATAGGATTGTGACGTAATTTCATGGACTAGCGACATCTAACATTAAAGAAAATAACCAAAATTTTGGCTATTTTTTTTTTGTTTACTCTTTCCTTGCATGCTCATCTTTAATCTAACGCTTTAATTTTTTTCCTTCTCATGAATGAAAATTATTGTATTATTCAGGTGTGTTTTGCAGGGAACACCGCTGGCGCGGTTTCTACTTACCTTCGGATTAAAAATGTTCATTTTTGGAAATCTATATGTTATATTAAAAAATGCAGAGGTCTTCCCCCACTAAATCTCTCATTCAAAACATTCAATTCATCTTATACATGCATACATTTATCATCTTTTTATTATTTCACTCACGTGAAACAAGATAATACTTTATGCTTGTTATTTTAAATATATTTTCCCTTGAATATTATGTTTAAGTTGGAGTTGTACCTACCTATGTATTGTGATAACACGTCTTTTGTGTCGTCCCGGAAAATAAATAATCTCTTAGGAGTACAGGCGCTTTCTCACCTATTTATTCGATTAAATAGACTTCCGAGAGACATTGGCTTCGTCTACTGAACCTAGGACACTCTTCAACCTTTTGGATTCTTGTTTTCGAAGATCGAAAACCGTTGGAACTACAGATAAGATAAATTCTTTCGTCCTCTTTTCTCCTTCATGAGAAATATTTCATCAGAAAATAGAGACGGAAAAAATTATATAATCAACAGCATTCAACCTCTACCATAAATTTATATGTCTATGTTAGTGCATGTTCATACTTATTACATATTCATGTGTGCTTGAGGTGTGGGGAAAATATCATAAATAGATACTTAATAAAACAATGGAAAGCCACCAGCTCCATTCCAATTGGGATACCGGTACTTTGGAAGATCCAAAGAAGAGCTCCAGTATGCAATGGGAGACTGTTGTATACGACAAATGGGGTAAAAGAGTAAAAGGCTCAAAAAATCCTCCAAAAGAGGAAAATAAAACGTTAAATTCAACCAAAAAGAAGCAGAATTTGAAAGATGCTCCTCATGACAAGAAAAGAAGGAGAAAGTGGCACACTGAGGAAACTCCACCTACTAAAAGAATTCAAGGCCCTCAAAAGCCTAACCAAAAACAGAAAAGAAAGTTCCTCTATGCCGAAATTGCTAAAGAGACAGATGAAATTGTCATGGTTCGAAAGAACGGTGACCACATTTCCATTGTTGAATGGAACAGAGTAATACAAATTCTGAACACGGACTACGTTCACTGTCTGTCGATTCAAAATGAATTTATACCCAACTATGAGGGACGTAAATATACTAATAGAAGGACATTAATTTATGTAAATGACGAACCTTCGGGTCAATATGTACGAAGAATAATCAAAACTCATACCCATTTGCTGTCCACTTCTTGGTTAGAGGCAGATAGGATGAGGGAAGAAAAAAGGGGAAAAAGAGATTTACTGGATTCTTTCGTGGTGTTACTGGTAACATGGGGATGAAGTCCTGAGTAAAATTATTGCACATCAGTGCACCACTCTTGGAAATACAGGAGTGGTTGAAATTTTAAGATCAGAACAAAGCTGGGAAAGGTTCTCCACATTTCCCTAGACAATCAATCTTTGAAGGCCTGTGGATTTTACCCTCAAAATTGCCTCAGCAAGTAAAGTGCGTTTCCAAGACCCTCGAAAACGCACCCATTGTGGAGCAAAGTGAAGAGACTGAGGATGAGGAAGTAATACTAACGGACAAACATCAAGGAACAGAGGGAGACAGTGACAAAGAAGGGCAACACGGAACAGAGGAATGCCCAAAAGAACCATGTCAAAACATTAACAAGACTTCTGATGCAGGCGGAAATATTGGTAAGGACCACAATAGTGATCAAACCTCAATTGACAAAAAACCTCATACACTCAAGTACAAAGAAGTATAATCCATTAAAAAAAATCTACAGGCACTAAAAACAGGGAAAAATTGACAGGTTTTTCTGTGATGCAGCAGAGATCCTTCACCCAAGGATAACAAACAAGCCAAAAGATAAAACAAATAAAAAGGATTAGTTGTTCTTATATAATACACAACACAGCAAAGCAGCTAACTCAGAATTAAAGCTGAGAACATCACAAATAGCTTTAATAACAGAACCATATCTGAATAATGGTTCAACAAAAGTCTAACACTAAAAGGATATACAATTCATAGTAAGTCTGAAACCAAACCAAGAGCGTGTATCAGAACTGCCAAACATTTGAATGAATGGTTTGTCCCAGAATTCTCTGACAAAGATGTTTGCACAGTATGCTTAAAAATAGACGAATCTATAGCATATATATGTGCAATCTATCTCGATCCACTACAATCAGTAGAGAATAAAACATGTTAAGTCTCCTTAAGCATTGTGAACATCAACAAAAGCCTCTTCTTATAGCTATGGATTCTAATGCTCATAATCATCTTGTGGTAGCAAATGTATTGACACCAGAGGAGAAATACTTGAGAATATAATTGATGAACATAATCTTATACTATTAAATAAAGGGAACGAGCCTACCTTTGTCACACAACGTGCAAGTTCAGTCATTGACATGCAAATAATGAACCAACATGCTTTTAAAAAGTTTGAGATCAAAGGATGGCACGTAGATCTACGACCATCCATGTCTGATCATAGATACATAATTTTTAACTTTGGAAAATACAAACCAATCCCCAAAATGTCAAGAAACTTAAAAAGAGTTAATTGGAATAACTTTAGACGTCACTTAGAAAATGCGTCCCTACCCGAAATATTTCTAGATTCCAACGTGATAGACCAATGTGCAGAATCATTATATTATTTTGTATTAAAGGCACTTGATAATACTTGTCCTTTACGAAGGACAATAGAAACAAAATTAGTACCTTGGTGTACAAAGCATCTAGCCAGTCTGAGAAATAAATTCAACAAGCTCGAACCTAAGCGTAACTATAGTGTACACAAGGAAGAGTACCTACAAACAAAAAATGAATATCGCACAGCACTCAGAAAAGAGAAGAAAGACTCATGGAGAAATTTCTGCAGCAAAACTCAGAGTGCTAAAGATATTGCAAAGTTGGTCAAAGTTCAAAAACCCACTGAAAACTCAATTGGACACCTAAAAACAGGTGATAGTTACGCACAATTACCAGCTCAATCTCAAGGATATTAATGGAAACTCATTTTCCTGACTGCAGAGTCAATAGTACTAATGATACATTATGGAAGTCAATAACTTTGACATTGATTTTGTAGACAGTAACAAGGTCAGAGAGTCTTTCAACTCATTTCAACCATACAAAAGCTCAGGATCTGACGAGCTTAAGCCAATTGTACTACAACAACTCGGAGACCACCTAATCAATTCCATCTCGGAAGTTTACAAAATCATTCTAAGCACTGGTTATACACCCAAAATTTGGCAAAAAATGAAAGTTATATTCCTGCCAAAATCAGGCAAAGATGACTATAGCTCAGCAAAGTCATTTAGACCTATCACACTCTCGAACTACATCCTTAAAGGACTCGAAAGAATTGCACAATGGAGAGTAGAAGAAGTTATCCCTAGACTTCATTCGCAACATGCTTACACAAAGGGCCTATCGACCGAAACAGCTTTGTCACAATCAGTTGACTTAATCAAAAAATCAATATATCAAAAACAGTGCAAACTTTCAGTCAGTTTTGATTGCACTGGTACCTTTGATTACATACAATTTCTCTCAGTACATACAGCAATGACAAAACTTGGAATACCACAATCTTGGTCCATGGAACTTCTAAATACAAGACCAGTAACCACAGAATAAAAAGGTGAAAAGGTCAGTGTTCAACCAACGCGTGGCAGTCCTCAAGGGAGAGTTTTGTCTCCAGTGGTGTGGAACATGATCATGGATACCCTTTTGACTGAGTTCAAAGAGGATGCGGTTCAAGTTATAGGTTATGCAGATGATATCCTTTTACTAATTAGTGGTAAGCATCCAAGTACTCTTGTCAATAGAATGCAAGATGCAATCAATATAGCTTTAAAATGGGGAGCAACAAACGGCCTGACCTTGAATCCATCAAAGTCAAGAGCTATTGTCTTCTCAAAAGCATATAAATTAAGCTCTAAATACTATCCGCAGTTATATATGGCTGGAATGGGTATTAAGTATGAAGCCCAAATGAAGTATCTGGGTGTTATTTTGATCAAGGACTAACTTGGACCGAACACCTCAAAGAAAAAAGCTGCAAAGTGTTCCAGCATATGGAATATGGCAAAGGCAGTAATAGGGCAAAAAGGGGGCTAACCTCTGATAAAATCCTATGGCTCTATGGAGCTATGATACGACCCATCAGTGTCCAGTAATTTCATCGCGAGTAAATTTGTTGCGGAGCTTTTTATAGCCGTTTTTTTGTCGCGGGTAAATACATCGCTTGCTCTTTTATAGTCAGTCAATTTCGTAGTTCTTCTTTTGTCGCAGGTAAATTGTCACCAAGCTTTTTTGTAGTGAAGTATTTTTGTCGTTCTTCTTTTTTCGTAGGTAATTTTGTCGCCAAGCTTTTTTGTAGTGATGCATTTTCTGCGTTGTTTACTTTTTACTTTGTGGACCTATTCATGGGGACTCTGTCTGGGGTCCCATGGGGTTTGAATCTACCGCTGACATTTTTAGGGAGAAAAGACACGCGGCTTAAGAAATGGTCAGCCGGAGATTTTAATCTTTAGACAGGTATTACAAACGATACCTCACTCTCTAAATTCTATGATGAAGAGATGTCTTCAGTTGTAAGAAATCCCCTCGGACACTTTGGTGTTATGACTAAACATCCTGCAATCCTTTGATTTTTAGTTTATCGCGACAAAAAGAAGAACTACAAAATTGACTGACTATAAAAGAGCAAGCGATGTATTTACTCGCGCCAAAAAAAACGGCTATAAAAAGCTCCACGACAAATTTACTCGCGATGAAATTACAGTAAACCGACCCATCATCACATATGGGTGTGTTATATGGGGCACTCCATTACTGCAAAGAAAATTGAAATCAGGAAATTAAAAAGCATTCAGTGAAAAGTACTTCTGGGTATGACTCAAACTCTTCGCTCAACACCGACATCAGGATTAGAGGCAGTGCTAAGGATAACTCCTCTCGACCTCTATATAAAAGAACATGCAACAAAGTCAAGATGGAGAACAAAATTACTCTCCGTGATATATGGGATGGAGTGGGTAATCTCCCAAGGCGACGAGGGCATCGTTTTCTCAGTGATAAGAAACTAAAACTGAATCAAGTGAATGACTATATCACTGGTTGTCGTATATGGGTTGACAACTGCCACGTTGAACACCCAGATACAATTATATACACCGATGGATCTAAACATGAGCAGGGATGTTCAAACAAGTATCAATCTATAGTCCATGATAGGATGGACTATCATTCGTGTTGATGTGTCTATTCATCAATCCTCTGTATCATTGAATAGCGAAGCATCAGTCTTCCAAGCGTAGGTCACTGCAATCACTCAGTCGGTGATAGCTCTTCTGAACCAAGATAAACCATCAAAAAACGTGATAATTCGATCGGATTCTCAATCAGCAATTGCTGCTATTCTCTTAATCCTCTCACAAAGAGTGAAACTGTAAAAAAGTGTAAAGAAACATTAAACATTGGTAAATGTGGTATAAATATAAACTTCGATTGGTGTAAAGGTCATTCAAACATTACAGGAAATGAATTTGCTGACTACCTAGCAAAAAGGTATCGAAAGTGAGAGTCGTTTGAGTGTTGGAGCATCTCCTAGCTACATAAAGAAGGTGATACATGAATTCTTTTTTATGAGTGGTGTAGTAGATACAAAGATGATCGGCTATTGAGGCTGTGAGGGAGAAAAAACATTTGGAGCTGTTATAGGTATATATTTTAGAAAGGTGTTTGATTCCATTTCTCACGTGCAGATTCTTCGAGCAGTAAAATGTTTGCTCCCAAAGTACTTCTTCAATCCAGTTCGAGCGCTCTTGTTCAATGGATCTTCAGTGATCTCGATTGGAGATCAAGAAAGCCAGTCAATCGCACTAAAAAAGAGCTGTCGCCAGGGCTGCCCTTCTGCTCCTCTTCTTTTCGTGGCAGCTATAGAAGAATTAGTGGTCCTATTGACTCGCAAATACAGTGGTTTTGGCGTTAAATTTGCAGAAGAAAGACATCTTGTCGATCTTTACGCAGACGATGTCACACTAACTGTAGAAGCAAACTCAGAGAACCAGCTCATTAAGAGAATCGAAGTCATACTTAATGCTTTTGAAAAATTCAAGGAGAGATCTGGGTTGGAGCTGAATCGCTCTAAAACATTCATTCTTCCTATAGGGGCATGGGATCCCTTGGAAGAAAAAAGTATAGCTGAATGCCAAGTAAAAAGGAAAGTTTCTATACTAGGAATTGAGTGGGGATCCGAAGGAATACACATCAACAACTGGGCCAAAATATCTTCTTGGGTAAATAACCGTATCAACATATGGCGGGGGTTTAATTTACAGAAAAGGATTGATCTTTACAATACTCAGGTCGTCCCAATTGTTTTGTACAAAGCCACTATATCCCCCTTGATAGCTGAAAATGCTATTCAAGAAGAAAAAAAATGGCTCTCTGTTCTCTTTCATAAGAGATACATTGAAGCTATGAAGCGGCCGAGGTTCCTTATCGGGGGAGGATTGACAAAACTTTCAACAATCTTACCCAAAATATATAAAAATATTTATCAACTTGGCAAAGTTTCCAGAAAAGGAATGAAGGAATTCTGTCTCACATAGCAATCTATTTAATAGATAATGTTTGGTACAGACCTTACAAACAATGTTACCAGGACACTCTCTGAAGTATGGGCAGCGGCTCAAAGAATTGTTTGGAGTTGCGTCTCTATTTATAACAGTGACTCAACTGTGGACATCATTTGCCAAAATGCCCATAGGCCATTTTCTTCAAGAATATTGATAGTCCAGATAAACTTGAGGATTGGGCTATTGCTAACGGCACTTTGTCTATAAATTCGTCTTATCATGCACACCCATTCAAAGATTGGAGATTTAAATACCCCTATTAAAGGCAGCAAAAATGCATTTGATGCCATGTCCCTGGCATTTAAAAATGACGCTCCCGAGTAGTCACGGTGAGGTTAAAAAAATAACAGAATATTATCTAAGGCTGCTCAAACTCCCGGACAGTTGGGCATTGAGAATAGAACGGTCTCTCATGGGAATACATGATGGAAGAAAATTCACGTCTCAACTGCAGATCTCTTCCAACTGTATAATATTCAACACACACTGCAAAGACTGTGGCAAGCTGAATAACAACACGCTACACGCCTTTGTAGACTGCCCTTTTGTCTCCGTTCTTAAACGATTCATTGTTTTGAACGTGAAAGGAATGGAGAGGTCCAAAGAAAATATAATTAAAGCAGTTGTGTTGTTTTGACTAAACAAGAGGAAAACCAACCAATCTGTTGTCTCAAAGCAATCGAGTTTGCTATATTAAATGCGAAAGCCCGAATAGCAAGCAAACTGACCAGCGGCGACTTTTTAAGTTCCGAAGATCTTCGAGCAATCATTTTAGCAGCTGCTGCCAGATATGGAGCTCTTTCTTTAAAATTCCTTCTCCTTTCAACGACTCTTGGACTTTTGCGTCAAAAGAAATTAAGTATTTCCCAACAAAGTCTTACAGCCATTTAAAAAAATTTAAGAGGATGTTAAAGTTTTATCAGACTATTTATTGATCCGACAAGTTTATTCATGGCATTGTTTTTTTTTTTTTTTTTTTTTGCCTATATGGTTCGATAGAATTGCATCCGATAGGATATAAATAAGCATTATAGCATTATAATTAGTCCACCGAACCTAGGATCTTATCAATGAGGTAGACCAAAAATGACCATCCCCTCTCGGGATTCGAACCTGCGCCCCCAACATTGAGAGTGAACACGCCTTAACACGCACGGCTATCGAGCTCCCTTGTTTTATTTATGTTTTAATGTTTTGTGAAATGTTTATTTTTTTATATTTTAGATGATACTAAGGTTTTATGTATATTTTTTAAAGATTTATTTATATACAAGTATTTAAATGTACCATGCTCAAAAGTTTTTTTGTTGAAAAGTCTAGATAATGAATATCAACGACATCATCTCCTACCAGCAGACCGGTTCTCTCAAAAGGGCATCTTTAAGACGTCCATCAAACACCCCCATCCCCTTAACCGTGTTATGGAGATATCTCTCTCAAAAACTATCTCAATGGACTCGCTGATGTCTCGCCGGCAAGAATGTGTACGACCTCCCCGTATTCAAATTAACAGATAGAACCCAACTTGAGGATCAAAATTACCTCCTATGAAAGCTTCATTCAAGTTTGAATTCATATTTTAGTATTCTTATGTTGGAGTGCAAACTTTAGATTAAAATGTCTATTTATGTAATTAATTTACGAATGTACCTCAACCCTTATAAGAAATGAAATACAAAAAAAAAGATGATCAACTAATGAAGCACACACATAACATGTTAAAAAACTCAAAAATTGTCGCGCCAAAACATGAGTCTTCTTGTTCAAGCTTATACGGGCCACAGACCATTTTTGGTTCATCTAAGTAAATTGAAAAATATTGACGGAATCGGCAATATCTGTATAACACATGGGCTGAAAAGTCCCGGGCCTTACAAAGAAAACACTTTTTTTGTTGTTCGAAATTAGCTTTACTCATCAACGTAATCTCCATCAAGAGCAAAGCAATCATTCCAGCGCCGCTGTAACATTTTAATACCACTTTTGTAGAACGATCCATCTTTTCCCCAAAATAGGCCTCAGTTTAAGCGACAACCCCTTCATTCGTGCGAAATTACTTACCGGCGAGCATTTTTTCAGGTCAGAGAACAACCAGTAGTCGCTGGGAGTCAAATCTGGCGAATACTGTATATGTGGGAACAACTCAACGTTTAATTCACGCCATTGTTTTGATTGACTTGTGACAGGATGCGTTGTCTAGATAAAACAAAAAAAAATATTGCCATATGTGGTCGTTTCTTTGCAATTTCGGCCTTCAAACGCTCCAATAACGCTATTTAATATTCACTGTTGATGGTATTCCTTTCTCAAAATAATCGATGAATATTAAACCACGCATATCCCAAAATACCGAGGCCATAACCTTTCCAGCCGATTGTTGTGCTTTCGGGCGCTTTGGACGAGGTTCACCAGTTGCTGTCCACTCATATGACGATCGTTTTGATTCCGAGTGAAGTGATGGATCCATGTTTCATCCATTGTCACATATCGACGCAAAAATTCCAGTTTGTTACGATTAACATGGCCAAACACTTCTCAGAATCATCAGCACCTTCCTGTTTTTAGTCAACAGTAAGCAAATGCGGCACCCACTTTGAACATAGCTTTTTCTAGTCAAATGCTCATGCAATATAAAGCCAACACGTTTTTTTTGATATCTTTACAATGTCAGCTAATTCACACAACTTCACTTTTCGATCATTAAAAACGATTTTGTGGATTTTTTGATGTTTTCTGTGTTACCGCCTCATTTGGACGTCCACTGCGTTCTGCGTCATTGGTGTCTCTACGACACATTTGAAGTCAGCAAACTAACGTTTTATTGTTGTTTCTGATAGAGCGGAATCCCCATAACACTTTTCAAGCCATTGCTTCGCTTGAACAGTATTTTTTATACTCAAGAAGCAGTGTAAAATTAAAACACAAAATTATTTTTGATCCCTTGTTTTAAAAATAACAACAGTAGCGTCACTCTTAGCACAATAACTCAAAAACTAATGAATAGAATATTATGAAATTTTAACAGCTGTCTTTTGAAGGTTAGTATTTACTGATAAAAAGGTTTTTAG
>CP045898.1:17937277-17948800 GCA_013387185.1 Caligus rogercresseyi
AAAAATCCTTTTCAAAAATGCTACTTTAATATGGAATCCGGATTTAAAATATCTTCCATATATGCGAACTCCATTGATCTAAAGCTGAGAGTTTAGAAGTACCGACAAAGTATAAAGATTTCTCAAACCAAAAATGGATTTGATGATTGTTTGTGTGAGTTTGCGAGAAGGTCCCAGAGAGCATCCCTAAGTATTAAGTAGAATATTAATATTTTTAGACTCATTTCCTATTTTGTGATAAGAGGCATCATATAGTACCTTCTACACTTTTGCCCTTCTTATTTGCTTAATAAATTCAAATTCCGTTTATGGATCCCTGAATATTTTTTTAGAAAATATTCGCATGATTTTATTATTCGTATTTGTACTCACACAGGAACTTACTAAATAAATGAGCTCTTTCTTCCTGCATTACGGTCTAGTAAAAGACCCTCCCGCGATCATATATTTCCTTTTTGAAGCCTCACGGATTCCAGGTCTTTATGTAAGGCAAAACTAGTTATTATATTAGTTATTTAATGACCACTTGGTGATATGTCATTTATTTGAGAAGCATTGATCATAATATTTACTTAAGATGTTACCACCTCAGGAATTTATAGAGGTCGTAAAATAAATATAGTTGGAAGCATTTATTTTTATAACTCCAGCTCACAAAAATGCTTTTTTATATTTGTTTGTACTGCTAAAGGGTAACCTATAAATTAAACCTCATTTTGCTTGCAGTTTTAGTATGTAGCTATTAAAACTTGAATAAATGAAAAAAAGACGATCCATTAATAGTTGTGTCTACAACAACATAAAAAATATAATATTTTTCGTGAAGAAAAACACCCTCAGTAATCTATATATCAATATATAATTTGTAATAATTTTAAAATGATTCCATTGTAAAAACCATGAATTTCATTTAATAAGTTGATTATTTTGTTGACATATCTACATTCTGATTAGGTCGTCTGGATGCTTTGTACTTTAAATGGTGTCCAGTTATATGTCGTACTAGTGTTTGTTTCAGTCCTTATCCAGAACCGAGACTACAGCCCATTCCAGTCTTTTGTTTTTCAGTCCTTAAAATGGAAAAATGTGTCCTTTATAACGTCATAGCCCACGTCATGTTATCAACATCTTTTAATGCTATGAAGGAGAAAAAATTATATGAGCAAGTAACATTTTCAATGAGCTGATGACAAAAATAACATTTTTTTACTTGTACTTGAAAAATAATTTTCCAGTTAACAACCAAAATAAGAAAAACACGTCTTACAATCTCAGGCTCATCCACAGACAATTTGGTCAAAATCTAACTTTGCAATTTTAAAATCGAACAAAAAACGTTTTGACGAATACTAAGCTGGTGATGACTAATTTTCCGGGAGTTGACAACCCCACTAAAACAGCACAACCTAAGCTCTCAAGATATTCACTAATTTTTTTGTCAAGATCTAATTAACCCTTTGGGAGATACAGGGACGAACGAACGAACGGATTCTTTTTTTATTAGTATAGATAAATTTTAATTTGAAGAATGAAAAAAAAAACTTTTGCGGCAAGGCCAATCAAGCGAAAAGTATATTTTAATTGTTTATATATGCTTCCGTTATAATTTTTGACTCTTACATTAAGGTTGGTCTTTTGCATTGCGTATGTGACTCTACGCCCAAATATCATTTTATATTGCCTTATTAACTAAGATATTTGTGCTTTGAAATAAATAAACTTAAATCTTTGATTTATAAAATACTTTATCAATTTAAATCATTTTTTTGAATTTTTCATTCATGAAACAAAGAAACTTTTATTAATTCCGAAGTTCTAAAAAGCATACAAGAAATTATGTGCATCTAGAATAGAGCAACTGTTTATTTAACTACGAGTTCGGGAGCAAACATTTAAAATATTTTAATCTTTTGCTTTAAAAAGTGACCACTCACAATCTAAATATTATCACAATAGTAAAGAAAATATATATATATTAGGGCTGTTCTTATTTTTCAAATGTTTGAAATGTTAGCAACATTGTGAATTTTTTGTTTCTTGGTGATAAAAGAAGACGACATACAAAGTTTGAACAAAATCGGTCAACATTACGAGGTCGCGCAACGAGGTCAAAGTTTTAAAAATTTAGTAAAAATATAGTTTTCCGCAAATTTCTTGAAAATGGTGGACGTTACAGACTTCAATAATAATTATTAATTTAAAGGAAATCTAATTTACTACCAGACGTATGTTTGATGTTTTTTAATAAAACAAAGTTTTCAGTAAAAACAAAGAAAAAAATGGAGTGTGTAATGTTAGCATATTTCATAGCTTTTTTGTATCAATTAACTTCACTCGCCTGTAGAAGATGACTTGTTCGCTTCAGAGTAAAATAGTACTTTTAAGTTTAGTAAACCTTTGAATGATAAATCCAAAAATGACCTTGGTTGCATTCTATCAATTCAGAATTCAGTACAATCTGAGTTTACATCATATGATTCAGAGCCTGTATTGACCTATAAGAAATCGATTATGAAAAAAAATAATAATAATGTGTTTCTTAGATTTGCGTCAAGGTATCCTCTCAAAATTTTACTTTGTCTCTGACGCATTTATAATCCATTATATGCGTCATTTTGTACGCGAAATATGTTTTAATGTACATATAACTCTCTACTTATTAAATTGACATGATTTAGTATACCAAAATATTAAAGCTGGTTACCAAGCTTTCATTTGATATGTTTGGTGTTCTAAAAATCGCTATACTTTAAGAGAAATAAGCAAATACATTTTTGCACGTACTCTCCCAAAAAATTGATCTTTGATATGAGAATATAAAATTACCGCTTGGTAACCAGTGTAACCTGGATAGAAAGAAAAAGAAAAAAGAGAAGCGAGAGAGTATTTGCCTCACTTCTCTCGCATCTTTTTTTCTTTTTCTTTCTATCCAGGTAAAACAGAAAAAGAAAAACAGAAACGAGAGAGAATTTTGCCTCACTTCTCTCGCTTCTCTTTTTTCTTTCTCTTTCTATCCAGGTAACAGTGGATATATACATATATATATATACATCAGCGTAGGGGAGATGTTGGTTTCTGGGGGCAGCATTCAATTTGCCCCAATTTTATCAAGAACTGTTAAATCGGTGAAAAAATATCGAATGAAGAAAGCTATTTTGATTAATATTTTTTTAATAGTAATAACACATATTTATTATATTATATGTATTTGGTTATAATTCAAAAATCCGGTTGTTTTATAATTTATATTTTTTCTCCAACTTAAATGCCCGAATACCCCAACTAATTTGCTCGAATTGAGAACTCACCCGAATTTTTTTTGGGGGGGCAGTTGCCCCCCTGTCTCCTACGCCTATGTATGTATATATATATTATATATATATATATTAGGGCTATATATATATTAGGGCTCAAAATTGCTCAAAAAGACATTCGAATATTCGTTGAAAAAAATCACGAATTCGAACTATTCGTATATCCGGTTGCCCATTTTACGCATTTGCCGTGTAGCCCATATATCGGCAATAATGTGGCAAAAACATAGTTAAAATCAGATCATTAATCATCAAATATAGCCTATATAATATTACAATTCAATAACGTACACTTGTACAGGGGAGTGTTTTTTTTCACATTAAATATTAATTTGTCGCTTGTACCGCGGTAGTGTTTTTAACATTCGAATATTAATTTTCACTTTCGAATCGCTTTTTGGGATACCATTCGAACTCGAATTCGAACTTCGAATATTCGTTGACAGCCCAATATATATATATATATACTATATATAATATATATATATATATATATATATATATAGGGCTGTTCTTATTTTTTAAATGTTTGAAATGTTAGCAACATTGTGGATTTTCTGTTTCTTGGTGATAAAAGAACGACACACAAAGTTTGAACAAAATCGGTCAAAATTACGAGGTCGCGCAACGAGGTCAAAGTTTTAAAATTTAGTAAAAATATAGTTTTCCGCAAATTTCTTCAAAATGGTCGACGTTACAGACTTCAATAATAATTATTAACTTAAAGGAAATCTAATTTACTACCAGACGTATCTTTGATTTTTTAATAAAACAAAATTTTCAGTAAATACAAAGAAAAAATTGGAGTGTGAAATGATAGCATATTTCATAGATTTTTGTATCAATTAACTTCACTCGCTGTAGAAGATGACTTGTTCGCTTCAGAGTAAAATATATTTTTAAGTTTAGTACACCTTTAAATGATAAATCCAAAAATGACCTTGGTTGTATTCATTCTATCAATTCAGAATCAGTACAATCTGAGTGTACATTCTTAAAATTTATTTCATTATTTTTGTAAAACATAAGCATTCAATTGATCATATAAAATCTTATTACAATTACTTTCATACAAGTTAAATTGGGCGAGTGGTGATTCTCCATGAACTATATGCGAGGTAGGGTATTTATAAAATTCAATGTGGCACAGCGTGCGATAGGATAATGACCCTTAACTTAGGGAGATAGAGAGACACATACAAAGCTTACTTTTTCGCCATGAAAATGAGGGTCTTTGTGTTAAGAAGTCCGTATCAAAAGCTTTCGTAGCATTACTTAAAATAAAGTTAGTTTCAATAAATATTATTTTTTTATAGAAAAAGAAGGTTTGATGTCTCCATTATGGAATGCAGAATACAAAAATTTGGTCCGTTCCCTTAAGTGGTTACGTTTTACGATCTATACTCAATTGACATTTCAAAATCCATGATGCAATTAAATTTTATGCAAAAGGAAAATAATGATAATTAAACACTATTTTTATTGAAAATATGTTCAAGCGGCTCCTCAATGTCAAAAGTGTTTACGTAATCAAGGATAAACTTTAAAAAATCCGTAGCGTCACCAATTGTTGCTTTTCGTTAGTATATGGATACAACGAAAAAATATGTAAGCAAGGTGATTTGGGCTTGGAGGCACATAAGTTAGCAGATTTTAAGCTTTAAAAACAACAGCAAGATCAGTCTTTGGTTCTATCAACAACAATTTTGTGAGAAATAGACTTAGAAAGAGCCGTTTAAATTTCAATCACATTATAAGTAAGCGTTTCCCATTAGGAACTTCTTAATGAACGTGAATTGCCCAAAGGAAAGAGTGTGAATAATAGTAATAGGCAGTTGATATTATAGAAAATAAGCATCACTTCACTCGTAATTGTTAAAATTTAGTGGGAACACGGACAAAACACCACACTCCAATTTTAAAACTGTATATGGACTCAAAGACAAGTTCTTTGATTACCCGGTTCTAAGGATTACTAGAAATTTCCTACTAGAATTCTGACTTTATCACAAACTTTGAGGAGGAAAATATCAAGGACGTTATCCTTTTTTCCTCTCTCTTCCTATTGGGTTCGATAGATTGTATTCTGAATCGATATAAATAAACATTATATCGGGTATTAGTCTATCGAACCTAGGATCTTCTCAAGGACGTTGACCAAAATTGACCCATCCCCTCATGGGATTCGAACTTGGCCCCAACAATAAGAGTTGAACACGCCTTAACGTACCAAATAGCACTCGCATTCTTTTTTTCGGCGGTTTCAACACCGGACAACGCTGTAGAGAGGAAAACACCGTCACTTAATGTAAGGTCACCATAGCCATCATGCCAAATATTAATAAAATGTATCGAAGAAAAATAATACTGATCACAAAATTATAAGCCTTACATTAATATTTGTTTTGGTAAAAAGTCAAGCTTTTTTAAAGGCTGTCCATGAAGGGCAGTCTTTCAGAAGCACGAATATGTCGACCTCCTATAGTACACAAAGGTCACGTTCCATAAACAAAAGTATATCATTCATTTGCGAATGGATGACTATCTACCGGACAATCCTAATATTTTTGATTCCCTTTGGTTAATCCATAGGACATATGTTGATATTGATGTGTCTTGAAGGCTAGTCAATTGATCTCTGGGTCATGTATTTTTTACAGAGTAAAATTATATATATATATATATCTATATATATATATGTATATATATATATATATACATATATATATTATATCATATAAAAGAATGAAAATAGATACCGTCTAAGAATTATAAACATGAAATCATTGAAAAAGTGGTATTTTCTAGAAAGTTAATTTGTAGCAAATAGAGACCAAACGAAAATTGTAAATCAAGAGATCGAAACAGTCTTAAAATTAAGGATTGCTCATACATAAACTTTATCATTCAGTATTGCCATTGAATTCATTCTGGCACTTATCCTTCATGCAGTCACAAATTAGCATTTAATATAAATTGTTAGTACTCCATGAAAAAACATTCTAATAGTTTAGTTTATCTAAAAAAGATTATTTTTTGATATTTTCTTGAAATCTATATAATATCCGTCTTATAATTATTGTACATACTTTATTATTAAAATTATCGTGAAAGTAGTGTGTGTAACATAAAAAATACGATTTTTAAGGGGCAACAGTCATTAACATATATTTCCACGACTCATAGTGTTACAGAATCAAAATTCGATAATCCTGATGGTGGAACGGAATACTTTTAGATCCCAAATCGGCACCATTCATTAGTCATTATGGCTTAAGGCAGAACACGCGTTCCTAATGAAGATCCGGTCCATCCTGTTCTTGTCCTGGCTGCAAAAATCTTGAGGCAAGTTTGGAAGGCCCTATTTCTACCGTTCTCAGATGCTGAAGTCCATCAGGTGAGTGGGAAGTCAGAATGGTAGAATTTTATTAATCTATTTAGCCCTTTGACGTTGGTATCGGCGCTCCGTTCGTTTAAATGGCAATATTGTCCTCTAAGAAGTTTATTATGAAGCAAAAGTGACCACCTAAATTTACATGTCAACAATCGTAAACTCAAAGCTCACAGTTCTAGCTGGGACAAAAACCAAAAAACGACTTTGAATGTATTTATGTAAAAAATTAACATTCTCATAAAGACTATTATTAAACCTGAACTAAAATACTGGTTTTGTAGCAATGATTGTATAAATTTCGGCATAGAGAGGGGCACATTAAAATGTATATAGTTTATATAAACTCATGTCAGTCCCAAGTTGCATTTAGATAACTTGTTTATAAATATACTACTCAATATAAGCATTTTATGGCATTCTTTTCAAATACAATAAATTCACCGAGAGACAATATTTATATGACAGATGATTTTATGATTGAGTTGTAGACACATTCCTTTTTGTTTGATGTACTTTTTAAAGGGATGTATGTCATTAAAACAAAGTTTATGAGATGAGTCGTGGTTTGTGGAAGCATAGCCAATTCGCAGTAGTATAAGAGATGACCTTCAATGGATCACACACACAAATACGCGGGAAATACTCAACAGCGTTGGCTTCTTCATAGGTAGTCTATTGCTTTTTGTTTATTAAAAGTATGGGTAATGACACCATAGTATCACCTCTTCTCGATCGTGATTGTTCAAGAGAAAGGAGTTTAATACTAATACTTAAGTTGACATTAGGAAATGCTACATCAACATTAAAAGAGAGAACATCCAGTCAAAGCTAAGAATTTTAATTTTGTATACACTAAATTCTGCACTCTTAGGGGCAAGAATGAATATTTGTTTGTGGTATCAAATCTGGGAATAATGGATAATACTCGGAAAATAATGTTTATGGGCGCGAGAACTATCATAAAAATATCCAATGCGTTACGTCATTTATTTATATGTGTTACAATATTTGAAGGCCTAATTAGTATAATTTGATATATATTCATTAAAATAAATACGAGTAAAGAATAAATGCTAGCTTTGTTTTAAAATCATGGATAATAAATAAATTTTCAATTTCTGACGCTAGGACACGCAAAAATCAAATCAATCAAAGTTACCAACTAAAAAAATGATGTTTATTGCCTAAAGTGTTGCGTCAAATCCATCATATTAGTATGTGTTTGCATAATAAAACCAGGGTTGTGGATTGAACATAAAAACGAACGCCGTTCGCGGACACACGTTCAAAATCGAAGGCCTAAACAGAATATAAATGAACGGACGAAAGGAATTTTTTTCGTTGGCGTTCGTCCATTCAATTTATATGTTTTCAAAAGTATGGACGTTTTTATATCAACAAAAGTTTTATTATCATGTTGTTTTATATCACTTCATATAAAAAAAGTGAGGACGTTTTTTTACAAAAAGAATTGCAATTGAAACTAGAGGCATATATACACTCAGAGAGTGCAAACCTCCGCCGTCACGGGATCCTTATGAGCCTTCCGAGGCGGATTTTTCACGACTGGGGCGGCGTACAGGGACGGGGGAGGGTTCCCCTCGACGGAAACTCCGAGAGAAAGACGCTCCCGCACCGATTTTACAGCACAGCGACATCTATTGGCAGAGTAGGCTAACTTGAAATATTTATAAGTATTTAGCTCGTTTGCATCTTAATTCTGCACTCAGAGATGCCAAAATTTATTCACTTGTTCCTTTTGGCATTTCCAACAACTCCACAAAGTATCATCCGAATCCGTTTAGTACTTTTGAGTTATCTGCTGACAAACAAACCAACCAACCAACAAACCAAACCAGTGAAAACAATACCTCCTTCGGCGGAGGTAATTACTGCAAGTGATTCTGGGATAAAAGTGAGGACGTTTTTTTAAATAATGCATTTTTTTCACTTAAAAAAGGAAAAAATTGATATTTTTTCAAGGAACGGACGCACGCTAAAAAATTGATCGAACGAACGCCTGAACGGAAAAAATCAAATCGAACGGGCGAACGGCGAACGCTAAGGTTTCGAAACGCCTGAATAAGCCTGAATAAAACACACATATATTTAATCGAACTTTTTTCCATGGTCGCTGCTGCGACACAGAGCGTTGAGATTGTCCTTAAGAGACCGGATTCTCTTTTTCCCCTCGTTTTCTTTCAAAGCGAATCGAGAAAGTGGCGGAGTGCTGCCTTGTCTGAGGTGTGGGCTCTCCACAGAGCAACTGCGGACTGTCTCACGACAACAATCAGGTTGACAGTAGGGAGCCTGACATTAACATATTTCATTCATATAAAGGTTAATTTAAAAAATAAATGTTTTAAAAAACTCGGTGAAAATATTGAGGATTAATAATTACTATTGTAATAGGCTCTTCATTTCCGGTGGAGTAACCTCAAATGCTCATCCTTTGAACATTGGGATTCTTTTTCGCATTAAGGAGAAATTGATTTTTGCAAGCCATTTAACTTGTGTAGTCCTCCTAGTGAGCAATTTTGAGTTTTCTTTATCTATAAAGAGTAAAAATAATAATAATTGCATAATGCAGAGAAGTATGAAGCTTGAGGGAAAAGATTTAATTTTGACATTAAAAAAAATATTTGCTTTTAGGCTCTGAGTAGTTTTTAAAGGAATGTATATTTTTCAAATGAAACGTACTGATGCGTTGATGTCATATTAAGAATAGTCCTTCACAGAGTCCTTTAAAAGGAGTTAGGACAAGAGATTGTAGTACTCCCTTGCGATAAAATTTTAGACTCCCTACAATTTATAAAACAATCAATATAATATATATATATCAGACTTGTTGACGTTCGAGAAAATTGTTGGTTGTCGTTCACCAAAAAGTTATCGTTCGTTTGTCGTTCGCCATTCTGGAAAAAAAGTGAGGACGATTTTTAGAAGGAAATTTTCCCATGAAAAAGAAAATCTTGTCTTTTTGGGCCCAAAAAAACGAAACGAACAAGTGTTTTTTTTGTTCTCGTTCATCAATTTTTGTCGTTCATCGTTCGCGAACGACTACAAATGAACGACAAATTAAAAGTCTGATATATATATATATATATATAAAAGGTCGGCTGATAAGTCCGAGACTAACTAAGAAGAAAACATTTTCTTGACAAAATTCGATTTTATTATTCAACATAGTTGCCTCGAGGGCGATACAGCGATTACAGCGATCTTTCAATTTTTCGATTCCACTTTTATAGTAATCTTTCGGTTTATCCAAAAAATAGGATTCTGTCTCGGCGATTACTCCATCATTGTCCTTAAATTTCTTGCCAGCAAGCATTCTCTTCAGGTGTGCAAACAGGAAATAGTCACGGGGCCCAGATCTGGAGAGTACGGTGGATGGGGAAGCAATTCGTAGCCCTATTATTTAATTTAGCCATTGTTTTCATTGACTTGTGACACGGTGCATTCATTGTCTGGTGAAACAACACTTTTTTCTTCTTCAAATGGGGCCTTTTCAACAATTTCATCATTAAAACGCTCCACGAGGCTATATAATAATCGATGTTGATTGCTTTCCTCTTTTCAAGATAATCAATTAATATTATACCGTGTACATCCCAAAATACAGACGCCATAACCTTCCAGCTGACTGTTGCGTTTTTCCTCCCTTTGGATTCGGTTCATCCAGTGCTTAGAGTAGTAGAGTCTGGACGAAAAGTCTGATGAGTCATAACATAAAGCTGACAAAACCCCATAACAAACAAATTTCATATCATAAATTAATAGGTGTTGGATTTAATAGCAAAATTTAATGTTATTTGTATAATTCAAAGGGATATATTTAATTTAAAAGATGGCAATTGAGTTGAATTTGCTATAATTGCATTATTTTATGTTTTTGCAAACTATTTTTAGCAGAAAATAGGATTATATGTTGAATAAAATATTATTGCATTTCTAATTCTATTCGTAATTTGGACATCTCTTCGTCAATCACGAAACTTTTTGGTTTTTGTATCTCAATTGCCATCTTTTTACATTAATTATATCCCCTTTGATTTATACAAATAACATTAAATCTTTTATTAAATCCCAACACCTATTAATTTGTGATATGAAAATTGTTTGTTATGGGGGTTTGTCAGCTGTATGTTATGACTTATCAGTCTTTCCTCTAGACTCTCCTACTCTAAGCCACTGGGTTCATCATATGCAGTTCACTCAGCTGACTGTCGATTGGACTCGGGAGTGAAGTGATGGAGCCATGTTTCATCCATTGGTCACATATCGACGCAAAAAATCGGATTGATTACGATTGAACAGCTTCAAAACTGCTCAGAATCATCATTCGTTGTTTGTTTTGGTCGATGTGAGCTCTCGAGACACTCACTTTGCTCAGAGCTTTGCAGTCCAATATTCATGCCGATATGTACGCTCTCTTCGATATCTCAGAGTCTCAGCTATCTGGATCAACTTCACTTTACGGTCATTTAAAATCATTTTGTGAATTATTTTTATGTTTCTGGTGTAACACCTTCTTTTGGGCGTCCACTGCGTTTATCATCATTCGTGCTCACACGACAACGTTTGAATTCAGCAAATCATCGAAATATGGTTGCTTTCGATGGAGCAGAGTCCGGATAAAATTCTTCAAACCAAGTTTTAGTTTCGGACGGTATTTTTTCCATCAAAAAATTATGTTTATTAACTCACGAAAAATTCGTCTTTTTCCATTGTTTCACAATAACAAAAGTAGCTTCACTTAAAACGCAATATCTTACAAACTAGTGTCAGACAGCTGTTATATTTATGCATGTA
>CP045898.1:17958143-18062813 GCA_013387185.1 Caligus rogercresseyi
GGTTGCGTGTTTCTGACTTGCATTAGCCATAAGAATAGGGATAACTACTCATTTAGCAACTTTAAGAGTTTAATCAGATCAACATTGATAATTAATCATCTAAAATCCAAAATTAGTTGAATTCCACTGCAATTAGTGTGTAATTAATCACATAAGTCAAAAACACCGTTTATAGCCACTTTTTCACAGAATCACATGTTTTGGTAATTGTTTGTAACTATTTGGAGTGAGTAATTGTGATTTTGGTCAGTTTTAACGAAGTACTTGTATGTTTGAGGCGGTTGCGATGAGATGTTGCGTGTTTCTGTCTTGCAACAGCCATAAAAATAGAGATCACTACCTAATTAAGCAATTTTACGAGTTTAATTATATCAAATTGATAATTTATCATCTAAAATTACAAAATTTAGTTGAATTTCACTCTATTAATGTGTAATTATTCACTTAAGTCCAAAAAACATCGTTTGTAGCCAATTATTCACAGAATTACATGTTTTAGTGATTGTTTGTAACTGCTTGGAGTGAGCAATTGTGAATTTGTTAAGTTTAACGAAGTAGAAGTATTTGTGGTTTGGAAGTGTTTGTGATGAGAGGTGGCGTGTTTTTGACTTGTAAAAGCCAGAAACATAGATATAACTACTCATTTAAGCCTTTTTACGAGTTTAATCATATCAAAATTTTAATTATTCAAGTAAAATTCCAAAATTAGTTGAAAGTCAATTTCAATTGATGTTAATTAATCACTTAATAAAAACAACATTTATAGCCACTTTTTTCACAGAATCACACGTTTAAGTGATTGATTGCTACTACATGGAGTGTCAATAGTAATCTTGTTGAGTTGTAATTAAGTATTTGTGGTGTTGGAGGTGGTTGGGATGAGAAGTTGCGAGTTTCTGACCTGCAACAGCCACAAAAATAGAGATCACTAACTAATAAGCAATTTTACGAGTTTATTCAGATCAAAATTGATAATTTGTCATCTACAAAATTCAAAATTAGTTGAATTTCACTTCTATTAGTGTGTAGTCAATCAAAAATTCCATAAATCATTGTTTATAGCCACTTTTTAAACAGAATCCAATGTTTTAGTGATTGTTTGTTTCGACATGGAGTTTTAATTGTGATCTTGTTGAGTTTTAATAAAGTATTTATGTATTTGGAGGGGGCTGTGATGAGAGGTTGCGTGTTTTCTGACTTGCAACAGCCATAAGAATAGGGATAAAACTCATTTAAGCAATTTTACTAGTTCAATAGATCAAAATTGATAATTAGTCATCAAAATTCTAAAAGTATTGAAGTTCACTTCAATTAGTGAGCAATCATTCACTTAAATCCATAAGACATCGTTTGTAGAACACTTTTTCACAGAAACACATGTTTTGGTGATTGTTTGTAACTACTTGAAGTGTACAATTTAGAATTTGTTAAGTTTTAACGAAGTATTTTTGTGTGTGGAGGTGGTTGTGATGAGAGGTTGCGTGTTTCTGACTTGCAACAGCCATAAGAATAGGAATTACTACTCATTTAAGCAACTTTACGAGTTTAATAAGATCAAAATTGATAAATAGTCATCTAAATTCTAAAATTAGTTGATTTTCACTACAAATAGTGTGAATCAATCACTTAAGTCAAAAAACAACATTTATAGCCTTTTTTCACAGAATCACATGTTTAAGTAATTGATTGTTACTCTATGGAGTTTCAATAGTAATCTTGTTGAGTTTAAGTTGATTGTATATTATAATTGTGTGTTTGTGGTGGTTGGATGGTTGGATGAGAAGTTGCGAGTTTCTGACCTGCAACAGCCACAAAAATAGTCAGTAATCACTAAACTAGAAACAGAATCCCATGTTTTAGTGATTATTTGCTACTACATGGAGTTTTAAATATGATCTTGTTAAGGTTTAATGAAGTATTTATGTATTTGGAGGGGGCTGTAATGAGAGGTTGCGTAAATTCTGACTGGCAACAGCCATAAGAATAGGGATTACTACTAATTTAAGCATTTTTACGAGTTTAATCATATCAAATTGATAATAAGTCATCTAAAATTCCAAAAATAGTTGAAGTTCACTTCAATTATAGAGTAATCATTCACTTAAATCCATAAGATTAAGGGAGCTCGACAGCCGTGCGTGCTAAGGCGTGTTCAACTCTCAATGTTGGGGGCGCAGGTTCGAATCCCGAGAGGGGATGGTCATTTTTGGTCTACCTCATTGATAAGATCCTAGGTTCGATAGACTAATTTTAACGCTATAATGCTTATTTATATCCTATCGGATGCAATTCGATCGAACCATATAGGCAAAAAAAAAAAAAAAAAAAAAATCCATAAGACATCGTTTGTAGACACATTTCACAGAATCACATGTTTTAGTGATTGTTTCTTACTACTTGGAGCTATTAATTGGGATTTTGGTCAGTTTTAATGAAGTATTTTGTGTGTGTGGAGGTGGTTGTGATGAGAAGTTGCGTGTTTCTGACTTGTAAGACCCGTAAGAATAGGAATAACTACTCATTTCAGCAATTTTACGAGTTAAAGCGAGTAATCTAAAATTCCTATATAATCAGATTTCAAATTGATTTACATGTTAATTACAATCAAATAATTTGATTATTAAAATTCCAAAATATGTTGAATTTCACTGTAATTAGAATGTAATCATTCACTTTATTCCATAAATCATTAATTGTAGCCACTTTTTAAACAGAATCCAATGTTAAGTTATTGTCTGTTACTACATACGAATTGGGATCTTGTTGAGTTTTAATAAAGTATTTGTGTATTTGGAGGGGGCAGTGATGAGAGGTTGCGTGCTTCTGGTTTGTAACAGCTGTAAGAATAGGGATAACTACTCATTTAAGCAATTTACGAGTTGAATCAGATCAATATTGATAATTAGTCATCTAAAATTCAAAAAGTAGTAGATGTTCACTTCAATTAGTGAGTAATCATTCACTTACGTCCATAATACAACGTTCTTAGACACTTTTTTCACAGAATCACACGTTTTAGTGATTGTTTGTAACTATTTGGAGTGTGCAATTGTGAATTTGTTAAGTTTTAACGAAGTAATTGTGTGTTTGGAGGTGGTTGTGACGAGAGGTTACGTGTTTCTGACTTGCAACAGCCATAAGAATAGGGATAACTACTCATTTAAGCAATTTTACGAGTTTAATCAGATCAAAATTGATAAATAGTCATCTAAAATTCCAAAAGTAGTTGAATTTCAATTCAATTAGTGAGTTATCATTCACTTCAGTCCATGAGAAATTGTTTGTAGCCTTTTTTTAAACAGAATCCCATGTTTTAGTGATTGTTTGTTACAACATGGAGTTTTAATTTTGATCTTGTTGAGTTAATAAAGTATTTGTGTATTTGGAGGGAGCTGTGTTGAGAGGTTGCGTGTTATGTCTTGCAACTGCCATAAAAATAGAGACCACTACCTAATTAAGCATTTTACGAGTTTAATCAGATCAAAAATTGATAATTTGTCATCTAAAATTCAAAAATTAATTAAATTTCACTTTTATTAGTGTAATCATTCACTTAAGTCCATAAAACATCGTTTGTAGCCACTTTTTCACAGAATTACATGTTTAGTGATTGTTTGTAACTTCTTGGAGTGTGCAATTGTGAATTTGTTATTTTTTACGAAGTATTTGTGTGTTTGGAGGTGGTTCTGATGAGTGGTGCGTGTTCTGACTTGCAACAGCCATAAGAATAGGATAACTACTCATTTAAGCAACTTACCAGTTTACTCAGATCAAAATTAATAAATAGTCATCTAAAATTCCAACATTAGTTGAATTTCACTGCAACTAGTGTGTAATCAATCACTTAAGTAAAAAAAACACCGTTTTTAGCCACTTTTTTCATACACTAACATGTTTTGGTAATTGTCTGTAACTACTTGGAGTGAGTAATTGTGATTTTGGTCAGTTTTAAAGAAGTACTTGTATGTTTAGAGGCGGTTGTGATGAGAGGTTGCGTGTTTTTGTCTTGTAACAGCCATGAAAAATAGAGATAACTCCCTAATTAAGCAATTTTAAGAGTTTTATCAGATAAAAAATTGATAATTTGTCATCTTAAATTCAAAACTTAGTTGAATTTCACTTTTATTAGTTTTGTAGAGGGCAGGGTTGATTACAGTCAGGATGTTAAAAGTCCGTAGGTATAAGTTTATTTATTTCTTTGTGGTGTGTATTTATTTTTGTTATTGTTAGTTCTTCCTCTGAAATACAGATGAATAAAACAAGGTCGGATTCCTTCCTATTCTAAAATCCAGATCTAAGGATCTTCTACGCAGGAATCCTACATTGGTGACCCCGACGTGATTGAATTTAGTGGAACTTGCAGTCACATTGGCCGTAGCAAACTGGGCCTCCACTTTAGCGAACCAAAGATCCGGGTCATTGCTCCAGAACGGTGGGACCTGCACGGAGACTTTATTCACGGCGTTTATAGCTGCCGTGCCAGGCTCTGCGACGGCCGTGGCAAGACCTCGTTGACCTGCGAGGCCCAACTGTTGGAGCATGGCTGCAGTAGTATGAGCCGCGAGCACTGCCATATGGTTCATGTCTTTTGAGTCCTTGAGAGTAGTGAAGGTATTGGCTGCGTATGTCGGGGTCACCAATGTAGGATTCCTGCGTAGAAGATCCTTAGATCTGGATTTTAGAATAGGAAGGAATCCGACCTTGTTTTAAAGATCACTCAAGAAAATATAACATCCCTAGACTGGCGCAAATGCACCATTGACGGCCACGACCTCCTGTGCGATGTCTCCACAGGAATGGCAAGACCTTTCGTCCCAGCTTCCGCGTCCAACGCGTCTTTGAGGCCGCCCTGGCCTCAGCCATCTTGGTGCCCGGCCAACAACGCGACTCATAAGCCGCCACTTCGTCTGGCACGGCATGAAGTCAGACATCCATGACCGCTGTCGCTCCTGCCACTCGTGCCAAGCCTCTAAAGTCGGCCGCCACACCAAACCTGTCACCCGATCCAAGCCAATGCCCGCTGGTCGTTTCCTCACCGTTCACGTGGACATCGTGGGACCATTACCCGAGTCCCAGGGCCACAAGTATCTCCTCACTGCGGTAGATAGATTTTCCCGCTGGCGGAAGCGTTTCCCCTACGCGGCATCACAGCCCTCGAATGTGCCCAGGCCCTCATCCGAGGCTGGGCATCCCAGTACTCAGCCCCCATTGAGTTGGTCACGGACCGTGGGACGGAATTTACACCAAACCTCTGGAAGGAAGTGTCCAAAACACTCGGCTGTCGCCTCTTTCCCATTACGGCTTTCCACCCACAAGCCAACGGCCTCGTAGAGAGATTTCACCGCACCCTCAAAGCCTCCCTCAGAGCCAGGCTGGCAGGACCGAACTGGATGGATGAGCTACCATGGGTCATGTTGGCATTGCGGGCCACCCACAAGGACGACCTGGACGCGACCCCGGCCGAACTCCTCTATGGAGAGAACCTTCGTCTACCCGGTTTTCCCCCTTCCTCGGTCGACGCCGCACGCCTCGACAATGCAACGGTAGGTTTCGCCAGCCAACTTCGAGACCAGGTCGCCAAACTTCAGCCCAAACAACCAGCCACCCACGCGGGAGGCATCAAGGAAGCAAACTCCTACATCCCACCGCCCTAAAGAAGGCCACCCACGTTTACGTCCGCCTCGACCGCGTCCGCCGCCTCCTCGAGAGACCCTACGAGGGTCCTTTCCCAGTGGTCAAGCTCAGCCCTAGCACAGTCACTATCTCCAGCGAGGCTGTCAGGACACCATTGCATTGGAACGGGTTAAACCAGCTTTCATGTCCACACCAACCACCGCACCAGTCATACTCCCCGCTGGTGACGCCAAGCAATACTACGACAACTACCACCCGAGCGGGTTGGGTCGTGCGTCTCCCCACTCGCTACGAGAGTTATGCACAAGCAGTCCATCAATCCTGACTGAAAATACCTCGCCGTCCACTCCATCGCGTATCATCAAGACTTCCGCCCTGCCTGCCACTGGGGGGGGGGGGTACTGTAGGGGGCAGGGTTGATTACAGTCAGGATGTTAAAAGTTCCGTAGGTATAAGTTTATTTATTTCTTTGTGGTGTGTGATTTATTTTTGTTATTTTTAGTTCTTCCTCTGAAATACAGATGAATAAAACAAGGTCGGATTCCTTCCTATTCTAAAATCCAGATCTAAGGATCTTCTACGCAGGAATCCTACAGTGTGCTATCATTCACTTAAGTCCATAAAACATTGTTGGTAGCCCCTTTGTTCACAGAATCTCATGTTTAACCCATTAAGGCCGAAAGTTAAAAAATGATACCACAGCTCTGAAACTTCTCACACAAGTTCAATGTGATGCAAAGACTTGTCAAAATTATCTCATTATGATAATTACTTATTGAGAAAGTAGCACGTAGAAAAATCTACGCTTCGGCACTAGAGACCAAAATATTCAATAAAAAAGAAAAAATGATTTATATTAATCTTTATTTACCATACATATTAAAAAATGAATCGAATGAATGAGTTTTCTTATTTTCTATAAACATAGAACAATGACAAACACATAAAATATAATAGTTTTAAGATATTTGATTAATATTTTCAAAACATTTAAAATGAAGAACTACATCGTACTTCATATAAAAATGATGCTCTTCCACTGCAATGCTTACAAACTTTTGCAGGGGAGGATCTTTCTATGCAATGATTTTAACCATCAATACGATAAGCTTTTGATGACTTTCAAGATTTTCTCCGTCTTTGAAATGGTGCTTGTCCGAAAAATTTGCAAAACTAAAGTGTCAACAGTTCAATAAATTCATATAAAGACATTTTTAATCCATTTCTTTCATATAATGATGAGCGTTATATGTACTGTTGTGCTAATCATTTAAGAAAATTTAGGACAACACCATTTATTGCCTTATTCTTAGTGTGCATGTGCTTATAGCCCGGTCCATCACGTCTACATATTCCATCTGAAGATTATAATTTTGAAAACCTTAAAGAATAAAAAAATCCACCAAAAATACTTTCAATTCATCCACAGTTAGATCCAAAGGGCGATTTTTTAGTGGTATATTCATTTGTTTCATCAATTATTTTTTCATCGTCTGATTTATCACTGCCTCCATCGAAAAGACAGTTAACTTTTGGTAGCCCCATATACACATTCCCACTTTCATCGATATCTTCGAGAATACTCAATATTTCTTTTGTGGTGATTCTAGAAAAATTATTGATTTTCAAAACTTTGGTAAAAATTGATAAAATTGTTGAAATTGTAAACCCAAATGAAAAAGAACAGTATAATTTTAGTTCAAAGTAACTTAGATTGAATGCAGACACAATTTATCATAACTATGATTTTTTGTGCTGTAGTGCCGAAACGTAGATTTTTCGACGTATCATTTGAAACAAAAATAAGAGACTTTTATTTTCTAATTTGAGGTTTAAGTATGTAATATTTTTGAAAGATATGTATCTTAAAAATAATTTAAAAATAAAATTAAAATTACTTATGACATAAGACCACTATCAAACACAAATAGTACTTACCCGTCAGAAAAAAAAGGTAGTTGCAACTATCGCGAATCAATTTCTTATTTTCAACTGAAACAAATAACTTATGGGGATCAACTTTTTTTCGTGGTTTCTAAGTACTCAAACAAAGACATAAACACGCATTTTGCGTATAGTTTATGCAATAAGAATAGTGATAACTACTCATTTAAGCATTTTTACGAATTTAATCATATCAAATTGATAATTATTCATCAAAAATTCCAAAATTAGTTGAATTTCACTACAATTAGTGTGTAATCAATCACTTAAGTCCATAAGACATCGTTTGTAAACACTTTTTAAACAGAATCACATGTTAAGCCAGAAGAATAGGGATAAATACTCATATAAGCAACTTTACGAGTTTAATCAGATCAAAATTGATAAATAGTCATCTAAAATTCAAAAAATAGTTGAATTTCACTACAATTAGTGTGTAATCAATCACTTAAGTCCATAAGACATCGTTTGTAGACACTTTTTCACAGAATCGCATGTTGTAGTGATTGTTTGTAACTACATTTGAGTTAGTAATTGTGATTTTGGTCAGTTTTAATGAAGTATTTTTGTGTTTGGAGGTGGTTTTGACGAGAGGTTGCGTTTTTCTGACTTGCAACAGCCATAAGAATAGGGATAACTACTCATTTAAGAATCTTTACGAGTTTAATCAGATCAAAATTAATAAGTATTCATCTAAAATTCCAAAAGTAGTTGAAGTTCACCAAAATTAGTGATTAATCATTCACTTACGTCCATAATACATCGTTAGTAGACACTTTTTCACAGAATCACATGGTTTAGTGACTTTTTGTAACTATTTAGAGTGTGCAATTGTGAATTTGTTGTGTTTTAACGAAGTATTTGTGTGTTTGGAGGTGGTTGTGATGAGAGGTTGCGTGTTTCTGACTCGTAACAGCTGTAAGAATAGGGATAACTACTCATTTAAGCGATTTTACGAGTTTACTCATATCAAAATTGATAAATAGTCATCTAAAATCCCAAAATTAGTTGAATTTCACTGCAATTATTGTGTAATTAATCACATAAGTCAAAAACACCGTTTTAAAGCCACTTTTTTCACAGAATTACATGTTTTGGTAATTGTTTGTAACTATTTGGAGTGAGTAATTGTGATTTTGGTCAGTTTTAACGAAGTACTTGTATGTTTAGAGGCGGTTTGCAATGAGATGTTGCGTGTTTCTGTCTTGCAACAGCCATAAAAATAGAGATCACTACCTAAATAAGCAATTTACGAGTTCAATCAGATCAAAATTGATAATTTGTCATTTTAAATTCAAAAATTAGTTGAATTTCACTTTTATTAGTGAGTAATCATTTACTTAAGACCATAAAACATCGTTTGTAGCCACTTTTCACAGAATCACGTGTTTTAGTGATTGTTTGTAACTATTTGGAGTTTTAATTGTGATCTTGTTGAGTTGTAATTAAGTATTTGTTTGTTTTGAGGTGGTTGTGATGAGAGATTGCGAGCTTCTGACTTGCAACAACCATAAATATAGAGATAACTACCTAATTAAGCAATTTTGCGAGTTTAATCATATCAAAATTGATAAATTGTCATTTAAAATTCAAAAATTAGTTGAATTTCACTTCTACTAGTGTGTAATCATTCACTTAAGTCCATAAAACATCGTTTGTAGCCACTTTTTTCACAGAATCACATGTTTCAGTGATTGTTTGTAACTACTGGAGTTAATAATTGTGATTTTGGTCAGTTTTAATGAAGTATTTTTGTTTGTGGAGGTGGTTTTCATGAGAAGTTGCGTGCTTCTGACTTGCATCAGTCAAAAAAATAGAGATAACTACCAAATTAAGCAATTCTATGATATTAATCAGATCAAAATTGATAAATAGTCATCTCAAATTCCAAAATTAATTATTAGTTTAATTAGGAATTATTGTACAATCAATCTTTTAAGTCAAAAAAACACCGTTAATAGCCATTGTTTTCACAGAATCACACGTTTAATTGATTGATTGTTACGACTTTGAGTGCCAATAGTAATGTTGTTGAGTTGTAAATAAGTATTTGTGTGTTTGGAGGTTGTTGTGATGAGAGGTTGCGATTTTCTGTCTTGCAACAGCCTTAAAAAAAAGAGATCACTACTAATTAAGTAATTTTACGAGTTTAACCAGATCAAAATTGATAACTAGTCATCTAAAATTCCAAAAGTAGGTGAAGTTCACTTAAATTCGTGAGTAATCATCAGAGTTGAAGAAAAAAGTTGAATAAACCTAGCCACATGCTACATTTTTTTAATACATGCAACAAAGTCAGCAATATTGGAGAAAACTAAGGAAATGCTTTATTTTATATATTTACTCACTAAACCTAAACACTAACAATCTTTGCAATGTTATTTTAGAATAATAATCCTTATGCTTCTTATTGTTATGATAATAATAAATAGTGTTAGTTCATAGCAACAAAATATAAATGTGAAGTCAAATCCTAGGAAGAATGTTTACTTTTCTGGGATCCTATGAATCCTACTCTGTTTATATTTAGGATCCTCTACGTTAAGAATTCGTGTTCCACCTTGAAGTTTCCGGAGCTTCAAGAGCTATGCCCTGAACTCGAGCTCGGGGAGAATCCGGATCAATTACGGGAAAGAAGAAGGCAAACCTGACTGGATGGATCCGGAACAGGCCCGGCGGGATGGGCGGGCCTGGGGCCCGATTTTTTTATGAATGTGCCAATTGTGCCCCCCATAACATCTGTAGGGCCCTCCCAAAAGCCTGGGCCTGATCCGGAACTTTCTGTTTTACTGTGGAGTTCCAGCACATATAAGTTCGTAGAGGCCGAGGAGCCTCTAGTCATGGAAGAGTTCGAGGAAATCTTTAAGGCTGAGCCTATCGACGATTTCCTTACCCATCGGATGAGGGTTGGACACTACTAGTGTGGCAATACGATACATCACTCGATTATTGTTGGCTTCATTACAATGCCGCTCGACAGTCTTCTAATAGGGAAACTCAACCCTAGGGAAGTCATCAAGCTCGAGCGAACAATGGAGTCGGAGATGGTAGGGAAGGATTCAGCTCTCTTATCGAAGTAAAGAAGATCCAAGGCGTGGAGTTGCCCCAAGAAGTTCAAAGACCCAAAGGCATCCCCAAGACACGTGACCACAAGTGTTCTACATTTGAATGGAACCAAGGAGGATAAAAATGCCCAGATGCGGGGTGGAAGTGCAACTATAGAGAGAGGTGGGTCTCTTCGCTTTCTATTGAGAGGAACCGAAGCCGACGACTGCAGCTGTTTCTTTCAGCCTCGTTGGTGATGATGGCGACATAATTTTCATCGAATTCGTTGTTGATGGTTGTATAATTAAATTCATTATCGACCTCGAGTTGTATGAAGAAAACTAGACAATAGGGCAGTCTTCCCCCAACTTCTGGGGGTCTTAACCTCTCGACTCATTTACATACGCCTTCATGATGAGACTGTCTGTTTCGGAACCTGATGGGATTTCTCCAAATTCAATATAAATTACTAGGAGGACAAATCACGATGTTTATTACATATGAAGAGTTATATAACACCAAATAATTTAAATTGTTTACCATTTAATATCATATATATATATATATATATATAAATCTTCTGACATGAATGGCTTATACGTAGACTGATGCAACATATTCAGTTTATACCCATTTATGAATTTTAGATTAATTGTTCTCAGAGTTGTATCCATTGGTTTTTATTGTGTTATGATTTAATATTTTTTTTGCAAATAAATAGTAAAATCAAGTGAAGGTTGTATATTTCAAGAAACTCAATACTCCTTATTGACACGCATTCCGGTCCCTTTCTAATCGACACAACCTACCTTTACAAACATTTTCATTATGAGCCTGTCTGTTTTGGATCCTCATGGGATGAAGAAGTGCAGCTACAAATTTTAATACAGTGTAAAGGGTCATTTAAATTACTGTTTATTTAATAAAATACTTAAATAAAATTTTCTTCATAAATATATATATTTTTAATATCTTATATTTTATGTAAACGATTATAAATAAAACTAAATAAGTATTCCTTTCGAAGAAAAATTTGACAAACATGAATATTGGTTGAATTTATAACCGTACATGCCTTTTAGATGTATTGTTTTCAATTTATATTAGTTTATTACTTGAGTAATATTTTTTTTCGCAAATCAATGAAAATAATAATCAGATATTCAATTAAATGTTGCCTAGAGAAATTATCAGTTCTCCTTCTTGACTAACAAAAATTACATCATACCAAGGATATATTAAGGGATGTTCATTTAGAATATACGGATCCGTAGATAAATCGAGGTATTGGATATTAGATGAGACATTAAGAAGTTGAAGGAATGAATTTGGCTTTTCTTTTTTGAATTTAAACACCTACTACGAGAAAGAATCCAGTAAGTACTCGCATAGTATGTTTGTTTCATAATTTACATATACTATACAAATAACACATTTTGATTTACTGATTAATAAGAATATTTTTATATCAATTATATAAAGATAAGACAAAAAAATATAAAAGGAATATAAGAATGGATAAATTGATTCTTTCTTGACCCCCTCATTTTGCGTTAAAAGATTTTTTTAGGAAGACATTTATTATAAAAACATTGTGTTGTCATTTTTTATGACAGTAAGTGACCACTAAGTTCTACGCGCCAATATAATAAACGCGCCAAAATAGGCATAAAAATGCCTATTTCAAAACTTAATTTTCTCGTTGAATTTTGGATGTACATTAAAAATAAAAACTGATTTGGAATCCTTGCAAACATACCTACATTTTGCGGCAAATTGTTTGAAAATAGCATTAAAATTAAGGACATTAGGGCAATCGAATAGCGAAAAAAAAATTACTACATAAGTTTACTACATAACTTTTGGGCCCATTGAGCATGTACTTCCTATTATTCGATTTCGTTCAAACTTTCACAAGATGATCTCTATACACTAAAATAAAATCCTAGGGGGAGCCCGACTCTCAAATCCGAAAAACGTGAAATAAGAATCACCCTAAATATATATATATATATATATATATATATATATATATATATATATATATATATATTATATATATATAAAAATTTGAGATCACAGGATGGCATGTAGATTTTCGGCCTTCAATGTCAGACCATCGGTACTTGGTATTTAATTTTGGGAAATACAAACCTATTAGTGATCGATCAAGAAACCTCAGAAGGGCTCGATGGAATACCTTTAGGTTACATTCTGAAGCGCACTCCTTACCCGCTATACTTCCTAATGCATGTACAATTGATCAATGTACAGAGTCATTATACAATATAATAGGGAAAGCCCTTGACATTGCTTCTCCTGTACAAAAAACAGTGAAGGCAAAATCGGTACCATGGTGGACAAAGCATCTAGCCACCCTAAGGCACAAGCTTAATAAACTTGAGCCAAAACGTAATTTCAGCTCACACAGAGAAGAATATCTCATCACAAGAAATACTTATCGAGCAGCCCTGAGGAAGGAACAAAAAGAATCATGGAAAAAATTCTGCACTAAAGTGGAAAGTCCCAAAGATATCACCAAACTCATCCGAAGTCAAAATTCTACCTCAAACTCTATTGGTCTCCTCAAAACTGATCAGGGCTATACGCAATCACCCAAACAATCCCTACAGCTATTAATGGAAACTCACTTCCCTGACTCTACAATAGATGGTGTCTTTGAAGTACCATCACAAGTAACAAACTTCGATACTGACTTTATTGACACCAGCAGAGTTAGAGAATCTTTAAACTCATTTGACCCTTACAAAAGCTCAGGACCAGATGGCTTAAAACCTGTAGTATTACAGCAACTTGGAGATAATATGATTAAATATGTCTCAAAACTATATCAAGTTATAATATGTACTGGCTACACTCCAAAACTCTGGCGTAAAATGAAAGTAGTATTTATACCAAAACCTGGTAAAGATGATTACAGCACTGCCAAATCTTTCAGACCAATCACCCTTTCAAATTTTTTCCTCAAAGGGCTGGAACGAATCGTACAGTGGAAAATTGAAGAAACAATTCCATCACTAAACTCTCAACATGCCTACACAAAGGGCCTTTCTACTGAGACTGCTTTATCACAGGTAACTGACACAGTAGAAAAATCAATATTTCAACAACAATGTACACTTGCTGTTAGTTTTGATTGCACAGGTGCATTTGATTATCTGCGATTTCAATCAGCAGATTTGGGAATGGACAAACTGGGAATCCCGGAAAACATAAAATCCTGGTATAAAGGTCTTCTCTGTACTCGAACTGTTGCAGCTGAGTTGAAAGGTGAAAAAATTTGCATCACTCCAAGGCGCGGAAGTCCTCAGGGAGGAGTTCTTTCACCATTGATATGGAATATGGATTCACTGCTGACAAAATTCCAGAAAGGACCAGTAAGGGCAGTGGGTTATGCTGATGATATTATTCTATTAATAAGTGGAAAACATCCCCCCACTCTAGTCAACAAAATGCAAGAAACTATTAACAAGGTCCTTGAATGGGGTAGAATGAATGGTCTGACCTTTAACCCAGCAAAATCTAGCGCCATTGTTTTCTCAAAAGCCTACAAATTGAGATCTAGACACTTTCCACATTTGGAAATGAACGACAAAAAGATAAATTATTCAACACAAATTAGGTACTTAGGTGTGGTTTTCGATCAAAGTTTCAACTGGATGGAACACCTTAAAGACAAGGCTGCCAAGGTAGCTCGTCTATGGAACATGACAAAGGCAGTGATAGGCCAAAAATGGGGACTAACACCAGAAAAATTCTCTGGCTATATGAAGCAATGGCCAGACCAATTATTTCCTATGGGTGCCTCATATGGGGACATTCAATTGCTAAAAAGAAATGTGCAATTAAAATATTAAATACCATTCAGAGAAAAGTACTTTTAGCAATGACCCAAACGCTTCGATCAACCCCAACAGCAGGTATGGAAGCTGTCTTGGGCATAATTCCTCTCGACTTGTTCCTCCAAGCCCAGGCTACAAAATCAAGGTGGAGAACTAAACACTTCCTCCAAGACACTTGGGATGGAATTGGTGACCTTCCCAAACGTCGTGGCCACCGTTTCTCGAGTGATAAACTACTTACTCAACTACAGTTAAATCAATCCAGTGATTACATCAAAGGTAGTCGCACATGGATAAATAACCAAGAAGTCAACAAACCTGACATTGTTATATACACAGATGGATCCAAAGATGAAAATGGCAATACTGGTGCTGGCTGGGCTATTACCCGAGGTGATACATCACTCCATCACTCCTTTGTATCATTAAATAAAGAAGCTACAGTTTTCCAAGCGGAAGTCTTTGCTATTGCACAATCAATAGAAACGCTCACTCGAATGGAAAAACCATCAGCAAACGTTGTAATACGATCGGATTCTCAATCAGCTATTGCAGCTATCCTAAACCCATTCACCAAGAGTGACGTAGTCAAAAGATGCCAAAAAATTATGCATGAAGTGAAAAAAGAAAAAAAGATACACTTAGATTGGTGCAAAGGCCATTCTGATGTCACAGGAAACGAATTTGCAGATTGTCTAGCAAAGAGTGGCACAGAAAGTCAAAACAGGAAAATTGTAGGAACATCACCAAGCTACATCAAGAAAAAAGTAAATGACTTCTTTTATGCTGCCTGGTGTAACAGATACAAAAAAGACCAAAGTATGAAACATACTCATCTAATGTTAGAAAAGCCTCAACAAAAGATTGTCAAATATGAACGAGAAAACCTTAAACTTATAGTTCAAGCTTACACCGGCCATGGACCTTTCCTCGCTCACTTAAGCAAATGGAAAAAGTCAACTGATGGAATGTGTAACGTCTGCATGGAAGAGACTCAGAGTGCAGATCATCTTATCAACAGATGTCCAGCACTATCGTATGAAAGGCATGATTCATCGCAAGAAGAAGATGAAGTACTTCGTATTTTAAAATTAATGAAATGTAAAAAAATGAAAAAACTTATTGAAGAAAACTATACTATAAACTAGAACTTACATTTACTGTTGTAGCGCATATACCCTTTGTGTGGTCGCGCTCTTTATTTTATGCATGTATTGTACTATTATATTATGTCTTTGTAATGTTATATGTATATATGTATGTATACGGTATACAGTAATAAACCTTTAAACTAAAAAAAAAAAAAAGTATATATATATTATTTGGGCATATATTTAAAATGAATAATATATATATATATAAATTTTCTTTTTCGAGTCATGGTAGTAGTCACTTGAAAAATTAACTTCGCGTTCACTTACTGTCGCAAAAATAGCACCAAGATTTTTGAAAATATTATATTCCTAAGTTTTTCTAAAATCATTATTAACTAAAACGTTTTGTTACATATCAGAACATAAGGTCGCAAAATGAGGGAGGGAACAATTTTTCTATCATATTTATTCAAACGTCTGATCCGAAAACCCCTTTGATGGTCATGGAACGATATTATCAAATGAGTTTGCCATTCCAACGAATGAATAAATATCTTCAAGATGAGCCTCCGTTAATCTTCCTCTCTTTGGAGAGTAACATCCTTTAGGACAGAGAAAAGTCTTTCCACGTCGCATGTCACCATCGGAGCATTGGTCAGCAAGAAGGTATTGGCATCATATTCTTCATTTTTTTAGCACTATGCAAGGAACTTGCTGTTTCCATCATTGTCCTATATCCAGGATTCTTATCCAGCAACTCTTTCAACTTGTTGGCAAAAGGCTGCAGTGTGAGAGTGGTCTGGACCTCTTCTATTAATTGAAGCTCTCGACCAGAGGAAGCCTCTCTTGCAAAGCCTTAATTGCCTTCACAAGTATTGGGAAGTTGTCTTTGATGACTTCAAGCTGAGTAAGGATCTCTTCATCTTCCAAGATTTCTTTGGCTTCAATTATTGCAGCACTGTCGTTCTTCAATTCCTCCACGAATTTCTTGACATTAAGAAAATTTATTTCATAATAGAAGGCAGCTTCCAACCAAGTTCCCTAACGACTATCACCGGTTCGGGCGGCAGCGGAATTTTGAAGGAAGCTGCGAAGTGGCGCTTTCTAATTGATGACTTCACAAAAAATTTCTTGACTTTCGAGATGAGATGGTTTACTTTCGGAAATTGCGTCCTAGCGAGGTCAGCAACACGATTGAGAGCGTGAGCTATACAGGTAACGTGTATTAAATTAGGAAACTGCTGCCTCAGTCCACGACCAGCCTTGAGACAATAACTGGCTCCATCAGTGAGAAAAAGACGTAGCTTCTTATTAGCCAATTCACTTCCAAGGACTTTGCGTAAAGCCCTGATAACCGCTAACTGGAGACTCTGATTATTGATGGTAGTAACATCGCTCAGACAAATCAAGAACGGACGTTCCAGGGTGACTCCATCCAAAGTTCCAGCCATGATTGCGGTCATGGCCCGTCCTTGCGAATCAGTCGTCTCGTCAGCCTGTACAAAAATATCCTTCTCCTTCAATTGCTCTTTAATCTTGGAGCAAATTGTTTCACATTCCTCCTCCATACACTTTGTTAGCGTTGTCCGGCTTGGAAGTCTCTTGCCGCAATGCTTCTCGAAGAAGTTGATGAACTCAGGTTGTTCCACCTTGGCCAAAGGGATGTTTCAGGCGATCATCATTCTTGTCAGATCCATGGTAAAAGTAGGGCGTGTAACCGATGAAGTCTGTTCCTCCAACTCAATAGTCTGTGTTTTGTTGAAGAGATCAAGATGTTTCTGGTGTTTATTGGATCGGACATGATGGAAGAGGTTGCTCCTAATTTTAATATTGAAGGATTTTGAACACAGCCTACAGCATAGAGATTCTTTTTGTGAGTCGTAAACCCACACTCTGTTCCCGCCGAGCTCGTGGATGAGACGGATCGGATCTATAACTTTGGGCATCTCGAATATCTGAAAGTAATAAAAACGTTAGTGATATAGATGTTTTTTGATAACAAATTAATTTGAAGCTATGAAACAGTATGATGATATAAAATTACATAGTCTTTTGTTTTAAAGTTCTTTAAATGGAGAATCATCAATTAAAAGATTATTTTCCATTCAAACAAGATAAAAAATAAACCAGCCAATAATCAAAACTACATTAAGTGCAATTCCATGCAGGTCAATTTAATATTAGTTAAGGGTCACTACATTAAATAAGGAAAGGTTCTGCAGACATATTTGCTCAACCAAATCGGCCCATTACACTTAAGGTATCATTCCCTCCTCCAGTCTCCAGGAATGCATTTACATGGAACATTCAATCATTTGCGGAGGCCAGTGCCCTTCCAGGAGGAAGGACTTGACTCTGTCCCTGCCTGAGGAGGAATGACTTGGACTCTATTGCTACAACACGCTACATGAGACCACAAGGAGCAATCCTAAATTGATGACAGATTTCTTGAGGGCAGCCAAGAGCCTGGGGTCCCTCTTCTGGTCACTTTTGGGTTGTGCTGAGACATGCTGGAATCTTCCTCCCTCGCTTCTTCGAAACAATGCTTGAGCTGGACTTGAGGAGCCTCAAGATAATCTCTTGTTCAGCTCGAGACCCATGTGTCTTAGAAAATCTACCAAAGTTGCGCATAGATACCTCCCTCCTAGCAGATCTCATGTTCTTTGCCTTCACTCATTCTTTGTGCGACCTGGGCCTCGGACATTGAATTAATCGAGAATGAGAATTAGTTAGCGAGTACTTACATCTATATGGGACGAAATAGAAGAGAAATGAAAAATCTCTGAAAGTCTCTGTGGATCCCAAACTGCACGTGTTAGATTTATATAGAATAAATTAAACAAATCTTCTTTTTTCCGTCCAGATTTTTATTTAGTTGATATAACTTTTTTTCTTTTCCTCAAATGAAAACAAATCAGTGACAAGAAGATCATGGGTACAAACTGTTTCATTCTTCCTTTCTTGTTTGCATTTAATACTACATACTTCATAAAAATAATAGCAAAATAATAGGATCAGTTGGTGTACATGAAGAAATAACGGCCAAAAGCAACAATTATTTACAACTCGTTCAACAGCATCATTTGAAACCCATTAAAGCAAAAATAGATGGAGGTTTGGTGTTTCCAATTGAATGAAGCCTTTTTTCTAGCACTATTTTCATTTTGTTTTGGCCGGAAAGGATAATAAATTACACTGTTAGGGCTATACCAATGTTTTTGTCCATGTTTGATGATAAGGCTATCTAAAAGATCTACTCAAATTCCAAAATGAATCCTTATTTCTCGGCTTAAACAAAAAACACATCTCTGAATTTTTGATATTTTGTAGAAAAAAGTCTCTTCTATCAACTCAAGGCCTCAGTTTTTTTTGTCCAAAACAAAGAGGAAATCAGGAGAGCCGATTGGCTATAAAAAAGTGGCATCAAGGCAAAAAAAAAAGGTTAATTTCATTACCATAGAGCTTTCAAATGCTCAAAATGGGCAATTCAAGTATAAGATATAAACACTAAAATATTTCATTTATTAGGTTTTTTCAAAAACTCCATAAGGAACTCGAAAATTTCCAATAAAAATAAGGCCGGGATTTTGGCCGGGGAAAAGCCCAAATTTAAGAGGCATTTAACTTTGCTCTGACAACAAATTTCGAACTGAAACTTTAAACGTATAATGAAAAAGACTTAATCATTCTATGGTGTAAATTTCATTTGAATCCATTAACCCAAAATTTCATTTGAATCCATTAACCCAAAATTTCATTGAAGTAATTTGTACCAAAATATTAAAGCTTGGTAACCAAGCTTTCATTTGATATGTTTGGTGTTCTAAAATCGCTATACTTTAAGAGATATAAGCAAATACGTACTCTCCCCCAAAAATTGATCTTTTGATATGAGAATATACGATTACCATTTGGTAATGCTGTTAGTGTTACCTGGATACCCTTCTTTTTTCTCCTATCCAGGTAACACTAACAGCCGTTACCATATGGTAATCGTATATTCTCATATCAAAAGATCAATTTTTGGGGGGTATTTGCTTATATCTCTTAAAGTATAGCGATTTTTTGAGCACCAAATATATCAAATGAAAGCTTGGTTAACCAGCTTTAATATTTTGGTATACTAAATCATGTCAATTTAATAAGTAGAAGTTATATGTACATTAAAAAAGCCTATCTCGCGTACAAAATGACGCATATAATGGATTATGTATGCGTCAGAGACAAAGTAAAATTTTGAGAGGATACCTTGACGCAAATCTAAGAAACACATTATTATTTATTTTTTTCATAATCGATTTCTTATAGGTCAATACAGGCTCTGAATCATATGATGTAAACTCAGATTGTACTGAATTCTGAATTGATAGAATGCAACCAAGGTCATTTTTGGATTTATCATCTAAAGTTTTACTAAACTTAAAAGTACTATTTTACTCTGAAGCGAACAAGTCATCTTCTACAGGCGAGTGAAGTTAATTGATACAAAAAAGCTATGAAATAAGCTAACAATACACACTCCATTTTTTTCTTTGTTTTTACTGAAAACTTTGTTTTATTAAAAAACATCAAACATACGTCTGGTAGTAAATTAGATTTCCTTTAAATTAATAATTATTATTGAAGTCTGTAACGTCCACCATTTTGAAGAAATTTGCGGAAAACTATATTTTTACTAAATTTTTAAAACTTTGACCTCGTTGCGCGACCTCGTAATGTTGACCGATTTTGTTCAAACTTTGTATGTCGTCTTCTTTTATCACCAAGAAACAGAAAATCCACAATGTTGCTAACATTTCAAACATTTGAAAAGTAAGAACAATCCTAATATATATGGGTCATTCCAAAAAAAAATTACTTCAATGAAATTTTGGGTTAATGGATTCAAATGAAATTTACACCATAGAATGATTAAGTCTTTTTCATTATACGTTTTAAGTTTCAGTTCGATATATTCAGTTCAGTTATATATATATATATATATATATATATATATATATATATATATATATATATATATATATATATATATATATAGGGCGGGGTGGTCACCGGGAGTACTGGGACTATTCCCGGTGAGCCGCTGGCCTCAAAAAACATAAACAGCCGTTGACAGCCTCCCAATGGCATATTGGGGCCTGTATAAGGCCGGCGATGGCATAATTGTCCCGGTGGATTTATTCTTCCTACTCCGTTCCTGTAAATTATATATTTATATTGTTTTGTCTCTATTTCGTTTGTTAATATTTGCTATTTTTTTTGGTCCATGTTTTCAACATTTTAATTGTTGTACTCTAAATTTTTGTTTGTTTGAGTGTAGGATATCAGAGTACGAATTGAGGTTGAGTTTTTGATCCAATGCAGAATCGAATTAATGACCTTAGTCATACCCTAGAATACTCAACTACACCCAAATACCCAAGTGCATTCAAAAAATGATACAATTGTTCACAGTAAGGGAACTTACAACAATCGAACCTAGAGATATAACAACTGCTTGATTGTCGAACAAATTCAATTTTCTGCTTCGAAATTTTCTTTTTAACCTTCCTACTATTTTAATTTATTTCGACGTCCATGATGTTAGTGGATTTTTTTTGACTAACTCCATTTTTTGTAGCATTTCGATATTGTTTTATTGTACCAAATTATCACACATTATCACACAAATATTTATATTTTTTTTGTTCGGTAATTTTTCTTTAATTAATATTTTATTATTATTGTATAATTATTTATTTGTATATAAAGATATGTTTTTTTTATTAGTAGCCATGAAGGCTAGGGCTATATTAGCTCCATAGTAAATCATACAACAACAATAACATATTTGTTTTGGTATCTATTTTAGATAACAGTACTTTTGTACTATCATAAACATACCATTTCTCGTAAATATATTAAAAGATAAAGGAAAAACTTCTTATTGATTAAACAATAATATTTTTTAAGAATTTAAAAATGACATTTTTTTTTGTTGTGTCCCTTACCAGCAATTTTTTTTAAATTCAATCAAAGATTTTTAGTTTCATGTCTTTAGTGAATAATGATAAAAATCGAGAGCTTTTCATTTCTTTGCAAATTTTCAAATAGAATCTGTTGTCTTTTTTTAGCCTAATTTATTACCAAACTTTCCCCCAATTTTTCCTGTTGATTTTTTAAATCTTTTAGTTATTCAAGCATTCAATCAAACGGATTGAATGTCATATTGCAGGAAAAAATGGCAATTTTATTGCAATTCAATTACATTAAAACCATGTAAAAATTTACAAAAGCCTTTCATTGTTTATAATTGATATATTTAATAATATTTACAAATTCCTTTTTTTAAATTTAATTGTGTAAAAGATGTGAACAATATTTAGATATCAGTACTTTAAACTTAATTGAAGTAAATTTGCAGGTTGATATCCCCAAAGATTTATAAAGAATACAAATAAACAAAATCATACTTCAAGTTTGCTAGTTTCCAAATTATTATTTTTAAAATATCATGTTAAAGTTAATTTCAAAGGTTTGTTTCTAATTTTATTAATTCCAAAACTTTATTTTGGTAGCTTAAAAAAATGTCGGAACAATTTATTCAGAATATACCGCGCAATCTCTTTGTTTTATTTGGCAACATAATCATAATGCAGCCTTTAAAAATAATAATGGATCATCATATTTGAATATTACGTAGAGGTATAAAGATATAGAAAGCTTATTCCCTCCAATAGCAGGGAAACATCGTTCAGCTGTCGCCTGTGTCAAATATAAACAAGTAATTTGTACTACGTCATCGTAAGTTGTTCAGAGAGAGAAAGATTTGTATTATATTGGGCACAATGACGTATTTTTCCGAAGAATGCAATTGTTTTGTTGGGATACCTTTTAATAAGAATATATGATAAGTATATTAATATCCCCGAGTCGTCGGCGATGAGGTTGCACGACAGGAACGAATATAAAAGAACGACACGTGTGAGAGGGTCATGACTTGAAGACCTATTTATTAACACTGAAGAAAAGGAGGAAATATATAAACGGAACAGCAAAGAGTGAGGCACAGTAAACGTCAGGGTGTCTTTCAACGTGACGTCAGGGACATAACAGGAATAAGCTCTCTATTTCTATATATCTCTATATACAATTATTTTGTTTATATTAGGCACATAAGGTAGATGAATGATTTTTTCCTGCTATTTTAGGCAGAGCTGGGCTTTGATTGAAAGGAATAAGATATTTATATCTTTATATAGTATGTTAAAACGATGGTGCTACCACCTAGATTTTTGGTCCCTGAGTATTTAAATTTGAACATCTGGTTGGCTGCTAAAGATTTCTCGACAGTTCATAGTTGTTTTCCCCCAAAATAAATTATAATGTTGTTTACTATTACCTACGCAATTTTTTATACCAGTACATCAAAAGCCTTTTAAAATTATGTACTAAAATAAAAAATTAAATTCATCACACAATTATTATTATATATATATATATATATCAGGCTTGTGAGCGTTCAGCTTTTTTTGCGTTCAGCGTTCAAAAAAAATTAGCGTTCAGCGTTCAAATATTTAAAAAGAATTTCCAAAAAGTACTGCGTAGTGATGACGTTTTTTTTTTGAAAGAATTTCCAAAAAAAGTATTGCGTAGTGATGACTTTTTTTTTAAATAATTTCCCAAAAAAGTACTGCGTAGTGATGACGTTTTTTTAGAAAAGATTTCCAAAAAAAGTACTGCGTAGTGATGACGTTTTTTTTAAAGAGTTTTCAAAAAGAGTGATGACGTTTTTCCGAAAAAAGTCTTAAAAAAATGTTTGGAAAAATCGAACGCTGAACGCAAAACTTTTTTTTTTTGCGTTCAACGTTCAGCGTTCAAAAAAAGTTGCGTTCCGTTCATTGAACGTGCATTCAGCTGAACGCCGTTCAATTTTGCGTTCCGTTCACAAGCCTGATATATATATATATATATATTATTAATATAATAATTGTGGGATGAAGTTATTTTTGATTTTAGTATATAAAGTTATTTAGTATACTTATGTAGCAAAAAAAAAATTGCCATTCGATCGATTCTAATGTCCTTAATTTCAATGCTATTTCCCAGTAATTTGCCGCTAAATATAGGTATGATAGCAAGGATTCCAAGCCAGTTTTTATTTTTATGTACATCCAAAACTCAACGAGAAATTTTAGTTTTGAAATAGTCATTTTTATGGAAAATACACCAAAATGACCATTTTGAACCTGTATTATCTCGTTTGATTTTGGATGTACATAAAAAAATAATTTGGAATCCTTGCGAGCATACCTACATTTGTGGCAAATTATTTGAAAATAGCATTGAAATTAAGGACACTAGACGCGATCGAATGGCGCAATTTTTTTACTACATAAGTTTACTAAATAACTTTTGGGTCCGTTGAGCGGACATTTTCCATTATTCGATTTCGTTCAAACTTTCACAAGAGGATCTCTATGCACTGAAGTAAAATTCTAGGGGTAGCTCGACTCTTAAATCCGAAAAACATGAAATAAGAATCACCCTAATATATATATATATATATATATATATATATATATATATATATATATATATATATATATATATATATATATATATATGATAAGTCCCGAGACTAACACATAGATGGCGCCAGTGGATTTATTTTCATATGAGTGTCAACTAGTACTAACCTTCAAAACATACATGCATAAATATTACAGCTATCTGACAACTAGTTTGTGAGATATTGCGTTTTAAGTTAAGCTACTTTTGTTATTGTGAAAAAATGGAAAAAAGACGAATTTCGTGTGTTAATAAAACATTATTTTTTTATGTGAAAAAATACCGTCGAAACTAAAACTTGGCTTGAAGAATGTTATCCGGACTCTGCTCCATCGAAAGCAACCACATGTCGATGGTTTGCTGAATTCAAACGTGGTCGTGTGAGCACGAATGATGATAAACGAAGTGGACGCCCAAAAGAGGTGGTGACACCAGAAAACATAAAAGTAAACCACAAAATGATTTTAAATGACCGTAAAGTGAAGTTGATACAGATAGCTGAAACTCTGAAGATATCGAAAGGTTGCGTTGGACAAATCTTGCATGAATATTTGGACATACAAAAGCTCTGTGCAAAGTGGATGCAGCGAGAGCTCACAATCGACCAAAAACAACAACGAATTGATGATTCTGAGCAGTGTTTGAAGCTGTTGAATCGTAATCGATCCGGATTTTTGCGTCGATATGTGACAATGGATGAAACATGGCTCCATCACTTCACTCTGATGGAGCCATGTTTCATCCATTGTCACATCCATTCACTCCCGAGTCCATCAACAGTCAGCTGAGTGGACTGAATCCTATTTCTCGGATAAAACGAAATATTACTTTAAAAGTGGAATCGAAAAATTGAAAGATTGCTATAATCGCTGTATCGCCCTCGAAGACAACTATGTTGAATAATAAAATCGAATTTTGTCAAGAAAATCTTTCTTAGTTAGTCTCGGGACTTATCAGCCGACCTGTATATATATATATATATATATATATATATATATATATATATATATATATATATATATATATGCTCTGCAAGACACATATTTCTTTATTTTAATGCTTGAACATATAATATACTCGTATTTAAATACAAAACAATAACGTTATAAAAACCTAAACTCTAAAAATAATAAAAAATTAAGTATTTGCTGCTACGAAATTGCTCCAGTTACTATATTCATGTTAAGTTTTCTGTTTCTATTGATACATTATATATTTTAAATAAAAAAGTCCGCACAGGCCACAAATTTAAGATTTCGGATCGTTCGCCTATCAATACTACTTTAAACAGTTGTTGAAAAACACTGACTGATTCATTATCAAACTCTTTATTATTATTGTTACATAACATTAGAGTATTCAAAATTTTGCACCATTCTTTTTTTATTAAATTGTTATAATTAGGAAATGACAAGTATTTGAAATTGGGATTCCCTTTTTGGAAAAAAAGAAAATATTTATTTACTACCCGTCCTCGTGGTTATTAGGCACCGTACCTTCCCTGCCTAGTATACCTGGATTCATTTTAATGTTTTGCCCTTCATCGTATTTTTTCATGTGAACAATATAAAGGGTCTTCTTCATCTTCGAGGAAGAGGATGAAAACATGAGCCTCAAGTGTTCCAAGTGCTGTCCATTTGTGAGGCTCTCTGAGGCAATATGCATCCTGGGCATCATTGGATCCATGCTTCATGGCATAGGAATAGTGGCTGAACCCTTTATGGTCACTCCTATCTATTCCCATGTGAGGACTTGCATCCCCAAACGAATCGCATCATTTCAATCATCATCTTTACCGTTCATGTCGTGGGGCATTAGTCAACATTCTGCTGTGTAAGAATATGTGTTTCTGAGATTTTTTTCAATGCAGCGATACTGTTTTTATCTGATTAAAATATTTTTTTACATACCGAAAATAGTATTTGGAAATAAATTGAAAAGGAAAAACGGTCACAAAAATGAATTCCTTTGAATTTTGTGATGTTGAAGAAGAAAGGAGGAGTTTAATTTAAGAGTTAATAATTTAAGTAAATGTTATGACTATTGAATAAAAAATATCTGATGATTAAAACACTCTTTAGGACTTAAGATATTTAAATTAATGGGAACAATTTTATTAAGTGCATATTAAAAATATTAATAATGTACTTTAATGCAATGACTTAATATGAAATTGGCTTATTAATATTGCTGGGAATTATAATTTTGAAATGTTATCATATTTTTTGCAGTTGTCAGTTTAGTAAGCTTTATTCATTATTATTTTTTCTTAATATCAGTTTTATTAACTTATATGTGGTTCCGTCGTTTATATTCCAAATTTAAATAATTTGTTTTGGATCGAAATGTATAATCTCAATAATATGTTTTTCTTCTTTTCTATCTCTCTCTTTCTCTCTCTCTCTCTCTCTCTATATATATATATATATATATATATATATATATATATATATATATATATATATATATATATATATATATATATATATATATATATATATATATATATATATATATATCTGATGTTTTGGAGAAAACTGGACCGTTGTTTCCGTACAAATCAAATATTTTTTCAATTTCTACGCACCCCCTCAAAAATGTCAATAAAAGTTTTTAAAAATACAACTGATTGTGTTACTCTTTTATTGTAGTTGTTGAGTGTATTTATATTTAAATGATTTAATGTTGTAATTTTTGTTACCATTTCTTTAATTACTTGTCTCCTCAATCTCTTGTAACTGCCTGCTTATGATATTTTTTCTGCCAATATAATTTTAGGCTATAATATATAATTAAGTATTTTACACAAATACTTTGGTATTCATCGAGAACTGAAAAAATTCCAAGTGCTACGGGATTTACATCATAAATAGCCAATAAATAAGTTCCCAAAAAGATGAAATCCTCTTTCTCCATTTATTTATTTCTCTTTTTGTTTTGCCAATAGAACTTAAAAAATGTATTTCACAACCTCGATCTCAGGATCGTCTTGCTGGGAAGTGCCAATTATTATTATATTAAATAATTAATCTAATAATATTTGGAACTTTAATAATGCTTGAAAATACAAATCAAAGATATATTGAATTACTCTATTCTAGCAATAAATTTACATCTTTATGTTAACATGTAGCCAAATACAACGATAAAAAATAGTAATAAATATTTTCATTGCCAAAAATTGTGCTGAAAAATAAGATATTTAATTCTATTAATTAAGTTCACAAAGTATATTTGAAAAAAGCATTTAATTTATCAATATATAAACAGGGTGTACCAATTAACCACAATAAAAACTCTCAACTGATATAAAACACACCTAACAAATAAAATATAGAAAGAGCTGAAATACAGCAATTTTATGTAGAAAAAAACGTTAAATAGTTATTAGCCATATTAAAACGTCTTGCGTTTATTAAAATAAAGGGTGTTTTCTTATTAAAGTCATTTTTCCCTTATCATAGAGTAGTATATATTGTTAAATCATTATCATTCATAAGTCAAAGCAAAACCGGACATTTTATATAAAGAATGAATGAAATTATAGTTCAAATTACAACCCTATCTTTCAATTTTTCAAAAACAGTTTAGACTGAAGAAAGAACTGAAAAATGACAGTTTTATTTCAAAAGTGTATAGACGCTTTTCATTTAAAGAAATATTTCTTTTTTATCAAGATATCCTGAAAATTTTGTTTAAAGTATTATTTATTTTGTATAAGCTTTTTCTTTAACAAAATAAGGATACTTTGGGAAATGCACATTATATAAAATTAAGTCGTTTAAGGTTTTAAAATGTATATTTTTAACAACAAATAGTAATGAATCTCCTGCTTTTCTTATTGCTATATGTTAAAAATAAATCCAAAATTTCTTTTCGAGTTCAGTGTAGAAGCTATAGACACAATTAATAAATCAATTTGATCTCCTTAACTCGAATCATTTCCCTTTTCTTCTTCCAAGTTTATGGTGCATGTAAAAATCAGCGCCACTGTCTCATTCCATGGCTTATTTTTGAGGGCTTCGCCTCGGCCTCACTTCTCTCCCTGAGCCTTTATTACCTTATCCTCTATCCCGAAAACGGCCTTAGCATCCTTCTTTGGTACAGCATGATTTGCGTCATGCTATTTCTATGCATCATTATTGCATCTACATCGTGCAGGAGCTCCTCTACAAACTCTGGGTGACACATTTAATCACAACCAAGACGCCAAAGGACTTGCCGCCATCTGTTAATATCACCTAACCCTGTTTTGTCAAAAAATCCACAAGTTATAACACGTATAGTGTGGCAAGCACTAAATTAAACTAGAGACAAAAATTTCAGCCCCCTAATATTATATACCTGGTGTCCAGAAGTATTGGTAAAGGAATAAGTGATCAAACTAATAGATCCCATTCATAGATAAAAAATAGTATCGAAGCAACATATTATAGAGCTGTATAACGACGTATTTGCAGAAATGTTGGGATAATTTTTCTATCGCTTCCGATAGAAATTAAAAATTTACCGAATATTGCCACCGATCATATGAAATTTGCCAATAATAGATTTTTGTCAATGGATGCAAACGTACTACAGAAAATAAATATTTTTCAGAATGTACCGAATCTACCGACGATACAATTTTTACAAATACCGATTGAACTCAGTTTACTACCGACAAATGATATTGGCGATATATTTTTTCTACCGAGTCCCAGCTCTACTTATTTGTTATGATCTTCATTGTTGTGAAAAATAGCGACACAGTGAACTAAAGAGACATTTAGACCTCATTCTTATAAGAATAATAAATTTATTATACAGATATCTATAAAATGAGGAGTACGATGACATTAGGAAAGTCACATTACTTTTCCAATTTTATGAAAAGAAATGTTAAGCCTCACTCTTTCTTTTCATTGTGTCGCTATTTTTCCCAACAATAGAAATCATAACAAACATTTTCAGCGTTACAATATGTTGCTTGGACATTTTGTATTATCGTTTTTATTATTGTAGCCACTGAGTTTTGCATATATAGTAATTAGAAGGTGTGAAACTTATCTTTTTAGCATTTTTCTGTGTCCAACAATGTTTAATTTTGGCCATTTTTTTCTTGATATCAATATACCTCTATAATTGCTGGATATCTCGGCTTTCGAGAAAGAGATGTATTGAACGCAAAGAAACGCTTAATTCTTAAGCAATCATTAATTTTTATAGTATTTTCCCTCTCATTTGTTATTGATCGAAAATTATTTATATATTGTTATATTAATAAATTATTTATGTTAACGTACTCTGATAGTTATTTTTTCAATATAAATTTTATACATGATTGTATGTTTCAGTGAATTATTACTAGTCGATATCTATATATCGTTTTACTTTTACAATGGTTCCTCCAAAGCTCATCTTTTATAAAAATAAAATTGTTATATTTTTCTCGTTTAAAGACATTAACCCATTAGAACCTCTGCGTCAATTTTTTGGTGTGTTAAAAAAGTAAAGAAAAAAGTCGATATATATACAAAAATGACACTGTATGAATATGGATGTCGTTTTAAGAGTATTTTACTTAGTAAAGATCCATTGTTTATATTTGTGGCCTTTTTTAACTCTAGACAGCAACGGACGTGCATCAAAAATTCTCCACTCCAAGGTATTGTCTTTTGATATTTTTCTTTGTTGTCAAGTACTTCCAATAAGTAATATGGATGATTAAATTATTTATTAAACATTATTCCTATAATGTTATTTAGATGTTATATCCAATTTGGCATCTTAATTATTACAAAAAATAGATATTATTTTTAACGTCGAAAAATCAAAGCTTAGGTTCTACAGACATATTATTCAAAGGAAAATGCAAAAAAGTCTCGGTGTTTTATGAGCAATGTTCTATGATTATAACAAATTATGAATTATTTTGTAAATAACTATTTTTTGATAGACTACTGAGCAGATATCAGAAAGACATGGATGAGTTTGCGGATGTTTTTATATGCCTTTCTAGAAACCACGGAACTCTCTGACAGGGATGGTGATAGGTCAGATGACGAAGCAGAAGGTATTTCAGAATGAATAAGTCGACTTACCTCCCAAAAAAAAATATGTTGGAGGGAACACAGTGATATATTTGATCCAAACGCCAAAGATTCCACCATAAGGATAACTCAAGATATATTTCGACAATTTCTTCACCATTATTTTCCTCATGAAGGAACCAGAAACTAGCATCTGTGACAAATTTCGATACCCCAAATTTAAGCAACGCAAAAGAATACGCTGGAACTAAAAATAACTATATTGATTTTTCCTAACCATCATACATTCAACAATACAACATGCATTTGAACTATGTTGGTGTTATGGACCAATATATTATAAATACAGAAAAGAAATTGGTGGTGGCCAAGAGTTTTTTATGTAATTAGTGTCACAGCCAACATGCATTCCAATTGCTGAAACAACAAGGAAAAATATGGTTTCACATGATTTCAGCAAATATCTGGCAATACATTATCTTAAATATTTGGTTAAAAATTTATTCAAGGGAGCGAATTACTTCGAAACTGAATTATGTATCGAGATATGATGAAAAAAAACCTATAGGATCATACATTGTGAAGGTAATAACGAATGTTGACACTGTGAAAGAAAAGCATCGTATATTTATTATAAATGCAATGCAGGCCTTCACCCTAGATGCTTCAAAGAATACTACTACGTTTGTTATGAAATAATACTTAAAACTATATAGAAAATTTGTAAATAAGTTGTTTTAAATAAGAAATAATGTTATTTTGTTTATGGTGTATCTATATTTATGTAAGAATAAAATAAAAAAAACAAAGATATAAATGAAAAATTGTATTGTACACTTGATTATTTTTAGGTAATAAAATATTTACCTGTAGAGCCTGAGCGTCAATTTTTCGACGTCCGAATTTCTCAAAAGCTACTTGTTCAATTTTTTTTTCTTTATTAAAATATATTATGTACATCCAAACAGAAAAGCATACATAAATATAAAACCGGAGTAGTTACGTAAGAGAAATTACATGAATAAACATTATAGTTTAAAATTAATACTCCGGGAAGGAATTATATATCATGAATAAAATAACATTTATACTAAAACAAGCAATTCACATATCATAAAGGTATTTATAAGAAATTACTAAAATTCTTTAAAATCTTATCTAAATATTTTTTTTGATTCAATGATGTCGACGGAAGAAAACGCACCAATTCTCCAGCGTAGCACCATGATTTGAAGTCGGCCATAGGAACTTTGACAAATGGAGCTAAATATCTAGCTGACGCAGCTAGTATTATGGTTCTCAGATCCTCTTCCTTTATTGGTAGGTACAGAGTTAGCTTTTGAGCTATAAGAGCTTTACAGTTCAATAACGCAAAGTCCATTGCCCTCGTTTTGGGTGAGGCACTTATTTTGTTGCTCGAAACTCCAAATAAAATGAGTCCTTTAACATAGCCTTCATTTCCACTTTCAAGGCCTGGCAGATTTATTTATTACTTGTTCAATTTGGTTGAGTTTTGAACAAATATTATATGCTTCAAGATAAAATAGCCAAGAAGTTTCATTATTTTACAGTCATACAACTTTCGGTTGTAATGGTTATTATATGTATATAATATCTATATATTGATAATATCTACTTAGGCATCTGAGAATGAGCTTTATTTAATTTAAAAAACAGAATTAAATATTTGCTATATTCCCTCAAATTTATGTGCTATCATAAACTTTTTTATCTTATTACTTCGATGTAAATCAATATTGTTTGTCAATTATTTATCAAATATAACTCTTTTGGGAAAGTTTATTAACTATACACAAATACGACTTAGAATAATGCTACAGTAAGGCATCTGCTCTTTTATAAAAGTTGTCTGATTTTTATATTATTTTTTTATTCAGTTTTTTTGTCTGCATTCCAACATCATTTTAAATCTCATGGGCTACAGAAAAGGCGCCGAATTCATTTCAAAAGAAATGGGAGAGGGACAAAAAGTGCTGTACGTCTGACATTTCCTATGTGAATCGGAAGTTAAATTCTATAACTGGAACTACCTATTGACAATTATTAATAGTAGTTCCAGTTATATATTTGATTATAATCTGTATTTCGGCAAATAAGTTGTATTTAACGAATACTGCTACCGATTACATGATATTATCAATCTTTTGTATTAGATTTTTATCAAATAAATATTTCTCGAAAAGCAAATTGCATGAAAGGAATCATAATGGTTAAGTTTTTTATTTATTTTTCACATACAAAATTTTCTAATTGACTATTTAAAAGATAGTGAGGAAAGACAGTGTCCTATAATGTATTTAAGCCAAATTACACTATGTAACAAAATTAAGGTCTTTGTTTGCCCCTGGGCTGAAATTTCTAAATTGAGTCCATTTTTTACGTAGATTCCAAAATGCCACTCAAAATATCGTCCGAAAAAAAGGTTTGGACTTTATGGCCTTTTTTTGAAAATCAAGATTTCATCATTTCTAATGGTTCAGGCCCAGTTATCTTCGTGCAAAGTAAGAATAACCACAAATGTCAGTGATATTTATTTTCTACTATATCTCTGCATTTCAAATCAGTTTTTATAATTTATATATCTTTTGTACAATTCGAAATAACCGGCTTTATATTTCAAAAGTTGACCATATTTTAGTTTTCTATTTAAGCGGCTATATTTTTTTGTTTCGCGTCTATTGACTATAATCAATATGTATATATTTTTGGTATATGTCCATACATTTCAGAACTGTTTTTATAATTTCGATATTTGGCATGAAAGTAAAGAAAAGATCAATTTAGTAGGACGAAGCAAACAAAGACCTTAATTTTGTTACGTAGTGTAGTTCGTCCTACTAAATTGATCTTTTCTTTACTTTCATGCCAGATATCGAAATTATAAAAACTGTTCTGAAATGTATGGACATATACCAAAATATATTACATATTGATTATAGTCAATAGACGCGAAACAAAAAAATATAGCCGCTTGAATAGAACACTAAAATATGGTCAACTTTTTGAAATATAAAGCCGGTTATTTCGAATTGTACAAAAGATATATAATTATAAAAACTGATTTGAAATGCAGAGATATAGTAGAAAAATAAATACTACTGACATTTGGTGTTATTCTTACTTTGCACGAAGATAACTGGGCCTGAACCATTATAAATGATGAAAATCCTGATTTTCAAAAAAAGGCCATAAAGTCCAAACCTTTTTTCAGACGATATTTTGAGTGGCATTTTTGGAATCTACGTAAAAATTGGGACTCAATTTAGAAATTTCAGCCCAGGGGCAAAATCCTGTTACATAGTGTTATATTTAGGGAAGAAAAATTATATATCTCTGACTAGTATTTTTATAAAAATTATTATTAAATATCTTCTATGGTATGGATTTAGATTTCCTATTTGGGAAATTAAGTTTATTGTCACCTAGTATCTTTAAAAATGCTTTTAAAAATGTAACATATATCAACTGATTTCTTTAAAACTTACCATCCAAAACAATAGATCAAGGTTGACGTGAAGATCAAGTTTTTGAGGGAGGTACTTGTATCTAAAATTTGGATAGGTATATTCCTTTTCTTTTCTATTTTGACCCCCACGATGTCGCTAATTCTGCAGTTGTTCACAAGTTCAGCAGTAACTTGTTTCATAAAAATAGAAGAGGATTTCATGGCATTATCAGTGTCGTTTTGAATTTAGGGAAGAGTTTTTTTGTGGATTGCAATAAATTTGTACAGTCTTTTTGATGATGTCGACAAGCGAGGCTGGTTCTTTTATCCAGATGTATGACAATAAATTTTGAGAATCCAGTTAGAAATTTCAAGGTTTTCTTGCTTAGAATATATTTTAATGTAATATCGATCATTCTGGGGTCGGAGGATGGATCAGGTCTATAATAAGCTGTCTTAATATGACGTAGTAATGATGGAGATAACAATAATTACCAAGTCATATCTTGATTATCTCTTTCCAGAACTCCAAGAAACTGAATCCCTGAGACAGAAACCCCGTTGCATTCTTTTTTTACATCCGATAGTCAGAGTGACAATATTAATCGGCAGATATGATGAAACAAAATGATTTTTTCCCTTGAGTATGAAGATCTCCTTTATCCAATTAATATTAATAGGTGGAATAGGAGGAGTCCATTCAAAGGATTCGTTATTGACATGATGAACAGACAAATTGTATTTCTAAGGATGAATTTTTTCTCTCTAAATTGATAATCACTCTTCAACAGTCACGAGAGAATTGATACTTAATGGCATAATGCCAACTAGTTTTTTTACTTATTCCGGTGCCCCTGGCAACAGATGTAGAAGGGAATACATCAAACAAAATGAATCATTATTGTACTATACACAATTTACATTTTTTGTGCATAACGTTATGCTGAACCATATTGGTGTTTAATTACTTATTATTAGATAATTGTTTTGATATTTCAATTATAAACTATTGGAATATCAAATTTAATCATTTTTCGATGGAACTGTATTCTTGAGGAACTTCACAAGCATTTGGCTTACATCGAACCTAGTATCATTTAGATGAGGCTGATCAATACTAACCTTCCTCTCTCGTGAGTCAAACCTGAACCCTCGACACTAAGCTAACGCGATCCTTAGGGATAACAGGTAATAGAGCCCATCAGTGGTTTATTTAAGACCCAAATATGACATTTTGGACCCCAGGACCAATAGACGTAATCTCTGGTTACATATTCTTACTGTTACATATTTGCTTGGAGTTGACGGCAACTTTTGGTTGCTATTGCTTAGTAAGCATGTTATTTGAATGAATAATAAAATAATAATCCATGAAACCTTAACTATGTCCACAAGGAAAATGTAAAACGTAAAATGTGTAGTTCGTCACAAAGAAATCACATAAATGCTATTGGAACTTATGTTGATATTGCTTACTATGAAGGGATAAAATAACTGCAATTTTTACATTTAGGTATTTCAGGGTTTCAACATTAATTATATAAAAGGGTTAGGATTTTTATAGAATTGATGGAAGGAAGAAAAAAATGGGAGATATAAAAAGTTGGCAATATGAGATAAGACATTACTTCACTTTTATCTAACACCAACTAAGAGTCAAAAATTACTCTTAGTGTCATTTATCTAATAGCATTGAAGAAACTCGAAATTCACTCTTCCAACATTAGCTTTTATTACTAAATTAAGCAGTTCCTTGCATTAAAAAAATGTTAAACGTTTGATGTTACAGACACCTCATCAAGAGGCAGTATAACACCTGTGTGAAACCATCAAACAACTTATTAGGCGTATCACTGGACATAGACCATTTCTTTCCAATATAAGTAAAGGGAAGAAAATAAGCTCGACGGAGAAGAACCACAAATTGTAAACCACCCTATAATCAGATATTCTGCCTTATCTCACGAGATGCATTTAGTTTCTCAAGAAAAGGAGGGAAAATAATAAATAATAAAATAATGATCTGTTAAGGAAAGAAATATATTTGTGTAAAAATTGTAAATAGAAGTCAGTACCATTTATATGCATCTTTATTATTTTCCCCACTGTGTTACAGATACCCCACATTGTGTTCGTTTTCTTAACTTTGATATCATGTGTGTAGGTATATCTACTGAAGACGGAAATAATAAACTTAAATAAAAAAGTATGTAGGACAAATATAGTAATAATTAATTATACATATATGAAATAAATAATCCTTTAAATTTGGAATCACGCCCCACCAATGAGGCTTACGGGCACTTAGACTCCCAAATTTCGGAACCTATTAATGATTAAGAATTCATACACAATTCTCGAGAATCATAAGTATAATAACTGATCAGCAGCAATAACTAATCAAAAGGTTTTTAAAATTAAAAGTTAATAAAATACATCCATGAAATTAAATTGATTTAATTTTGCGGTAAGTAGGATACATCAATTAATATTTTTTAGTTATTGATTGTGTCGTAATGTCTTTATCAAAACCTTACTTTAAATGTTTTAGATAAAGTAACTTTAATAATACAAATAATTTAAGAGAGTTATAAACCCCACAGAAACTAAAATTGCATTTTATAATAAAACAAACACTCTTGTGTGAAGCATATTTCTTTAAAAAAATGCTATATATATTTTTGATGTATTTTAGATTAATTATTATTAAGTTTTATATTGTAAACATGCTGTATTCTTTTGTTAGTAAATGTTTTATAAATAAATAAACTCTTTGGTCAAATAAATAGTCAATATGAAAAATGAGTCATTATCCAAAAAACTCAATAGTTTCATCTTTAAATGTTAGAAAATCTAACTACTAGTCCCAGATTTTACACTACAGTTTTTATTGAAAATGTATGAAGCCTCGCAAAAAATAATTCGTAAATCCAACACATATTTTTAATTTAACTTGTAGCAACAGAAATTTTACATGGATATATGAAAAAATATATTGAAAGATTTATTAATTTTCTCATTATTTATAAAAAGTATTAAACCGCTACATTTAACTACCGGGTAGGGCACAAAAAAAATATTTGGATCCTGAACTTCATTAAGATATATTTTGACAACAAGAGGTACTAGCTGTACCTAGCTATCGTTAGAAGTAATTTGGAAGACCCTTCTTCTTTATATTATATAATCTTTAGACAAAGCATCCCATTACTAGCTGACAGTGACCTTGTGAATGTTGACATTTGGGAGGCGGACAGTGTACACCAAAGACTCAAGGTGCCCCTAGATTGAAACCAGCTGCTTATTTGGCCAGCCTGATTTTTTTTCGTAATAGAAAACCTCTAACTAATAATTGTATTTACTCGCTTTGATTATATTGGCATACATAAAAATTATAAACAAGTCCACTAGACAAAGGATTTGCTTGCATTAGGTTATACTGATCAATAGGACCTTATTTAGCTGTTATAATGAGTATGAAGAATAAAACTTTAAATTTAGCATAATTAATATGAAGTTGTATATATCTCTTTAATAACATTATTGCAAATAGTGTAGTTATACTCAATATAAACATTTGTATTCCAGTTAGGTATATATTTAATCATTTGTGTCTTATTTCTTCATAATTTGACCTTATCTCATTTTGATAGCCTTTATGTACATAAAGTTACTTTTAAAAATTAAGTGCCATAAATCTAATTATTGAATTGACTAATAATTGTAAATGTTATATTACTGTTTGATTAAGGACTTAATAGCAAAATTATCCGAAGTATTTGTTTGGTCTCCGTTGTTGAAGGGGGAGGGGGGGGGGACAGCAAAAGAAAAATTTAAGAGAGACTCCTTATCTCTATCAAGAAAAATTGAATTGTGACATCACTCATAATTTTTAGGCAGTATTATTACCTCCACCGAAGGAGGTATTGTTTTCACTGGCGTTGGTTGGTTGGTTTGTTTGTCACAATTCAATTTTCTTGATAGAGATATGGAGTCTCTCTTAATTTTTTTCTTTTGCTGTCCCCCCCCCTCCCCCCTCAACGGATAATTTGTTCAATTATCTATATAAAATACAACCAAACATTGTATTATTCTTTGTAATGTATGAAATCGTCATTGGTACATAGTGTACAAATTTGTGATTTAGAAAAAAAAAATCTTAATGCTTGAGATGAAAATACTAAAAGAACTTTCGAAGTAAAATTGAAACTTTTCACTTATCTTGTACTATATTCTTTGTATCTTTATTTAGATAATTGAACAAAGTACCCTTTGTAATTCATAGAGATATAAAGATATAGAGAGCTGATACCCTTCAATAGCAGAGAAAACAGCATCCTGTTATTTCTGTGTGTCCAAAACAAACAAAGTAATTTGATCTACGTCATCGTAAGTTGATATTAATTGGATCGAAGTAGATTATATATTTATTCATAACAAAATGCTTGAAGTATGGTGATCCTGTACATCGGCCCCAGTGCCTTTTGAAAGGTTTTGTGAGGGAAAAAATACAGAAGACCAACAGTATTATGATATTTTTATTTTTGAATATTGACTAAACAGCATGTGAATTAAGATAATTTTGTTAATAATCGGGTTTTTAATACTCTACATTCTATGGACACGTGTTGGTTATCACGCCTAATGACCGTTTTACATGAAAAAAAACAGGTTTGCCTTTTTATTTGCAAGTTCCTTAAATAATTTGATAACAATATTGGAATACAATTTTCCAAATCACAGTAGCTCTCTATGAAATAAAATTATTTTTGACACTTGTAAATAATTATATGTAAATAAAAGGCAAACCTATTTTTTTTCTTCGTAACAAATCACAATAATATTTAATGCAACCTCAATGAATCACCTAAAAGTAGTTACTTAATATGATCAATACTTCGTCCTACTAAATTGATCTTTTCTTTACTTTCATGCCAGATATCGAAATTATAAAAACTGCTCCGAAATGTATTGACATATACCAAAAATATATTATATTTTGATTATAGTCAATAGACTCGAAACCAAAAAAATATAGCCGCTTAAATAGAACACTAAAAAATGATCAACTTTTTGAAATATAGAGCCTATTTTTTCGAATAGTACGAAAGATATTGAAATTATAAAAACTGATTTGAAATGCATTGACATACTAAAAAAATAAATACTACTGACTTTTGTGGTTATTTTTACTTTGCACGAAGATAACTGGGCCTGAACCATTAGAAATGATGAAAATCCTGATTTTCAAAAAAAAGGCCATAAAGTCCAAATCTTTTTTGGACGATATTTTGAGTGGCACTTTTGGAATCTACGTAAAAAATGGGGCTCAAATTAGAAATTGCATCCCAGGGGCAAAATCCTGTTGCATAGTGTAATCGTTCTATATACACTACGTTATATGGACACGTGTTGGTCATCGCGCCTAATGACCGTTTTACATGGGGCTGAGGCACGCTGAGCCCAGGCGGCCACTAGGTCCCAGCCTAGGGCTGGAACCTACGCAGCCCACCTTTGGGCCCAACGGCCTCAACCCCATGCAAAACGATCATTAGACTGTGATTGCCCTATACGTACACTACGCTCTACCTATATAAAAAGGGCCACTTCCTAACCCTATCTTCCTCAGAAGAAAGCAAAAAAGTAAAGCATTTATTACTATTGGACCCCCTGCGTGTTTTCGCGTTTTTTCACTCACGCAACCCTACATATCAAAATGTGGAGGAATATGTACAGTAATGCCGAGGTGGTAAATGCCGAGGTGTTTTCTATTTTGAAGGAGGAGACTTGATACGTATTACCTTCTTGTGCCTGGAGTCCCTTATTCCACAGGATTCCTGGACAAGGGGAACTCCCTCCCTCATCTCTCGGCCGGACTGACCTATTCTTATTGTGAGTTGTTTAATGACCTCCTTGTCACTGCTGGTTCACGAGGCTTGTTTTCTAATCAGAATCATTCTTTTAGCATATTGACTTGACGCTTGCCGAAAATGACTGAGGACAGTGCAATTCAGAATTCATCTGGGAGGAGTGAATCAGTACATCAAGACAGTCCTCGCTGGGGAGGCACGTGCAATCAGAGTGAGGATAATCCACTGTTAGGCACGGATTGAGACTCATCCACGGATCATGTAGCCAACGACGTTGAATGCCTAAAAGACGACCATTCCTTACTTCTTTGCTAATATCAAGATATGGTTCTTCATTCAAAACGGAGAGCAAGCAACAGGACTGACTTCTTTTTTAGGAAAAAATCATCATCTTTCGTATAAACGGACTTGTTCTTATTGTAAAATATTCAATGGCATTCTCAACACTAATATTCCTTAAGACATATTATATTAAATACTTTATTTGTTTTTCAGCATAGCTGAGGCTCTACCTATCGTCAATGAGCATATATCATAGAGTGGCTTGACTAAATTAGGAACTGACGAGTAATCAAGGACACCGGAGAGCTATATCTTTCTTCAGATGTCTCAAACCGCCACGCCAAGGGGCAGAAAGTGACGGACTTTAATATGCATAGGCAGTTCGGGGCATTCTGTAGATGAAATGAATTCACCTAACGTAGTTGTAGACAGGAGAAAGAGAGAGTGAGAGCTTCTGATCACAAATAAATTATAGCTCTAAGTTCATACACTCTCTTTGACCATGTATTTATTTAATAATAACGCAAACACACGTATACAAGAAATAGTACAAATATAAACAATGTGTAATTAAGCATTACAAAACATGAATACCTGGATGATAAATAATTTAAATTGGAATAGAAATAAGTAATGTTATTACGTAAATTCCGACATGTTCAGAGCAAACTAACTCCGCGCCATCTGGCGGGAATTAATGTAAAGAGTTTGCTACAATTCCTTGGCTGTTCTGGAATAAAAAATGAAAGATCCGAGAAAAGTCACAGACATTTTGTTTACTTCCGTTCCGTATAAGATAACGTGTCGTATCTTTTAAGAGCTTTTAGATCTTATTGGGATCTCTATTGTGTAATATCTTCATCGAATTTATTAGTGCATGACGGAACCTCTTCAATGGTGTAGCGTACCCCTTTACCCTAATCGATTTTTCGTGTGTTTTATGTATATCTTTTCTTATAAGATATTTTAGCTTCAAGTAGGGGAAATTTAAATTGTTGAAATAAATTAAAACACTCCTAACTGTAAAATTGCCTTTATTTATTTAAAAACATTTAGTTTCCGCAAATAGTATTCAATTAGACCTTCAAGACAGTTGATTTATATTGAATCTAAAACTTAATATGGACTGATGATACTTAGTATAAAATATATCTTACAACTTCTTCTAAGTTATACTTATATACACTATCAGCCAATATGTCAAATATAAGTTTTACTCCATAGAATCAAATATACTTAAAAAATTATTCGATCAGGGTGAGTATGATTGTGTTGTGGAAGCAAGTTCGTCACCTAATAATCATAAAATATAGCAGAGAGGCAGAAAATATTTTATATTTAACAAAAATAACTACTGATTTGAGTATATACAATGTTTCTAATAGCTGTTGAAATTATACATTTTTACAATAAATAGTTTATGCTAACTAATTTTACAGTAACCTATTGTTTGGTCTTTCAAAATATTAATGACCATATACCAATTATTGATGTTGAAATTGAATGAGAATAGTAAGAATGTTTCGCTCCCTTGTTCCTTGAATATCCTTACTTTCTTTTTTTTCCTAAATGGAGCAGTCTTATACTTATATAACATTTTGAAATCTCTTTAATGATTGACAATAAATGGTTGGATTCCGATGAGGAATCAAAAATATGGTCATTAAGATTTTGAACGACCTAACTATCTTTTTTAATACAATTTTTTTTTACAGCCATAGATATTTAAAATTAAGTTAGTTTCTTTTGGCAGTCTATTATTGCATAAATTAATTAATCTTTTTAAAAAACTTTTCACTCTCTTGACACTCATATTTTACATCTTACGAGAAATTTTTTAAAGATCTCTGATCCTCCATTTATGGTCATGAGGCATCCCAGTATGCTCAGCATTATTCCTAGTCTTGCAAGACTGATTAAAGATGGCAACTATAGAGGTGCAATTATACGCCACGCAAGAAGGCATTATGAATCTAGACATAGGAAAAATCATAATTAAGATATACAATATAATTATTTATTTTACAACAAACCTCTACAGAGTATAATGGAATGATAATTCGTTTTACAAGTAAGAAAGAAATATAATATAAAGTCTTTATATATCTAAATGAAAGACATATAAAGACAACAATAAAATTAGTTATGAAAGGTATTGTGATTAACGTCTTTTTAGAAGTTTTTTTACGGTCACAATGACGTATTTCTCTGAAAGATCCAATCAGCTCTCTATATCTTAATATCTCTATGGTTTTTTTATATACTCAACATATCGTAAAATAAGTTATTTGCTCCCAAGACCTCTTAAATTTCAATAAAAATTTGTTATTTTTATATATTAAATCGTTAGTAGCATCACTTAGATTTGCTTATTAATTTAGGTAAAAAGACACATTCAAATTTAAACAAATTGTGATTTAAAAAGTCTATGTCTGTAAGAAAAGTTGACCTAAAGTTTGTTGACCAATTTAATTGAATAGCCAAATAATAGGAATATATTGAATTGTCACTAAAACAGTTTTATAACTTTTTCATCGAGCTCAAGGTAAAAGTGTTTGACCAATTATATTTTTAAAATTGAAAGCATTCTTTTATTCTGCTCAAAAATACTCTAAGGTTTGTGCAAGGCTATACGATCCGTCAAAACTAATTTAGCTAAGTGCATCAAAAAACTGCAAACTAAGTAAAAAAAGGCTTGAAAAATCAAAAAGTATATATGTATTTTTTGATGAAATTAAAACAATTGTTATATATTGTTAAAACCATGGTACAAAAAGATTTTAAAACACTTTTGCTTCATCACCTCTACTATCGTGTCCTTTGTCCATCGTTAAATATCTCACAGATCAATGAGGTCTTCTACAATATCACAGTGGAATGAGGATTTACTTTGAACCATTTTTACATGGTCTTCCAGACAAAATATGGGAAAAACTTGACATTTTAATTATTTCATGAGCCTTTAAGAAAGACGACAAGTTTAGATACAAGAATCAGAGCTAAAACTCGGCTAATAGTCAGATGCAAGTTGTGTTTAATAATATTCCGTAGATTTTTAAAAATGTAATACCTGTAGGCGGTATCGGTATTCGGTATATTATATATATATATATATATATGTATATATATATACACAGGGGCAATCGAGAAACCATCTACGTGAGATGGGTGCATTTATTTTTGTGAGATATCAAAATTCAGATTAAAATGTACCGTTACCGATTGGCAAAAATCATGTGAACGGTAGCAGTATTCGGTAGATTTTTAACAGTTTCAAAATAATCGGTAGCGGTAAAAAATCTATCGATTATCAATTGATAGTCCCAGCTTTTACAAGAACTAATGATTGGAGGTCAATCCATGTAAGTGATTTTGCCTTGATTAAGAATGGCCTCATTTATTTCAATTATTGACGGCTTGAATCTAAAACACGGTTCATATGATATCAACTTATTCCTCGGTGCCTCACTGAAAAAGGCATTCTTGAGAGTCCTGTCAGTGGCCACTGCGCTGAAGACGGTTGCAGAAGCGCCTATTTTTCAAAGAATGGAGATGTTTTAGTGGTATCAGGAGTGATGATGTGCTGGTTTTGTTTGTTGGCCTGAACATCTGGAAAGAAATTTCATTTCACTCACTCAAATGAATATTTTTGAAACTCCCTTCGTTTTCAAAAAGAAAGCTACCTCGATCAGCGTATTTCAATACTTCCAGACATTTTCATCCCTTTATGGATAGTTTTTCAGTGGTCCGGTCAAATTTTGCTGCAGATCAAGTTTTACAGTTTCTTTTTTATTTACAAAAATAATTAAATTCATTTTTATACTTCCATATCAGTATAAATTTATCTAATAAGTCCCATCGATGAGGAAGATTAGGAAAGAAATCGTCGGTATTAAAAAACCACACGAACATTTTATATATTTAAAAAGCCACATATTAAAATGGATATTCAGGAAATAACATGTATCATAGTTATTCTTATCATACAAATGAATAACTATTTAATAACTTAATTTATCTGAAAATAAACTAATTTCCCTAGTATTCTAAAGGCCTACATTCTATTCGGACCATACAAATTGAAAAAAAGTTCCCCCTCTAGTCATAAAGCTTTAAACGCAGCATTAAGCAACATCAAATAATTAATTGCTAAGCAACTAACGGCAAACTCTTATGGGGAAGCTGAGGACCTGAGAGCGATCATCCTTGGAGCAGCGGCTCGTTACGAGGCGCTCTATGTTAAAATTCCTGACCCTGGATCTCCTTCTTGGAAATGGGCGGGAGATATTGTACGATTTGTGCCATCTCGCTCAGGAGTATACCTGAAAGCTCTGAAGAGGATTTTAAGACGTCATCGGGATTTTTTAAAGAATAAATAAACGCTGTTTCGTCCATGTATATAAGGTTATAATCTCTTGACAGTAAATATTTTCTACAATGTTCATTCATGTTATTTATTTTAACGCAACTGTCGAGAGTATTTTTTATTTATTTATTAGTTGTCTTGTATTTTAGTGTAGTTAATATTTTACACTGTCTTATAATATTTGATAGCCAAATAAAAAAAATTATAACCGTAAAAAAAAAAACCTATTCAAATGATTACGAAAAAGTAAGGAAATGATTATTTTAACACAAGTAAAAATTATATATATTAGTTTATACGCATTAGTTATCTAGAACGTTTAATAATGTATTACAATAGAAATAAACCAACAAAAATGTGTTACTACTACAGTAATATGAAAATATGTATGTCCACAAATTAAATATTAACAGTTCGGAAGGAAATATTTAACTTGATATTTATTAGCAAACATTTATATTTGTATCTATATTTTTGTGTCATACAGGCTTTAATATATTAAAAAAATTGGATGCATCATACCGTATAGTAAAAACCCTTTAATGAACCGTTAACTATATATATATATATATATATATATATATATATCAGACTTGTTGACGTTCGAGAAAAATTGTCGTTTGTTTGTCGTTCATTTAAAGTTATCGTTCCTCATTCATCGTTCGTATCAATTTTAAGATTGAATCGTTCGTCATTCTGAATGAAACTGACGACGTTTTTTTTAGAAAGAAATGAAAAAAGTACAACACTACTAGTGTATGGAAAGTACTTCTTTTTTTTTTGGCGCCACGGTAAACATTCATGAAGATATTTGAATAAGTACAAACCTGCAAGTTAATGTATGATTTTTTAAACGAACGATATTTTTTTTGTTTGTCAAAGATTCAGCAAGATCAGTTCAGTTATTTGGCAGTATATCCCGGACAAACACACAGACCGACAAATATTTCACTTTTAAATATATACATACTAAACAATAATCAATCAAAAAGGTAAAAAAGGCAAAACTGAATGGCTTTTATCTTTTATCTTCCTTTTTTGAATTTTATGAAAATATCATCTTACTAAAATATATTTTGGAGTGTTGACAAACATTTTTGTACAGTGTAGTTAAAGTTAGTGATTAGTGTACATAACATATATTGTTCTTTTGTACATCTCATTCTTATTTTTTTTTAATCACACAAGTGAATCTTAACCAGTTGAAACGATCAAAAACCAGATTTTAGATACATGCAATATAGACCAAACCGAATTGCAGACTGCCTTTTAACTTACATTTTCACATTATATTCTAGTCCGATGAATTGCAATTGCGTCCTTTTGAATATGAATAAGCATTATAGCATCAATAAAGTTAGTCTATTGAGCCTTGGATTTTTAATGAGGTTGATCAGTATTACCCTCTCGAAAGTCGAACCTGTGCCCTCAACAATGAAAGTCGAGCAAGCACCATTTTGTTTGCTTTATATTTGTAAGCTTTTTAAATATTTCTTTGCGATATTTACCCCAAGACATCAAAAGAGCTCAGACAAAAGTCAAATTTGAACATAATATGTCATTAATGGTAATCTATAATTGTTGCAAATCACAAGATACAGGGGTGTGCAGGCGAATCTAGACTAACTTTGAGTACTTGTATCTCAGAAGCCAGTTAGGGTAGAAGCTTAAAAATGTATGAACTGGTTAGTATATCCTATGAGCTTTGTTTAATAACAAAAAGATTGAAAATGTTCTCGGAACTTGAGCGCAGGACGGCCATTATTGTGGCGCTCCTTGCGGCCGTGTGCCCAAGGATATCATCGACTTCTTCAAATTCCCCAAAGCTACTGTTTAAAGCATTGCCAAGTCCTTCAAGGAGTCGGAGGACATCGAGGAAGGATTCCTAACACCGGAAAGAAAGACTCCATACCGATCCCAAGTCAGGAAGAGGAGCGCCGACTTCATTGATCGCCTCCAGACGATGATCAATGACGATCCAAGTGTTCCCATGTCGACACTGGCTGAAAGGCTAAATGTGCACAGGACCACTGTTCTCCATGCCATTCATGAGGACCTGAGGCGCCACAGCTACGTCCGAGAGTCTGTCAGATGCTTTCTGATGCCATGAAGAAGAAGAGGTTGGAGAGATGTGAGTTGTTGATCACGTCATTGAAACACCGAGAAAATCTTCTGTGTTGATGCGAAAACCAACCGTCAGAATGACAGATGGATTGCCAGTGACCCAGATGAGGTCCCTATCATTGGAAGAACCAAGTTCCCGGCCGGAGTTCATGTCTTGGAGGTCATGTCCAGCGAGGGAGACATCATGCCTCCTCACTTCTTTGCCAAGGGCCAAAATGTCAACAAGGAGGTCTACCTGGACGTCATGCAGACTGTGGAGAAGCCCTGGATGACCCAGATTGCTGCTGGTAGACCTTATCTCTACCAGCAAGATGGAGCTCCCGCCCACACGTCCAATTTGGTGCAAAACTGGTGCTTAGAGAATCTCGACATGTTCTGGTCAAAGGAGTTCTGGCCCCCCAAGTAGCCCTGACCTCAACCCCTGCGACTACTACTTGTGGGGCGTCCTTGAGAGGGACACTAACAAGCGTGCTCACAACACTGTGGACTCCTTGAAAGCTGCCATCATCCAGGCAGTGGCCAGCTTGTCCAGGGAACAGGTGGCTCATGCCGTTGGGAGGTTCAGGTACCGTGTGGAGGCTGTTATTGTGAAAGATTGGATTGAATGAACTACTAGAGAAAAGTCATTTAAATTTGTGTGATATGAAAAAAGTCAATTAAAAGGTCTTGTTCTTGGATATGAGTATCTTGTTTCCGTGCTTAAAAAAAGTCTAGATTCGCCTGCACACCCCTGTAGATATGTAAATAACAACATTTACTTGCGGCAACAATTTAATATATTCCAACAGTTGTCTATTCCAAAGGAGAGATGAATCCTTTAAGTTTTTTTCTTTTCTATATTAAACTTATTATGCCTTCCCTTATATAACAATAATCTCCGACAACATTATACATTTGACAATCATATTATCAATTAGGGTAATTTTTGTTGTTATAAAAGACAAGGGGCTTCCTTCAGAGTTTTGCAGTTTCATCTGGCACTCAAGGCAGAGGAAAGGATCCCACCACAAGTTGTTCATACATATCAGTACTTACCTTTATTTGAATTTAACCAAACAACCGGGCTCGACAGATTCAATCAAAATGAGCAGTGGAAGTATCATTTCTGGGCTCTATATGGACGAAAACTATCACAAGTTCTACTCCCCAACGAGCAAGATAACTGATGGCATCCCTGAAGAGCTTAGAGTCATTATCCATGAACACTGGGATCAGTTCGCCCCTGTTAATCCACTCTTGGTCCATTTCTTTGGCATCTTTTATTTTGTTCTTTGTAGCATTAGCATCACAGGTAATCTCCTTGTTATCTACATTTTCCTCAAAGTTAAATCCCTCCGAACTCCTGTAAGTTGTTATGAAAACTTTTATGATTCTACAAACCGTTATACTTTGCTATATTTTAGTCCAATATGTTTGTCGTCAACTTGGCCTTCTCTGACCTCTGCATGATCATAACACAAACCTGCCCAGTGGTCGTGAACGCCTTTATGCAGCGCTATTGGGCCTGGGGAGTATTTGGATGTCGTCTCTATGGATTTCTAGGTGCAATTTTTGGGGTGGAGTCCATTCTCACCATGGTAGTCATTGGCTACGATCGCTACAATGTCATCGTCAAGGGCATGACCGGGACGAAGATGACCCCTTCTCGAGCCATCGTTCTCCTCCTCATACTTTGGGCCTATGCCTTCAGCGTCTCCATTTTCGCACTCCTGGACATCTGGGGAGGCTTTGCATCCGAGGGACTCCTTCTGACCTGCTCCTACGATTACCTCACCGAAGACTGGAACAACTTCTCATACATTATATTCACCGTGTTCTTCCTCTACATCATTCCCCTCGTCATGATCATCTTTTACTACAGTTCCATCGTAAAGGCCGTATGGGCCCATGAACTGGCTCTTAAGAAACAAGCAAAGAAAATGAATGTTGAATCCCTCCGTTCTAACACTGTAAGTATTATTTTATTTTTAGAATAGATCCACCTACTTACCAGAAAATATTTATAATGAAATAGGATTCACAAGCGGATTCAGCTGAGATTAGAATTGCCAAAGTAGCCATTACGAATGTTTCCCTTTGGTTTGGGATCTGGACGCCCTATACGATTGTGGTGTTGAGCGCTGTACTTGGCATGAAAGGCAGCATCACTCCTCTCGCCTCACAATTGCCTTCCTTCCTTGCAAAGACGGCCTCGTGCCTCAATCCCATTGTCTACGCCGTAAGCCACCCCAAGTATCGTGAGGCTCTTATGACGGAGGTTCCCTGTCTTGGGATTCAAGAGGCCTCCGCCTCCAAGGGCGAGGAGCAGAGCGAGAAGCAAACCAACGCTTAACGAAGCATGCTCACAAGAGACCATTGATCACTCCTTGAGTCCACTGTAATATATGCTCACTGTGTTTGTTTTTCTTGTTGGTATTTGCCTAATATATTTTTGTAATAAAACACTTCTTGAGTCTGTATTTTTCCAATTTGGTAAATTATTATTATTTGTATCATAACTCATATTTTGAATATACATTGAATTATCTAAATAAATAAGAAGAAGAATTAAATAAAATCTATATAACATACGGCTCTAATAGATTTTTGAAAATTGATAAATGATGACCGTTGGGACGCATGTCGATTGAGATAGATGTCGCTTGGAATTCTGGTTGCTGCCATGTGATGTATTTCAACTTCAAATATTTTTTCTTGAAATTGATATCAATTAAAAGTAAATTGGCCAAGGTTAGATAAAGTTCTTATATCAGCCCTTATTTATATTTTCCCCATGACAATGGTCTTTATTCTATTCATATAATATGAAAATATAAAATAAAAATAGATACCAAAAAGGGGAGATTTGTGTTAGGTAAAAACAAAAATAAACATTATGTTTTAAAATTCATATACCCCGTAAGACCTTAAAATTCTTTTGGCATTTAAATCTTAAAACGTAGTAAAAGAAGAACACAATACATAATTTTCTTATAGTAAAAACTAAGCTTCTTTTTTATTCTTATAATTCTTAATGGTTATTCTGATGGCATTGGCGTAGTGCGGAGAAGTTGACGGGAAGTATTTGACGAGTTCGGACCGCTTTATCCCAAGATCCTCCACCGAAACTTGGAATCTTTAAAGCAAAAGCTGTGTACTGAACTACCGCCGATATTAGGATTGCTCGGAGTTTGCTGTTTCCGATTATCTCCTCTCCAGTTAGCTTCAGGGATATATAGGCTTTGTAATTACTTATTGTAGCCCTGATTGCTCTTTCTTCGCTGGTCAAGTTCGATCTCAATGGAAAACCGAAAAAGATCTACGCTCCCAGAAATTCCTCCTCAAAGTCCACAATGTTCGATGCATTTATTTGTAGGAATTCTTTATTTTTTGTGTCAATAGGGTTTGATAAAATTGCATCCGACTGGATATAAATAAGCATTATAGCATTAAGATTAGTCTATCGAACCAAGGGTCATAATTTTCAAAAGCAGGACAGTCGTAAAAAGCGTGCTTAATATCGTTGTATAGTTGTCCACAATCTTTGCAACTGTTTCTGAAACTGATTAAAATGGCATATATTTGCAGCTGAGAAGTAAACTTCTTGCCTTCATTTATTCCCCTTCAGGAATGTAAGATCCTTTTCTTCCACTCTTAAAGAAGATTTAAAAAATCATAAATTTTTAAGTAGCATTCAAATCATAATTTGATACTTTGTCCGTTTGAGGAAATTTTACGCATTAAAGAGCCAGGGGAATATGACATTTTGCCCCCCTCTGAACTGGAAAATAAAATCTTCCGGATACAAAAGCTGACTGTTTTGTTATATCAGAGTATATGAGTGAGTTTTCTCCGAAGGCAACCTCCCCTAACTTTTCAGACTAATGAAGGTTTTTGAAGAAATATTTTACCCCCAGTTTTCAGCAGATTATATCAATAGTCGAAATAGAATCAAAATAGTTTTTTTCATACTATCCTTTGGACCATTGAATGTTTTGCAATATACTTGTTGGATAGTTCGCTACCAAACATTAGTCGAACAAATATAATAGAGTCTATCACATAACCCCGCCACTCTTTTGGTGGCTTTGAATATGTATCTTGTATAAATCTTTGGTAACACGTTCCGCAGCAAAACCAGCCCTCCTCCTAGCTCAGATATTTTCCTTTGTAAAGTGAGCAAATATCTATGATCAAACAGAACTTTTTGCCATTGGCTGTCCTCTTCCAGGAGGCGCTTACCAACAGTCGGCAGGGCAGTTGCAACATATATCATTGTGTTTATAATCGATATTATTTTTTTTTAAATTCATCTAGAATGATTGTGCTTCTAATATTCTAAAATATTATCTTGAATCACGATTGCAGCGTGGAGATCTGTGGAGCCTAGGCTTCAGTTCCTCTACAACTTTATTCTCTTACGACCTTCAAAAACCAGTTACATTTCCCTGTGAGAGACACAGATTGAATCGGAGTCAATTATTAACGTCCCGAATGTTAGAGAGCTCCATCCGGAATCTTGCAAACTCTAAGAACTCTCTTTCAGGTCCAAACTTGGAGCTCTACAAAGGAAGAAGGGCTAATACTCATTGCGAAAATCCTCCTCCGAGCTACCGCCCACTCTCAATAGCAACCACCTTCGACTTTATTTATTTATTAGTAAAAGTATATGATATATATATATATATATATATATATATATATATATATATATATATATGTATATATATATATATACAGAGTGTACCAGCAAAACTTAGAATTTAGTTTAGTTGTCTCTGGCTACCCTGGGGCGAGCTTTAGCAATTTTTTATATTAAAACTTCCTGTTGTACCAGCTACGTAGAGCGCTTGTTAGTAAACATTGTTTTCACTCACTCTTCACTATGAGTCGTTGTAAGGTCTTGACGAAGACTATTTTATTAATGTTTATATACACAAATACAAAGAACTTAGGAGAGGGGATTTGGATGATCCGGTTGACTTATAAGATCTCAAGAAGTATCTTATAAGTCATGACCACACATCTCCCCTCCCATGACGTTTGAGCATACCTATTCAATTATAATCAAAACATAAACAAATGATATAAATAAACATTAACACTAGTGAAAGAGCAAAGTCATCAAAATTAATGTTCGGCATTCTTCCGTATGAATCTTCGATTCCTCACGAGGTCTCCTCGATCCGTTCTAATGACGAACGACCTCCCGCTTCCTCGAACACCGGAGATCCTCCCTCTCGACTTCCATCGCTTGGATCTTGGGTCCTGGAGTGCAACGTCATCACCCATGTTAAGTCTCGGTAACTTCTTACATTTTTTGTTATAATGAAGGGTACTTAAGTCTTTGATTTTTTCCTTTTTGTAACGAGCTTCACTGAAGGTCTTTTCCGTTATTCGCTCGTATGCCGATGATGTTGCGGGAATGGATGTCCTTAGCCGTCTACCGAAGAGCCATTGGGCTGGGCTGAGTCCATTATCTCGAGGTATATTCCGCCACTCAAGAAGACTCTCCTTGAAGGTTTTCCAACTCTCAGATTTGAGCAGGAGATGCTTCATTGACTTGACGTAGGATTCTGCGTGGCCGTTTGATTGAGAGTGATATGGTGATGTCAACTCATGGATGATATTATTATCCTCACAGAACTTCTTAAATTGGGATCGAAATTGAGGGCCCCCATCTGTACGAATAGTATCTGGAAACCCAAATTCCAGGCACCAATCGTAAATAACCGTTATGATCCCCTCCGTAGATGTACGTCGTAGAGGGGAAACTGATGGCCATCCTGTGAATCGATCCACTACGACAATATAGTTTTTTCCGGTACACTGAAATAAATCCACTGGAATTGAAGAAAGTGGACGCGATTAATTTGTACTTTGGAGAGGTTCTTGTGGTTGCGAAGGTTTGTATTCAATACACTTTGAACAAGAATTCACAATGTTTAATATATCGTTATTCATTCCAGGCCAATAATACAGTGCCCTTGCCATTTCTCTTGCTCTTCGTATGCCTTGATGTGAGGAGTGCAGTTTTGTTAATATTGTTCGTCTGAAAGGAACAGGAACTATTATCCTATTAGCATTTAGAAGAAGGAGACCGGACAATTCATCAATGGATAAATTGCTCCATATTTTGACATAAGCCTTTGAAGGATGACATACGGGTAAGTTTTTTATACTAATATCATTAATTAGAGTAGATTTAAGAATTTGATAGTCACCGTCCTCTTTAGCTGCTTTTATTATAGGCTGTAGAGCTGGATCTATGTGCGTTACAGAAAAATTAGCAACAGATATATCGCATTGTTCAGGGGGGTCAAAGACAGGGTTTCGGGAGAGAGCATCAGAGATAAGGTTGGTCTTGCCAGATGTCCATTTTATATCAAACGTGTAACCGGCCAATTTTTCCATGATTCTTTGAAGTCTTGCGTTATCTACAGCGTCTAAGTTTCTTCCATCGAAGATTCCTGTTAAAGGTTTGTGGTCGGTAATGACTGTAAAAGAAATGCCTATTAAATATATTTTACATTTTTTACAGCCCATTGAATAGCCAATGCTTCAAGTTCATAGGTGGCATATCTGGACTCCGTTTCGTTAATGAATCGGGATCCACACTGGACTAGTTTTGAAGTACCATCAGGATGGGATTGAACTAAAGCAAAACCGAGTCCCTTCAATCTTGAGGCATCTGTGAGGAGTGTGGTGGATAACTTTGGATCAAAATGGGACAATACTGGTCCATCAGGAAGAGTGAGTATTTTTTTAACTTCTTTGAAAGCATTTTCGTGTTCATATGACCATACAAAATCGTTATTTTGCTTTAATAATTGACGTAGAGGCTCTGTAATGTGAGCTAGATCAGGAACAAAACTTCCTAATTGGTTTGTTAGTCCCATGAATGAACGAAGATCTGTTTTATTTGTTGGTGTTACGAATTTGCTTATTGCTTCTGTTTTGGTAGGGTCAGGGGCTATTCCATTTGAGCTCACAATGAACCCAGCAAGTCTTATAAGTCATGACCACACAGTCGTGAGAAGAAGAATCGTGAGAGGACTTCTGACCTCCTTTAGGCCAAAGTGGACAAAAAAAGAGATCGTGGAGATTGTTGGCTGCTCTCTGGCTACAGTTTACAATGTTTCAAAGGCTCTAAAAGATGGAAAAGGAACTAGCAGGACTCCAGGCAGTGTATATATATATATATATATAGGGCTATATATATATATATATATATATATATATATATATATATATATATATATATATATATATATGTGTGTGTGGAGATACTGAAATATATTGTGTGTGCTGAAATTGCGTCTTAAGATCTAAGATAAAAAACGATAAGAATAAAAAAATATTATATTTTTTACTACTCATCATTCATATTGTCTTATTATTATTATTATATATATATATTTATATATATATATGTGTGTGTGTGTGTGTGAGTGTGTGTGTGTGCATTTGGTACAAAGGTGATGGCGCAATAAATGATCTATAAGAACTCATATGGATACAAATATTAACCTACAAGTATCCCAGAATCTTTGTAGTAGAATATTCATGGAACAAATCAATGAAAAACGTATATTTAACTTTTGAATATATTGAGATTTTGAAATGAAATAATGAATGAAGAGGTACTCTGAGCACACCAAAAGATATACATATATCCCTATCTTTATTAATATACATTCTTCCGCTTATCTGCGGCAGTACATACCAAACGGTTGAAACTACAATAATGATCCGTCAAAACTCTAATTCCTTAGCTGCAACAGTCTCAACCAACCCAAGAATCGATAAAGTGCAGAAAGCATAAATGTCCTTATCCATGATGTTCTAAAAAAACTCTACAGAGCGGGGGCTTTTGCCAATCCTGCAAGAGTTGGTCATTACCACAGGAACATACTTTTGACCGATCCTCTCCAGCCGTTCAGATTTGCAGCCGAAAAGCAGGGGCATGCTGCAGACCTTAAATTGATTTGTAAAGATAGGTGATTTTGGGAGAATCTGTGCCCGCAGTACATAAAGCGCTACTTGGAGTACAAGAACCTTTCCAGCTCTGTGAAGGGCGGATGCTTCCCGACAGGGCCATTTAGATTAAATTATTCATCAAATAAATTTCCCAGGCACTCTGGCGTTCGTTCCTGGTTTTATTTGAGTCCAATATGAAGTTAAGCTGTAGACAGGGGTCATCGGGGCTTTCGGAGCCGAACTTGGACACGGATGTAAGGCATCTTCACTAAAGTTCATTTCGAAGAATTTCCAACAAAAGGGTTTCCTCTGATAAATGATGCAATCTCGGATCATTACAACTTTCAGTCTATACAGAATGATCTTTGCTGTTTTCTTCAATAAATCATTCCGAAATTAATGTTTATGGGAGTGTCCTCATCATCCTTTGATGTTTTCAAATGCCTCAATAATACTCAGTTTGATTGCTCCATGTATTGGTTAAAGTACAGGATAGTTTCGAGCACGTTGTCTCTAGGGAGTATACATGGTAATTCGTACGCTGAAAGCTATGTTTCTTTTGCAAAGAAAAGACTGAAACGCTAAATCATTTTCTAGTCGAGTGTCCATTTATTTTAAAATTCTCAGTACATTATCAAACATATTTTACAACAAATTTAAATTATTTTATGTCCTAAAGAATTTTCATATTTATATTTGGGTCCACATAGTAATGAAGTCAATGTTATTACAACAAAAACACAGTTAATTTTATATAAATTTCGTTCTACAAGATTAGTCCCCCCACATAATATTGTAAAGTATTTTAGTGATTTTTAAATGTGTCTATGTAATGATGTAAAAAAAATTATAATGTAACCAATTTGATGGAAAAAAAATTGTTGTACTGAGGTACCAAAAAAAATAAAAAATAAAATCATTCCGATCCAAATCAACAGGCTTGCCAAGGAGCCTGGATACGCTAAATCATGGCCAAATTATCTCCATAGCTCATAAACATTTCATAAGACAGAGTTATCCCGATAGTTCTTGAGGCTCCCATTTCTGATCAGTTTAGGAAGAAAAACCGGAATCAGCATCGAAGGGCTCCTTATCTCATTATGTCATCATCATAAAAAAACAATCTCCTCTCCTAGAAGGTGACAGGCATCATAGAAAATTTTCAAGGCGGGTATAGTTCTAACAAGGGTTTTAATTAATATCAAGACATAATGATGATGAGATATAATATTACTAATTGTGACTTATCTACCTCTCTGGTAGATCCTAACACGTAGAGATGCCAAAAATTGAGTGCAAGAGACATTTAATCAACGATAACTCAGGCACTCAGTCATGCCGACCTGATGCTGATCCTTCGGGGAGAGGTATTTTTAAGACTCTTTCTTCGCTGAATAGCGATTTTAAGAGTACTTCATCACAACCAATAAATCAACGTTATTAAATTTTGCAGCACCTCTCAATCTTGAGGCTCTTGGAAGAGATAAATAAAGAATTAAATGAATATATCTATCCATATTTTTCGATCAAACCTCTCATATTGCTGTCTTAGTAGGCACAATTTTCGAAAGAACCCATTAATTTTGGCGCAAACAACAACAGCTAATTGCTTGGTTTTCTTCCTCTACCTACAAGGTTTAAGGACACCATTGATGGTAAATACTTCAGGGATTTTTCCTTGCCAAAATATATGGATTGTGAAAGGACAAAAAAATCATACACTGAGTCACTATGTAATGAAGGTGGTTTGGAGAGGTTGAAAGTAAAACTACGCTTAAACAAGGGAACAAGTTAATATGTTTCATCATCTCTCTGGTTTTGATTGTAATGAAACATTAATTACATTATGGGATGTCTTATTAAGCAAGCAAGTCTTTTTCTTCCTTCATATACCTACTATACATAAATGTCTTTTAGTTGTCAAAGAAGATAAAAGAGGCAACGACCACCAACTTTACTGCTCTTGTAACATATTAGCTAAATAGGTTCATAGATATGCTTGTAAATTTAACCCAAAAACAGATGGCTGTTATTTTGTATGCACCTATTTATCGTGACGCCATAGAAGAAACACTTTATAGTTTTGGCCTGGTCATCTGGCGACTAATCGAAGAGACATTCATCTCTCATTAAATTCTTAATAATATTCTGGTCTTTAATAAATAAAGATTGATTTTAAAAAGATAATTGAATAACATACTTCATCTTGGTCGTCAGAATACATTGATGAATAGAACTTAAAATAAAACCCAAAGATTTTTTTTTGTTAGTTAGAAATGTATTGCTGATTACAATAGTACATACAAACAATAGACACTAAGGTAAAGAACACAACCACACAATGGGGTATCTGTGTTACAACAGCAAAATGAATTCCTTCTTAAATTCTGAAATTATTTACAATAATATTTTTCATTTTTTACATTTAAACTTTTTAGAATTTGGATGTCCGCGTCTTCTTCTTGAGACACTTCATGCCTTTCGAGGAACAGAGCAGGGCATCTGTTAATCAGGTGGTCTGCAGTCTGTGGCTCTTCCTTGCAAAGATCACAGGTTGCACTTATATTTTTCCATTTACTTAGGTGGGAGAGAAATGGTCCATGTCATGTGTAGGCTTGAACAAGTTGTTTCAGGCCTTCACAATGAAGTTTGACAACCTTTGATCTTGGGGTTTTTAACATAAGATGTGTGTGTTTATGTGAAGACTATATTTATATCGATCACACCATCGTTTAAAAAAATAATCAGTTATTATTTTCTTGACATAACTTGGGGGCACACCAACAAATTTTCGGTTGTTGCTTTGTGCGCCACTTTTTGCAAGATAGACTGCAAATTCATTTCCTGTGATGTCATTGTGTCCTCTGCACCATTCAATGTACCTATATGTTTTCCTCGTTCTTACCTCTGCATATGATTTCTTTACACTCACTGACTTCAGCACTTGAGGTAAGTGGATTGAGAAGAGCAGCAATTGCGGATTGGGAATCAGATCGAATTAAAACTTTTTTCAATGTTTTTTTCAATTTTCTGAGATCTTCGACTGCTTGCTTGATGGCAAAAACATCAGCTTGAAATACTGATGGTTCTCTATTCAAAGATACCATTGAGTGATGAATGCAGAGATCACCAATAGTGATTGCCCATTCAGCACCAGTATTACCCTTTTCATCTTTGGATCCATCAGGATTTTCAATTGGAGAATTGTCCATCCAAATAAGGTTGCCTTTTATATAGTCACTTTGTTGATTAATTTTCGCTTCCTTAATTATTTCATCGCAGGAGAAGCGTTTTGGAAGGTTGCCAATACCATCCCAGGTATCTTTTAAGAAATGCCTAGTTCTCTATCGTGATTTTGTTGCTTGTCCTTGTATGAAAAGGTCAAGGGGAATTATGTCAGGAAAAGAATTCATTCCGGCTGTTGGAGTTGATCTTAGTGTGTGGCACATTGATAACAGGGCTTTTCTTTGTATGGAGTTTAATATCTTTATGGTACTTTTCTTGCTATTAATGGAATGTCCCCATATTAAGCATCCATAGGCTATAATTGGCCTGACCATTGCTTCATATAGCCACAGAAATTTGTCAGACATTAAACCCCATTTCTGTCCTATGACTGCCTTAGCCATATTCCATAGTCGACAACATTTGGCAGCTTTTTCTTTCAGGTGGCCCGTCCAAGTAAGTCCTTGGTCAAATAAAATACCCAAGTACCTCTTTTGAGTTGAGAACACCATTTCTTTACCATCCATTTTTAATCGTGGAAAATATTTGGATCTCAACTTGTAGGCTTTTGAGAAAACAATTCAACTAGATATAGTAGCATTAAAGGTTAGACCATTTGTTTTTCCCCAGTCTAGAACTACCTATATTTATTGCTGATGGCATTATATTGATAAGAGTATGAGGATGGTTTCCGTTTGCTAATAAGATGATATCATCCGCGTAGCTTACTGCCTTGATGGTTCCTGTTTTAAATTTGATCATGTTCCATATAATGGGTGAAAGTACACCTCCTTGTGGACTACCACGTGTTGGCCTGATGCATATCTGCTCTCCTTTAAGATCTGCTTTGACTTTCCGCGTGTTGAGAAGATATATATACCATGATATAATACTATTAGGTACTCCTAGTTTTCCATTGCATTGTTTGCTGATTGGTATTGGATGTAATCTAATACACCAGTGCAATCAAAGCTGACTGCTAGTGTACATTGTTGTTGAAATATAGCCTTTTCGATGGTATCCGTTACCTGTGACAGAGCCATTTCGGATGATAGACCCTTAGTGTAGGCATGTTGGGAATATAGCATTGGAATAATATAATAAGATATATTCATCTGAAAAATTCTTTCCAGACCTTTGACAAACAAATTGGAAAGGGTTATTGCTCTGAAGGATTTTGCTGAGCTATAGTCATCTTTGCCAGGCTTGGACAAAAATGTAACCTTCATATCCCTCCAGGAAAAGAATATATCAATAATAAATAAACATAATAGATTATTGGAATGGAGTACCAAATTTTACTTACGTATGTAAACATAAGCCTAAGATAGTTTTTTGTCTGAATTATTATTGGTTGTTTACATAATATTTGAAAATAGCCTTCATATTGGGCTTAATGTTTTGTTCATTAATGGTAAACTCATGACTGAGATGGCCAAACGGCTAAAAAAAGTTGTAGCAGAAACTATCCTAATCGGCAAACGTTTCGTTGTTGGCCAAAATATTAACTGCTTTTATTCTCTGAAAAATGAGGGAGTGTATTAGTACAGTCGAGGTGTACTCGACTCTTAATGTTCAGGGCACAGGTTCGATCTGTATAGATCAACCTGGTTGAAAAAATCCTAGGTTTAATGGACTAATTTTAACACTTTAACGCTTATTCACATCCACACTGATGTAATTCCATACAGCCAAATAGGCAATTCTATTGTTACATGAAAGTAAATTCAAATACTTCATATCTTTATCCTATCATCGATTTTATCAACAAAAAAAAGGGTAGTCAATATATTGGATAAAAGCTATATAATCAAATATTTATATCACAAAATGATTTATTTCAATATAAAGAAATCAGAACAACATTTTATTATATTTAAATAAATATTTCGTTTTGGAAATGACTGATATTTTTTCTGTCCTTTAAGTAGGGCAAATTGAAAAACATGACAAATTCAATTTGAAATAAAGCTAGCCTTCATATAAAAGATCCTATGAAAGAATGCAAACTGTTGAATAAAAACATCTATATTTCATTAAAGAATCAAATACAGAAATTATTTATACAGTCAAAAGTTTTCAGGAACTACGTCTTTATTCTTCAATGGTCCGTCCAGATATATCTTGGATCCATTTCAAGTAGGAAGTGACTCGAGCATATCCCTCGGGCTTTCCATCATCGCAAGTCAATCCTCCAACAAAATCTGCCACACCGATTTGCAAGTACTTGTTATTTCCAACGGGAAGGTTCATGGGACCGCCGGAATCACCCTATAAAATAAAATAAAAGTATAATTTATTACAATTTATGAAAATGTAAATTAATTAATTGTTGAAAGTATTTTGAATTCGAAGTATAAAACTATGGTACTTAATCATTAAGACTCGAAAACATGTCTGTTTAAGACCTTGTTTTTAAATTCTATCCGACCTCACTCTTTTTCGAAGTATTCAACAAAGACCTTACTTACACTGCAGACTCCTGTGTGGTCTGATGAGTCGATGCACATGAGGTTCTCGTTGATAATGGATCCGTAGTTTGAGCACAAATGGTGTTTTCGATAATGTTAATATCTTCAACATAGTACAACTGAGGGACGCTCACGGGATTAGGTCTTCCCTTAATGAGTCCCCAACCTGTCAAGGTAACATTCTCGTTCACAAAGTCATTGGCAGCGTCAGAGAACTTTGGCAAGCATGTGGGGCGCACGTATTCTGGAAAGAAGAGACATAATTAACTCTTTTTATGAAGAATTACTTGAATAGGGTAATTGATTGATGGGTTACAAAAATAATAATACGAAGAAAAGGTTGTGTCACTTGAATATTTTAAAGTTTAAAAAGAGATATTATTTATATTAATCAATCATAAATAAAGAATTAGATTACCTTATAAACATATAATCCAAATAAAAACACTTCGTCTCTCTTTCTTGAACATGCTTTAATGACGAAAATATCCATAGTCTAATACGAGATTAGGCTTTGGTTTTGTAGGTTTTTATTTTTGAGCCATAAAAATAAAAATAAAAATTACAATAATTTACTCTCATTTTGACGGTAAAAACTGATGAATAGAAGATCATTCTAAAATATTTAAGTTTCAAATTATTTTATTTGCATACTTTTAATTTAAAAATATATATTTTGTAATTCTTGACATATTTTCTCGTTCTCTTACCATTAAACTCTAAGTCCTCGTCGAGCTCGATGAGAGCGATGTCGTCATGGTATTCGAGGCCAGAGTTAACAAAGTCAGGATGGCCTATTCCCTTTGAGCCCTTTACAAATTGGCGATGAGGCTCTTCGTCAAGGCTGTAATCATGGGAACCAGCGAGGACCTCGAATCTCTTGAATCCCTGCACGCAGTGGGCAGCCGTGAGGATGAATCGCTTGTTGACAATGGAGCCGGTACAGCGCCCTGAGCCAAGGAAGGACTTCATCTTAATGGCTACTACCCAGGGAAACTGATTGGGGCTCGTCTCCTGACCACCAATGATGCGACCAGACTCAGAGGAAGGCACATTTTCAATGCCGCAAATGTCCTCATACTCAGCAAAGACTGCGCTCTAAAAAGGTTTGTTTTTAGCGGACTTTATTTATATGATTTAGCGATGGGAGCCTGTTTTGCATTGGGCACAAATTTAATCACTTTAGAAAAAACTTACCAAGACACCGATGGATAGAATAGCGAGAAACCAGCCCTTCATTTTGATTGTTTTTTTAAGAAGAATGACTTGATGAGAGAAGTTTCGCCTGACTTTTATATCAATCTAATTTTATATCTAATCAGTATTTGCATTCGAAATCAGAAGATAGTGACATGGAGTTTGCTTTTTGTTTTGTTTGTTTGAACGAGATAATTTGTTGAAAATACACATATTGTATACATAATTGAACCTTTTAATATTAAGGACCAAGACATGTGCTCTCAATTTATATTGCCGGAGGTATTCGTCATGAGTGTTAAAATATGGTAAAGAAATCAAGATGCCATCCAGGTATACGAACGAGAATGAAAATAAGCCTAAGAAATGTCCGCGCTGCATGTTTTTTAATCGAAGGACATCCTCAGAAACTTGGTTCTCAACTGAGAAGAAATTTGCCCTTGGTATTGAGCGAGGAATTTCATTGAGAGGGACGGAAGGGTCAGTGATTGAGCCCTTGTTCATTACTGCAAAAAAAAATAACATGGCTCTAATTTGTGGTTGATAGTTTTTTTACAGAGGGATGGGAGAAAGAGAACTTAAGTTCTTTATACGAGTTGTATTTAAAATTAAGCTATATATATTCTGTTTTTTATACTTACACAAATAGAGTGAGGAGTCACATTTTATGAAGGAATGACTTCATATCGGATTTATTTGATATAAAACTTGCCCATGATTTTTGACAGATTTCTTCGTGACTTTTTTTTGGCATGATGAATAAATATTAGGATTGTAAAATAGTATGCTTATGTATGAGTTGAAAATGTGATTTTTATATGTTGCTAATTCGAGTCCTTATTTTATTGTCGTAAATATAGAATCTCTTCTGTTTTTTCTCTGGTCGTCGAGCGGAACATATACATACTCGTATTGTCTTTGTCAATATGCAAAAAAGGAAAGAAATAACAGAGCTCTTAAATATTATTTCAATAACAAATTCAATTTTTAGTCCTTTATTTTCATGTTATCATTAAATATAACTTAAGAGAAAAAGTTGTAACATATTTCATTTCACTTTTATTCTTTATTAATAAATAACTACGGTCAAAATGACATTTGAACAAAATAGGAGAACAGTTACTTAATTGATGGTAGCCAGACTCTCCTACTCTAAGATATTACTTTATTATTTCGGAGAGAGAAAATCTATTTCTATTCATTTAACTGATGTATTTCAAATGAGAAACAAAGTTTCCTCTATTTATCGACGGTGTGTTAAAAAACGGGTAAAATCAAGGTCAAAATTGAATGTTAAATAGCTCGAGAAATAATTTAGTTAAATTTTCTGGGTTCATAAAATTATGTCCACTTTCTGCGACCAACATGCATTCCAAACGGGGCGGAAGGCGGCACAGATTTTGTTGACGGTGGCTTCAGATGGGGCGACTAACTGCTTGTTGATCGCATCCTTCATGGCTTCAATATTTAAATGACGGATTCTGCTTGCCCTCCTCTCAAAATCGCCCTAAATTTCATAGTTCAAAGGGGCCAGGTCTGGGGAGGATGATGGCCACATTTGCCAGGATCAAAGATCTATTAACTTGCTTTGTTACCACTTCTGAGTTTTCTTGGTCTTTTGGGCAGGTACAAAGTCCTGTTGCCATACATAATTGCCATAAGGGTAAGTAAGGATAACCAGGGCTTGACAACATCCTTAATGACTTCCAAATACTGTGCCAATTTTGAGGTCATGTGGGAACCATTACTGGGGCATGAATTTGCCGTCGCTGTCCACAACGTCCAGGGCCATTGCATCAGCTGGATGCTTAGTTTGAAGGTGGAGAGGGACTTTTCTGAGTGAACTGGCAAAATTTTTGTCTTTTTGCATTTTCTTACTCCTTAATTAAGAAAGAATATACGAGGGCTCAGGTCATGTTATGATTCTAGTGGCTATTCCATAATGCAGGTAGTTTCTAGGCAAAAATCCGTTCAAAAAGACGGGTGAGGGTCCATGGGACAAGCTTTTTGCTTCTCCAAAATAGCACAAAGACTCGGGAACTTATAGAACTTAGAATGAACTTCAGAAGAGAATCACACATAAAATTATGATATGAAATATCAAATATCAATCATTGGTGGAAGGAAAATACTGAGTTATTTACCTTCTAAATACCAAAAATATTTTCGTATGAAAAAATGAAGTTTGGTTTCTCATATTTAATAACAACTTTGCATTGATAAACTATTTGAGCTTAGGACTACAACCCCCCAAACAACCACCCCCCTCCCCTCGACAGTAAACCCCTTGGGCTTTTATACCACGTGTCATTTACCCTCCGTTTTTAATCCCTTAAAGTTAAATATGTTTTGAAACTATGCTTCTTTTGACAAAACTGTTCCTTCATGAAAACTTAGAAAATAGCTATGAGATAAATAAGTGATCTTGAGTTGATAGGTTACAAACTGTATGCTTGCGTCACCTTACATAGTTGGCCCAGATATAAGGTTTTTTTTTTTTTTTGCAAAGTTGAATTATTACAGATTCCAATTCTAAAGAACTGACTGTGTGCCAACCAGTGACGTCACTTTTGGTAATACCTAGAATCCAAGGAATACTAGAAACTACCTGGAAAGGAAAGGAAAATTATAGCTCCCAAGTAAAGTACGTTGATTCACATAGCAATACATTAAAAGTTTTATATGTATTTTTGAGTTTAATAAGTTATTTTCAGACACTGGAGTCCAGGGGCATTTCATTCCATGCCTTTCCGAAGGATCCTCTTTTGCACAGACGGTGTATCCTTGCTGTGCGGAGGGAAAATTCAATCCTTCTCCATTCACCTGGATATGCTCTGAGCATTTCCTTGAAAGGGATTTCAAGAGGGCTGTACAATCAGGAAACTCAAGCCGGATACTGTTCCTAGCATATTTAAAGGCCTCCCTTCCCATTAACAAAAATATACGACAGCAAAACGTCGTTGTTTGCTTCGGAGTTCTTTCAGCCAAAAGAGTCTTCAAAGAGTTCATCGACATGTACAACGTTTTGGAGCGCACGGACGGAGTCAAAGTTGTCAGCTCTAGGAGAAAAATAGGGCCATTGGGGTTTATTGCCTGTATCAAGACCGTACGGGGCTTACTTCATCTCATGAAAACAGGAGAGTTTGGGCTGGACTTTTTGCGGACACACAAGTTGCAACAGGTTTGTATTTATAGTTTTTTTAAATTAAACAACATATTTTCCTTAGAGCAATTTTGAAATTGTGTTATTCAAATTAAAACATCTCAAACCTTTGTATGATATTAATTTATTATTTTTGCAGATATGTGGTGCTGCAATCGCACATATAGCGGGATACTATGTTTCTTCACTAACCAAGGCAATTAAGTGTCGAATATGCCAAAATACTCTCGCACATAGTGATGATGATCCTTGTTTAGACAAATCCTTAATTTTCTTCAAAGATTATTATTCTCATGACTCTGAGAAAGGTCTCAAAATTCCATCAGGATCACTTTGTAAACTTCTGTTCAGGTGTGAGAATGTTTTCAGAAAACATATTTTATATAATTCTATAAATACTTTAAATATTGATAAGAAAATAGTAATTGAAGTCTTGATCGACCTGGATATATCAGCAATTTTTCCTCATCTCAAGGCACATGTCATCGAGACATCAGATGGAATTGACAAATGTGACAAACACTATTCATTTGATATGCAGAAAATATTTAATACTACGTTCAAAAAAAGTTCTCAAAGATACTGTAGCTTTAAAACGAATAAAGAAGGATGGTCACGCTCTTCATCGATCTCGTATTTTTCAAAATCTTTGATGAAGTCACTTTAATCATTCGCAAAAAAAATTGGGATATCAAATAAAATGTAAACATATTTTTTTCATTTTTATAATATATATCTATGTAACTAAATTGCAATAAATAAAGTTTTAGTAATACATATTTTAATTTTAAGGTAATTTATTATATTCAATACCTGATGACCCGAACAGAGGTAATGAAGTTCCACCAGAAGGAAATGTTGCCCTCAAACTTCAATATCTTCTTCTTCACTACTCTGTATTCCTCACTGATGATTTTATGTCAACTTTAATATTCAAACATCATCATTTTATTAAAACATTCTCCCCTCTGCAATATATGTATATACAATCTTCTGCCACTCTTTGTTCAAAATGCTCATCGCATAGGTCAGCTGTTGAGTGTTCCCTTCTATATATTTTATTTTCTTTGGCTATAACCTTAATGACAATATAATATATAATAGAGAATGTTACCCGGCGCTGCCCAGGATTTTCCAACTTGTCAATAGACTGGAATCTAAAAAACTAACGCGAATAATTTTTGTCATGTCATCGCATGCGATTTTTTATATTAAAATCAGTTCCTTAAAAAGTTGTCATTAGGTCTTCAAAGTATTTTTTTTCGTTTTGTATTCCTTAAGATTGGGTGTTTATTTATCGTAAAAGGAACTTATTTTTTTAGTCATTTCATAGGGAACATAGAGTGCCGAAGATATGTATGGTAGTGATGAATATTAGAGTATTAGTTTGATCTCCGTTGATGGAGGAAAACAGAAAAAGAAAAACTTAAGAGGGAGTGCAACTTCATATCTTTATCAAGAAAAGTTAAGAGTGATTGACATCACTTTCCATCTCTAGACAGTTTTAAAATTTGATTAGAGCGATGTTACATTATAAAGAGTTGTTATTTTCCACAAACCCTAAATTTGGGGGGAAGACAGGGACAAAAAACTTATTTTTAAGTAATCATATGGAAAATTAATTTTCCGGTAAATACCAAATAACACAAAAACACGTCTTACTACCTTAGAATCATCCACAGAAAATTTGGTCAAAATCTAACTTGGCAATTTTAAAAAATCGACAAAAAACGTTTTGGCGAATAAAATAAACATGGTGATGACGAATTTTCCAGGAGTTGACAACCCCACTACAACATTCCCTGAGCTCTCAAAACTATTCACTGTAAATTTCGTCAAGATCTAATGATCCGTTCAGGAGATATAGGGAAACGATTGAACGAACAGAATTATTTTTTTATTGGTAAAAATAGTTTCCACAATAGTAAATATAATATTATTTATAAACGATACATAGTTTAACTGTTACAAACAAGATTATATGTGTTCATTGTGAAATAGACTGTAATTTAGAACTTTTTCTTTTCAATTTCAAATCAGACGATCTTTGTTTCTCTCAAACGACATTGCCTCATTAACTCCTAGTTTTGGGGGTGCCATGAGTTTCAGACCGGAGGATCTTAAGGAGGTTATAGCGGGGCTGGCGTTGCGTTTGAGGATGGCTCTGGTTCGGCTTGAGGTTGAACCAGACTTTTTTCGTCCACAGAAAGATCACCTTCCACTACCGTATTTGCCTTTTCCGCCCTATTACAATATGAAGAATTAATAGTAGGATGAAATGTGATATAATATACCTATAACGTCATAGCGTAACTGTTTATCCTGTTTTATCACTATCTTAACATCATTTAATTAAAAACAGATGATGCAATATGCATTCCATTAATGTCTTAACAGAATAAAACAAATTTATAGCTATACTATTAAAATTGGACAATAACACACTCAACATATTTCATATTTAGTTCATACTTATTTAATGGCTTGATATTGCGATAAAGTACAAATCTGTATGATAAATCAAATCGTTATGACTAATAATTTAGATATACTTATCTGTTAAATCACTGATATTTTAAATTGCTTTAAGATTTAAAAATAGTATTCTTATTATTGATGAATAGTTAGAAACTCTTACTTTGACTTGGACATCCATCCACCATTAGACTCGATGCTCGAGCTAAAATACGGAGAATCCTCAGAGCCTTTTTCGCTATTTAGAAGTGCAGTGTACTCCTTATCCTCCAAATAACTCAACCGTTTATCCGAAAAGCTCTGGCAAATTGGGATAAGCTCCTCCCCGTAGCTCTTGTATCGAAGTTCCGTCATATGAACAACGTCCATTATTTCACTCTTGGAGCATGGCAGCTTTACAGCCATTTCACGGTAGCAGTCCAAGAGAGGGCGGCATAGCAGTTATGGATGGACTTGTGTATGGCATAGAGGACGTCAGGCTTATCGATACCCATGACGAAGGCAATGGTTGCACACACAACCTTGGCGCGATCCTTCAATCACTGATCCTGAACGCGGCTCCGCTCCTTGTCGTTCAGACTCGCATGATAGGTTAAGGCCTTAATACCCGCTGTGCTCAGATAAGAGGCCGTCGTGTCACATTCATTATGTGACAGGCAGTAGATAATATCACTTAGTCGGCTCCAATCTCATTGAATGAAAGCCACAATGTCCTTCGTAATGTTCTTACCCTTCTTTGGTTGGACCTCATAGACCAAATTATGTCTGTTGAAAGAGGAGCGAAACCATTTCGGAGACTTCATCTTTAGTTGATGTAGAATGCCTGTTCGAACACAGGGCGTCGCGGTGGCCGTTAGTGCCATGAAAGTGACTCGGGGGAAATCACTAGGAGCTTATGGAGAAGCTTTAGTCCGGGCGAAAGTCGTGTCCCCTCATTAATTACGAATTGCTTGAAGAGATCCCGCGAATAAAGGCTTTGAAAGAATCCATTGACCTCGTGAGAGACATATACCTTCTCGGAAGTCACGAGGAGTGTGATTTCGGACGTGAGAAGACGAGGCTTTTCGTATATCTTCCGCTAACGGCAATACCCAAGCAACACATAACGTTATTCTAACGTTAGTTTTTGGTTCCCTAAAGGTTAGATTCGAACCTAACCAAAACGAACATTTCAATAACGTTCCCTCATGGTTACATAAAAACTAACGAAAAAAACGTTCGGGGAACGTTCCCATAACTAACGAAACTAACGTTCGCTTTTGGTTACCCTACTAACGTTCAGGGAACTTTCTCAAAATTCAACAAAAGAGAATATAAAATAGCTCCATCCTGGGGTTAAATAAATCGGTATCAATGACAAAGATGCATCCATAAAACTTTTAATCTATATAGGGAATCGTTTCAGTAAAAAAAAGTTTTCCTTATGTATAAATTTTTAAAATTTCTTATAATTTTCTACCAGATTTACAATAGAAGATGACAAGTATTATAATATAAGGGACTGCATCGCTTCAATAAATATCTGATTGAGTAGAGTTAATGTCTTTATGTTTTATTATTTGCTATTTTCTATTGTAAATCATGAGTAAAATCAAAAGTTTTATACACAATTGACTATTTATTTTCTGAAAATTTCCCTGAATAATGAAAGGTTTTGTGGATGAATTGTCTTTGTCGTTGATCCCGATTTATTTTTTCTAGCTCCATCTGTTATTAAAAAAATATATGCAGTTAGTGATTATAATTTGGGGTTTCTAAACGAGCCAGATTTTATGGTTTTTCCACAAATTTAAAAGATTGAAAATTATGTTCGTGAGTGAGGGGGAGCTAGTTCACCAAAAATAAAAGCCACTCGAGCTGGATCATATTGCTGACTTCATACAACTTCTTATTAGAACAAGTTCAATTACAAACGACACATAACTAATATATGCTACAAATTCGTCCTCATCAAATCAAACTGACTTGAATGTAGACAACTCACAAAATACACACCTTTGTATTTGCTTTTGAGGACCTTTCAGTTTTCATCTGATTTTCCTATAGTAACAATTAACTCTGAGTTTCCATCTACAATTATCCTCAAGGTATGACATTTGTTATATACCTATGGTAATATATTAATAATTATCTATATCCCGTACTCGTCGGATTGGCTCCAATAATTAAGGATACGCAGAGGATTATATAGGGATCTTTATTATACACATGTAGTTAGCACAGCAGGAGAAGAAGGACTGCTTTAAAGGGAAAAAGGGAAGAGGAAATATACGAGTGCAAGAAAGGGGGTGTCAATAACACTATTGCACAGGGGGTGCTAACGTAAATACATAACAACATTACTTATTCAACATTATATAAACATCTGATTGGATTAAAAGCCCATTGATACCTCGACTTGCCTTCAATTATCTGGACACTGGCGGTAAGCTTTTCTACTATTTTAAGTATCCTATGTCATTGATATATTTGTATTTAACTACCGAACCTCTATGTTTCAGACCAATGAGGGAGCATTCCTTCAACATGGACTAGCGAAGGATTACCCTTAAAATTCCCTTGCTGGAAGAAAGAGGAACGTGGACAACTGTCGGAAGGATCATAAAATATTTTCCAAGACTTTCCCTTCAACACCAAACACTCATCAGAAATAATGTATTAACATGATAGTTTTTTTTGATATTTTTATGATATTATATTAATGTGTTCTACCCAAGAGCAAAAAAATTACATTACAATGTTTATTTATAAGTTTTTACGCATGTGCTTTGAGTTTTATATATTTTATTTTTATGTTTGTATAATTTTATGAGTTTATGATTGTGATATTCTGCGACCAATCCTACTGACTGCGCCATGTGATATTCTCGGACCGATCCTACCGATTGTGTTATCCTCGGATGGTATGAATAAAGTTGGACAAGGCGGAATATTGAAACCAAGTGATCTTTATTACTCCAATGTAGATCAAAGAGTGAAGACCCCGTATATTAGGAGTCAGTCTCTTTTATAGTAAAATTCGGGAGGGGGAAGTATACACAAAAGAGTCTTGCATGAGCAAGAATAAAGAGATGTACACAAGCAAAGAGTCTTGCTTGAGCAAGAATAAAGAGATGTACATAAGCAAAGAGTCTTGCCTGAGCAAGAGTAAAGAGATGTACACAAGCAAAGAGTCTTGCCTGAGCAAGAGTAGAGAGGTGTGTATGCATATGAGTTATACATACTATTACAATGATTCTATAGCATTTTATAATCTATAATATGATTCGTGTCCAGTTTTAATGTTAAATAAACGCTTAATAGAATTTTAATACTGTCAATGAATTTAATTATATCTAAAAGGGAACTAAAATAAAACTAAAAGGGAACGTAAATATAACGTTGAGGGAACGTAAATAGAACGTTAGGGGAACGTAAATACAGCGTTGAGGGAACGTAAATAGAACGTTGAGGGAACGTAAATAGAACGTTAGGGGAACGTAAATAGAACGTTAGGGGAACGTAAATAGAACGTTAGGGAACGTAAATAGAACGTTAGGAGAACGCAAATATATCCAACAGGGGACGTTCGGAGAACGTTAAGAAAACTATCCATGCTTACGTAAAAATAACCTTCAGAGAACGAAACTAACGTTCAGGGAACGTTCTGCGAACCAAAAACTAAAGTTCGGAGAACGTTCTCCGAACAAAATTTGGTTGCTTGGGTAGACGTCCCCGCTGAGATGATCTGTAGGGATTCCCAGACCATTGAACTTTGTAACTTTATCATATATAGGAAAAAATATATCATTGTTCAAGAGGGCCGCATTAATGGCAGGCAGCTGATCGGGGCGAAAGATGTGGATACCAAAATGACTCTTGAGTTTCCCAAAGAGATCGCTCGAGAAAGGGTAGTTCCTCTTTGGCATATTAATAAATCCCTTTTCACAACCAGGAGCAGAGCACTTGTACACCACTTTGAAACACAGAATATAAAGAACTTAAAATAATCGTACACAACAACGTTTTTTAAATAAATATTACAACTGAACTGATAATGAAGGACACTACGTGTCCATAAAAGGCGTATGCGTTTATGACGGCATCCTTCCAGGTAGCTTCTAGTATTCCTTACTAGAATCATACGCCCCTTTACTATTTCTTAGAACCTTGCAGTTAAAGGATAAAGAAATATTAGTATTGGGGGTCAATGGCTTGGGGGTACAAGCCCAGGGGGTGATTGTCGGAGGATGGTAGTCCTGTTACGAGAGTTTAGGAATATCAACACCTGAAAATAATCATACTGGGGTTTTATAATTCGTCAAATTTATCAAAAATTACTAATATATTTTATCTCTTAAAGTCAACTTATGAAGTTAACAATGTTTTTAATGACAAAATTGCATTAATGTTTGAAACCCAATTTCTTAATATCGGTCATATAAATATTTGGCACTGCTGAGATATTGATGTATATGAAATTATAAAATAAAAGGTTTCTTGAGAAAATATTATGTTTAATTTTTTTCTTTATTTTTGATAATTTGATTGCTTTATGCCAAGATACATAGAGATACTATTGACTTTTCTTATAATATTTGGGATCCTAAAAAATATATTTTTGTTGAGATTTATTTTATGAAAAATTCAATTTTTATTATCTTCGACTAATTATTCAAATGATGGTCTCAAGACATTTTTGGAGACTCATTTAAGACAGGAAGATACAGAATCCGAATGGATAAAATAATACACATAAATGATGGGAATAAGTTTTCGTATATTCTATACATTATATTTATATTCAAAACATATATATCTTTTTGCTTAACATTTATCTGAATTGAATATTTTACGTGAGGAGGGGATATTTCTTATAGTATTTGGGATCCTAAAAAATATATTCTTTCTTTAAAATTTATTATATGAATAATTCAATTATTATTAACTTTGACTAATTATTCAAATGATGGTTTCAAGACATTTTAGGAGACTCGTCGGAGCCAGGGAGATACGGAATCTGGCCATTTGAATAGGGAGTTATAATACATTTCAACGAAAAAACATATTTTTTAGGATTCCAAATATTATAAGATATTATAAAGTATCACGAAATATGGTTTATGATTTGGATGATTTAACGAGGTTGTGTTGAGGTTATGTCAATTCCTGCCTCTAATTATGTAATTCTATTGATAAGATATGTTTTCATAAAAGTAAGGTTCTATTAATTCTCTACGATCTATGTTCCAGATTGATGTTTTTCAAAACAAATATTAATTAAAATATGACTTTATTTAGTAACTCTTATCAATATTTATAACATAAGAGTATAGTAGTGACGTCACACTCCCCATTTTGTCCTAGCAGGCAGAACTCTTTCTCTCTAGTATACCTTATCTCTTTGTATCTTGGACTTATACAATCCCAGTGTATATTTTTTTAATTGATTAGAACTGTTATTTACACAAAAAAAATTCAGGTCTGTCAGGAACTCTTTCCCTAATTGCAAAGCAAACCGAGACATTCCTGGACACTACACAAAAAAAAACTCCTCTTGTTCGTGAACTCGACAATCATGAGCTTCCTGATGGTCATCGGAGTCATATTACATGTATTTACAGATGATGAGTATTCCAGTAGCATAAAGCCTGTTGCTCAGGGTCCCCTTGTAGCAATTGAAATCTTTGTTTTGCTCGTTACTGCACTGCCCTTTATCACCCTGACCACTCTTTTAGGCGTGTAAGGCTTAGAAAGGATGGAATTATATAAATTATGTAAAGTCCCAAGCAACACATAACGTTATTCTAACGTTAGTTTTTGGTTCCCTAAAGGTTAGGTTCGAACGTAACCAAAAACGTACGTTTTTACAACGTTCCCTCATGGTTACATAAAAACTAACGAAAAAACATTCGGGGAACGTTCCCATAACTAACGAAACTAACGTTGGCTTTTGGTTACCCTCCTAACGTTCGGGGAACGTTCCCAAGAACTAACAAAAAGGGAACGTTTGCTTTTGGTTACCCTCTTAACGTTCGGAGAACGTTCCCAATACTAACGACACTAACGTTCGCATTTGGTTACCTTCCTAACGTTCGGGGAACCTTCCCAAAACTATCATTCGCTTTTGGTTACCCTGATAACGTTCAGGGAACGTTCTCAAAACTAACGTAAGAGAATATAAAATAGCTCTACTCTGGGTTAAATCAATCAAGATCCATCTACAAAACTATTCATCTGAATAGGGAATCGTTTTGATATAAAAATAGTTTGCCTTATATATATAATTTTAAAATTTCTTATAATTTTCTACCTGATTTACAATAGAAGATGACAAATATTATAATAAAAGGGACTGCATCGCTTCAATAAATATCTGATTAAGTCGAATAAATCTCTTTCTGTTTTAATATTTGCCATTTATTATTGTAAATCATCTGTAAAATAAAAGGTTTATACACAAAAGACTATTTATTATCATAGAGATAAAAGATATAGAGAGCTTATTCCTTTCAGATGTATCTGTGTGTCCGATATAAACTAAGTAATTTGTACCACGTCATCGTAAGCTGAGCATAGAGATATAATCTATCTCTATGATCAGCTTACGATGACGTAGAACAAATTATTTTGTTTATACTGGACACAAAAATACAGCTGAATGATGTTTCTCTGCTGTTGAAGGGAATCAGCTCTCTATATACATAGAGATATAAAGATATATCTATGTCTATATATCTTTATATCTCTATGCACAGACAACATAAATACGGACGGAAAAGCTGCGAGAGCGACTTGTATACTAGGTCCATTAAAAACAGAAGGGAAAATGAACGAGTTAGATAAATAAATTTGTTAGGCACATATTAAAACATTATATTTTCAGTCAGTTTGTCCAAGAACGCAGCAAAATTAAAGTTATTTAAATAAAAAAGAAAACACAAGTAAATTGAGCAATTAAGACTGCAGTTTAGCAATTTTTCGCACACTTGAGCTCTCTTTGACATTTCCTCTCTTCCGACCAGCATGAATCTTGTCATTGATGGACTGTACAAAGTTCTTAGACATACAGTTGAAGAATTTTGCAGCAATGAACGGAACAAATGCCTAGAAACTGTGGCTGGAGGCTGGAGAACTGTCGCACACCTGACCAAAGATTGAGTCAGAAGCAGGGGTGTTCGAGATCTTCTTGGTCAGGATGTTGACAAAGACAGCTTGAGGGAAGCTACTTGCAAGGAACAGCTCCTGGGTGTAGTCATCGTCAAAGAACTAAACTTTAAGCTGTAACGCATGCATGCAGGTGAGGTACACAAGGTCACTGGGAGTGACGAGGCCACCACAATTGAGCAGCTGAAGGAACTCTTCTTTCTTGCTGCTTCCTTCTTCGTCGTTTTCAAGCAGCTCCAGGTTTGGCGGAGAGGGGCTCTTAGCCAGCAGAGTAGAGCAAGACTTGCACTTGGTCCTCTTCAGCAAACTCCTGGCTATGTATCCTCCAAAGTAGTAAACGACGCCTTCTTCTCCGCTCAGCTGTACGTTGGACTCGGAGCACAAATTGTCGGAGGAAAGACAGGCAAGTAATTTGTCACCTTCCTCGTTGATCTTGGCTTTGTGTCCCTCTGGTTCCCGAAAAATGTCTTTCACCTCCGTCATGGTCAGCTTGTTCACTTTGGCCAGTGACTTAAATCTGATCTTCCTCTCTGTCTCGAAAAACTGGCGCTCTTCTGTGGACAACTTCTCGATCCTTGTACACAGATAAGACTCGGTGGCGGAAGGAAGTCCAGTCTGCATTGAAAGCCTCCCTGAGATGCGCTGGAGATATTTATCATGGGGAAGAGTGATAAGTCCCTCACTCTTTATTTGACGATACAAGGCAGGGGAAATGTTGTGCCAAATTACAGCTGTTGCGAGTAGTAGCGATGAATATCTTCTCTGGAACGGCGACTTTGAGGGTAGACTGAGCTGGTCCTTGATAAACAGCAACGTTTGCTGCAGTCTGTCCTCGACATCCTGTAGCACTCCATCGAGAAGATCAATGCACTGTTGCAGGACGTCATTGGATGGCATCTTTGACTGAAAGTATGTCTTGAGAAAGGACAGCATGTTGAGGAATGGGAGCATAACCCGACTTTTGATTCCAGTCCTGTCAAGGGTGAAACTTTCTCAATAGGGACTTTGAGGCCATGTGCGCATAAGCTGACTTCCAGAGATTCATTGACTGCCAGAAGGAGATCATGTCCTTTTCCTTGTCCTTTTCAATGCTGATGAAGAGCAGCTCGCCATCTTGTTCAACTTCGACGATACCTCTGGGTATGCATGTGCGGTCGAGTTTCTTCTGTAGGTCCTTGAGGGAACTGATTCTGTCTTTCCTCAAAAATGCTTCTGATGCGTCCTCTACTCTTTGTGATGCTCGCTCATGGCGCGACGAGGATTTTGCCGTTGCGGACCTGGGCTCGGGTAGGACGTTGGAGAGGTATGACGGCAAGTTGTCGTACCTGGAAGGGACGGCTTTCTTCTTCAAGATGTGCAGCTTGAGTGGTTCCGTCCTGTGTCGCCACATATCTTGGCTCGCCTCTTGGTAATCGGAGTCTAAAATTGAACAAGCAACAAATTTGATTTTGGCTTTATGAAAGAAGAACAAACAAAGAATTTCATGGTAAATTTGATTGCTTTTAGAGTGAGGTGCCTAGTAATAGGTATGTTACACGAATTTAAAAAGAGATATTTCTTACCCTATTTTGGATCAAACTGTTGAGAAATGGTCGATGGAAACGCTTTCGAGGATAATCACGGATATTTGTTAGACGGATTGGACGTAATCGTCTTTTTTCGTCTCCAAAAAAATTCTCCTTTTCTCTATAAGCGAAGCATATTTATAAGTCAACTGATTCTACTTCCTGCCGGCGTAGACTTAAACCATACCTTCTCTCAATTAAATCACTAAACCCTCCTTTTTAAATTCTTGTCACGCAACAGAATAATAGCAAAGTAATGGTTTGATGACGTCATTTCTGATTTTTTTCATATAAATTTTGAAAAGGCTAGTTCACTATGAAAAACGAGTGCTAAAGAGTTCAAATTAATTGGAAAGGGTAATAAAAGATTAAACTTTATGACCAGGTATGAAATTTGAGTGAACACTGATTAAAACAACCGAATAGTTGCAAAGAAATAGTGTGAGGACGTCATTTTTGATTTTTGTATATAATTTTTTAAAAGGCTAGTTCACTTTGAAAAACGGGTGCTAAAGAGTTGAAATTAATTACAAAGAGTAGTAAAAATATTAAATTTGATGTTCATGTATGAAATTTGAGTAAATACTTATGAACAACCGAGTAATAGCAAAGAAATTGTGTGATGAAGTCATTTTTGATTTTTACATAATTATTTTCAAAAGGCTAGTTAACTATGAAAAACAGGTGCTAAAGAGTTGAAATTAATTGCAAAGGATAGTAAAATGATTATTTTTTTTGTGTAGGTATAAAAATTTGCGTAGACAATAATAAAGAACAGAAGTTCAATTTTTTTACTTCGGGAGAAAAACACCGGTGGCAGCACCTTCGTTTTAACATACCTTCTAAGTAAGCACGTCTCAGTCTCAGGCGTACTCGACGGGTACGCCTTTACATTTTCCGCATTTGCAGTTATCATTCCTGCATTGGACTCTTTTGCATGAGGATATTCTTGTCGGGCGGCGGTTCTGCCTGGGATTGTACCTAGGAAGGATTTTCTACCATGGAAGGTTAATTTTTATTTACTCTATCTTAGCCATAAAAGTTCGAGTCGGGTTAACTTGACTTTACGATATTTTTTTCTTAAAATTGCCTCCTTTCATAGTATTTATATTAGTGATGGGCAAAATCGTTCTTTTGATTTATCCGGATCCTAACGGATCATTCAGTAAAAAGACCCGGTCATTTCGTTCAAACAGTTTAAATACCCCCCCCCCCCCCCCACACACACACAAATGATGGACATAAAACAAGTCACTTAATAAACTTTTAATATATAAATATAATTTTCTACACATACCGTTATATACACAAACGAATAATAAAATAGTCTACATATACGTCTATTCTATATACACTATATTCTATAATCTTGGGTATATTTTAAAACAATAGTAAACTTTTATAAAACTTTAATTGAAATTGAGAAAAACTAGCTGATGGACTTTGGATGAACTAAGCCTATTCCTTTTCTCTGATAAGATCTGTCCTGTTTTACTAAAAACTCTTTCAGATGGAACTGAAGTAGCTACAATGCAAAGTCTGCTTAGCATGACTTTAGTAAGTCTCGGGTAGGAGCTTCTTCTTTGGGCCCACCACGCGAGAGGGTTTGAGCACCTAGTGATTCGAGCCTCTGTCCTAAAAACACGAACCTCCATTACCGCTTCGGATGTTGGGTGCTTGGTTTCTTGAAGCCCAGTTGTGTCCTCGTTAAACAACTTCCAGACACTACTGTTTTGGGCAGATCTATATTTAACATGAGGGCCCTCTTCCTCCTCATGCTGTTGATCAGGGAATACTATTGCAACTGCCATTTTAGTGAGGTGCCCATAGGTCCTATCAGCGTCCTCATCCCGCTTAAAGGCCTTTTGTTTAAATCGAGGGTCCAGTGCTGCTGCTTGGGGATATAAGTTATTGGATTCAATTTTGCAGAATCTCTACTCCAATTCAATGAGGATCGAGTCTATGAGTTTTTTGACAGAATTTCTAATATCTTGATTTGGTAGTTTGCCGTCAGCCTATATAAACCTCTCATTAACAGAAGAACCTTTGACATACTCACATATCTAAAAGAGACAGAAAAAAGATTAGGCCTTATACTGTCATTAGTAGTAGCAGTTGATAATCTTCCTGATTTGAAGCAATGTAAAAGGCTTAGATTGAAGTAAAATTACAATAATTTACCACGTTTATGTGCAAATGTAGTATTATTATATTATTAAATTATGGCAATACAATAAAAAAATAAAACTTACCTCTCCGAACTTAGCTCCACTGTTACTTCATCAAAGGGTTGAAGGATGTCGCAGAATGTTTTGATGTCCTCCCACTCCTCTGGCGATGGACAAGGTAAGCTGATATTGAGCAATGCCATTGCGACGATCAAAGGTTCTTTCGTTTCAAGAATTCTTTTTAACATGATGAAAGTGGAATTCCATCGTGTTGGACATTCTTGCTTGAGACGAAGTTCTGGAGATCCCGAGTTCTTCTGTTGTCTCTTCAGCTCTGTGGACGCTAGAGTGCTTTTATGGAAATATTGAACGATGGCTTTTATTTTTTCTATGGTGGATTTGAAATTCTTAATTCCATTGTGCACAATAAGATTAAGCTGATGGGTGAAGCATATTGCGTGGGGCCATCCGGTACCCCCAGCCTCCTTAGGTCCCATTGCTTTCACAATATTGGCAGCACCATCTGTGACACAAGCCGCTACTTTTTCATTTATGTTCCACTCTGAAGCAACTCTTACGAGTTCTTTTGCCAGATACTCAGACGTGTGTCTTTCTTCTAGTGAGAAACAGTCCAACAGAACAGAAACCATTTCGAAATCTTCATTAATAAATGATAAGTCACAGACATGTAGCTTTCTGTGACTCTAGATGTCCAGCAATCGGTTGTTATGCACACAAATTCAGCCTTGTCGACACTACTTTTAACTTTTTCAAGTGTTCGATTGAATAAATCAGGAACTACGTTTGTAGAAAGATGTTTCCTGCTCGGAAAAACATAATTGGGATTTAATTCTTTTATAAATTCTCGAAACCCAATATCTTCCACTATTGAGTAAGGTTGCAAATCCTGTGCAATCATGCGTGCCAACAAATCATCCAATCTTTTTTGTTTCAATGAATTCATAGGTCTTGTCACAAAGTCAGTAAGTATTGATTGTGCTCCCCTGATCCTGGGATTACTATTGACTGAAGCACCTGCACTAACAGTACTTTCAGTTATATTGGTACTGTAATCTGAAGTTACGGAACTAATGGTTGGGATTGATTTTTCAACACCACTAATTCTGGCTGATGATGTAGCAGGAGTGCTACTGCTATTGTCTTCCTCATCACATCTGATCTCTTCGAGCCGAACAGTTACATGTTTTTGTTGGATGTGCCTCTTAAGATTGCCTTTAAACGAATAGGTTTTTTTTGCATATCTTGCATTTTGCTCCATCCCCAGAAAGTCGTTCGAATTGGGTCCAAATAGCGCTTCTCTTCCTTGAGACATCCATTTATTCAGCTATATAAAAAATTAAATCTAAAATTGAGGATGAGTATGAAGGAAAAAGGCTTTGGATGGGGTTGATCAAGAGCCATTGGAACATACCTAACAAAAAAGTGGGGTATTCAAGGTAATAACTATGATTCCGTGATGATCCTTGCCTAAATGTCTTGAAGAGAAGGAGGATATGATGACGTCATTAGAAGGTGTACTGGTTTATTTTTACGAAGACTTCATTTATGAACTACGACGCCATCCCTCTCTTTAGTCAAGGACGAAACTAGGCAACGAAATTGTGGGAAGGACACGCATCAAGAACACATTTCTTCATGAGCTGTGAGGCTTTGTAGATCGTTGTTTCCGTCCCTTCTCTTGAATGAATAATCATATATTGTCGAAGCGCCCCCTATATTTTTTAAACCACATTTTATAAAATCATGAATAAAAGTTCCAGAAAGAATATTATATGCATACCTGCATGCCAAATTATCTTGTGAACATTGCTAAATGCTAAGACGATTCATACATCTCGCAATACTCCCACAGAACCAGAGGGTGATTGCTATAATTTTGCTCCTAGGGAAGATTTTTGGGTTATAATTCATAAATTATCATTAAGGGCTTTCATGCATTAAGTGGATTCGATATACTCCAACGGAACCCCAGAGTGGCGGGTATGATTTAGATTTTATAAGGGATTATGTATGTATAAATTATCAGCAGGGGTTTCGCCCGTTCCATAAATTCGGAAAACTCTCACCGAACCCGAGGATGACGGATATGATCACGGTCTTTTGGGAGGTTCTATTTCAAACTAGTCATTCCATTCATTCATATGACCCATATTGAAAGTTGGCCAAGTGTCGTTCAATGATCTGATAATAAGCATATATCGTTCAAAGAACAAATGACCAACTATAAACGTATCTCGTTCAAAGAACGAATGACCGACTATAAATGTATCTCGTTCAAAGAACGAATGACCGATTATAAACGTATCTCGTTCAAAGAACGAATGCCCGATTATAAACGTATCTTGTTCAAAGAAGGAATGACCGACTACAAACATATCTCATTCAAAGAACGAATGACCGATTATAAACGTATCTCGTTCAATGAACGATTTGTATTTCGTTCCTTTTATCGTTCTTCTTGACAACTCCAAGCAACAACAACCTTCCTTCCCAGTCACAAGTGTACATGAGCACATGCGCAGATTATCCCGGCCTGTAAGCATGCATATGAAAAAGAACGACAGGAATAGGTATTTTTTGTAGTGATGGCCAAAATAATCCGGGCTATAAAAACTCACCCCCAAATATTAAAATGAACGAAAAGAACGGATCATTTTTGAAAATGACCTAGTTCCTATCGTTCACTAAAAAGAACTAGGTTTTTTGATCCGTTCGTTCATGAACAACACATCACTGATTTATATCTTTTACTTGAATGAATATGTTGACTTTGAATTAAAAAATATTTGGTCATATGAAATATTTACGTCTTCTTATGTTTGTAAGAGAGTATTTCTATTCAATACCATAAAAAGTTATTCCATCTAAAGTGTCAGTCTTCTCTGTCTTAAATTTTAACTCGTAACAGGACTACCACCCCTGGATAGCACTCCCTGGGATTTTACCTCCTATTATTAATATTTTTTACCCCTTAAAGTCTACTTATGAAGTTAACTATATTTTATATCTATGAACAAAAAAAGACTTCACTGGTTAGCACGTAATCACAGTTAATTATAATTGAAATATGTATAAATTAACGTGTATAACTTTGCAAATTTCGTGTCTTAGACCTTATATCTGGGCCAACTATGTAAGACCAGACAAGCATACAGTTTGTATCCTATCAACTGAAAATCTCTTATTTATCGCATATAGGTTCTAAGATATTTTTAAGATTTCATTAAGAAACCGATTTGTCAAGAGAAGCAATACTTGGCGACCATCGGTTAGATCATCAGCTGCCTGACAGGAAGAAAATACAGTTTTCAGGACCTTGGATAGATTTGGAGATTCTCGAAGACGCATGTAATTACCACAAATTCCAATTCTAATTGACTGTGACTGCGTATGACAGTGATGTCACTCTTGTTATTAACTAGAATCGAGAGCTCCTTTATTATTTCCTAGGACAGATACAAACGATCATAAAAAACATAGTTTACTTTAGAAAAGACCTCAATGGATAGATTTGCAAAGTAATATTGTAAGGAAACGAAAAGAATGAAATTTCTGGAATAGTATGAATCAATTGTTTTTTTTACCAATCTTTGGAACATAAGTTTCAAACAATAATACAATTTTGTCATAAATAAAACATTGTTTACTTAATAATAGGACTTAAAAGGATAAAAAACATTAGTGATTTTTTTCTTTTTTTTTTTTTTTTTTTTTTTTTTTGGGGGGGGGGGGGTTGTATGGGGTGTGGTAGTAGGGCTGGGCGATATGAGAAAAATTAGATTTCGATTTTTTCCCCAAAAAATTTTCGATTTCGATTTTATATCACGATATGAACAAAAACACTATTTTATTATTATTTTTTATTTATTTTCTGGTCAAAAACAGCATTACATAACAAAAATAGCTCAACAGACTATTCAGGTTTCACAGAACAAAAACAAAATGGTTGTACAATCTTTTGTCAAACTAGACCCTAGCAGGTCATTAAAAACAAAAACAAACAAAAAATACCAGTAACCTGTCTTGGACAACTGTGCGTAATCTAGAGGGTGGCATTGTCTTAAATGCTGAAACAAATTGCTGGTGTTTCCCGTTTTAGCAGCTACGTTCTTTCTACATATTTTGCACAGTGTATTGCTCTGTTCTTTGTCCGACTTCAAGAACCCAAAGTACCTCCCAGCAGCTGAACTTCTCGAGCCCTTCTTTTCAACGATGTCGTCCGGACTCTCACTTAATTCCTCTCCAGAACTCCCGGCAACAGAGTTCTCGCTCATTTTTATAGTCTTAAAATTAGTTTGACTGGTTTGGTTTGGTTTGACTGGCTGTAAACTTCACCACGGCTTTGCGTTTGCACTGCTGCTTCTACACGTGTGTTTATGTTGTGGTGTGCGCAACTCAACTTGACGTGGCTCTCTTCCAACTGATTGGTCACGTGCGGCGCTATTTAGATATAATTGGCTATCCCCGTGTCTGTGAACACTTTGATGGTTTTTTTTGAAGGCATCAGCTTATTAGCCTGGTTCGCACGCAGATCCTCGTGCATGACCGCCCAACTTCGTGAGGTTTTTTTTTTTCTTTTTTTTCACATCGAACGTGTCATTTTCAATCGTGGAAAAAAAATTACATCGCGAATAAAATCGAAATCGAAAAATCGCCCAGCCCTAGGTGGTAGTCCTACTTATTTTAACTTCTCTATGACATAACATGTATTTTAAGAAAATATAGATTAAGTAGTCAAACTATTAAGAATTTTGAATTAAATAAACTCTTAAATATTCTACCAGCTTATTATTTAGTAATGCACTATATAAATAAAGAAACCTTTATGCAGGAGTTTATTTCTTATAAAAATAATTATTTTAACGTATACATTTTGAACATTTTGGCTTTGGCAGTTACTTTTTGCCAATTTAATGGAAACCCATATACGCACCAGCAAAACTCAACGTTGCGAGTTTTATTGTCATAGACATTTTTAAGGCTTAAGGCTTTGCAAGACTTCGAAGCAGCTGGTATGTTAAGGTTTATCTAAGGGGTCCTTCTAGTTCTTCAAATTATTGGCCAAGAGTTGCACTGATATCACAGTCCAATAATCACTATGACAAATCCAAAGACGGTGGGTATACTGTTACTAATAGAGAAAAGGTCTGGAGTTTTTGCAATATATGAATAGTTAATGAAGTGATCAAATATTGAAAAAGGTTGATCTCATATGTAGGTGTGAAGAATATTCTTATTTTGTTTGTTTTTAACCAATTGTTTGTTGAATCTCTCATTTCAAAAGTAAAATGTCAGTTTTTAATTATTTTCTTAATTACCAAAACCCACTTGGTATCATTTAATTGCTCAGTTACCTAATCAAACATGATAATTCTAAACTTTATCTTCATATTAGCAAAAGTAACCATAATATCACTTTTAACTACCTTGCTGCTACCCGCCTTGGGCCTACTATGCTAAAGGTATCGTGATTATTTTGAGAGCCTTTACGTCCTTAGCTTTGTTGTCCTTGCTCTATGTTTATTATTTGAAAATTCCCCCGAATAATGAAAGGTTTTGTTGATTAATAATATTTGTCATTGATTACGATTTATTTATTACAGCTCCATTTGTTGCTTCTTGAAACAAAGAGGTTCCTTCATGGCATCCTGGAAAATAGCTTAGGACCTATATTAAATAAATAAGAGATCTTGAGTTGATAGTTTACAAACTGTATGCTTATTCAATCATAGCTGGCCCAGATATAGGGTCTAAGACATGAAATTTGCAAAGTTATGCACGTTAAATTTTTACAGATTCCAGTTCTAAACAAATGTGACTGTTTGCTAACCAGTGACGTCACTTTTTAATAGCAAGAAAACATAGTTAACTTCATAAGTGGACTTTTGGCGATAAAAAATATTTGTAAATTGCACGGGGGATAAAAGCCCAGGGGGTGACTATCGAGGGGTGGTAGTCCTGTTACGAAACTATTTACATTCTTGTTTTTATGCTTATTCTGATGACGTCACACATGAATATAGTTTGTATATATCCAAGGAGAATATTCTCCTTGGTATATATCAGTCCTTACTATCGGACCGAAGAACAATTTTTGTACCTAGTGTTCGATAATTGAAGCAATCGCGCAAATGGATACTCGTTCAAATAAATAATTCCCTAAACAATACTCGACTAATCGAAACTCTCTTTACCTCAACTCGTGCAAATGAAAGGGAGCCCTGAATTTATTTATTTTAATGGGAGCCATCCTGATTGTAGGAAAGGAAAAAATGTTTAAATACTGACGTAATAAAGAAAAGGGAGGGAGTTTTTATTCCAGTTTATAGTATTCCCTGGATAAGGACGCACATAACGAATATAAATGGACACAAAGCGGCTTCTCATGAGATTTTATACCACGCAACCTCGCCCCTCATCTTTATAACTTTGATTGCTAATTAAAGCTTTTAAACCAAAAACATACTAATAAAAGGGAAATTTAAGTGTTCAAAAATTGTTTTGTTTGTTTTAAGTAAGCTTTATATATTACTCTTTGGGTGAGTGAATGGGGGTTTTCTGTTGAAGGGAACCTACAATGACGTCACGGGTGGTTCTTATTTTTCTCTCTGTTAAAAGTGGGTAGGTTGACTGGAGTTTCTAAGGAAGTGTTCCTAGTGTGGAATCCCTCATGGAATACCGCTGCGTCTTCCCAAATTGCACTTCAAGTGGAGCAAATAAGGGTCCTGAGCACCCCTCGATCTTCCCCTTTCCCAAGGAGCCCAATTTGCGCTGCAAATGGATCGGAGCTGTCCCAGGCCTCAAAAAGCGATTGAACTCTGCCTCGGCTATCTGCTCACTCCATTTCCTTCTCCGGGACTTTAATGAGAAAGAGGAGCTACGTCCGGGCTCCGTTCCCGTGGACCGTGAGCCCGGATCAAGTCTTTGCAGCCTCTCTGATCTTGCGGATCAGCTCGAATCCCATCCTGAGAGCATTCCCTCCAATGTACAGCATTTAACCTCTGAGCGTGAATACAGCTTCTACAAGATCCGCTTCCACCCAAAGCGGCCGCCCGTCGTCTCATTCTCGCTCAGCGTCTATGACGATCTCTCATTCGATGTCTCGCACAGTGGAAGCCGCCCACAGGGAACTAAAGTACTAAAGCTCAAGTCCCTCGGGGATCGAACCACCTTTCGGAGCATTCAGGAGCTGCAAGATGTCCTGGAGGAACTGGACGGACTTCCAGAGCCAACTTCATGGCAGTTGAGGGCGGAAGACATTCTCTCCACGCTGAGTGAGCTCTCAGAAAGCTCCGTAGTGCAGCAGAGATACAAAAGTTGGAGTTCTTTAAGGACCAGATTCGACTGCTTGGTCCCTCGCCTATGAAGAAATCCACGCCAAATAAGAAGGTCATGGCTTCGTTTCGGGCTTTGCATTCACGGATGTCGCCTTCATCCTATAAGACACTTGGAAATTTCCTCACACTACCTGATAACGAGTAAGTCAATATGAATGAGGCTGTTTGAAATGGTAACAGATAGGAGATGGTTTTCTCAAGTTTGCGAGGAGCAGGCCCACAAATAATACTTTTAATGCATGAAGTTCAGTCATCAAATTGGTACACTATTCAATCATTATATCTGAGACTACTTAAAATATAACAATTGGGCTTGGAATGGATTATCTCCAAGTTCACAGTGTAATTTTGGAATCAGCTTGGACTCAGATGAAAGCTTTCTTAATTCACATTGCAGACCCTAATTAAACTTGGAATAGTGTCCTTTAGTTAAACTATAATATTCTATTATATACATGGTGTGCGTTTGAGTCTGACCTTTATAGGATTGAAATCAGTAGGCCCTCTTAATAATATATTCTAAAACAGTTATATTATTCATACTATAATGTTTTGTGTTATTAAATATATTAGTTATTATAATTGGTTTGTATACATTTTTTGAATATTTTTTTAGTGACCTACAAGATGAAAGTACCCAGGAGACTCGGGAGTATATTCAAAGCTTTATCGAGGATGCGGAGTTCTTAACTAACGTAAGATCTATTTTTAGTATATTACTAAATAACAAAAAAAACATTGCTATCACCAACTTGTACTGAATAACAGCATATTGTTTTAAATCCAAATAGTCTCTTCACGAAATAATTTATTGTTTGTAAAATAAATATTTTTAGCTTCAAATTTTCCTTATTCAAGTCTATGTTGCAAAAAAAAATAATCAGATATGGGAGCTATTTTCGTCAAAAAATATACGAGAATAATATTATAAATACAGCTCGTATTTTTATATACATATATGTATATTCAACGGAGGAGTTCAAGCCTATTTTACGGTATTTTTCCACTTCTCGACATATTATATATACATTTTTTATATGAAAATCCTTATGGTTTCCATCCCAGAGCTCATTTTCAAACATTAAGTATACCAAGCATATATCATACATACAGATTATAATATTTATGCTCGCCTTTTTGTAAATATTAAAATCCAGCTTATCTGAGAGACTAAGATTGATTCAAATAATCTTATTCTACCTAAAACATTTTAGCTCCAACCCTGCGAGTGAGCTCGTTAGCTATGTGGATAATCTTGTTCAACTCTCAATTTGAGAGCACTCTCGAGAGGGAAAAGTCAATATTGATCCATCTCATGGAAAGGAAACTCCTTGGTTCGATTGATTCATTTTGTTAAAGGTTTAAATACAATTAATTTGAATAAATAAGAAAAAAATCATACTGCATGTCATTTAATTCTTGTCTATGAATGTGTTAATTCAATGGAATTTGTACTATATATTAAATTAAATAAATTGCAGCTACGGTTCTTTCAATCAGCTCTTATGGTCCTCAGACAAGTAGCAGGGCTAAGTTTGCGCCTTTCTCCGCTTTACGTGGAAAATATCCCTTGAAGCCCCAATAAGATGGCTCAGTAATAAAAAGATAAAAATATAAGTGTTTGAGATAGCATAGATATTTAAACAAAATAATTAAATATTTTCTAACGAAGTATCATATCTGATTATCTTCCATCTATTTATGTAGATATGTATATCTACAATAAATAAAGAAGATGGGCGTTTAGGAACCATATCAGATTAGAAACATTACTTAACTAAGTTAAATATGATTTATATATCAGTAGTGTATGGTTTTATTCCTATTAATTAATATATGCCTCAAGACTATACTTTGTAGCATTTATGCATAGCTCACTCAACCTCTGATATTAAAACCCGCGTTGTAGAGAAAGGCATGTTATTCATGGGAGACTACTGCATTTGTGTGAATAAAAACGTACCATATCATTTAACTTATTTTTTTCGCCTATATGATGCAATCAAATTGTATTGATTATGATAAAAATAAACACTAATGTTGTAATTTGATAATATAAGATTTTTACTATTATATATATATATATATCTGCACTTAATCACTATATTTCCAGGACGAGTTCAAGAAAGCTCTAACCTCACGGATAGCAGAAAAGGACTCTCCTGTCAAGGAGGTCGTGACAAAGATTCTTAACAAGCTCTGGAGCGGAAACGTCGATGACTTCTCCTCGGACATATGCGTCACAGCTTACCTCCTCCTCAACGAAATGCACTCTCTCTACTCCATGGACAGCTCTTCACTTGAGGAAGGAGAGTTGACGAATGAGAAGGATGCATCTTTTAGCAAGGCCAATGAGATCACTGTGAAGGAAGAGATTCTGACGGAAGTAGTAAGTGGGCATGCATCCCTCGAGGACGCAATTGACCTAGATAAAGATGCTCAAATGGAGATGGAACTGGAGCACGGCGAAGAAGATTATGATTCAGATGAGGAAATGGAGGATGAAGAATACGGAGAAGAGGATAACATTGAAGAAACCCCTTATGCAGAAGAGGATGTTATCCTTGAGGAAGGCTTTGATGACAACAGTCCTTTCGTTACCAGCGGAGATAACCCTTTGGCCTTAAAAAAGTCTTCAGAACTTTCCCTCAAATTCAGCTTCAACTGTTGTTTCTGCACGCAGAAGCTTATTAACTTGGCCGAGTTCATTACTCATTGCTCCTTCGTGCATAAGGGCAATGACGTAGTCTGAAGATAACTCCAGGGCCCGTGCTGACCATTAAGAAGAACCTCACTGATCTAACCTGTGCAGATTGTAAGACGGAACATCATACTCTCGAGGAAATGCATAGGCATGTGAATCATCATGCGAACATCATTTACCGGTCCACACTTGCAGGAAAGAAGAAGGTTCAAGTATTTGCCTGTGGTATATGTGACACGGAATGCGCAAGTAAGGTCATTCTCCGGGAGCACTATGGCAATGTTCACCCCACCTATACCATCTTTGACTGCAAGCGATGCTCCCAGCTCTTCTATAAGTGCTCCGAGTACCTCAAGCACAAGCTCTACTACCATAAAAAACGCCCTGTCAATCCCGACAAGCTTTACAAGTGCGATCTTTGCGAGAAGAAGTTTCGTTTCAAGCACTACCTGGACAAGCACTACGCCACAGACCATCAACAGTGGAAGTATACTTGCGACATTTGCGGTAAGGTCTTGACATGCAGCGTTATCTATCCAAACACAGAGCCAGGTCTCATCCGGATTCCTATGACTACATCTGTGAACTCTGCGGGAAGAAGTTTGCCGTCAATGAGTACCTCAGTAGTCACAAAAAGATTTGCAAGTACCGTCGGAACGTCAATTCCTCCTCAAATGGTAATGGTAATAAGTTCAAGTGCGACAAGTGTGATCGGGTCTTTTCTAGCGAGGTCTACCGCACAAACCACAAAGCCGTGGTCCATGAAAAGACCAAGGCCTACGTCTGCAGTATCTGTAACAAGCACATGCTCTCCTTGGTGAATCTCAAGGTTCACATGACAACCCACGAAGAGAATCGTCCCAAGTTTCCCTGCAACCAATGTGATAAGGAATATCTCAACAAAGCCACCCTCACGTTCCATATCGCCACAACACACGAAAAAGACAAGAGAGAAAAGACCTTCAAGTGCAACGACTGTGATTGGAGCTTCTGGGAGGCCAAGAATCTCAAAAACCACATTAAGCTTGTCCATGATAAGGTCTACGACCACAAGTGTGACATCTGCGGGAGGTCCTTTGGATGTCGGAGGCATTTGGTTCGGCACAAGACAACCATTCACGATAAATTTCGGGAATATCGCTGCCATATTTGCTCTGTTGAATATTTCCAGAAGCCCTCCCTCAAGAACCATTTGAAAAAGGTACATGCCATCACGGATTATATGCCCCCTAAGCTGCCAAGTCCCCATGAGGAACTTAATAGCATGTAATTTAAATGTATAAATTATGAAGCCATTTATATCCTCTTTATGCTCTGTATTTATGTTCCTTATTTATCCATTTAAACGAATAAATCCTCCAACAGTATTTTTTTGTGTGTGCAACCAATTCACATACTTGTGTCTTAATATAAATTACCTCAATCCACAGTATTCGGATATGATTGGTGGAATTGACACCATGCTATTAAGAGAAAGACGAATCATTACTGATAAAACTGTTCATTTAAACCGGTAAAGGGATTAAATTCATGTGAAAACTAGAGGCATATATACACTCAGAGAGTGTAAACCTCCGCCGTCACGGGGTCCTTATGAGCCTTCCGAGGCGAATTTTTCACGACTGGGGAGGCGTAGAGGGACGGGGAGGGTTCCCCTCGACGAAAATTCTTAGAGGAAGACGCTCCCGTCACCCGATTTCACAGCACAGCGACATCTATTGGCAGAGTAGGCTAACTTGAAATATTTATTAGTATTTAGCTCATTTTGCATCTTAATTCTGCACTCAGAGATGCCAAAATTTAATCACTTGTTCCTTTTGGCATTTTCAACAACTCCACATAATTTCATCCGAATCCGTTCAGTACTTTTTGAGTTATCCTGCTGACAAACCAACACCAGTGAAAACAATACCTCCTTCGGCGGAGGTAATAAACACCCAGTCATCATCTTCTCCAAGCGGGCCTGGATCTTCATATTCTCTCAACAAAGTTTTTTTTAAATAGAAACGCTCGCATTTTATGTTAATTGGTATCGAAAATGACGCCATTTTTATGATTTACTGTAATATTAGAGTTGGGCAAATTTGGCCTTTTTGTGAAAATGAATGAAAGCCTTGTGGTTTTCTATGGCCAAATTGTATACAAATTCCAAATCTGACAACTTTTTGACATACGATAACGTTTGACGTCGCTAACACTCAAAAGTTCAAAATGGCCTTTAAAATGACTTAATTTCAGTGAAAATTTGATTTTTTAAAACAAACACCACATGTAAGATGCCTAACTAAGGTGTTTTATGGTCAAGGATTGCAAATATAACGGCTTAAACATGATTAAACCAACCCTTTTTATGATGAGGAAGATTTTTCCAGTACCAGCGGGATAAAGTGTCGAAAGAATGCAAAGGATTTGATCAATGTATTTCCTAGTCGTAGGACCATAAACAGATGCTTCCTATATGAATCTTCTCATGGTAGCAGATGAACTGTAGAATAAAGGTGATGATGATGTTGTTACGGTTGGTTTAGATGATACAACCAAAGTAGCAGGTCACAAGCTATACGAAGTAAAGGCTGACCACATCACTATCTCAGGTCCTGGTAGATCACGAAAAACCATGGAATCAAGCATGATGGATTCAGAGGCTTTAAAGTCAATAGATTTGGAAGAATTGGAGAGATTGCCAAATAATTTTTGTCACGTAGACAGTCAGTTATAGATTTCTTTGACGCTGTTGTCGATACCAATGCAAACAAGCTAGTATTAGCAGTTTCGATATACATACAAAATTACTGGTTTCTTTGCTGTGCCCAAATATAAGAAAACCTCGGTGGAGATATCATTTTCTCTTTGATGGATCTTCTATGGATAAATGGACGAGATAATGAAGAAGAAAGAAAAAATCGAAACTGGGCCGGAATACGATCATTCTTTCAACAAAAGTTACCAGACTTTCATATCATAAATTAATAGGTGTTTGGATTTAATAGCAAATTTAATGTTATGTGTATAAATTAAACAGGATATATTTTAATGTAAGAAGATGGTCATTGAGTTGAATTTGCTATGAATTGCATTATTTTATGATTTTGCCACTATTTTGGGCAGAAATAGCTTTTATATGTTGAATAACAATATTATTGCATTTCTAATTTTATTCGTAATGTAGGAAGCCCTTCATTGATCACGAAACCTTTTTGTTTTTATATTTTATGTCTCTAGGATCTGTCGTCAAAATAGGGTTTTCGCAGGCTTGTGAGCGTTCAGCTTTTTTGCGTTCAGCGTTCAAAAAAAATAAATGTTTTTGCGTTCAGCGTTCCGTTAGCGTTCAAATATTTAAAAACGAATTTCCCAAAAAGTACTGCGTAGTGATGCAACAGTAAGTGATGACGTTTTTTTTTTAGAAAAGAATTTCCCAAAAAATCTGGAAGTCCAATCAGTTTCAAGAGTAGAATGAGAATATTGGTAGAAAAGAGCCTCGTTCTACTCTTGAATGGTAGTGCGATGTACGATAGGATTGCCTTTAGAATAAGTTTTCTCCAATGGCAGTATGTGAAATGCTTCCAAGGTTTTTTTTTACTCCGGACAGATCATATGTGCTCTTATTTTGGGCTGTGGATGATTTTAATACCGACTTGACATAGAAAGAGAAAAAAACTGAAAACATAGAGACATCTCTCTGGCCTCTCTTTTATTATAGTATTAAACCTCACAAACCTCTCCCTTTTTCATTCATCCTTTTACCCAAGTGGGTATTAAAATGTCCAGTGTCCAGAAGAAATGGACTAGGAAAAATGGACCAGGAAAGAAATGGACCAAGAAAGAATGGACCAAGTTAAAAAAGGAAAATTATGACTCATGGAAGAAATGGACCAAATACATAGGTAGGCAAGTTTTTGAGTGAAATATATCTAAGAATTGTACAAATACTATTTCTCATATAAACTGAGGGAGGCGACTGACTCGAGGGGGCCCAAGGCATTGTCTGTATGTATTGAGATGCCTTCCTTCGGCCGGATTGCAAATATTGAATACTCAACTCGGATCATTGGAGGCTCTCTCAATTTATTATTGTTGACTGTGACGTCACCCTTCACTCTATCTCTTCAAATATTTCATTTATAACAATTGCGCCCGAAATTAGGTATATATTCTTCTTCTTTATGCATTTACTTTTTGAGTGCTTCTAACATCGGTTGTTCGATATTTAAGACAATGCGTATTATTGACCATAATTTGGGGGATTTTGAACTACAATTGACATACAGAAGAGATTATTTATTTAAAATTGCAAAAATAAAATCATTTTATGTCATTATTTACTCAGTTTATATGAGAAATAGTATTTGTACAATACTTAGATATATTTCACTCAAAAACTTGCCTACCTATGTGTAGTCCTTTCTTCCATGAGTCATAATTTTCCTTTTCTACCTTGGTCCATTCCTTCCTGGTCCATTGGTCTTCCTAGTCCATATTTCCTGGTCCATTTCTTCCTAACATCATTAAAATCATCCACAGCCGAAATAGAGAATATAATAATAAAAATCTTGTAGAATTTAAAATCGACACATCCCTATTTTTGTATTCATGACGTCGCTTTTAAGTAAAAATAAATAAACAACAAGTCCAAACAACAGAATATGAAAAGATTCGGTTTAGGTTTTTTTTTAACTACCTCATGTCTTTAGTTCATCTTTTAGTATTAAGGACACAACAACAATTAATCGCCATGGGTGTTCAGGGTCTATGTCCATTTTGGAGCCCACAGGAAAAATTATATCCGTAGAAACTCTTGAAAATCAAATACTTGCCATTGGTAAAGTTTAATATAAAAGTTAAAATATTAATTCTTAAACTTTCTACTTTATATTGTGTATGTAGATATATCCTTATGGCTTCATCAGTCCGTGAAAGGCTTTCGGAATCCGGGAGCAGATGGAGTAGCTCATGTACTTGGTCTTTTCCACCGTCTCTGTAAGCTGCTTTTCTACGGAATTCGTCCTGTATTCGTATTTGATGGAAGGAACATTCCTCAGCTCAAAAAGGTATTGAAAAATGAAGTGAGATTTCTCATATTAGTCACAGTGAAGAAACTTAAAATATATGTTATCTAGTCGTATTTAATTAATTGGACGCTCTATAATTTTACTAACATTGTTTTTTATGAATTATATATATATAATATTAGGAAGAATTGGCAGAAGAAAATACGACTTAGATAGAAATGGAACAGGATAAATAATCCATTATAGAAAACAAAAGTGCAAAAAAATCCTATTAAATATGTGCCCGTCTAATAGACAAGAGAATCATATATAGTTGCAAAAATAAAATCATTTTTAGCAATTATTTCCTCAATTTATATGAGAAATAGTTTTTGAACAATATTTGATTGTATTCCACTCAAATACTTGCCTACCCATGTATTTGGGTCATTTTTCCATGAGTTTCCATTTTCTTTTTCTATTTTGGACTATATATATAATAATAACATTTTAGATAGATGAATAATCATTTATTTTATTATAAATATATACAAAGAAAACTATTTTTCTTTAGTGTATTAATATTAGTATTATAGTCTATTTATATACTTTTTTACGACAAATAGTTAAAGCATTTGATAACATTATTAGTTTATATCATTTAATTTTTTTATTTTTTTCTATGAATCCTAATATAATATTCTTATTAAAATATATTATTGTTTATAAAAATCTAATGATTTATTATTATTAAATACTTTTACTGACATTACTATCCAATTACTACAACTGATAGATAAGGTTATTTTTTTTCCTACTGATAATTAACATTTTTTTTAAAGAATATACTTAATACCAATACTGCATGGAAAGTTCGATTGAGGCCAATTTGCTCACAACATTTGATACCGGCAATATATTTTTTATATGGAATCCCAACTTTACCTTTATATTAACATATTCATTAAGGAAATAATATTTTAGGCGTATTTCAGTTTTATTTTCTTGTATAAATAATTTTTTTTATCTTTTTTTAGCCGTCATTTTTTTTAAATTTAAAAATAAAACCTCATATTGTGTGCCTATATGGTTCGATGAGTTGTATCTGTTAAGATATCAATAAGCATTATAGCATCAAAACTACTTCAATTGAATCTAGGATGTTATTTTCAATGAGGTTGATTCTCTCGGGTGGAGGCAAATCTGAGCCTTCAGCAATGAAAGTTAAACTATGCCAAACATTGAGCTAACGCGCTCCCTTCATTAGAATGAATTAATTCCTTAATATGTATTGTTTTTAATACTAAACTGTTCAAAATATATTATATTTATATTACTTATATTCCTCTTTGTGTTATTAACATAATATTCATTTTACATAATTAAATTATAATTTATGTGTTTTCTTTTAAAGGACACCCTTTTAAAGCGCCGTCTTCGTACACGTAGCTCCAAGGAAAAAGTAGCAGAGTCGCTTCGTACGAAGGCTCTATTAGGACACATCATGACCCAAGTAAACCAGTCCTCCCAGCTCCCAAGCAATACAACACTTGCCATGCAAAAGGTCTTAAAGCATGGCCGTAAGGGCCTCTCATCCCTCCTAAGCCAACGAACCGGAAACACCTCTTCATCATCAGGTGTCCCGGACAAAGACCTCTTCGAGCTCCCTCCTCTCCCTTCCGCCTCCGGAGATGATCCAGACATTGATGAGGAGATCATTAACCTCAAATTCAATAAAGGTGGCTCTTCTCTGATCGTTGAAGACATTCATGAGGTTGAGGTTGAAGGGCCTTCCTTTCAAGCCCTTCCCAAAGACACGCAGTATAATGTTCTATTTGAGATGAAGGAGAAGCGAAAAATGAACTCTTGGGCCAAGATTGATTCCATGCCCAAGGGGGCGAGTAGCTTCTCAGACTTCCAGGTGCGAAGACTTTTGAAGCGTGCCAATATTCAAAAGACCATGGAAAAGGTTGAAAAGGAGCTACAGGATCAGGAAATGGAGATGATTGATCCGAATGTTTTGTCGGTGATAAAAAGGGACTCAAGGCCATGAGACTGGCTTCTGATAATAAAAGGAGTGTTCTCTATGGGTCTAGACGCTCCAAACTTCAAGGTATTATTATGCCCCATTAGGGGTGAAAGTTTGATAGAATGTAAAATAAGATCAAACATTTTGGGGACTTTATTTGAGAGGAATCAAGAAAATAGACATGATTCTTAAATTAAGAGAGCACTTTGGCTCGTCGAATCCCCGGTCGGAAATGCAACCAATCAATTCAAATAGGAGTAGTATAATTATTTGATATTCAAATCATTAATGGCCAACTTTTTTACTTCCCAATCTCCAACTTCTTTTAAAATTTAAAAAAAAATTAAATCACAATCTTGTATATTTTGTTTAGTCTTTTTTAATAAATGTGAAAAATTTATAGATATAACCGTTACATTTTCCGAATATCGGCCAGCTTAATATTTTTCGCCAAAATGACATCCTAAATAAACACAAATATAGTAAGTATTGTACACTAAATGACTGATCCGATGAACTTTTCTCTAAAGCACTCATAAAATTTAACTACCTTAATCTTATCTCCGTTTTTGAGTCATTTGTGGATGTGTCTCTTTTTATGGATATTAAAAATGAAGTACTTTTTGCTCATAAAAAAACAGACGTTTAAAGTTTAAAAATGAAATGATCATGATATTTATCATAATAAAACCATTTTTAACTATGTTTCAGAGTCAACGGATTCCAAACTCATTCCTAAGACACCCCAAGAACCAAATATCGAACCCCTCCAAGTGAATACTCTCCATGTCAAACGGAGGAGGCATTGCTTCAATTAATGCAAGAGAGTGAAGAGGGTTCATCAAGCGGGATCAAGACTGAAGACGAAGATATTTTAACTCAAGAAGCCTTGCTTCAAAGCATCCGCTCCTCCAATCAAGGCTCCTCTTCCTATCTCAATCCCGAGATTCTAGATTCTCAAGCAGCTTTACTCGCCATGATCAAGGAAGAAAACAAAGATTTAGTGATAGAGGAATCATCGACGAGGACCTTGTCATATTTGCACCCTCTCTCGTGATGCAAGGATCCAATCAGCGACAAGGTGGTAAAACACTGCTGACTATCAAGGAAGAAGACAATCCCCTTCCTGGCTCTTCCTCGGGTACATCCCTTCCAATAGACAAGAGAGTTAAAGTAATTGTCTCTTCATCTCAAGATGAAGGAAACAAAAGCCATAAAGGTATTTATTTTGTGTGATTAATGTAATAAAATTGTAATTTTTTCTCTTATACTTTTAAAGATAATGACGAAAATCCTGAAGTTGGTGTCATATCTTCATCAGAAGATGAAAATGGTAGTGATCAGAAGGAAAAGCAAGGTAATGATCATATATGTGTTGTTATTGATATGTTAGAAAACGATTTTACGAATAAATTAACATTTCCCCCTTATATTTTAAAGATGGCAAAAATAATGAAGTTGGTCTGATGTCTTCATCCTCTTCTTCTGATGAAAATGAAAGAGATCCAAACCCCACTGATTCAACAGATCTTTTCGCCGATGTGTTCAAAGGTAAGCATTTAATTACGTGTATTCATTTATGTATTTTACTCTGTACATTCATCTCCTCTTTTCAGACAAAAAGAACATTGATAATCTGAGCAATATTATGATGAAAGGACATAAGTCCTCCCTGCCTACTTTACTTCGTAAGAGGCCCAGACGGGATAGCGTCTCATCAGATAGTAGCGCTGATGAGGTCCTTCCTCATTCATCAAAGAGTCATTCAACTGATGAGGATAAACATGAGCCAGTTAAGGACATAGAGGAGATATCAAACACCATGAAGAACAGTGAGCATTTATGGCTTAAAATTGCTTCAAAGCATGTCCTGTGGAGTCCTCTGGCCAAAAGAAAAAGGACGAAAGAGTACAAGAGAAGTTTCTAAGCCAGAGGAACATCCATTGATGACTGAGGGGGAAATGCTTGTTAAGGAAATGAATAATTCGGAGAAGGAAAGTCGATTGCTTCAGTATCAGAATGTGGACTATTCACCGCCTAATACATCAGTGCCTCAAAAAGAACCAGATATCGAGGCAGAAAAGGAGGAAGTATTTGGTTCCTCTGTCCCTGGTTTATACGCAGCGGGAAGTCAACTAATGTTGTGGAAGTGAGCCAAGAGCTATCTGCTGAATCTCTTTTTCAAGAAACAGCAAATTCTTTATGCGGGACGAAAACTCTCTCGATGGTGCGGCGACTTAATGGCCCTTCAAAACAAGCTTGCAGCCGAGAGGGAGACGATCATTGCAGAAGCATCTCGTCAGGAGCGGCTCGCTGCATCGGTCACGGACCAAATGTATCAAGAGTGCCAAGAGCTCCTTCAAATATTCGGTATTCCCTACGTAATCGCGCCTGGGGAAGCCGAAGCTCAATGTGCCTACTTGGAAAACATTCAACTCACGAATGGCACGGTTACGGATGATTCGGATGTATGGGTATTCGGATCTCGAAAAGTATATAAAAACTTCTTTGAGCGGGAAAAGTTTGTAGAATTCTTTTCTCTGAGTGAAATAGAGAGGAAGTGGGTCTGAATCAGGGGAAAATGATTTCCATCGCCATGCTCACGGGCAGTGACTACACGGAGGGAATCTACAACGTGGGGCCCATCACTGCTCTTGAAATATTAGCGGAGTTTCCGGGGGAGGAGTTAAAGCCACTAAATGAGTTCAAAAACTGGCTTCATAAGAACCAAGGGGATATAGATCGGCCCATGTCACGCGTTCGAGAGAACTTTAAGAGGCTTTCTCTCATCGAGGGGTTTCCCAGTCCGGCAGTTCTGAAGGCCTACAAGTCCCCCCTTGTAGACGAGTCTCAGGAAAGGTTTACATGGGCAGTGCCGAACTTTGTGGCCATTCGAGACTATGCACGTGAGAAGTTTGGATTTACCTACGCCAAGGTAGACGAGATGCTGGGACCCATTGTGAAACGGATTCGAGCCAAGTCCCTACAGACACGGATAGATAATTACTTTGTAAACAATTCTCTAATTTCCCAGGGCCAGAAGGAAATGACAAGCAAGCGAGGGCTCTCTGCAATAGAAAGAGTGAAGGGATCACCCTCTAAAAAGAGTCAAGACAGTCCCAAAAAGCCCACTTCTAAGACCAACATAGGAAGGAAGGCCAAAGCTACTAATCAAGCTCCAAAGAAACTCCTCTCTAAGGAAGAAAAGAATGAACAAGCTAAAAGAAGGGCCTTGGAGGTCATGAAACGAGAATCAAGGAACAACAAAAAGGGGGCAAAAAGGCCCAAAAGACGAACTCTGGCTCAACACAATCTATCAGAAGATAGCGAAAGTGATTGAATAAATTGTTGCATGGCATTATTTTTATTTATGAAGTTTGGGATATAACAAACGAAATAAAATATATGTATTTTTATTGATGAAGAATCATAAGTCTTTTTTATAAAAATGGGTGGTGGTTTTCAAAATTAAATATCGGAACTAAAAGCTACAAATATATATATATATATATGTTCTTCAACGTGATTGATGGAAAGAAAGGAGTGTGAAAAAATTACTTCGTATAATAAAATAATAACTCACATGACTGTTGAATCGACTCAGACATAGGAATATCATTCTCTAAAATACAAAGTGTCATTGCTCATGGGCCTCGATCAATGACAGCTATGAATCCTTTGAACAACTTATTTTACCTATGATTGCAAATTAAAGAAAGCAAATTTTCGTACTTGATTATAAGATTTTTTTTTACCGGATCTTGATTTTTCGAACATAAATTGCAACCATTTCCCTCCCAACAAAGATGATTTAAAAAATCAGAATCGTTAATTACATCCGCAGATGATTATTTTAATCAGTATCGGTACGGCATTTAATCGGTAGACTTCTAAAAAGTCTACCAATATTAATTGGACACAACCTGCTACTGATATCGGCGATGGATTTGCCATATAAAAATCCATTTGAGCTGGCGAAAACAACCATAAAAACATACTGAGCATTGAATAACTTATATCGATTTATTACTTTATGGGCTCCTCAACTATTTTCTGTGCCTTGTCATACTTAAGGCTTGGAAATTGTTCACTTAGAAATCTTCGAAATGTTGTATAGCTCATAAGACTATGACTGTTCTTTTCATCTGCCGCAGAGGATGAAAGTTATCCGTGTAGACAGAGTGAATCCTTTTGGCATTAAAGTATGATGGCAACAAGAGTACCCCAGAGTTACACGAGGGAATTCGAACGCTCTCTAAGTAGTCCTTGAGGAACCCCCGGACCTTTTCATACTCAGAGAGTGAAAATGCGTTTTGAGGCCTCTTTCCCGCATTGCCATGGACCCTTGGGGATAGCCCTCGAGTCATGAGATGCTTCGAAGGCTCTTGATCTGATAGCGGTTCGTGTTTTGAACGTAGAGGAATGCGTCTAAGCAAAGTTCTTTTCCGAAGAAAAAATAGTCCGTTTTGAGGCGAGTCCGTTCTTTTTCCGGCTTGTGAGTCCCGGATGACGGAGTGAGGCCGTTAGGAGGCCCATGAGGTACATGTCCAGCTCCTCCCGGGAGAGATCTGCTACGTTGAGTCGATGGGCGTGAACGATTACTGGGTCCAGCTCAGAGAAACAGTTCTTCTTTTCCTGAGATACACATGGACAGCCCGAGCGGAAACGGTTCAGGACTTCTGCATGAGGAACCTCCTGAGACCGCTTGGAAGGTGAATGGTCGTTATTTTGAGAAGATGAACTGGGATGTAGAAGATGGTGGTTGGAGAGGGAGGGTTGAGAGAACACGGAAACAGAAACGGTAGCCTCATTCGACATAATGAATACTTTTTTTTATTATATCAACATCATTAAAATCCTAAATGAGACCATAGAGATATAAATATATGAATAAGACCAAGGTAGTTAAAAGTGAATAAGACATTTTCTTTGTTTATATTTATTTGGTACGTCATAACTGATTAGTGCGACGTCATACAGAGAAAAATAATTTTGAGGATGAAACTGAAACCATTGCATTAACATACTTTATTAATGAACGTATCCATCTTCAATTTTTTCATGGACAAAAAATAATCTTATATTGTATTTTAACCAGAGCTGGGATTCGGTAGATAAATCTACCGACGGTTCGATATCGGCGTTGGTAGATTTATTATATATTGACAGTATCGATCGATAGTAGGTACGGTAGATTAGAAAGAGAGAGAGAGAAATTTATTTACAGGGGTGTGCAGGCGAATCTAGACTTTTTTTAGCACGGAAACAAGACACTCATATTCAAGAACAAGACCTTTTAATGACTTTTTCATATCACACAAATTTAAATGACTTTTCTCTTAATGTTCATTCAATTCAACTTCCTCCTTTCAAAATAACAGCCTCCACACGGTGCCTGAACCTCCCAACGGCATGAGCCACCTGTTCCCTGGACAAGTTGGCCACTGCCTGGATGATGGCAGCTTTCAAGGAGTCCACAGTGTTGTGAGCACGCTTGTTAGTGTCCCTCTCAAGGACACCCCACAAGTAGTAGTCGCAGGGGTTGAGGTCAGGGCTGCTGGGGGGCCAGAACTCCTTTGACCAGAACATGTCGAGATTCTCTAAGCACCAGTTTTGCACCAAATGGACGTGTGGGTGGGAGCTCCATCTTGCTGGTAGAGATAAGGTCTACCAGCAGCAATCTGGGTCATCCAGGGCTTCACCACAGTCTGCATGACGTCCAGGTAGACCTCCTTGTTGACATTTTGGCCCTTGGCAAAGAAGTGAGGATGCATGATGTCTCCCTCGCTGGACATGACCTCCAAGGCATGAACTCCGGTCTGGAGTCTTTCTTTCCGGTATTAGGAATCCTTCCTCGATGTCCTCCGACTCCTTGAAGGACTTGGCAATGCTGTAAACAGTAGCTTTGGGGAATTGAAGAAGTCGATGATCTCCTTGGGCGCACGGCCGCAACGGAGCGCCACAATAATGGCCGTCCTGCGCTCAAGTTCCGAGGACATTTTCAATCTTTTGTTATTAAACAAAGCTCTAGGATATACTAACCAGTTCATACATTTTTAAGCTTCTACCACTAACTGGTTTCTGAGATACAAGTACTCAAAGTTAGTCTAGATTCGCCTGCACACCCCTGTATTATCTGCTTTTACTTCTTGATATGCCGTTCATATCGGACGGTTTATAACAAAGGACAATTAAATACATCATTTGTTATAATTTATTTGAGGTTTATTTGAAATTCAATGCATATTAATCTATATATAAATTATATATGTACTTGGATTTGTAGGAAAAGTTCTTCTCACAAGGAGCGCTTTGGGCAAAGCGACAGTTGAACGATATTTCTCTGCTATTGAAGGAATAATCTCTCTATATCTTTATGTCTCTATGTGAATGCCTAAAAAAGTCATACTTTCAGATATACCGTACCGATTGTCAATCGGTACGGTTTTCGGTATTTTCTACCGAATATCGTATAATCGGTTCGATACTTGAAATCTACCGTCGGTAATATCGAATACCGATTTACATTCAGTAGTCGCAGCTCTGATTTTAACTTATTCGTGGCATATGTTTACGTTATTATATTATAATACCTTAACGTATTTAATATGTTACAAAATAACAAAGCAACTTTACATTATCTTCGATCAACAATTCCTAATCTAATTGAATATTATTACTAACAATGATATATTATCAGCTTTTGTCAAATAATTTCGTATTAATGCTTATTGAGACGTAAAATGGAGAGGGAAAAGATAGGTGGAAACAAAATATGAAGCTTCCTTCGTTATTTTTCGTAATGCATTTACTACTCCACTGAGCTGGCACGACCGATTGATATTCGGTAGATCGTCCTACCGACTGTAGATTTTTCTACCCATACACAGCATTAAAAACACTACATAAGGCCGCTAACGGTTCATCGGTAGTGGAGATTGAAAAGCAGAAATATATATGTTATATGATATGATGTATAAAATAATTGGACCAGGAAAATAAGGCCAAGGAAAAAATGCTCCAAAATGGAGCTGGAAGAAATACACAAGATAGAAAAAGAAAACGATGAAACATGGAAAAATGGCCCAAATGCATGGGTAGGCAAATATTCGCTTATAATTGAATGAGTAATTGCAGAAATAAACAAGGAGACAAATGAGAGCCAAGTTATGTTAGAGGGCCGATTCCCGAGATAGAAAAGGTAAATGATGACGCATGAAAAATGGCTCAAATAAATGTTTGTCCTCTCAAAACCAGGACATAACTTAAAAAAACGTTTATCTACAATTACAAAAAATTTTTTCCATTATTTACTCGATTTATATGAGAAATAGTATTTGTGTAATACTTCGTGTATTCCACTCTAATACTTGCCTACCCAGCATTTGGGTCATTCAGCCATGAGTCATCATTTCATTTTTTTCTTGGTCCATTTCTTCTAGGCCCGTATTATTTCTTCTAAACACCCAAGTGCCCACACCCTATAACCAGAAAAGAGACATTAGCAACCAAAACAATACTTTTTCCGAGTTTAGGACTACCACTCAAAGACAATCACCCCCCGGACTAGAACCTCTCGACAGTCACCCCGGGCTTTTACCCACCGATACATATATTTATTTTCCCTGAAAGTCCACTTATGAAGTTAACTATGTTATCTTTATGACAAAATTGCATTAGTGTTTAAGACCTATGTTCTTACTTTCGGTCATATGTTTTTTATGACCGATATTAGAAACATAGTTTTCAAACACTAATGCAAAAGAAAACATAATTAACTCATAAGTGGAATTTAGGGGATAATAATATTTGTAACGGGGAGTGCTATTCCTGTTATGCTTTTTTCAACATTTAGTATTCCATTCGCAACATCCCATCTAAGTTCCGCTGTTCATGTGTGGACGTCATATCAAGTCACCTTGGAAGGACGCGACCCCAACCAACACCCGTAAGAGAGAGGTGGAACATTTCTTTCGCCAGTGTTGGCAACCAACATCCCTCCTTTGGACTGCTGCGGAAGGACTCAGCAGGGACTATGCACTTGTCGGTTCAACCTATTGCAGCATGCCAGAGGACGTCCCATCAAAGAAGCACCAACGTATAGTTCACTACATCACATTTTAAAGGATTTTTGGTTTTAAAGGAAAATAATATAATGAATGCAATAAATAATACGGCACAAAGATTCATTTGATTCATATTTAATTAAAAATGATAATATAAAATTTATACAAATGAATCTAAGCGTAATTTTGATATTAATGGCCGGCTGGCTTCAAAGAGTTTTAATATGATTTATAATATACTTAAATGTATAATAGTCTATTCAGCATGTCTTCCGTTCTGTTTCGTTTTTTTTGTGTTCAATTTCTGATTAGAAAATTAAATATTTGCAGTCATCCTTTTTAACTTTCTCAAAATTAGTCATATCCGTAATATAATATGACAAATGATCTATATTAGCGTTACACTTCCTATGAAATATAGCCTTTAATAGGACAAACTTATGTAAACATATTTAACTAGAATGTTAAATATTCTATGAATATTTACACAATTCCTTATTTCCTATGAAATAGATATTAACCTTGAAGATATAATGGGATTTTTGTTGGGTTAGAAGCATGTATATTTCAATTTATATAAACATATGTTAATATATAAGAATTAACCATCAAACAGACACTTTCAGAATGAACAACCGTTCTCTACCAGCTTTTCGCTCCCCACATATTTCAGCACGAAAGTCGAAGATCCTCCATCGCAAACTTCAGAACGGACTCTACGTCATTGCATTGCTCCAACACGATGAACCCCTTCCCGTTAGAGGCGTCAAAAAGTCTTTACAAAGTCTTAATACTTTGTCCGTCACATTTCGTCCCTTGGGACCTCAGCCCAAGAAGCCATTATTAGATCATCCTCCCCGGAGGATTTTTTCATCTTCCGATGTGGCCACATGGGTGGATTGCATAGAAGGACATCCACGCAGCTTGAAGACGATCCAGTCACTTAAGATATCCGTGCGAATGCGTGTAGGGTATGGACGCCTTGTCAACGGTACGCTGAGTGGCTGAACAGGCATGAAGGTTCAAGTCGTGGCGAGAGTAGGCTGCATTGCTTTTGCCTAGAGCAGAAGCCAAGCCTCCGAGAAGAAACCCGAGCCAGAGCCGATTTCCAGGGACGATTAAGGACGATAAAAGTGAGTTTTCTTGAAGAAGTTGAGTCTCTACGATGTCCACATAAGGAAAGAGTCTTCGGCTGGCTCATAAACGGATTCATAGTCCACGTGAGAGGTGTCCAGAGTTGGAATAGACATGATTAAAAATGAGTTTTTAATGAACCAGGGCGAGTGGAATTTTGATGTGAACGACTGAGCACTATCTGGACGAAAAAAATAAGGGAAATAATAAATTTTGGATTGAACTTATGGAGAAAACAAGGCTCCCAACATTTAAACACATAACAAAAGCTAAACCATTATGGAATCAAGTTCAAATATTCAAAAATTGAAACTTAATGAAACTAACAATAGTCAAAGAACTCGATAAAAAAGGGGTAATCTTAGTTACAGGGGATTAAAATACAATTCATTCGAAATTCATTACTAATTACCAAAGGCAAACATTATATTATACAAAGTATCAAAAAGCCATGAGGTTAAAAGATAGTTTGTGATGTCTTGAACTTCATTTAAATAGCAAATTAAATGAATGAGGGGTGTCATTTGGAAGCTAGGTTCCAGAAGCCATGATTAGGCACATGGGGTTTCAAAACCTAGCCTCTAGGCCTTAGGATTCTAGATGTATTAATTATTGACAGTTAAGGGGTTACAAATCAATCTCCAACGAAACCTAGGGTTATAGACCTCACGAGATCACTATATTGGGTTATCGAAATAAGCGTTTATGGTCGTTGGAGACTACATGTCCAACTATGACATATCTGGGTTTCA
>CP045898.1:18062913-18088073 GCA_013387185.1 Caligus rogercresseyi
AAAATCCTCCGCCAATGGACGCCTTGAACGTATAACTTACAATGTATAAAGGTTTAAAATAAGTTATGTGTGACAAACAAAATATATTCATTTATTTCTCATGAAAAGGCAAGCGTAAAGCCATTTTAATGAAACAAGAAAACGAAAACATATTTTAGGCTATGCTAGACATTTATACTCTTGTATGTGGTAGTGCAGTAAAAAAACTAATTCGCAAAAATGTTCAACATAACTGAATGCCAGCAGCATCAATTGCACAATTAGAATATTTGATTCCTCAGTCACAATTTTAATAATTAACGGCTAAAAATTAATTACCCCATGGAAATAAAATCCAACTGATCATTCATCCATACTAAAAGACCCAAATAATGTATAAACACAGATAAGACCCTAGATTCTTTAAGCTGTGGGTTTGAATTAGGTATAATTAGGGAAATTGACGTGGGATTAGGTTTAAAACTCAATATGTTTTATATACACATGGCATACCCCGATATTTGTTTGGAGCTTGTTAAAACACTCATAGTCGCAAGATAAAAATCTAAAGGTTCATTGGCGGTATGTTATGAGACATTTCTTATGGGAAATAGCCCGATTGCGTTTGGCGGAACCTGAGGGCCCATTGGCGGGGGATTTGTAACTCCAAAACAGCCCAGTTGTGTTCGGCGGGTCCTGATGGCACAATTGGCAAAGTATTTTGTAACCCCAAAACACCTCGATGGTTTCGGCGGAACCTGAGGGCCATTGGCGGGCGTTGTAACCCCAAAACACCCCGAGTGTGTTCGGCAGAACCCGAAGGGCCAGGGCGGTGTGTTTGTAACCCCAAAACACCACGATTAGGTTTGGTGGAACCCAAGTGCCCTGGCGGGGGATATGAAACCCAAAACACCCTGATTAGGTTGGCGGAACCCGAGGTGCCTATGGGCGGGGGATTTGTACACCCCAAACCACTCCCAATTGGTTCGGCAGAACCCGAGGGCCCATTGACGGTGGATTTTTAACCCCAAAACACCCCGAGTGTGTTAGGCGGAACCCGAGGGCCCATTGGCGGGGGATTTATAACCCCAAAAAACCCCGATTAGGTTTGGTGGAACCCAAGGACCCATTGCGGGGGATATGTAGCCCCCAAAACACCTCGATTAGGTTTGCAGAACCCGAGGTCCATTGGCGGGGAATTTGTAACCCCAAAACACCCTGCGTGTGTTCGGCGGAACCCAGAGGCATTGGCGGTGGTTGTAATCCCACAAACACCCCGAGTGTGTTCGGCAGAGCCCGAAAGCCCATCGGCCGGTGGGTTTTGTAACCCAAACCACCCTGATTGTGTTCGGCGGAACCTGAGGGGCCATTGGCGGTGGATTTGTAACCCCAAACCACCCGATTAGGTTGTGCAGAACCCAAGGGCCCATTGGCGGGGGATTGTAACCCCAAAACACCCTGATTGTGTTCGACGGAACCTGAGGGTCCATTGGGGGTGGATTGTTAACCCCAAACACCCCATTGGGTTTGGCGGAACCCAAGGGCCCATTGGCGGGGGATTGGTAACCCCAAAACAGTCCGATTGTTCGGCAGAACATGAGGGCCCATTGGCGGTGGATTTTAACCCAAAAACACCCTGATGGGTTTGGAAGAACCCAAGGGCCCATTGGTAGGCTTGGCAGTGTGAGACACTTTTCTAGAAAAGGTTAATTGTTATATATTAGGAGTGGTTTAGGTAAGTTCGACCCGAGGAACTCGAATCTGAAGTCGGATTTCCGGTCCGAGGTCGCATTTCCGGTTTGCTGAAAACACCATAAACGCATTTAAATAGCTTTTTGAAGGGTTTTAAAGTCTTATAATACTCGATTTCTGCCCGCTGTCTGGACAGACGTTAAACTAGTTGGATTTAAGAGGTGTCGAGTCCAGTTGGAGGACTAAAAAATACCCAACATAGGCAGCCATGCCTTACTTCCCGCCTTCCCCGCCTTTTCCCCCTTGACCCTATCCCCCTAACAAAAACTAAATAACTAACAAATTGCAATGAAACACTAAGATTTTTTTTCATTTTAACTTATTCATATTTCAAGTCAGTCCCATATGTAGAGGCAAGGACAAGACTGATCCAATCGACGTTGTTCCATCATCGAGCATCTAACAGATCCTTCGTTCGGCAGGAGTAGTGTCACAGTCGGTCATCCACTCAGCAATGCGATTGACATGGCCAATGGTTAGCTGGACAATATTGCCAAGTTTCATCGTGGACTTTGATAAATCAAAGTATTTGAGCGTGGCGAAACTTGCTTCTGTCGGCGTGTTCGACCAGGCGAGTTTCTCCGTATGCGACACAAGCCCAATTCACCAAGTTGAGTAAACATGGCCAATGTCCTTGTCCGTTGATTCGAAGCTGTTCGATAGCGCCAACTAAATGGCGATTCACTCTGTTCTTTGCGGATCGATTCAATGATGCAAAGGTATGGCCAAGGCTGACTGCTGCTGTTGAAACGTCTTGATCGGTGCCTTCCTTCAGTGAGTCGATCAGTGGCTTGACGCTAGTAGCCTCATTCAACTTGTCTGTCGTCTCGTTGATAATTGCCCTCATTTGGCCATAGCAGCATTTACTGTTGAAAGCCGAGTGAAGTCGATTCAAGCACGACGAGAAAAGCATCCACGGTATCGCAACGCAACAAAGGACTTCGCAATAGTCGTCTCCATTCATCAAAGCCACAGTACTGACTGCTTTGTCACAACCATTAGATTGAACTGCGTGCCACACGGCCTTTTCGTGCAAGATCAAGGCCTGTCCATGACTGTGGTGGTTTTACTACGGGACCCGATATCAGTGACAAAAGGGCTGCGCATCTTGATAAGCACTTCGAGATTCTTCGTCAAGTTTGACTTGGACCATGTTGAGGTTCGAGTCGGCAGCCGAAGAGGATCTTCACGTTGTGAAGAAGCTCATGAGCCTTGGGGCAGCTGGCGGCAAGATACGACGTCAAACGCGAGTCAACGTTTATGATCGTGTGGAGCCCAGAGTAAATTGAATCAAGGGCGGTAATCCTTGTCGCTCAGGCATGTTGTTGAAGTGGTCGACGATGAGTCTATTGGCTTTGACTTGCGAGCTGCCCTGATCTGATTGGATGTACTTCAACTCAATCTGAAGGACTCAAACTGAGGTAACAACTCGAGACGGCGAATTACTTGGTCGGCCAGTTGCTCTCCATTCTTGGCATCCGTTTGCACCGTGTCAACAAGTGTATAAGTGCCCGAACTGCACACCATTCCGATCGCTGACATCTTTAGAGGCGCTCTCAAAGCCGTGTCGTCAACAAGTATCCAACATGTTCAGCAGCCAGGATGCGTTCGCTAATTTGTCGCTTGATGAGAACCGGTAACCTTTTCTGACGCCAATCGTTCAATGTCCTAGTAGAAGGCACATCATCGGCTTCAAGCCCTAGCTCAAAGGCCACCAGTTCAAAACATAGTTGCAGTGTCTACCAGCGACTCCGAACGAAACAGCTTGTAGTCCAATCTTCTCCATTTGCCGCTGGAATTTTTTCACTCCTCCAGACCCGTAGCTTTTGGTGGGTGACATCGTTTTGCCAAACAATGACTTTATCGGGTCAGGTTGGCCTGACTTAACCACATTCTCCAGTCGAGTCACCTCTGCTCGCGCCTCATCCCGTTCAACCGTGGTCACAGCCAGCTTTCCTCCAACTCCTTGATTTTCTCCTGTAGCTTGTTGACAGTGATTTCCTCGGGTTCCTCGTACATGCTCACATCCAAATCGTCTTCGTCAATAGACATGTCATATTTACCGGGGACGCTTGGCAGCTCCAATCTCGAGACCACAGCCTTCTCAGGCTTACTGTTCAAAAACTTCAGAACTTTGTTGAGTAAGTTCCCCTTATTGTCATGGTCCAAGTCGAACGCCTCGAAGATTGCTTCAGCAGCGACCTTCCCCTTCTTGGACTGCCAATTGCCTTTACGACAAGTACTGTCAAACTCCACTCGACTTTCGACCAATTTTTTCTCTTTGAGTTTGCCATAAATGTCTTTTCGTGAAATAAATACCATCTCTGATTAATGAATTATATATAAAGAAAATCACTTCGTTCACAAGATTAAAAAAATTTCTTTTGAAAAATAAAACCCTTTTATATTCGTATAAAATTCATATAATTTCATATAAATCTAGAATTAATCGTCAATTAGACACTTTTTTTTCGGTAAATCTGAAAATTTTCTATTTGCTGAATCACGCTGAGTCTTGAAACTTCGCATACTTATGTGAAATTGTACTGCGCGTCTTTTAAACATACTTTCAGCGTTCAGCGAGCATCAGCTCGTGTACTTCCGGTTTTGATTTCCGGTTTTAAAGTCACTTTTTGAACTTTTTTTTCCATTTTTGAAATCAGCGGGGAAAAACTATCTTATAAACACCCAATAATGGAATATCTTACTTCGTCTAGAAAAATAAAAATTCTCACACTGCCAAGCCTACCCATTGGCGGGGGATTTGTAATCCCAAAAACCCCGATTGCGTTCGGCGGAACATGAGGGCCATTGGCGGGGATTTGTAACCCCAAAAACCCCGATGGGTTTGGCAGAACCCAAGGCCCATTGGCGGGGGATTGTAACCCCAAAACAACCCGATTGGTCGGCAGAACCCGAGGGCCCATTGGTGGTGGGTTTGTATGCATTTTGCCCAAGAGTTTTGTATAATCTAATCTGGGGGGGGGGGGCTGTACGCCAGTCTCAGCCGGGGGTTCTATAACGTTGAAATCCACCGTTGACCCGCGTAGATTTCAACTCGCGGCGGAACACCGAGGCTAAGGTGTGCACAACCCTTAAGCCGCGTATCTTTCTCCCTAAAAAGTCAGCGGTAGATTCAAACCCATGGGACCCCAGACAGAGTCCCCATGAATAGGTCCACAAAGTAAAAAATAAACAGCGCGGAAAATGCTTCACTACAAAAAAAGCTTGGCGACAAAATTACCTCGAAAAAAGAAGAACGACAAAATTACTTCACTACAAAAAAGCTTGGCGACAAATTTACCGTGACAAAAAAGCGAACTACAAAATGACTGAATTAAAAGAGCAAGCGATGGATTTACCCGCGACAAAAAAACGGCTATAAAAAGCTCGGCGACAAATTTACTCGCGATGAAATTACTGGACACCGTTTTTAAGGCTGTGTCTAATATTCCCAAACATATTTTAGGTCTATGCATCTCTGAACTCGGGCAGGCGTCTTGTTTTTTCCGCATGCCGTGCATCTTCTTCCTTTTTTGTGAGTAAACTCCACTCACTAGTCTATATTTAAGGTAGCATGGTTTCGATGTAGAAGGGGGTCAAAAATTAGCTTTACGAGGGTTCGTTTTTCTTCTGCATTCCCTTGTGGTTTTAATACGCTTGATGAGAAAATGGTTTATTGTTATTCGTCAGCTCCTTCCCTTAGTTGTCTGTTCCCAACATTCTTGCTTATATATAATTATATATTAATATATATATATATATATATATATTATATATATATATAATATTATATTATATATATATATTATATATATATTATATATATATATATATAATATATATATATATATATACAGGCTTGCACGCGTTCCACTTTTTCCCGTTCCGTTCATCGTTCCGTTCAATTCTTTCCGTTCCATTCATCGTTCCGTTCAATTCTTTCCGTTCCGCGGAACGCCGTTCAATTTTGCGTTCCGTTCAAAAATTGGATTTCAAAAAAATTATCATAAGAAGGTTCTTTACTTTTCACTGCATCCTCGTATGTATCGAGTATAAATTTTAAACCAGGCTTTATTAGTTTCGGCTTGAAGTTAGTTACCGCAATTAAAGTTCCAAAAACTTTACAAACTTCGATAGTATATTTAAGATATAAAATAATTGAACCAGAGGCTAGGGCCCGAAATTAAATATATTTTTTTACCCCAACCCTAAAATGTTACAATATGAAAAGTCAAATATGTAAAAATCCCAACCACATATAGTCCACCGAATTTCTCGGTCTATACTACTCATAATGATTGCTTTATCTGAGAATAATTACGAAAAGTTATTTATTTACAATCTTAAGAATAACATTAGTTTATAAATTACACTATTTATTTGCTTTTCCAAATTTTCATCTCTATCTTTGCCTTGTCCTTCACAATAAAAGTTAAGATTTGGAGAAGAGTCTCTCCAAACTGGCACTGCCGGGAAGTATAACATAATATCGAATGAAAATCTTTTTAATCCTTTTATAAGCAATAATTGATTCCATTGCCTAAAACTCATCGGTTAAGAAGCAGTCAACCTCCTGCTTAGCTGAGTCAGTCTTCTTCGGCCTCTTGGCACAGAAATAGCTTTTTCTTCCGCTGCCGATTCTTGCAAACGTTGGCTAGAAGGAAAATCTCCCAGTTCTTCGGCCTCCTCTATTAAATAGTTTCTTGCTAACTCTTGCTTTGCGATGTCTAAAAAGCCTACTTTGAAACTCAGGGAGATATGCTGAAGCAATTAGCATCTCCTACGTTCAAAGTAGACTCCAAATCTTCGTTTGATCCCAAAGAGAGTGCATCAATTAACACTCAACACCTGGACGCAGCTTCCCTCTCCTTAGTTTTGAGGTCAGAACGATGATCGAAAGGGATAACGAACAGAAAAAATAAAGTTCTGTTAGTAACAAAATAATTAATTTAGTGACCGACAACAACTATGACTGTTAAAAATGTATAATACATACTAAATCGAGGTTGGGTGATTTCCTCTTGAATAATATTTGAACGGAACGCAAAAAGACAAATTTTAGCGTTCCGTTCATCGTCCGTTCAATTTCTTCCGTTCCGCGGAAACGCCGTTCAATTTTACGTTCCGTTCACAACCCTATATATATAATATAATAGATATATATAATATATATAATATATATATATTATATATATATATATATATCATATATATATATTATATTATATTATATATATATATCTATATATATAAGTCTGTTGTCTGTAGTACTATATCATCAAAGGCTTGCACGCGTTCACTTTCCTTTCCGTTTCGTTCATCGATTCCGTTCAATTATTTCCTTTTCCATCATCGTATCTGTCTGTTCATTCTTTCCGTTCCGCGGGAACGCCGTTCAATTTTGCGTTCTCGTTCAAAAAATTGGATTTCAAAAAAAAAATTGATCATAAGAAGGTTCTTTACTTTTCACTGATATATCCTCGTATGTATCGGCTATAAATTTTAAACCCAGGCTTTAATAGTTTCGTTCGGTCGTTACCCGAACGTAGATCGGTATAAATTCCCGATCAATTGAAGTTGCAAAAAGTTCAAACATTTAAATTCGATAATATATTAAGATATAAAATAATTGAACCAGAGGCTCGGCCCGATAAATTAACATATTTTTTACCCCAACCCAAAAAAATGAAAAGTCAAATATGTAAAAATCCCAACCACATATGGTCCACCGAATTTCTCGGTCTATACTACTCATAATTATTGCTTTATCTGAGAATATTACGAAAAGTTTATTTATTTACAAACTTAAGAATAACATTAGTTATAAATTACACTTTTATTTGCTTTTCGAAATTTTCATCTCCTATTTTTTGCCTTGTCCTTCACATAAAGTTAAGATTTGGAGAAGAGTCTCTCCAAACTGGCACTGCCGGGAAGTATAACATAATATCGAATGAAAATCTTTTTAATCCTTTTATAAGCAATAATTGATTTCATAGCCTAAAAACTCATCGGTTAAGAAGCAGTCAACCTCCTGCTTAGCTGAGTCAGTCTTCTTCGGCCTCTTGGCACAGAAATTGCCTTTTTCTTCCGCTGCCGATTCTTGCTAAAGTTGGCTAGAAGGAAAATCTCCCGGTTCTTCGGCCTCCTCTAGTAAAAAATTTCTTGCTAATCTTGCTTTGCGATGTCTAAAAAGCCTACTTTGAACTCAGGGAGATATGCTGAAGCAATTAGCATCTCCTACGTCAAAGTAGACTCCAAATCTTCGTTTGATCCCAAATGAGAGTGCATCAATTAACACTCTACACCTGGACGCAGCTTCCCTCTCCTTAGTTTTTAGGTCAGAACGATAATGATCGAAAGGATAACGAAAGAAAAAATAAAGTTCTGTTAGTAACTAAATAATTAAATTTAGTGACCGACAACAACTATGACTGAAAAAATGTATAATACATACTAAAATCGAGGTTGGGTGAGTTCCTCTTAAATATTATTTGAACGGAACGCAAAAAAAAAATTTTAGCGTTGGTTCATCGTTCCGTTAAATTTGTTCCGTTCCGTCATCGTTCCGTTCATTTTGTTCCGTTCCATCGTTCCGATTTCACTTTGGTTCCGTTCATCGTACGTTCCGTTCATATTTAAACCCAATTTATAGTTATATATGTATATATATATATATAATATATATATATATATATTTATATATTATATTATATATATATAATATATATAGATATATATATCTATATATATATATATAATATGTTAATTATTCGCACCCTAACAAAGTTTTTGTTCAAATTGGTTGTTCCAGAAAATGGAAATTCCATAATAACTGCAATATATTTAATTTTTAAGCATTTACCTGCTTTATTTAAGCAAATATTTTGCAATCAACTAATGAAGATATTAACACCAAAAATTAATTGAATGCAATTATAAAACCTCTAATTTTATTCTCAACTCCCTGAATCATTTGTAACTATCACTGAGGTAAAATATTTGACTTGAGTCTAATTTTTTTAAACGTTCGTTTGTCTATAGGAACGTGTTACAACTAAATTGATGAAGTATTTTAATTTTATGCCGATCCCAGCAATGAGAATTTCCAAGAAGATGATTCTGAATGTTATGTAAAAATTGGTTTGAAGGAGTAAATAATCAATTAATCCTCCCCCCCCCCAAAAAAAAAAAAAATAATATATATATATATATATTTCAGGTATTTTTATGACTATGTAGTAACTACAAAACTTACAATTTAATTGCACATGGACCGATATTACATCATTTACCCGAAATTTAAAATGTATTTTTTGATTAATTTTCCTTATAACTATGTACTGGAGGAAAAGGATGTATGTATTAGAGGTCGACCCATATATCGTCCACCGATTAATCGACGCCGTTAGTACATTTTTTACTATCAGTATCAGCAAATTTTGCCACCGAATTGTTGTCAATAGTAACATAGTACATTTTTGAAGATTTACTTTATATAGTTTTGTTACGTTTCAGAGCTTTCTAATATATATATACTTATATATATATATACATAACATTAATTTAATAAAATAAACGCAAATAAGCTTTTTTTCCCCAGGGTCATAGTATTCTAAAAGCGCTTCTCCTTTAAACTCATTGTAGAATTTAACATTTTTAATGTCGCAACATACGATAAGATATTGTTTAATATAACATATTGGTTATATTATATGTTTTTTCTTTAAGAAAAAATATTGGCCGATTGATCAGCTATCAACTTTTGTAAAAAAACATCAGTAGTATAGCGGCTCTTAAATCAACCATCTGTCGACCTCCAAAAATTATATTTTAAAAGTACTAAAATCTAAGTAGTGAAACTTTATATTTTTTCAGAATGAGAGATTCTTTATTGCAAAATCTCAGTCCATTTTCTTTGTTTGAACCTAGACCAATGTCATTGCTGGCTAGCTTTTATTTCTCAATATAAATCGCATGCTTATACATATTGTTTTCTATATCAGAAACTGAATATTCAGTGTGGTTTCTAACTTTTACTTTCACAAGCGTCCACAGTGTACTCTGCTCAAAAAACTGAGAGTAAATTATATGAAATAAAAACTAAACAAACCATTTAAATATATTTTTTGCCTACATTAATCGATTGATTTGCATATAGTGCAAATAAATATCTGTCCTAACATTTTATTTAGTTATTAGAACTTAGGATATTTTGAATGAGGCTCACTAATACTGACTTTCTCTTCTTTTCTCTTTCTTTTATTTTCACAATTTATTTTAAATGAAATAAATAAGAGGTTGAAGCTGTGTAGCATTTATAAGATTTAGCTATGAAATAAAACCTTCAAACTATTTATCTGATTTAACTTGATATTAATAATTTTATATTAGGTGATGAAATACTGTTCAAAAGATTCCCAAACCATTTAATTAAAGTTTGAAGGTACATTAATTTTACAACTAATTTACTCATATGTTATATAATAACTGTATTGAAATAGTTTGAAATGACATCGGAAAACCCTTATATGTTTCTCAAAAATAAAAGATATCAACCGTTGATCAACTGGACCAACAGCTTTGCTGTCCAATACCGTTAAAGCTCCCCATCATACTCAGAACATAAGATGTTAGAAATTGATATTCATTAGGACCATCAAAAACCTTTAGTCCCCACCAATGAACTTTATCCGACATAGAGAAGCTTAAAATGTGTTTTATTTTGTATTTAATAGCTTTTTAAATCTAAAATATGTCTATATATTATCTTTTACAGTATAATCTACAGCATCAAAATTAATCCACACAAAAATAAATTAGAAGACTTTCAGAAGACTCTTGATGATTTTATTGATAATGATTTTTTTTCTACCTAAGTGATTTGATTGAGTTGCATCAGTGAGGATATGAATATTATAGCATTAACATTCTACAATACTTTCAGTGGGAGTTTCGACCTAAACCCTCTCTGGAGGCAGCGAACCAGCGCTCTCAACATTGAGAGTTGACCACCCTTAGACACCTAGCAAAGATGCACTTACTGCACATCTATTCCTAAGAAAATATCAAAGACAATATCTGTTTCGCTTATAGCACAGTACTTTTTGGCCAGTATTAATGTAACGGCTCCATGCTATCACATGCAACAAACTCTTCAAAGTCTAAATCAATATGAATATACATTAACATTCTACAATAATGAACCTAAATATCTTCTCAATATTATATATATATATATATATATATATATATATATATTATATATTCTTACACAACATCATACTCCGGATTCATAGTCACAAGCCCCTACATTAGTCATTAACATCTTTTATTGCCTTCCTCCTTTATTAATAAAACAATAAGCCTATGCGTAAAAATGAATGACGACATCCATGTCACTATGGACTATAATAGCTCTAATGAGTAAATAGAAGGAAACCCCCTGTTTTTTAATGCATTACTCATACGAAAGAGCAAGGAGAGAGAGAGAGAGAGAGAGCTATGAGTCATCAGTCAATTCCTCAGGCATAGTCACGTAAAAAAAACTTCATGGCCACTACAAGTATAGTTAAAAAAATAGGGTACACCAAAGACCTGAAAATAATACAAGCATTACTTCCCCCCTCCTATCCACTGTAAGCATATACATAGGAGAAAGGACAGACTTTGAAGGAAGCCCCCCTCTTTATTTTCATGCATGGCATTACTATGTATATATATATATATATATAATTATATAGCACAAATATGGAATCAATTGTAAAAAAAGAAGAGGGAACCCTCTTACGAGATGTATGCGTTCCCCGCGTTTTTGTCTTCTTCTTTTGTCCTTGTTATTTGAGGGATCCCTTTAATATATATGAGTCATTTGAGAGCCTTCTTAGGTAGGATAAAGAGAGAGGGAGAGAGAGAGAGAGAGAGAGAAGAGCGTTGGCATATAGTAGTACATTTACTTATAATATTATTCTGCTCCCAAAAGAGTTGGAAAGGACACGGAAGCTGCTGCTGGCAGTGTTGGGTCTTCTTCTTCGATTTTTAGACGTTTTGAAAAGGAAATAAAAAAGGGGGGAATAGGTTTTTATAATATAAAAATATTTCCAAGTACTGTTATTATGTATAAAGCTCTGAGCATCTGAAGGATGCATGTAGGCTCTTTTTTTTTACTCACACACTGTTCCTACCGGTGTAAAGAAGGTCCCTTACTACCTCACACACACACACACACACGGAAGGAGAAAGCCCGCGAGAGAGTAGTTTGAACATCCATCTTTTTTACCAAGAGGAGAAGGAAAGACAGAGGAAGAAAGAGAGAAATGGAGTTGATAATAATAATATACACATATAAAGAGAGATATTTATGTATGTAGAAGAAAACCAGTTTGGATATGACCAAAAGAACCTTCACAGCAACTTTTTTTCGAAAGCTATTAGGTAAGGATTTTTTTGTTATACATATTTGCATACAGTATGAAAGATTCCATAATTCGTCAGTTAGCTGTATTTCGTTTGTCAATGTATAAACACAAAAAAATATAAGAAACATTTAAAAAACACATAAAAAGATATGAAAAAATAATATATAACATAAAAATATAAAATAACTTTTTGAATAACCTTTAAATCTAATGTGTTATTTAAAAAAATCTTTGATACACATATTTTATAATTATTTACTAAATATATTTATTGTGCATTAAGTTCTTTATTAAAATAATATAACTGTCTTATGCTAAATGTTTCCTTTAAACATACACATACTTAAAAAATGGATAATGATTCATTCATTGAAATATTTATGTAATAATGACTGTGAAATAAGAAAACTTCCCATCATTAAAGTAAGTTTTAGATGTATTCAAACAATTTGAAAGCATTTAGCTATATGACAATGTATTCGAATGAAATTCTTGTTTGTTTGTTTGTATGTATATATATATATATATATATATATATATATATATATATCAAATGGTTTGTATTTGCACCTGTACATACAAAAATATATATATATTATTAATCTTTTAATAAGGGAGTGTGATAGCCGTGTGCGATAAGTCGTGTTCACCTCTCAATGTTCGGGATGCTGGTTCGAACCTCGAGAGGGGTAGGTCATTTTTGATCTACTCATTGATAAGATCCTAGGTTCGATAGACTTATTTTAATCCTATAATGCTTATTTATATCATGTAGGATGCAATTCTATCGAACAATAAAGGCAAAAATAGTATATTTCATTTTATGTTATAAAATAAATGTAAAAGTTACTATTTACAATACAAGATGGCTATACCAAAGTATAAAATGCGGCCACATAATGAGGTTTTTGTAATATGTACATCTTTATATAATTTTTAGCCAAAAATGATAAAAAACACCTGTTTCTTCTTTCATCCATTCTGAGCTTTCGATACTTAGGTCTGAAGATGTTTTAATTTAACTGCAATAATAAAGCATTTTAACTTTGAATGGTTCGTTTTTGTATATATATTCTTGCTTTAAATAATAAATTTTGTCCCTATATTAGAAAGAAATAGTTTTCAATTTATTCATTTTATATTAATATATAATTAAAATGTAAGGACGTCTCTTAAATTGGATGCTTTTATGTCCCAAATAAACTATCGATATGTTTGATTGATCAGATAGTATATCGAAAACCTTCTTTGTAAACTATATAATTGTTTTATATAGCAATTTTTTTCATTTTTACTTATTCTTTAAATTTATTCTTTTGCACATAATGTTTAAACGGGTCCAAATTTCTCTTTTATTTGATTCATTTTTACATATTACTCTGCCTAAACTTTTAAAACAACCTCTTAAATTTTATTTCCAAAAAACAAAAAAATCTTCCAAGAATTTTATTTTATGCAGGTGTTTTCATACAAATTTATTTACAAAAATAGTACAATTTTAAGATAACATGATTTTAATGATATTCATTTTACATATATTAATGGTTGGTATATGATTTCATTGATTTATACCCTTTGTTTTTATTCTAATATTTACAGACTTTTCAACCAACAATGGAAGAGCCCTCCTTACTGCCGTTCCACTTGCATCCAAATTGAAATTTTGAGACTCTCCACTTATGTTAATTGAATAAAAAACACTACTACAAAGAAGGACCCACCATGAATCGAAGTAGTAGCCGAGGTCGTTTGATAGAAACGGCCTTTGTGAGCTCTACTCGCTCAAGCACTGAGGATCTGGATGAAGTGGATCGCTTAGCGAATCATCCAGTCCTCCGCTCATCCTCAGGATGCTCTGGAGTACTTCGAAAGTCCCGCTCAGAAATGGGATCTCGTATACGGAGTGGGGGCATTGCGAGCACTTCCTGGACGTTTTGTCCCAGCCGGGAGAGCAATTCCCCGTCTCGGACATTCATCGGAGTCCTCCACCGCGAAGGGGCATGACACGAACCATCACTTTCCATAATAACCTAAGTGCTGTCCTTACGAACCCAACAAACACCATTTCCAAGTCCGCTCCTTGTACCCCACCGACTCGCTCTGTGGAGTCCTCGAAAGCCCCGCCTCCATCTATACTCATCCCACCTCCCGAACAGCAATCTCCACCAACACGGCGCCCCTACCCAATAAGTTCTCACGTCTTCTCTCTTCCAAAAGCAGTGGATCAACTGGCGGTGGCAGCAGTGAGTCACATCTATTGCGACTGCCGCTTTCTCTCACCTCCCGATTTCGCCAACGGGTCCTCTCCAAGTCCGCCTCCTTCGAATCCAGCAGTGCCGAAAGCAGTCCACAAAGAGGGATTAAGCCTCGCCTTCTCCTCCCATCACGAAGGCAAATCTATAACACCCATGAAGACTCATCTTCCTCTGCCATGTCTAGTACGGAAAGCGTTGTCACCGACGCATCCGAGACTTCTGAGAGCGTTCTTCTCCACCATCACCATTCCTCTCGAAGCAATGCCAATAAACCTCTACGGAAAAATACCCTCCACATCCTCTCACCCATTTCCGACAAGTCTCAAGAGCAAGGGGATGAAAACGATAACCATAAAACCACTGCTAACCTCAACAACCAACTACTCAATGATAGCCTCAATAACAATAATAACAACATCACCAATCTGGATGATGAAAGCAACGTCGTCGTCCCCTGGGACATGCCAAAGCTCCGTCGTCGGCTCCTTCAAAAGACGTCTTCCTCCATTCAAGGCTCCGACTCAGGGATCTCCATGACCTCGCAGGACCTCAAAGACTTACTCAATGTCCCTTGGGACATGCCAAAGCTTCGACGGAAGACCTCCAACCTCAGCGATCGACCTCTGAGTCTCCCAAATGATAACACTAAAAACCTCAATCAGAGCCAGCCTTCAACCTCTAATCCTTCCATTCCTTCCCTTCGACGAGGAGAACAGGAGGGGATCAATCTAAATCTTCTAAGGCCCAAGGGCTCGCTAGAGAAGAAGACGAGTGAGCCTTCTCTCTGTTTGGAGCCACCACCGGGGTTTGAGGATGAGTTTTACTTGACGGAGACCACGCCGCAAAATCTTCGAAAAGGTAAAGAATCTTTGCAATTTTCATTGACTTACTAAGAAGTGTTATTTTGCGTACATAATCCCTCGTACTACAGAAAATGAAAGAGAAACTATTTATTTTATTGGGTTCATATAATTTAAAACACTATATAAATAATATTTTCATGAAGGCTATGAGTACATAAGTATCCAACACTTGCTTTTCACCTAATAGCGTTTTTGAATAGTGTCTTTAATATAAAAGGGAGTATATACAAGAGAAATAATAAATGATGTTTACTAAATTGAACTCTCTAAGTAAAAAAAAATCAATCGATTCATTTGGAATTAAGTTATGCTAAAATAATCCAAAGGACTATAAATAAGATATACATCGAACCGAAAATACATCAAAAAACAAATAATTTATTAGGATACTAATTTTTTTTTTTTGTCGCATGTGATTGGCTGAATAAAGAGAATTGGAATATCTTTTGTCCATCTAACAAATATGGTGGCCATCCATTTTAAAGTATCTGAGAAGGAACCTATATAGTGACGAGTGACTTCACATCATCTAAATAATTGATACTATTACTTACATATATTATTCTCTAGGCCATATGAAGTATGTCCCAAAGTCCTTATAGGATTATCATAATAAGGATACCACTCTGGGATCTTTTTCTTCCACCAACGTTATTGGTGGAAGGAAAGGAGGTTGAATAATTTAGAAAAGTAGTTGGCATTATGAAAATAAGACATCACTTCACTCGGGACTGTTGAAATGTGAACTCATAGCTAAGGAATCTATCGTGCATTCTCATTTGCCTCAAGTAATGTAATTTACAAGAACTTTGAATAAACTATTTTACAACTGCCTTAATAATATCAATGTATTTTTTTTTTTGAAATAATATCAATGTATTGAAGCAACTCCTCAAACTAAGAAAATTAATGCATAAATGACGAAAAATGGATTATTACTCTGACTTTAAGGCGTAAAAAAGAATGGTGTAGCAAAATGAAAGAATAATATTTAAATGTTTATACGTGATATCTAGCATGAACACAAATTTAGATATAAATAAAATACAGAAGGGGTTTCCACCAATACACAAAAGGGAATCATCTAAACTTTATGTTCAACTATCATTTGGTAAATATGATAAATGATAGGTATTTGCTGTTTGGTTGGTGGTCAAATTTATTCGAAAATATGTTTTTGAAAGAGTTGCTTACAAATAAATGTTTATATTAATTCCATTGCTCAAAGATATTATATGTATGTATATATACAATATATATACCTACACTCAATATTTGAATTAAATGATATGAGCATACTTATATTAATAATAATACAAAAATGATTGACCTTCAATTGACATCTAAAATAGATATATGCTTCGAATATATATACTGCTCTCTTATTCGGAACGGATATGTCTTATGATAATGTAGCACAATTCTCTGAAAACTGGGCAGCTGCTCAAAGAATTTTTTGGAGAGGTTCTCCATATTTGACAATAATAACATTTTTTTTGGCCATAGGCATAACTTTATTGGCATTTAAGATTGCACAAAAAAGACAGAGAAAACAACAAAACATATTCCAAACTAAACAACAAACATATTCCAAATAAAACAATAAAAAACATGACAATTTTATCGGTTAAGAACATAACTTAATAAATTTTAATAAAACATCTACATCATTTTATAAAACGCTCACATCATTTCATAAAACATTTACATCATTTTATAAAACAATTACATCATCTTATAAAACATTTACATCATTCTAAAAACATCTAAATCACAGTTTAAGAACATTTTTAAGAACGTGCAGGTGTATTTTCGCCATTTTTAAAACCCCGGAGATGTCGTACTCATTGGAACTTCGTTTGGCGTATAAAATTTGGTGGACTTTGGTGATCGTTGCGTTGATAAAATTTTCATCTCTACCGGTATAAAAGGCTAAAAAATGGTCCCTTTTTGGCACGTAGAAATCGTAATGTTGTCGAAGAAGTTCCCCAATTGAAATGTATAAACTCCGAAGAATGGCACAATCGTATAGGAAATGGTCTGTTGTTTCTTCGCAAGCTTCGCAAAATTTGCAATCTCTTTGGGATCCGGAGAAGAACTTGACCCGAACTTCGAGTGTCCCGGTGAGCACTCTGTATTTTAACCATCTTTCTGAAGATGAGAGGAGAGGATTTTTGATGACTTTAATACTCATGTTAGCTGTCATGTGTAATTCCCGTCTCTTCAAATAGTTGATCAGGGGTTGGAGGGTTGGTGTTCTTGCAAGGTTTCTAAACTTCGAAGCCGGAGTGTTGTAAAGTGCCAATCGAAAAGGCACTTCAGGCCTAGGCAACAGAGTGTATTTACCAAAGATAAGCCGATATCTTTGAAAGGCCATCTTGTTCAGTAAAAGATCTGACTGACTTGTTTCTGCTGCGAAGTTGACATCCTTTGTCTTAATGTCAAGGTCGTTTAAGCCTTCCCGCGTGGGCATCTCCCACCCCAATGATACTTCGAAGCGCCTTGCGCTCTTTTCGACACCTTTGCACAATTTTAATATACGCGGAGAGTACTTGGATAATTCTTTGAAGACGTTTCTTAACCCCACGTGTGCATTCTCAGTATATCCACCTCTCAAAGATTGGGCCAATTCTATGCTCCAGAACTCGTCTCCCGACCAGAGTTTCTGGATCCAATATAAATTTAGGGATTTCCATAAATCCTCAAAGGATAGAAGAGACAGGCCCCCACTAGAAAGAGGGTTATGAAGTCTTTCAAAAGATAAATTTTTCTTCTTATCCAGGTTAAAAAACGATTTTTCTATATCTAAAACTTCTTTATATAATTCTTCATCAAAAGGAGTAACCCTTAGAAGATGAGTGATCCTTGGAATAATGTAAATATTCCAAGCTTGGATTTTATCCCACATGTTTAGGCTCATTGATGACCAAAATATCCGGGCTTTTCTGATCCTGGTTCTTATCTCCTGGAGGTTGTTCTCGATGCTTTTATTGCCAATCCAAGAGCCTAGTATATAGATCGATTTTTTTGTTTGAAATGTCGGCCATGCTTTTTCAACTATTCCTTCGTAGCTTGTCAGAATTTCAGTTTTCTCATTGTTAATGAGAAGGCCTGCCATGGACGAGTATATATTGATTAGTTTCATGGTTTTTTTCATTGACCTTATTGTTTGTAGTGGACTTCCCCCAAAAATAATCGTCATATCATCAGCATAACTGAGACATTTATGGCTTAAGTTTGACGAGTAGCCTCTTATATCACTGTCTGTATTTAATTTTTCGATTAAAGGATCCAAGCACATAATAAAGAGCAATGCGGCACTTGGGTCTCCCTGTCTCACGCCTCTTTTATTTTCGAAAAAGGTCCCCCGACTCCCATATTGGACAAGAGTTCTGGATCTAGCTAAAATTGTTCCCACCATTCTTATGATAAAATCTCCAAATCCCTTTTTGTAAAGGGTCTTGATTATGAATTTGTGTGACAGCGTGTCAAAAGCTTTGGCAAAGTCTATCGTCATCAAGGAGACATCATTTCTCGATTCTATCAAGGTCTGAAGACTAAAAGATATATTTTCCATGCGCTTGTTTTTGATAAAACCATATTGGCTGGGGTGTAAAATTTTCCTTAAAACGAGGTTCAATCGATCGGTTAAAATGAGTGAGAATATTTTAAAAACGCAATTTTGCATCGTGGGCGAAGTAAGTGTCGTGGATCTTTATTGCTCTTTGATACTAAAACGATGCGTCCTTCAGAGGCAAATTCTGGGAAGTATCCTACAGCCAGAACCTTTTCATAAAATCGAAGTAAAATTGGGGATAAAAGATCAGAATATTTTTTTAAAAATTCGAAAGTGAATCCCGAGGGGCCGGGTGATTTGTTAAGCTTTGCTTTCGAGATTGCCTTCCTTATTTCATCCTGTGTTAGATGTTGTTCTAAAATGTCGTTGTCCTTATCGTTTATGGCCATCAAGTCATCCTTTTTTGTTCTTAATATGTTGCAAAAGGAGGCATTCTTAATCAAACACCTCATGCACTTCTGATTTTCTACACAGTCAAAACAATTATATAGCTTTGAATAGTAGTCTTTTATTTCCTTGCATATATATTCGGGTGAATTCGATACTTCTCCTGTTTTTGTAAGGAGGGAAATAACTTTTTTCATGCTTCTTCTTCTCTCAACCTCAATACACCTCAGCCTTGATCGAGAGAGGTCTTGAATTGCTTCAAATTTTAATTTGGTGCGATGAGCTAAGTCAGCTTCACGATAGAGTTGTTTGGCTAGAAAATTCTTTTCTTCTTCAGGCTGAGTCGAATTTGAAATATTTTCAAGCTCATTTAGCTTTCTTTTCCTAGATTCAGCAAGTATCGCGCCTTTTCGCCGGAGGATATTCCTTATTCTGCGTAACATACTCTCAGTTGTTAAAAAAATATCATTATTTGGACTCATCTCTAATTTATAACTCGTATCCTGAATAATTTCAACTATTTCTTCATTAGTGCATGAGTCTTCCGTTAGTGAGATGTTAAATTTCCACGTTCTTTTGCATCTATGTTCTTTCTTTGACGGATCAATCTTGATCTTTAATGCCTTATGATCAGAAAGTCTAGTGTCAATGACTTCATACATATTTATGGCCTCGTCGTGAAAACCTTTGATTAAGAATAAATCGATTCTTGATGACACTTCACGGTTGTTTTTATCTTTAGAGAAAAACGTATGTCGAAAGTCCTTTTTCAAGGACCCTACATCTTTAAAACCAAAGGAGGAAACAATAGAAATAAGTTTTTTTCTAGCACGTGGGTGATCATTAATAGAGGATTTTCTGCAGTCTCTACCAGCTAGAAGCTTAATATTAAAATCACCACCTATAATAGTGGGCTTACAAGAAATGATTGACAGCAGTTTGTTGTCGAAATTTTTTGGCTCGTCAGTGTTTGGACCGTATAGGCCTATTATATCAAAGTAAGACTCAAGGTAGCGACACTGTGCTTTTACAATGTTGCCCTGGGCACATCGATACTGAACCTTGGGATTGAGGGTAGATTTAATTAGTAGTGTTACTCCGCGCTTTGGATATGGGTTTCCCTGGTAGAAAGACGAAAAGGAGAGGTAGCCTTGAGGAATTGAGAAGTGATCTTCCATGTTACATCTCGTGTCGCAGAGGATCACGATATCTGGCAATTGAGTGAATTTTAGAAACCTTGCTAGGTCGTATTTACGACCCAAACTTTGTAGGGAATTAACGTTCAAGGATAAGCAGGAGAGGGTCATTCTTTTTTATGTTGTTTGCTAGTCGCACTACTGGGTGACAGTTGGGAGCATGATATTGTTCGTTTAGAGTTTGACCCAGATCTTGATCGAAACGGCAATATTTTTTCTTGATATTGCGCTGAGACTATTTTGGGGGGTTTCTTTGTTTGGTAACTCACCTCGTGGGCTTCTACTTGATCTTGAGACAGGAGTAAGGCTTGGGTTCTCATGTATTTGGGGTGTCACCATTGGCTCGATTTCACTTAAACTATTGGATTCCTCTCTTTGAGGCACATCGGTGCTGACACAGGGAGAAGAAACAACATCAACTGTAGTTTCATTAAGTATTTCCACATTCGTATTGACACTAGCAGGGTTACTTTGGTTCTCTTCTTGATTATCTCCATTGTCTTTGGCGCCCACTTCCGTTACATGTTCTCCTATGATCATTTTTTCTTTTTCAGGTTCAGTATGATAATCTTTTTTTGTTTCTTTAATTTTCTGTAGTAGAACTGAACTATATTCCGCTATTTGCAGACGCTTTCCAATACAATTCGCTCGAGCATGTCCAAACTGAAAACAGTTCTGACATTGCAGACGTACACCGGGAAATCTTAGGTTAACAAGGTTTCCATTTACCGGTATAATTTGCGGGATAGTATGTGGGTCAGCTTTAATTTCTAGTATGAAGTTAGAAGTTCTCCAAACTGATTTGTAGTTTTTAAACTTTTTTCTGCATCCTGATCTTCCGGGTTGGCTTCTGGATGGGAGTCCAATATTTCGCCGAAATTACTCATAAATTGTTTTAATTTTTTTCGTCTATACGTTTGAACGTATTGATGGCTTTTATTTTCATTCTTTTCTTCCTGTCCACTTCAAAATTCTCGACTCCTTTTATTTTCATGTTTACTTTCTTTGGTTCCCCATTTGGTCCTTCCACCTCAGTGGTAAATTCCTTCTTTAAGAGTGCCATTCTCGAGTGAATGTTGATGGGTTCATTCGTGTACAACGATGCGTACCCGAATCCATATTGGGCTTGAGCACCAGCTATTTCATCCTCCGAAAACCCAAAGAACAAGGCCGCATTGTAGATTGAAATATTCTTCATGTTTTTGTTATTAAAAACTCTTCCGGTATCAGATTCCGTCAAAGTGATAATAAATGTCTCCCACTTGAACGAAACGTTCAAGTTAATTTTTTCGTAGGCTTCATTAATATTATTCTGCCTCTTCCCTAATGCCTTGGCATAAGACATTATTTATTTATTTGGATATCATTCATACGTTCGCTGTCGGGGGGTCGACCTGTTTGTGATGAATCCAAAGCAGTCATTCCGGCAGGTAAATACCCCGCGGTAAGGGAAGGAATAATAACAATAGCTCCGTGGAGCGCTGAGCAGACAATAATAACATCATGACATAATTCACAAGAACGCCAGCAAGCCCCGATTCTTTAAAATGTTAAAGTTTAAACCAGAAGAACTAGAAAAAAATTGCATTAAGAGAAGGAGCTTTTACATATGGTGATATAAGGAGTGAATCGGTTTTCATGACAGGGAGGTTTCTTTATCCTCTTCAAATGACCGCCAAATATCACACACAGCTAATGCCATGGTTCCTGAAATTCACCGACATAGAAATCAGGACTCGTGAGGCCCATTCTGTTGCCGAAGAACATTTAAAAAACTTGAATCTTCCCCCTGAGTGGAAGAGGAATATTTTGAAGTCAATGGTTGGAATCGTTGATGGGCGAAAATAACAAGTCAACTTCAATTATCGGCCAATATTATCAATTTTTTGGGACATGTAAGGATTGTGGTCTTTTATATAACAACTAAAACAGGCATTTGTGATGTCCAGCTCTAACTATCATCAAAGATTACTTAGAATTAAACGCAATGAACATTTCGGGGTTTGAAAAGGACCATATCAAAGGCTACATCCTGTTTGGCATTTCTAGGAGGGACTCAGCGATCAAAATTGAGAGTTTGTCTATATGTGCGGCAATAAGTAACTGCAAGGCGTATATCGCCAAATCATTAACAGAAGAAGTTTGGTTGATGAACTAAATTACGCACCATCATGATCGGTGCTGCCGCCAGATACTCCGCTTTGTCACTCAAGATTTCCAAAGTACAGAACAGAGGTTGGAACTACGCGGCTGAACTGATCAAATACGTCCCATCTACATCACCTCATCTCGCAGCGACACTCAATATCCTTATTTGCCAGTACAAGAAATACAAGAACACCAAAAAACGAACGCTTATAGTTGATCTTATTTATTTATCTTCTTTTTTGCATTTAAGAATTTTATATATTTAGATTTCTCTTGAATATTGCTTATTTTATTGCCTTTGTATTTAATCATGGGTTAGTTGTATTTTTCTATATATTTCAAGAATGTCAAATGTCTTAGATTTTTAAGGTCTTAAAAAGGAAATTAATTTTAAGCCAAAATGTTTATTTATGTTATTCATAACACAAATTTCCTTTTTAGTATTTTACATTATATGATGTATTATTTTTATTCAATAAAGACCGTGCTTATGAGAAAAAAAATAGATAAATTGGAAGGGTAAAGTCATACTATATATATATATATAGATATATATATATATATATATATATATATATATATATATATATATATATATTAGGGTGTTCTTATTTTCAAATGTTTGAAATGTTAGCAACATTGTGGATTTTCTGTTCTTGGTGATAAAAGAAGACGACACACAAAGTTTGAACAAAATCGGTCAACATTACGAGGTCGCGCAACGAGGTCAAAGTTTTAAAAATTAGTAAAAATATAGTTTACGCAATTTCTTCAAAATGGTGGACGTTACAGACTTCAATAATAATTATTAATTTAAAGGAAATCTAATTTACTACCAGACGTATGTTTGATGTTTTTAATAAAACAAAGTTTTCAGTAAAAACAAAGAAAAAAGGAGTGTGTATTGTTAGCTTATTTCATAGCTTTTTTGTATCAATTAACTTCACTCGCCTGTTGAAGATGACTTGTTCGCTTCAGAGTAAAATAGTACTTTTAAGTTTAGTAAAACTTTAGATGATAAATCCAAAAATGACCTTGGTTGCATTCTATCAGTTCAGAATTCAGTACAATCTGAGTTTACATCATATGATTCAGAGCCTGTATTGACCTATAAGAAATCGATTATGAAAAAAATAAATCATAATGTGTTTCTTAAATATGCGTCAAGGTATCCTCTCAAAATTTTACTTGTCTCTGACGCATTTATAATCCATTATATGCGTCATTTTGTACGCGAGATAGGCTTTTTAATGTACATATACTCTCTACTTATTAAATTGACATGATTAGTATACCAAAATATTAAAGCTGGTAACCAAGCTTTCATTTGATATGTTTGGTGTTCTAAAAATCGCTATACTTTAAGAGATATAAGCAAATACGTACTCCCCCCAAAAATCGATCTTTTGATATGAGAATATACGATTACCATATGGTAACTACTGTTAGTGTTACCTGGGTAGAAAAAAAAAGAAGGGAGAGAAGTGAAGAGGGTAAAATACTCTCTCTTTCTCTATTTCTATCCAGGTAACACTAACAGTGGTACCATAAGGTAATCGTATATTCTCATATCAAAAGATCAATTTTTACTAATTTTTAAACTTTGACCTCGTTGCGCGACCTCGTAATGTTGACCGATTTGTTCAAACTTGTATGTCGTCTTCTTTTATCACAAGAAGCAGAAAATCCACAATGTGTAACATTTCAAACATTTGAAAAATAAGAACAACCCTTAACTATATTATATATATATATATATATATATCTATATATATATATATATATATATATATATATATATATATATATATATATATAGTAGGACTGAACCCTTTCAATTTATCTATTTTAGATGTCAATTGAAGACAATCATTTTTGTATATTATTGATATAAGTATGAACCTAGCATTGAATTCAAATATTGAGTGTTGGATATAGTTGTGGAAGTTGTGTCTTTAAATAATCTACTAAACCAAGGTATCCTCAAAAAGAGTCTCTCATACAAATAAGTATGTAACAATAATATAAGGATAATAGAAAAATAACTTATATCGAAGAAATTATTCATTAGTCAATATTACGTCACAAGATATAATGCATGAATCCATATGTGTAATCTTATGCTTGTTTGTAAAGCTGCAAAAGATATTGAATGTATGATAAAAATATGCTTCATTTGCTGATATGTATCGTTGTTGGAGCATTTTGTCAAAGTTAAACAATAAACAATGTTAAAAATATTATCGAGATTCTCTATATTTTAAGTTTTACAATAATTCTATTGACTTCATAAGTTATAAAATGACATGAGTATAGCCTTTTTTCGACTAGTGATAATGAATACAATAGGAAATGAATAACATATTATATTATTTACCTTAATAGAACGTTTTGTATCAGCAAACCCAAAGTATAAAAAAATAATCAATCTGTAGTACTTAAAATTTATACAATATTAAAGCTTTATTAGTTGCCTTATGTGTGCCACAGTCAAGGAATATAGCCATTCGGGCATCTTCTTGCTATTTATTGTTAGAAACACATTCATAATTCGAGTAAATGATCCTTTTAAAAAAAGATTA
>CP045898.1:18088173-18129708 GCA_013387185.1 Caligus rogercresseyi
ATATATATATATCTATATATATATATATATATATATATATATATATATATATATATATACTATATATATATATATATTTATATTTATTTATATATATATATATATCATTTTGATAGTAAATCAATAAATGAGGAATCTTCATAGTAAGGAATCTTTTATTGGCAGTTCTTGTTACATTCATTATGTCTTTCCCCCGATGTATTTCATTGCTCTATCAATGTCTAATAGTCAATTAATCCGCAATGAAGATACATTTACCTAAATAAATATATTTTCCCAAGTTTCGGAGTTTAAAAAATCACACTAAATATGTAATATATTACAAGGATTCGACCATGGCATGGCTCCAGGTCCATATCAAGAGGCAATTGTGTTCTTAAGACGACCCTAGGCTTGCTCTGATCGATCTACCATAGGTTAAATCGAAGGTTATAATAATGCCTCAGAAATACATATAATATGAATACAATCGTCCACTTGAGGCTTAGCTTCAAGTTGTAAATATTATATATTGTCATGTGGAACCCCAGAACAAGGAAGGCTTGCTTTGACAGCATGCCTGGAATTGAATGCCAAACTGATAGTATAAACTCCCATCCTTGTGACTTTGGGTCATTTGGAAAGCCCTCAGCAAGTATACGAATGCTAATTGTGACCTGAAGAACCTGAGGAAACCTAGGGATTATGTGTTTGAAACCCCATTGGGTATATATTGATGATTGATTTGGGTCCTCCTTTAAGTATAATTAGTCCTTAGTGAACAATATATATATATATATATATATTAGTAAAAAAATGAATATATTGGTTAAAAAAATATATAGTATATTATATATATACATTAGGGTTGTTCTTATTTTTCAAATGTTTGAAATGTTAGCAACATTGTGGATTTTCTGTTTCTTGGTGAAAAGAAGACGACATACAAAGTTTGAACAAATCGGTCAACATTACGAGGTCGCGCAACGAGGTCAAAGTTTTAAAAATTTAGTAAAAATATAGTTTTCGCAAATTTCTTCAAAATGGTGGACGTTACAGACTTCAATAATAATTATTAATTTAAAGGAAATCTAATTTACTACCAGACGTATGTTTGATGTTTTTTAATAAAACAAAGTTTTCAGTAAAAACAAAGCAAGAAAGGGAGTGTGTATTGTTAGCTTATTTCATAGCTTTTTGTATCAATTAACTTCACTCGCCTGTAGAAGATGACTTGTTCGCTTCAGAGTAAAATAGTACTTTTAAGTTTAGTAAAACTTAGATGATAAATCCAAAAATGACCTTGGTTGCATTCTATCAATTCAGAATTCAGTACAATCTGAGTTTACATCATATGATTCAGAGCCTGTATTGACCTATAAGAAATCGATTATGAAAAAAATAAATAATAATTTGTTTCTTAGATTTGCGTCAAGGTATCCTCTCAAAATTTTACTTTGTCTCTGACGCATACATAATCCATTATATGCGTCATTTTGTACGCGAGATAGGCTTTTTTAATGTACATATAACTCTCTACTTATTAAATTGACATGATTTAGTATACCAAAATATTAAAGCTGGTTAACCAAGCTTTCATTTGATATGTTTGGTGTTCTAAAAATCGCTATACTTAAGAGATATAAGCAAATACGTACTCTCCCCCAAAAATTGATCTTTTGATATGAGAATATACGATTACCATTTGGTAACGGCTGTTAGTGTTACCTGGATAGGAAGAGAAAAAAGAAGGGAGAGAAGTGAGGCAAAATTGCTATCCAGGTAACACTAACAGCCGTTACCAAATGGTAATCGTATATTCTCATATCAAAAGATCAATTTTTGGGGGAGAGTACGTATTTGCTTATATCTCTTAAAGTATAGCGATTTTTAGAACACCAAACATATCAAATGAAAGCTTGGTTAACCAGCTTTAATATTTTGGTATACTAAATCATGTCAATTTAATAAGTAGAGAGTTATATGTACATTAAAAAAGCCTATCTCGCGTACAAAATGACGCATATAATGGATTATGTGCGTCAGAGACAAAGTAAAATTTTGAGAGGATACCTTGACGCAAATCTAAGAACAAACAATTTTTTTTTTCATAATCGATTTCTTATAGGTCAATACAGGCTCTGAATCATATGATGTAAACTCAGATTGTACTGAATTCTGAATTGATAGAATGCAACCAAGGTCATTTTGGATTTATCATCTAAAGTTTTACTAAACTTAAAAGTACTATTTTACTCTGAAGCGAACAAGTCATCTTCTACAGGCGAGTGAAGTTAATTGATACAAAAAAGCTATGAATATGCTAACATTACACTCCCTTCTTGCTTTGTTTTTACTGAAAACTTTGTTTTATTAAAAAACATCAAACATACGTCTGGTAGTAAATTAGATTTCCTTTAAATTAATAATTATTATTGAAGTCTGTAACGTCCACCATTTTGAAGAAATTTGCGAAAAACTATATTTTTACTAAATTTTTAAAACTTTGACCTCGTTGCGCGACCTCGTAATGTTGACCGATTTTGTTCAAACTTTGTATGTCGTCTTCTTTTATCACCAAGAAACAGAAAATCCACAATGTCGCTAACATTTCAAACATTTGAAAAATAAGAACAACCCTAATATACATATATGTAATAAATTTTATATATATGTATATAACGATCGGGACACTTTTTTCGCCGGGACTTACATTTTCAAGCCGGATCGGGACTTTAACTTAGTCGTTCCTTCGACATTCTGAAAGTGATGACGTTTTTTTTAGAAAACAATTTTTCTTATTACTTTTAAAATTTAAAAAATATTTCTAAAAAAAACTGATGACGTTTTTTTAGAAAATAATTTTAAAAATATAAGAAATATTTTCTAAAAAATATCGTCCCTTCCAGAATGACGAACGAACGAAAATATTTAAGTCCCAGCCCGGGGATTTTAGACACGGGCCGAGCGGGACGTTCAAAAAACAGCCAGGACCCGGCCGGGTAATTGGTCGTTTCCTGATATATATTTATATATATATAATGAATATATTAATTAAGCAAATTGTCATATTAGTTAAACAAAATGAAATATTAGTAACTAGAGGCATGTATACACTCAGAGAGTGTGTACCTCCGCCGACCACAACATTCCCATTCAAACATTCTCCCTTTCACACGCCCGATTTTCTATCTCTAATCATTGTTCCTCTCTGTTAGCTCTTTTGCATATTAAAAAGCACTCAAGACGGGAAGAGAAAAAGTTTAAGCTACGTCACTGGGTTAACATAGTCCTTAGCTGAATATGAACAATAATACGTCAATGAATATTTTTTTAGCGTTGTTCTTTTCTACTCCCTGAATAGAGACCCCATTTCATTTAGTATTTTGCTCATTTTGCATATTAAAAAAACACTTAGAGATGCCAAAATTTAATCACTTGTTTCTTTTGGCATTTCCAACAACTCCACAAAGTTTCATCGAATCCGTTCAGTACTTTTGAGTATCCTGCTGACAAACATAAACAAACCAGCCTTCGGCGGAGGTAATAAAATCATGCATTGGTTACGTTAATGAACACATGTTCCAAAAAATTAATAATAATATAGAAACTTAACATATTGGTTAAAATTTAACTTATGGTTTAAGAAAATGAGCATGATAATTTATAATGTTAAAAAATTGACATTATACTCGAGGAATTGAAACCTAATAGTTCCAAACCATGAATATTATTATATATTTTTTCGATTTGGTTCAATAGAATATTGTACTTAAAAAAAAGAACATATTCATTAAGTATTTACCAGTTGAGTTCATAAGATAAATTTATACTTCAGAAAATGAACGTTATACTTAACACAAATGAATATTTAGGATAATTAATTTAAAAATATAGTTCAGGTAATGAAAACCAAAACAATGTCGTGTGCATCTTTGGGTACTTATTCTGATTGAATAAGACTTTCAACCGCCCCATCCCCACGATATGGCTTCAATCATTTACAGAGAGGTGGAAGCCCTTCTCCAAGTCCGCGTTCCAAAGTACATACTTTTTATTTGTTTACATTATTCCCTCCTAATCCTCCTTATCAAATCAACTTGATCATCTCTTTTAAAGCCTTATCCGATCTTCTTTTCGGTCTTTTTAATTTATTTCAAATATTTATATTGATTTAACACTGTTAGAATTGAATTGATTACTGTTTAAGAAATTCCTGTTTTTTTTTAATATTAACTGTCAATATCTTTTTATATATTACTGTTTTTTTTAAAGAAATCTATTAATACCCCACCATTATTTTATTGTTACTCCTTTCTAACTCGTATATACATCATTGTCAATGAATATTTTAGATGAGTGTCACAAAATACATATTAAAAAAAAAAAAAATAAAGACTTTCATAGATATAATAAATCGAAAAAAATAATGATATTGCCAATGATGAATATTAGGTGTTTTGTTATATACTCTTATAAAAAAATATAACAACAGTATAAAGACCTAGAAAAAATAGTTGTGTGAGAGAGTTACGCAGTTTTTTTTTGTTGTTAAAAAGTCAAAATACTATTTATAAGCCTACAATCCAACTGTGAGTCTCTCGATCATCCAAGGGCAAAATAAAAAGCAAGGTATCAAGATATTCTTATTATGTACATATATATGATCTTGAAATATATATTTGAATACACACAAAAATGTTGTCTCTATAACTATAAATATTATTACATAATGTAGAACATAAACAACAAGGGTTTTTTAAAATAAGCCCAAGGATTATACGTCAAAATAATATTTTCACAACTTTTAAATATATATATATTTAATATACACACATGCTCATATATTAAATACGGATATTGCACTTATCCTTGTATACGTTTATGTGAGGGAGAAAATAATATATGTAGAATTAGCATGCTGTGCCTAGAAATGGGCAAATAAGGAGGAAATATAATATTTAATTGTAATATATAATATATATATATATGTATGTACATATATATATATATATATATATAAATCAGGAAACGACCGGGTTCCCGGCCGGTGTCTATTTCAAAAATATATTTAAAAATTATTTTCTATAAAAAACATCATCACTTTCTTAGAGATTTTCTTAATAAAAAAAATAATAGGAAATTATTTTCTAAAAAATTCAGAATGACGAAGGAACGAAATATATTAAAGTCCCGGCCCGGCTTGAAAAATTGAAGTCCCGTCGAAAAAAGGTGTCCTGGTGGTTTCCTGATATTTAAATATTATATATAAATAAATATATATACAGGGGTGGAGTGGCCAGCAAGAGTACGGGACTATTCCCGTGGCCGCTGGCCTTAAGAAACATTAACGGCCGTTGACAGCCTCCCAATGGCATATTGGGGCTGTATAAGGCTGGCGAGGGCATAATTGTCCCGGTGGATAAATTCTTCCCACTCCGTTCCTGTATATATATATCTATATATATATATATATATATATATATATATATATATATATATATGTATATATTAGCCACGTGCTTAAATATATGCATTGTGCATGGGGTTGTATTACTTGCATTATATAATTGTTTTATTTTGTTTATTTGAATGACTCAATTTCTGTGTCCTTATTGAACAATGTGTCTTCGTAAAATTATTTGGATTCAGTTGAACTATAATTGTTGTGGTTTTGATTAGTATTTTGAGTTAAGATACGCCGTGTGCCAAATTTGACACGTAAATAAATATTCGACATTTTTATAATATTAAAAAAAATAAGTTAAAAAGTAACCATTATAGTTTAAAAACACAAGCATAAGCAAACTTTATAAATAGAAAATACTAATTATTAGTTTAAAAAAATGAATATTATTCTCTTAGATATAATGAAAATAATATAAAAGAAGAAAAACAATCAACATTTCCCCAAAAAGTGAATTTTTTAGTTTTCATAAAATTAAACATATCTTAAAAATAACTACTCTGTAAAAAAAATATTGTAACGAATGAATAAAGTAAAAATATACTTAATAATTAAAGGAATAAGTTTTATAGTTATGATTGAACATACTAGTTAAAAAAACATTAAATACATAGAAATCGACATTATAGTCGAAAAATCTTAAGATATTGTTCAAAAAATTGTTAACACACATCGTTATACTTTTCCAAAAAGACAGCACCCTAACGATACTCTTATCCCAGCTTAATAAAAACCAAAGGGAGTGTGATAGCCGTGTGCGCTAAGGGGTGTTCAACTCTCAATGTTGGGGGCGTAGGTTCGAATACTCCCGAGAGGAGATGGTCATTTTGGTCTACCTCATTGATAAGATCCTCGGTTCGAGTGACTAATTTTAATGCTATAATGCTTATTTATATCCACTCTGATGCAATTTTATCGAACCAAATAGGCAAAAAAAAACCCAATTAGTCTTGGATATCCGTCCCAACATTTATTATAAAGATTCAGCTTGCTTGTGAAAAGAAAAAAGTAATGCATTTAATATTATTAATAACTAAGCACGTCTTCTTATAATGAAATTAATGTCATCGCCCTCCAATCCTTCTTTTTATTATTATTATTTGCATGCTTCAGCGAATAACTTATCAGCTTACATTTTTCAAACTAATTTAAGAGATCTTAACAGATAAGACGGCATGCAAGTAACCCAGCAATGAAGCCGCAGCATCCAGGACGGCGAATCCAATGCCTTGCTGATGTCTGAGAGGAATTATTACAACATAACATAATTTAAGAGCTTTCACCGCATGTTGGAGAATGAAAATAATGCTGCCCTTATTTTGAGTCTCTCAAAAACAAAATGCTTATAATATTAAAAAGAAACAGGACTAGAAACGTTTTAATGCTATAATGCTTATTATATCCTGTCGGATGCGATTCTATCGAGCCAAATAGGCAAAAAAGGGAGCGCAATAGCCGTGTGCGTACAGGCGTGTTCAATTCTCAATGTTGAGGGCATAGGTTCGAATCCCGAGAGGGGTGGTCATTTTTAGTCTACCTCATTGATAAGATCCTAGGTTCGAGTGACTAATTTTAATGCTTATTTTAGGGGTGCACCGAAAATTCGGCCACCGAAAAAATTCGGCCGAAAACGCAAAAAAGACACATTCGGCTTTCGGCCGAAAGCCAATTGAGTGGCCGGATCGGAGGCCGAAAAATGTTTTTATGCTTTTGTTAAAAATGAAAAGTATGAAATGAATGGGGAAAAAAACAGAATGTATGAAGGGTATAAATGAAACTCGTATCAGTTATCCAACATTTTTGAAGCTTTCAAATAAACATTTTTTCTTTGAAAAACTTGTCTAAACATTTATTGTAATCAGTAGACTTAATCGATATTTAAAAATAGTGTTTTGATGAGAAATCAAGAAAGAATGTTATAATGTTGCAAGGGCTAGTAGGTTACTGCTGTCTCAGTATGGGAGAAGGACACCTGCTGGTCGCTTTTTGTAATGACAGCGTGTCATCAGATCTGCACCTACAATGTTTCTGATCGGTTGTTTATTGTTTTAAATGCCTAGTGTTTCCGTGACTTTAAATTGAACTGTTATTTTCGGTTCGGCATTCGGCCAAAGCAATTAATTATTTTTCGGTTTCGGCCACAAATTTCCATTTCGGTGCATCTCTAGCTTATTTATATCCTGTCGGATGCAATTATATCGAACCAATTTGGCAAAATAATTCTTCTCTGATGAACATTTTTTGCATTCATAAATAAAATGATCCTTATGATACTTATAAATGCCATGTAATAATGTTTCGGCACAAACTGGCCTTCTGGATAAGAAAAATCGTACTTCTCCCGCACACTATCCAATAATATTTTCTATTGGTAACTCATTTCTATGTCCTATCATCAAAGTGAGTATTCATCTTTCGACAAATATGATGCACGAAAATAATTTGTAATTGTATTAATTATAAACTAAAATGTTTATTAACCCCTTGACCAACGCATCACTTCGAACCTGCCCAACCACGCCAAAATTTAGATTTCAATTTTTTATTAGTAATCATATAGACATGATTTTTTGATTGATCATATGTTAATAATAGGAGACTTATAAGTGGCACGTGACATACTATACAAGGAATTGATCAAAATAATTGCACTTTGCAGAAGGGTTTATTCTTGCTACAAAACAGTTTTCAGGCCATCACGAATGATACAGCACCATAGAGATATAAAGATATAGAGAGCTTCAATAGCAGAGAAACATCGTTCAGCTGTATTTTTGTGTCCAATATAAACAAAGTAATGTGTACTCCGTCATCGTAAGCGATCATATTCTATATCTATGATCAGCTTACGATGACGTAGTATAAATTACTTTGTTTAATATGAACACACAGAATACAGCTGAAGGGAATAAGCTCTGTATATCTTTTTATCTCTTTGTACAGAACATGTGGATGGCACATACTTTAGTGACGTAAGAATACGTCCTTGGTGGTATGATGTCATTTCCCAAGACGTAATAATACGTTCTCAAAGGCTTATATATATATATATATGTAAATATAATGATTTAATTGAGCTTCGATTAATTGCCTTCTGTCTATAATACATCATAGCAACTTAGGGAACGCATATCATAAGCATGTTCAACTCTCAATGTTCGAAAAGTTCGAATCCTCCCGAGAGGTCCATATTTCATATTTAAAAAGAGTATCCAAGGTTCGATCTAATTTGAATGATATACTGTCAATTTCTCACCAGTTAAGTAATATTGAACCCTTCAGCCTAAAAAACATAAAAAATATAAAAGTTTTAATGTTACACTACAATAATTTTAATACAAATCATTACATTGAAATAAAGATTTGTAAAAAAATAATATGCAAAATGATATATAAATCTCTTTGTTTTGTGCGCTTTAATAGACCTCTGAATTTATTTTAAAAAGAAACGGGGGGAAATGAATTTTCTTCTTACCCATTTTTGGGCTTGCCCTCAATGATAAATGCACGTTGTTGTTGTATAGGCTTTGCCCCGAATAATAATAATTATTATTGTATTCTTGAGGGTGTTTTCCTCCTCTTATATTAGTGATGTGTAGTGTGCCTTGAAGTACGTCTTGCCAATTTTACTTGTTTGTGAGGAAAGGTGCATTGAGTTTCTTCTTCAGCTTCTTCCCTCCTCCCTCCGTCACCACCAAGTTCTTCCATGGCTTCCTGAGGATGTCACGGCTTGGAAGGATGACCCGGAGTCCTTCACCAGCCGTTGGACGGAAGATTCGGGAGCTTTTTTGTCGAATCGTAAGCACAACGTCGACGACTGCTGAGGCGGGTGACACCTGTGGCGGACGGGGACTTTGTGGGAGTGATATTCATAGTATCTACTATACATTCGATGAAGAGGAACACGCGAGGAAAAGTGAGAAGAGTGATGAAAGGAGACTTGGAATATTTGTTCCGGAGAAGAAATTCGATTCCTTATGAAAAAAAGTCGATTGGAATTTAAAAAATGGGTTGATTGAATAACGAATGTTGGGAGGAAGAAAAAAGACTTAAACATTTATCTGTCGATACCTCCCCCAATACAAACATTGATGGAAATGCACACTTTCATTTATCAAAGTAACTGTTTCATCCAAACATATATTACAATTTGATAAGTGCACGTCAAACTTAAAGTAAAATTATATATCTGAATAATTGAACATCAGTCTCAGAATAATAAACATATAAACAAAGACGTCATTGAACAGAGAGACAAGGAATTTTTAGATAGATGATCATTGCATGGAGGTTTATGGTTTTGTTGAAGAAAGACCATCGGCCACACTCGGAGTGTTGCCTATTCCAATAGTTTTAAAACTTTCAAAGGAGACGATTAATCGTTCAACCCCATCGTTCAAACAATATCTATTAAAGAGGATTAAAAATAGGTATAGAAACCCTCAGGAAAAATTTGAATTAAAAGGCCGTACTCTTCATAGCGTTCTTAGATTTTGTATTTAAAGAACATCCTTATGGTATTTTGGTCCGTTTTAGGCTTTATTTTTATACATTTGACTAAGGAATAATTAGGTGTATCAATGTAAAAATGCTCGTCGAGGGCAGAACTTTTCGCTACGAGAACAAATATTCCAAGTCTACCATTAGATGGTCACGCCAATTCCACGATTTCTTCTAACGAAGAGGAGGACAGTGATTTCAAGGAGAAAGGAATTCCTCCTTTCAGTATTAATTCACTTACACGTGAGGAATATTCGGGCACTCATCAGAGGATGCAATCTGAGACCTTTTCCATGACTCGCTCAGCCTCCCTTGGGCCCCAGCATCATCCTTCGGGTGCCCTATTGACCTCCGAGGTCTGCTCATCCAGGCTCTCCCAGCAGCAAGTGGGGCCTGAGGAATCTCTCCTCTTTCCCTCTCTTCTTCGCCTTCCTCCACCTCCTTCGTCGCCGAGGGGTGCAACTCCTCCCCAGAGATTCGTTCGAGGATCCTCCTCCAGTCGATCATATAGATCGAGCATTCATCAACTACGCTCTGGCTACTACTCCAGAGCCAGCTCGGCTCCTCCCTCTACCAATATTATAAGGTAAAGGAAACTATTTGTAAAAAGGTGCCTAAATTTATATTAGATATAATATATATATACTAATAAAATGACAATTCCTATCGTTCGTTCGTCTATTCGTTCGTTTTCCTGACTCCCCCAAGCGATTCGTTAGTTCTTGAAGAAATTGTCAGTGAATAGTTTTGAGGGCTCGGAGAGTGTATTATTGATGGTAAACACTCTCGGAAAATTCATTATGTTCATTTATTCGCCAAAACTTTTTTGTGAGTTCTTCAAATTGTCAACTTATACTTGAAATAAATTTGCTATGGATGAATTGTCTTGGATTATCTTGATTATTCCCAGAAAATTATTTTTCTATTTATTTATATATGCGGAAAAACCTCGTTTTCGTCGATTTCTTGATAATGACGTCTTAGGTTTTGACATAATTTTATCGGGCGGATTTTGAGGGGTTAAAAGGCCTTCCCTATTGTAAGATTCGAAACCCATTTATATATACACTGTAACAGCCCCAAATACACTTAACACACTATGCCCTATTTTCCTTGTGTTACGAGAGCACATTTACAATAGTAACTTTCTTTCATATTGTTATTTTTTACCCTCCAAATGAGTCATTTAGAAATAGTTTATTGTTGATTCATTCATATTTTGTCTTTATTTTGTACTATTTATTTATCGTCCAAAGTGTTGGGCTTCTTCAAAGCCCTTCAAATAGTGAAATTTTATAGACACATAATTTGTATTATTATCTACAAACTTTTTGACCCATTTAAAGCATCAGACAAGATTATCAGTATTATCTCGTAGTATTATTCATAAAAAATAATAATGACACTTGCTTATTTAATAATGGATATAACATAGTTTAGGTTTTGAGTCTCTTATTCCCTGATATAGGGCCCATGACTGGTTAAGTCTGGAAAATTGATTTGATCATGTGTAATATGAAACACATATCATCTCGCATTCTCTGTCTCTGAACATGCATGCTACAAGTAAAAAGAGGAAGGGAGAAAACAAACTCTTTAACCCAGTATACACCTTCCTACTCCCCCTTTATAACTGATTTTGTTACCTATCGTGTACATACATATAAATACTACTACACCTGATGCTTGCAGTATATATGTATAAATACTTGGGAAAGAGAGGGAGAAATCCGGTTATTTTTTATCTTTACTCTTTTTGCCGACTCTTAAAGGTGGTGCTTTGTATTTGTACAAATGCTGTAATATATATATATTATATATATATATATATATATATATATATATAATATATATATATATATGTAAATAAATATATATAATATATATATTACGGATAATCATAATCCTACTGACTTTTGCCTTACGAGAATAGAGTATTGTTTAAATGCGTTGTTAACGGTATTGTAATTCATACATTTTATATGAAATAATGTAAATAAAAACAAATGCTTGTATATATATATAAATAAATATATATATTACTGGTAATTATAATCCTTCTATTTTTTTCTTTACGAGGAAAGAGTATTGGTTAAAGGCAACGTTAACGGTATTGTAATCCATACTTTATGTATGAAATAATGCAAATAAAAGTTCTGACATACTTCTTTAAAAAACAAGCAAGTAAAGACATTAAATATTTAAAAAAATTAACAATGAATGACGGGCACTAAACAGCAGACACTTAATATACTTACACCAACTGCTTTTTCTACACTTATCAATATAATTCTGAAAAAAATCCTACCTTTTATAAATATTGTTTAAAAATAAATATATTTGCACGACTAATATACTACCTATAACGGTCATAATAATCGTTTTTTATCATAAAAAAATAGCGTGATTGAGTTAAGTATTTTAAACTAATTGATCATCATAACCTGTTGAATGCACTGCGATGATATTTATATTTTTTTAGCCTCTTTTTATTAGGACTGTAATAAAGTAGTCAAAATACATTCAGCTTATCATAGCTCAAAACCACATATTGCATAGCCAATTTGATACGATTATAAATAAGTGGTCAAAAATCCAGTTTTATCAATTAATTAATGAAATAGTCCCGATTAGGGAATGCTATATAAATTTATGAATGCATTTGTAGCTCCTATGGTTATAAATACGCAATTGTGTAAAGCCCTCCAATTGGAAAGGATATTATTATTATTATTTACAACAAAAATAAGATAAAAAAGTTACTAAATAATATATAAATATATTAATGATATAATTGCATAATACCTAAAAATAGTAAATAATTTAACAGACTTTTTAAATACTGTTCTCGTACTTCAATGAAAAGTATATGACAACCGTTGCTCAAGTTATAAATTAAGTATATAATATTGTGTCAAGTTTGTCATCTTTCTTAAAAATAGATATAAAATGAAGGAAATATGGATTGTCAGCTTAAAATGATCATCAAATCATCCTCATCTATAGAAGATATAAACAAACAAACTCATAATATTATCTTTAGTTTGAGTATATCTTCATATATTAAATATACTAAGACAATATAGAATATTATGAAGGTTTTTGTTCCCTCCTATCTTTGTCTTGTAACACAATATAACGATGTTATACTAAATATGTCACACTCGTTTCAATGCAGTTTCAATGTTATTACATGAGCCCTTCCGAGATTGAGCCCTCATTTAGTAATGTATCGTTTACACTTAAATGACCTCTCTTGAGATCTTAAATATCCTTAATCATGACTGTTAATCTTGACGTGTTTCTTTTTTCTAAATGGCATCTAAAAATAATACTTTATGGTGGGAAAATTCAGTTTTTTGAATGCATCTGGATAAGATAGCCCATATACAGTGTGGCTAAGCAAATCGTGAACAGAAAAGTCAAAGGCAAACTTCATCAATATTCTTAATAAGTACAAGGGGTAGGGCACAGAGATTTAGAACATTTATTAATCCAACTTATAGTAACCTTATAGTTCAAAAATGGCCACCATTGGCCTTCAGCATGACCTCAATCCGGGGCCTGAAGGCCTTGCAGGTCTTGACAATAAAGTCCACGGACATCTCGGCCCACTCCTTCTCAACGGGTGCCTTCAGGGCATCCACAACTGGCATGGGGGATGCTACAGGCCTTTCTCTCCACGACGCCCCAGATGCTATAGTCAAGTGGATTGCAATCCGGCAACTGTGGACCCGTTGTGCTTCATCCAGGTGAGAAGCTTCTTGCCCTTGAGACCCTGTCTCCTTACTGGCATCCGAGAGAAGCTGACGACGTCTACGAACATAAGACACCAGGCCCAAGTCCTGAACAGCATTCCTGATGGTGTCCTTGCTGACCCCGAGATTCTTGGCCTGCTTCCTCATGCTGGTGAGGGGGAGGCCTCAATGGTGTCCGAGAGGTCGGCCAGGAACTCCGCCGTCCTTTTTTGTTGTGCCCACCACTACCAGGTTTCCTTCCAAGGTCTTGTCCCTCATCTTTGAGCTTCTTGATCATGGAAACGAGCCCCAAGGAGCAGGGGATGAGCTCAGCAATCTTCTTGAAGTCCATTTGGGCGTCGAGCAAGGCAGAGACCCGAATCCTTTTCTCCTCCATTGTCACCGTCGTTTGCCAAAACACAATGCATTCAAAAAAAAGCTGTTTGTTTTTGTCTGTTCTTTTTGCCCAGTGAGTAATAAGGCAGGAAAATTCAAATTGCAGTCGCTACAATGCATTAAAATCCTGTTCACGATTTGCTTAGCCACACTGTATATATATAGGGTTGGTCTTATTTTTCAAAATGTTTGAAATGTTAGCGAATTGAGTGGATTTTCTGTTTCTTGGTGATAAAAGAAGCGACATACAAAGTTTGAACAAAATCGGTCAACATTACGAGGTCGCGCAACGAGGTCAAAGTTTTAAAAATTTAGTAAAAATATAGTTTTCCGCAAATTTCTTCAAAATGGTGGACGTTACAGACTTCAATAATAATTATTAATTTAAAGGAAATCTAATTTACTACCAGACGTATGTTTGATGTTTTTTAATAAAACAAAGTTTTCAGTAAAAACAAAGCAAGAAAGGGAGTGTGTATTGTTAGCTTATTTCATAGCTTTTTTGTATCAATTAACTTCACTCGCCTGTAGAAGATGACTTGTTCGCTTCAGAGTAAAATAGTACTTTTAAGTTTAGTAAAACTTTAAATGATAAATCCAAAAATGACCTTGGTTGCATTCTATCAATCAGAATTCAGTACAATCTGAGTTTACATCATATGATTCAGAGCCTGTATTGACCTATAAGAAATCGATTATGAAAAAATAAATCATAATGTGTTTCTTAGATTTGCGTCAAGGTATCCTCTCAAAATTTTACTTTGTCTCTGACGCATTTATAATCCATTATATGCGTCATTTTGTACGCGAGATAGGCTTTTTTAATGTACATATAACTCTCTACTTATTAAATTGACATGATTTAGTATACCAAAATATTAAAGCTGGTTAACCAAGCTTTCATTTGATATATTTGGTGTTCTAAAAATCGCTATACTTAAGAGATATAAGCAAATACGTACTCTCCCCAAAAATTGATCTTTTGATATGAGAATATACGATTACCATCTGGTAACCTGTTAGTGTTACCTGGATATTAAGAGAAAAGAAGGGAGGAGTATTTTGCATCACTTCTCTCCCTTCTTTTTTCTTCTATCCAGGTTACACTAAGGTCCGTAGCCGTTAGCACTGAATGACATGGCATATATGTCTTATTCGCCATAGTAAACGCCTTCTTTTATGATCACAGAGACCTAAGTTCATGTCTTAGGAGAAATGAGGTGAAGAGAAATGCTGGATTCTCCACGACTTCAGCATACTTATTGTAACCCGGAGCACTACAGTTTTTCTGCAATTTCGAAATGTTTATTTGCACTCAAAACTTATCATGATCAGGGACTTTATTATTTATTTTGAGACGTCAAATATTGGAACAAAAAAAAACTATTTCGCTATGTAGGTTATTTTGATCAGCATTAATTAGCGGATGTTGAGCACACACTTTATTATTCCTTTTTTTGCTTCATATGAAAACGGCAAAATCCATTGACTGCAAAGTAGGAATACGGCCACTCACATTTACGGCGAGAACGGACACATTCAAAACAGAAACATCAAGAGCGGGCACGGCCACTGCACCTAGCACGCAATAAAATATATACTTCAGCTCATTTTAAAACATATCTCAGTCCCAGATATGTAAATAAATATATGAATATAAAACTGATCTGCAAACTCAAAATTAAAACATACCAGACAGTCCACTATCGGAGTGTAGTTTTGTAGATAGTTTGTAAAATGCCCCATCAGAGCCGATATATCGTTTGACCTCTACCCTGTTGTATACACAGCAGTTTTAAACCATTAAGGAAGGAAGAAATATGGCTTCTTGATTTTTATGATTATACTTCTGTTTATTTAAGGGATGGTTATACCTCTAATTAATTTTTGAGTAGGTGTGCTTCTCCAAGGGACACCCCTAGCTCAGCTTACGTAGAAAGCCTTCTTCCTCGAAAATTAAATCGCCGGGAGACTAATCCTCTTAAAAATAAGAATTGTATATATATGATGATTTATAAACATAATGTATTATATATCGAAGGAAATAGGAAGACATTTTTTCTTCTAAGAATAGGAAGAAGGGCTCTGTAAACCCAGTGATTTTCCTATGAGTTAATCAAAACACTCCTGCAGAGTTTATTGATATTTTATCATAGTTTTTAATTCCCAATTATTTTAAGTATTAAAAAAATATAGACAGATATGCGTGTAAATAAATAGTATTTTATCTTTATTCATGAATGAAGTGAAATGACTCACTTTCTTTCAGAAAGAGATATATGTACAAACAAGTGAGTTGATTAAAAGGCTTATGTACAATAGAGTAACTATATTGAAAATAATAAAATATAATAAATAATGTAGTAATTATATATTTCTCTGAATTCAGACCAGTTATCTTGGTAAAATATGACTTCCAACTTAATATTTCTCTTGCCGAAAAATATTATTCCGATTTTTTTTTCGCCAAATGGTTATTGACCGAATGACCTTTGTTATATATTTAATACTAGTTAGACGCGACCATTATGCCCATCCAAAACGTTCTTTAAATAAATTTTAAGATATATGAATGAATTTGGCTGTCTTTTATCTATAAAACAAATTCATATTTGTTATATAAACTTATCGTAATATTTAAGCTACGATGCTTTTATATAAAATATGTTTAACGAAGGTTTTATTTTATTGCCATTTCTACTCAGTATTGATGCTTTCAAAGGCTGTTACGAGTATTATTAAGACATTTGTTAGACAAAGAGCATCATACCCTTGATTACTATCCGATATTTATTCCGTTTTTCGAATAAGACTTTTAATTATCACCATCAACAAAAAGTGTACATAAAACACACATAAGACATATACGATAATAAATAACAACAAAAACTAGGCAGTTGCGTAAAAAACAATACATAAATTAACATTATAGTTCATAATTGCTGCTTAGAAATAAAATAACCTTTGATAAAGGGACAATAAGACGATTTCAAAACTAAAAATAATCACAATAAGGCCGTTCTTGACATAAAACGTTGATATCTTCTAGCAAATTATTTAATCAGGCTTAGATATTGTGCTGAAGTTGATGGAATGAATTTGATGATCTCGTCAGCCCAAATCCAGGAGGATGATGTCACTTGAGGGGTTTGATTCCGATTGCCGCGACAAGATATGGAGTGCTTTCTCTATGGATACCGTCGCTGCGAAAGAAATCAAGCATTTCCGTCCAATCAAAGTATCTTTTATAGCTAATAAAAAAGTTAGTGAAATTTACTAATATTCTTATTTCTTTTTATTGCTGTGTACTCTACATTAAGTATTTGATTTTAAAACGTAAAATTGTGTTAATCTTTTTATAAGTTTGAATTTTAGACAACAATGTTTATTTATGTGTTGTAACGCATAATCATTTCATTGAAATAAAGATTTGAGATGAAAAATAGTTTCACACAAATCTCTATAAGATTATTCTTTAGAAATCTTTTTACCATTAATATATATTAATCTTTCAATTAGTATCAGAGAATCTATTTCATTAGTTTAATTTTTTTTTGAGATTTTGAAAGTATTAAATAAAAAATAATGAAAAATCAATATCTATACTTATAAAAAAAGAATTCCGTTCGTTCGTTTGTTCGTTCGTTCGTTTCCTGTATCTCCGAACGGTTCATTAGATCTTGACGAAATTTTCAGTGTAATAGTTTGAGAGGTCAGGGAGTGTTTTAGTGGGGTTGTCAACTCCCGGAAAATCGTCATCGCCATGCTTATTTTATTTGCCAAAACGTTTTTTGTCATTTTTAAAAATTGCCCAGTTAGATTTTTTCCAAATTTTCTGTGGATGAGTATGAGGTAATAAGACGTGTTTTTTATTGATTGTTTCCCGGAAAATTCGTTTTCTACATGATTACTCGAAATTTTTTTTTCTGTCCTGTAGTCCCCCAAATTTAACTTTTGTGGAAAATAACAACATTTTTTATATTGCAACGTCGTGCAAATCAATTTTAATAATGCTTAAAGATGGAGAGTGATGTCAATACCAGCCTAAAGGAATACAAAACGGAAAAAAATGGCAATGACGATGAAATGACGACTTTTTAAGGAACTACTTTTCATTAGAAAATAACATTAGCACTCTATGAAATGGCTTAAAAATAACTTCTTTTTATGATATTTAAATACCCAGCCTTAAGGAACAAAACGGAAAAAATGGTAATGAAGACCCGATGATAACTTTTTAAGAAAACTGATTTTAAAATGAAAAATCCAATGCGATGACATCACTTAAAACATTCGTGTAATTTTTCTTTTTGCGATTTAAATACTCAGCCGTAAGGAACACAAAACGGAAAAAATGGCAATGAAGAGCTATGACAACTTTTTAAGGAACTGGTTTAATATGAAAAATCACATGCAATGATTTCACTGAAATTATTCGTGTGATTTTTTTTTGTGTGATGTTTAAATACCCAGCCGTAAGGAACATAAAACGGAAAAAAAAATGGCAATGAAGACACAATGACAACTGTTGAAGGAACTGATTTAATATAAAAAGTCACATGCGATGACATCACTGAAAATATTCGTGTGATTTCTCTTTTTACGATGTTTAAATACCCAGCCGTAAGGAATATAAAACGGAAAAATGGCAATGAGACACAATGACAACTGTTGAAGGAACTGATTTTAAAATGAAAAGTCACATGCGATGATATCACTGAAATTATTCGTGTGATTTTCTTTTACGATGTATAAAATACCTAGCCTTGAGGAATACAAAACGGAACAAATGGCAAAGAAGACTCAATGATAACTTTTTAAGGAAATTATTTAATATGAAAAATCACATGCGATGACATAACTAGAATTATACGTGTTATTTTTTTTCATTCCAGACTATTGTCAAGTTGGAAAATACCGGGCAGCGCCGGGTACATACGCTAGTGTTACATAAAAATATTATTGAATAAGAATTCATTTGTATTATTGATTATATATAGTTTTATAAGAATATCAATTAAAGTAAATTTAAAATAGAATGATCATATACGATTTTCACCGTCCCATACTACAACTCAAATGTTTATTAACTTCAAGTTTTGTTTAAATCTCGTAATTTAATTTTCAAGTTTAGCACGCAGAGACATAATCACTAACATCTCAGATCAATAAAATTTTATGATTTGTGTTGCAATAAAAATATCTCTCAAGTTGACTGATGTAGCAATCCAAAAGAACTGATTTTGTCTCCATCTTTGCATTCCTGCAAACACTCGTTCAATGACGTCTCCTGAAGTCCAAACCGGTTCCTGAAAAATATTCATACATATTTAGAGTTAGTGGTTATATCATCTATGAAAATTAATGTGTTTACTTTTATTAGTCAAATATGTTTTATTGTCATGAATGTTTTTTTAATGTATGAAAGGTAATATGTATTTACAAACACATTATATAAATAAATGAATATATAAACATATATACTATATATAAATATTCATTTTTTTTACTTTTACAGTCTTTAATAATTTTAACTATTTCCTAAAGTTTAACTTCTAGGTTTCAAAGGTCAACTATAGTTTATTGAGGAATCAAACCCATAATCGATCAACCCTAAAGTTTCAACAACTAAAGTTATTGGGACTTCACATCAAGGGCCATTGACCCTTCCGACCTTTGTATGTAACAAATTATGGCATATACGATTAAACGCCTTCCTTCAAGCGATCATTGACTTCTCAAAGTTACAATTATGTATAGTGGGTTTTCAAAATAAATAGGTTCTATTGAATATCGGGTGCCACATATCACAATTATGACATATTGGATTTCAACCAACCACTAGTGGTGTTGTCTATGTTACGTAACCATGTTAACGAGCTCGACCACACACACACACACACACACACACATATATATATATCTATATATATATAGATATATATCATGGCAGAGATTGAGATGTAGTAGAATCGTTGTCTCTCCTGGTAGAGATTACAATCCTTATCTCTTCTAGGAGAGATGAGACTTTAATATAGAGATAATATTTTATGATGTTGTAAAAATTATTTATTTTATATGCGATTTCAATTCTATGTTTTGTTGGAAATGATTTCATTTTTGTGTTCAAGGAATCAAATGCAAACAAATACAACGCAATATTTAACTATATCACCGACCTACATTATAATATTTGATACTCATCTGAGAAGAAATCAGACATGATAAAATAGTTTGAATAACATCGTTGACCATCTTCATATTTAAATCGTCATCCCTCCTATAAAACATAACACTCATGATCTCTTTAACAGAATCGTTGCTCCTTCTGATATAGATCACGATCGTAGTCATTCCTAGGAGATGATACGACTGTGGTCTCTACCAGGAGAGTCAATGACCCTACTGGATTTTCATTTCTACTGTGATATATATTTACATTTCAACAAAAACGACTTCGAATTGTAGACATTCATTATATATTTATCACTAATACAATGTACCAAACAAAGCAGGAACGTCACAATACCACTAATTATAAATATAACATTAATCTCTATTGAACTTTTAAAACTAGTCTAATCACATAGACATTGTGTAAGTCCATGTTTTCTAAATTAAATAAATTTTGGATATTAAAATAAAAAATATTTATCTATGACAAATAACAAAGGAGTAATAAGAAAAACGAAGAGGTTAGTATACAGTGCGGCTGGAAACATAGCTTTTGAATTACGCGAGGGAGAAATAGAAAGTCAGGCGGGAAAAAGAATTCATCCGGCGGCATAGCTCATCATTATATGTTGGATAAGTTATGGTTGTTTTGTATAATCTATAAGTAAATTTACTTAAATATTCTTCTATCGCCCTTTTTTAAACTTTGTATCACCATTTTACAATTTAAATAAGGACTTTAAAAGTAAATAAATCCTTACCATTATTTATAGGTTAGCATGCATGAGATTTGTGGGTTTGAAATGGATTTTCAATGGTTGTGTCCTTAAATCCAGTATATGAGCTTTGTTTTGAATGACGATTGTGTTTTGAGAGAGTGCTGATCTCCTCATAAATAAATGTCATATACGAAACCTTTCAGGAAAGTAAAAAATATATTATATCAAAAGTTATAAAATGAAAAATGTTAGGTCCAAAATTTACAAAATACATTGGGAATTCAGATCTGCAGTAGTAGTGGCACATATGCCCCTATGTGTAATCGTCCTCATGCCTTATTTTACATTGTTTTTATGCATGTTTTATAGTGCAAATTGCAATAAACTCTTTAACTATCATTTTAATACAAAAAATCATATCTAAAACCATTATTTATGGAATACAGATAAAATGATATTAAATTTTTATATATCTAATTACTCTTTTCCAGATGGATCTATTTTAAATTATTTTTCCATGCAGGTCGTTGATTCACAGTATCAACAAAGACGGGAATAATAAATCTCCTTGACTCGTTACTCGGTTGATTGGTAACTTGGCCTGTGATCTTCCTAAAATGAACAGTTCATAATCACTGCTGATATTATCTCAACGAATCTATTATTAACGGGATAATTGCTCAACAATGGGAAAACATATCAAAGACCATGAATGCGCATAGTGAAATTGTAGTTTTGATAATGCTCAATGGCGTTTTAAATGGATCAAAGGACATCCTCTATTGGCAATGAGGCATAAAACCTTTCAGATCGGGGGAAATAGTTTTGGAAGAATTTTCAAGATCCTTTGCTTTAGAATAACAGTGAGTATAGTAAATGTAGTGTTTAATATGAGATGGTACGATCGTATCTTATATTTTCTCTTTTCATGTCAACCTCATTAAATCTGGGACGAATCCTATCGTAAAAATGTCAGCAAAAACTTGTTCAAGAGTGGAAGAGATTTGGACTGCAAAGGCTTATGGAATTCAAAGGGAAGGCCGGAGAGACCTGGACTTTCGTATTTTTGTATTAAACCTGTTTATGAACGACAAAATTTCAACTCTGGAGCTTTATAATCTAATTCCGACAAAAGAACTTTGATTCTTGTATCTGTATTTTCATCAGTCTTTTAAATTTATGTTGCCTTCCATTACACTGGATATGTAACCAAAATCACATAATTTAGTTCCCGAACATTGGAACTAAGTCATTTCATTGGCGTCTAATCTTAAGGAAAACAGTGTTTTGAACTTAATAAATTTTCTAAGTATTTGAAAGATATTTTATTATTAAGGTCATTAATCTTCTGTAATTATTGTTCCTTAATTTTGGTATTCAAGAATTTTCTCAAGATCAATATTGACTGTACCGAGTTGCAGATTAATTAATCTATTTAGTTTATATACTTCCTTCTTCGGTTCTTTTTCTACCTTCTTCTTTGTAGACTTCTCTCGCTTAATTATCCACATTTTGCAAAGTATTCCACGAAGAAACTATTCCGTGAGCATTTATGCCTTGTAGCACTCTAACATTTTACTAACCTTCTTCTGGCATTCAGCTGAATCCAGCCATTAGATGTTAGTTCCCCGAGTGTGCAAGAGGCTTTGGGGGGCGATTAATCAATCTAAAAACAGGGATTGGTCCGAGATGTGCTTAGGTAAAGCCCTAATATCTTGTAGCAATTCACAGACTCCATATGAAGTACATACAGGGTTAGGCAGAATTAGTGAAACGTCGGATTGTAAGTGCAATATCTTTCTAAATATGAGTTTGAGAAGTTTTGTTATGATATAAAATATGTTTTGCGTACATTTTTACATCTGTTGTGTTGTTTTCACAACTTTTTGTTTATAAACAACGAGGAAATGGACCTTGAAAGCAAGCTTACGACCATCGTCAAGTTGTTGGACTCTGGCCAGTCCCACAAGGCTATCTTGATCATGCTTGGGGTAAGCTGAACCTTAATCTTGCGTTCCAAAAAATCTATCAAAGAGACGGGCAAAATCACAAGGAGGTCTGAACAAGGAAAGAAGTGATCAGTGAGTACACCAAGGCTGATCGCGCGCCGGCAAGATACTTCGTGACCCGCCCGCTCAATATATAAGATGGCTCAGAAGTACCTTTCTGCGAGGACCATCGGGAGGGTTGTCAAAGCTGACCTGGGCAAGAAGCTGTTCAAGTACAGGAAGACACATCTACTAAACGAGGCCACCAGGGTCAAGAGGAAGGCTAATTCAAAGTTGGTTCTCAAATGACACGCAGGCAACCCTAGTGTCGTTGTGATCTTCTCTGATGTGAAACTTTTCGAGACCACAAAGAAGTCAATACTCAAAATGATCGTATATTGTGCAAGGATGCTTCCAAATCCTAGAGAATACCAGAAACGCCTACTAGATGCAGAAGCCGCATCTGTGATTGTTGGGGGCCGTGGCCTCCAATGGCAGGAATCACCCTGCTCTGCATTTCAGACGGTGTTAAAATCACAAGATCGTGTTTTTGGACTGAAGACCAAAGGATCCAGTTTGGTGAGTCCCTGTTTGCTTCCATCAAGCGGAGCTCCGACCCATACTGCAAAGATTATGCAGGACTGGTGTGCAGCCAATTTTTACCACTTTTGGAGCAAGGAGCTTTGGCCTCTCTCATCTCCTGATTGCAACCCCCTTGACCTTGCCATGTAGGGGATAGTGTAGAAGAAGGCCAATGCTAAACTAAGGGTCAATAAGGACCAGCTGATGGCCACAGCTGAAGCTGCCTGGAACAAGATTCCCGAGGAGATTGTGCGTAATAGATGCACTGGTTCAAGCATGAAATGACATTGTTGAAGACTCAGTTTTAGCCCCAGGTCATGCAAATCTAACTGAGCTATTAACGAGTCCTTTGCATTTCGTTTATTAGTTTGAGCCTTTATACGACCCTGTATGGGCTTCGGGTAAAAGTAAGATTTCATTATCATTTAAAGGACGATTGCTTTCGAAAAATATTTGAGAACCAAGACTTTAATGGATAATTTTTTTTTAAAGTGTAAGAGTGTAAAAAGAGTAATCTGATTACTTTAAATGCTTAAAAAATTATCAAAATTATGCAAAAATGAAAGTTAATCACTTTTTATAAGATTTAAAAAACTATAGAAAAAAAAATTAGTTTTTATTTAAAAACATTTATTGATGATGTCCTTCTTTAGAGTTGAGTAAACAAAGTTACCAAAGCATCAATTTTATCGAATTTTTGAGTTAAATTTTTATTCTTCATCAGAATACATGAAAAAGTAATGGTATATTAGGAGGGTAATATTTTTAGGATAAATTTATTAACTACATATATAATTCTAAAGTCTTTGAAAAATTGACAAATTAGAGTAAATATTCAGCTTATTACAACACATATTATCTGTTATTGAGAACGTATTAAAAATAATGAACACGTTTTGTTATTTCCAAAATATATTAATAATTTTGACGGTATCATTATTATTACATATTTCTGTACTTTAAGATTAGGTCCATGTCACATAAGTGGTATATACCTATAATTGACAATCACACGACTTAATTTTAAAATATAATAAATAAATATAAAGTTGCTGGAAAGTAAGAAAAATACTTGGGCTTACATTTACATAATATTTTAAGAAAAAGCATTACTATAGAAAATAATAATTTAATTAGAAATATCAGACTTTGACCTTCAGAACAGCCTTGAACCCCTTTCCAAAGACAATAACTGAAACGCTGTTCAAACTGTAGCCAGAACTAGACAATATATTCAATGTTCTGAACGACTTTGTTTGGGGCAAGAGCGGGGAACAGAATACAAGGAGAGTCTGCCAAGTTGAAAAAAGTGTAGCCATCATGGTCAGAGTAGGTATGTGGAAGATGACACAACCTTCATTCATTCTGAAGGCCAGTAACTACAACAGATGTGATGGCCAAGACTTTGAAGTTCTTCTAAGAGTTTGGAAATTAGGCATGAACACTTCAAAAATGCTGACTCAATACTGTCTGGATGCCAATTTTTCCTGGCTTTATTACCAAATATGAATGGCATCCTGCTTCCTCAGATTTATAAATAATGGACTATAATATATGATCTATAATGGTGACCAAGGCCGGCAGAAAGAACCACAACAATTTGGGGTATCTGAAGAGAGCCTTAGTTAATTCTTGGGATATAATTGATCTAAATGCCGTCTGTGCCGGAGTATTTGCTCATTCAAAGTGATTCGAGGCCATAGTGAAGACTAAAGATAGCTATTAAAATCTATAATTTGGCTAGATCAATGTATTGAGCACAAAATCTGTAAATTTAAAACCATTCATCAGTATATTTTCCATGTATTTCATATTTTACTTAATTAACTTGTATTTTTAGGAAGTAATCATATATTTATCAAAATTAATATTATAAATAATAGTATTATCACTTACTTACGTTTAAAGCCTTAGAAATATTTAGAAGAAGCATCCAAAACTTAAAAAGCGGTTCTGTGTATTAATATGGAAGACACTTAAAATAACAAAATAAACCGCCGTGGTTTATTGGTGAGAAAGAGGGGAATATTAATGACGTCGTTTGAATCCCATGAAAGTTGTAGGTGGGGGGAATTCCCCCTTTTTTACTTTTCTTTTTCTCTCTCTTTTCCCTGACAAAGGGAAGCCTTTTGATTGGACAGGGTTTATGAGAAGGCGGAGCTATAAGTTCTTTGATAGTGGAAAGCCATTTTTCCCTCACATCCGTGTCCCCGGAAACGCTTTAATTTGGATTCATTCCTCATCAGAGTCGGATCTCCTAGGTAAGTAAAAAAAATATTGTAGCTCATAATTACTTAGTATCATGATCTCCGGAGGAACTGTGATTTGAATGGAGGCAGGACAACGCAGGTTGCTTAGATTCATTGCCTATATATGTAAGGGCACCCTTATTATGAATCTCAACTTTGAACCAATGTTCTGCAAAATGAATAGAGGCATAGATGCCTTGTGAATGGGATAAAAGTCAAACCATTAATTAATTTAGGATAAACCCAAAATGCTAAAGACTCTATACATTGATCCATGAAAAAAATAATTTGTAAAAACTAAAATTATATTTCCCTTCTACTCCCAAACCAAATCCCTGGAAATATTCATCTGACAATTCACGAAGTTAAAGAACAACAGATAATATTTATATATTATTTTCAATTTGCTTTATGTGTTTTTAGATATTCTTTTATTACAATAATTTTATTTTACAAAATTAGTTGATATATACGTTTGTAATTGTTAGATACTTTATCAAAATAATTTTATTTTAAGAAATTAATTGAAATATACGTTGGTAATTGTTATATATATATATATTAATATATATATATTATGTACATTATAATAATAATAATCTTACTGATGAGAAAAAAACAACAACTTAAAATAAAGTGGCTCAAACTTTCTTTATAATTATAATGACTGCAAAACTAATTGTCAAAAAATATAAATATTAATCTGAAGTTTGAGTAAATGATACATAAAAAATATAATGAGAAACAGAGTGGCATGAAATGTCCTTTTGATGTACAATGTATATTAATTTATTAAGCTAAATATTAGTTGGACTTCCAAAAAAGTCTCAAGGTAATAAGATTATATTAAGTTCAATTTGAATCTATGTTATGCTAAAATAAATATATAGATAAATGGATATATAGGCTGGCATTCATTGGATTTGAGAGGTTTATTATGTAGATATGTATTGAGTAAAATAATTGAAGCGATCATAAAATCCAAACACTAAATATTTGAGTATTAATCTTTGAATCCATGCTTTGCTCAGATAATGTGTAGAGATATACAGTTAAATACAGTGGCCTCGTGAGGCATACCGTTTAGTAATACTTGGAGACTTTTATTACCTAATTGCACAAGTATCTAAATATTGTTGAAAGTTGAAATATAGATAAATAGAGTTGAACTATCTTTATAATGCGTATAATGTAGTGATATATACATATACATGTATATATATATATATGTATTTTAAAGATTATTTTATAACTATAATTATTTATAAAATCTTCTAGATTTAAACTTTATTATTCCAATTAATCGATATATATATATATATATGTGGTTTTCATCAGTACGATTATTATTGTTAATGAGGTATCATTAGATATTATGTTTGATGATTTAATTATATCGCTTATTTATAATCGAGTGCATACAATTCTATCTGAGCTCTTAGGTATAAAAATAACTTATTGTTAGCAACAAGGGATTTCTTCGGTTTCTTTTATTTATATTTGTGTTAAATATTACATTAAATCCTTTCGGCACTTGAAGAGAGAAACACAGTAGGAACGTGATCCAGTACTTCATCGGAGAGTCATAAATATCCGACAGGTGGAAGGGTCCAATTGTTTATTTGAGTGATTAAGCATCCAACACAACATAAGTAAATAATGACAATCTGCCTCTGGGAATTAAGTGAGGGGTGAAAGGAAAGATTAAATGAGTATTATTACTTTACTCCCCTTGAAGAGAAAAAATAATCATAAATTAATGTGATTGAAAAAAGAAAACAACGATTCTATATACTTTTTGAAATAATGTTCCCTTTGCTACATAAATAAGAAATGTTATAAATATTAATGCGACAAATTTTACCTTTTTTAATGAGAACAATTAAGGAATTGAAAGCTTTGTCGATTCTGATAAAAAAAATATATTTCGAATCCGGTGAAAGATTTACCTCATTGAAAAGTTTTTTGATGGGATAGATTATCTTAATCTTATAAAACTGAATCATATGGAAGCTCTAATTACCACCAAACCAAATGATTAAAAAATAGAAACATAAATAAAAACGAATATTTTAATGCATGTAATAATAACAATCATTTCATAATTATTAACTATTTTTCTTCATATTTACATTACTTCGAGGAAGAAATGTATATGCACTCATTATAATATATATATATATATATATATATATATATATATATATATATATATATATATATATATATATATATATATATATATATATATATATATATATATATATATATATATATATAAAATAATAAAATCGTTCGTTCGTTCGTTTCCCTGTATCTCCCGAACGACTAATTAGATCTTGACGAAATTTCAGTGCATAGTTTGAGAGCTTTGGGAGTGTTTTTAGTGGGGTTGTAAACTTGCGGAAAATTCGTCATCAACATGCTTATTTTATTCGCCTAAACGCTTTTTGACGATTTTTTAAATTGCCAAGTTAGATTCTGTGAATGATTTTGAGGTGAAACTGCGTGTTTTTGTTTTAATGGGGTTTTACCGGAAAATTCGTTTTCCATAGGATCACATAAAATAAGTTTTTTTGTCCCTGTCTTTCCCCCCAAATAGGTTTCGTGGAAAATAACAACATTTTATGATGCAACATCGCGCTATTCAAATTTTAATAATGCCAAGAGTTGGAGAGTGATGTCAATCACTCTTAACTTTTCTTTATAAAGATATGAAGTTGCAGTCCTTCTTAAGTTTTTTTTTACTGTTTTCCTCCATCAACGGAGATCAAATTAATACTCTAATATTCATCATTACCATACATATCTTCGGCACTCTATGTTCTTTATGAAATGGCTTCAAAAATAATTTATCTTTATGAAGTTTAAATACCCAGCCTTAAGGAATAGAAAACAGAAAAAAACGGCAATGGCAACTTTTTAAGGAACTACTTTTCGATAGACTGATATAGTTCGATAGACTTGTTTCAAAGCTATAATGAATTTAGCCCATTACCAGAAACAATATCACGATCCGATTTATGTCTTGAACACTTTTATATATATCAATATAAAGTATTTTGTAATTTTAATTTACTAACCATATTTTGAAATAAAAATATTTCATTTATGATTTTCCATGTGCCAAAGTAATAGTACACATTTAGAACGAAATTAACTTGCCTTAATTAATGAGGGTCCATTCCTCCTCAGCTTGTAATGCATTCCAATCAAAGCGAGTCTGATCCCTGGATCGGAGATCATTTAGACGCCCACTATGGAGGCTACACGGTATTCATAGGAGAGGGATCCTCCGAGCTCGCCACCGACAGCAGCCACACAAACATCCAGACGAAGAGCTTCATCACCAGGCACATCAGCAGACGACATCTTCTTCCACCTCCTCATCGTCAGTATCGGCCGTGGATTGGAGGAACGAGTCCTATGCGACATACAGCTACGAACATGGGCCCCCTCGCTCCCAACAACACCAACTGGACTACCTTCAAAGTCACTCCGCCTTTCCCATGAGCGTCAATATTACGTCCATCACCAGCCACAGTCGCAGCAACAGCCTCAGTTCTGCACTGGTAATCCCATGGGAGGCTATCAGGAGCAAGGCCAGTCAAAAGCACCCATTGAAACCCAGTACATCGGCTTCAAACGACTCCGTCCCCACTCCACACCCGCAACGCTCTGTTGGCTTGAGAAAAACTATGAGCTCGCCGATGGTGTGTGCATACCACGAAACGTCGTGTACTTTAACTACGTAGACTTCTGTGGGAGAAATAATATGCAGCCTGTGAATGCAGCGAGTTTTGGAAAGGTGAGTTAGATATGCATTGGTTTGGATTTTATGTTGTAAAATATATGTTTTGTATTATAGATAATTCGACAAATGTTTCAAAATCTAACAACGCGACGGCTTGGGACGCGAGGACAGTCGCGTTATCATTACTTTGGCCTTGCTGTAAAGCCTGATTCCATATACTATAGTCCTAATTACTCCAATCGTAAAGCGGATGACTTGTAAGTTTCAAGAGATACAAATTAATTGTAAGGCTGAGGGAGTTGATCTTTTCACTGATATCTAAAAATATCCTGTTTTGTTTAAATTATATTAAAAGTAAGAATACATTTCAGTAAAATAAACATGAAAAATAAACAGAATATATTGAAATAATAACGGATAAAATGATATACTATACTATCAATAAGTAAATATATGATTTCTTTAAAACTATAAACTTTTTGCTAGTTTTGCTAATCTTTTTCCTATAAAAAATTTAAGGAGTTTATAACTTACACAGTTAGATCATCTATCACAAGTTAATCCAATCAGTAGATCACAAGAGATTCTTGTTAAAATAAAATGTTAATATCACTTTTCTTCTGTTAGGGAGTTTGAACAGTGATATGGCAGAAAACGATTAGGTGTCTGGTTGAGTCCGCTGTTTGTGGGCTGCACAGTTGGGCCCAACTTCTAAAAATCTCAAGGCACAGGGACACTTGGACCATAGTGTTGCAATTTAAAAAAAATATTTCTCTTTATATTAAATGAGCCGGGCCGTTTGTGTTTGGCCCATCTTCGTTTTGAAAAATTTGCTTCCCTGTCAGTTACTGTGTTGTGACTGTACAGGTAGATCAAGGACCGATGTTATTTGAAAAGTAAATCTAAAAAGGTTGGGCACCTCTGAGTTATAACGTCCTTATTTTGATTTGGATGAGTAGTATCGTTAAACTAATTTTTATCCTTTATTATCTTCCTTCAGCGTTCCCCCTCCTCATGATTTAAAGCTATTTTCTTCAAAGATGCAGACCTCCTCCCACAAACTCACTTCTTCCTCAAAGATCAACAGTTCCTCCGATGACCATCATCACTCCCCCTCTGGCGGTTTGTATTCCAGCAGTCAGAGTATCCAGTCATGTAAGCCCATTTCCTCCTCTGGCGGAGCTCAGAAACTTCCTGGTTTCCCAGAAATCCTGGATTTGAATCTACCTGGCACTGGCCTGGTTGACTCCTCTAACCTTCAAATGCTCATCGATATCTATCACCTCCACTGTCAAAAGGTTCTCGATAGGATCAATCGCTTCTCCTTCTCAGAAGTCCCTCTTCTCTTCAAGAACTTTTGGAAGGAGATCCCTGGACATCTGAGGAGTTGTCTGAGTGATAAAGTGGCCGTGTCCCTCATTGGGGTCTGTGATATGATACTCTACCGAACACTCTTAAAAGTTATTTTACCCACATGCATTCAAGTAAGCTGCATTTCTTACCTTCATTAATCTGGTTTAAAAAAGGGGCATATTTTGAAGGAGGCTTTATATCTAAAAGACAATCATTCAATGTTGCTGAATCCATAGTTGGGGGTTTCTCTTCTCTTATTTTTATAGCCGTAGACAATTTAAATATTTCTTACTTTTTCATGCCTTCACAAAATTAATTATATATATTTATAAAGAAAAAGAAAGAATATTTTTTAAAAGCATTAACGACTTAATCTCTGAAATTCTTTATTTCGAAATCTAGAGTTTTTTCTTTGTCTATTCATGTGTCTTCTTGACAAAGAAGATAAATGCTTGATCACCGAACTGGCATCCATTCATGGCCTCTAGCCTTATTCTCTTTTCTTCATCCATAGATGTATCCCGAAAACTTACTCAACATGGTTCGGAGATTCTCCTACGAACTCGTTGACTCTCTTCAACACTCTCTCCGAAACCAACCAGAAAACTTGGTCTACGTTAAAATTAAGTGTGAGTTCATTTAAGTATTTATACCATCAACTATAGCTTATTTAATTTCCCTTTAGTGGCCAAACAGTTAGCCAGAATGATTAAAAGAGGAACCTCTGTCTGCCATCTCTTCCAAGCATCTTCCCTTGTGATGAGCTCCTCAAAATGCTACCAGGACTTGGCCAAGGTATTTCCCCCGCTTTCCTTCTAAGCCATCGTATATTATTTTAGTTTATCTTTAGGAATGGAGGGACTTGGAAGCGGACAAAAAGTTCCTAGAACACATTGGCGCTAAGACATGCCACGAAAAAGTGATTCGTAGCTGTATGTATTTATATGCTTTTAATATATATGAATCTTTTTCTTAACTTTAGCTTTTGTTATATGTACAGATATTGACAAGTTTTATAGCATGATCCTTGAGCAAAGACCAATATCTGAAATTTGCCATTGGATGACCAACGTCATTCGTCATCACATGGAGCATAAGGAAGACAGTGGAAGCATTAAGACCACAGCGAAAAGAATCCTCTCTGCCTGGCAAGTCATTGGATGTAAAGTCCTTAAGACCCTCAAGCGCTCTGCATCGGAGAGCCCTTCAAGTAAGCCGGATTAGAGCAATATAAAATTAGATTTTAAATAGTAAAATAATGGAAAATGGACAAGTCAAGGATGTTCATTTGGGGTGGAACCTTTCAACTGAAAGTTGAAATTATTACACTTTTCGACTATTATGTAATCACAATTATTCATTATTTGAGTATCCTGCAGAGCACCGAAGTATATAATAACTGGATACAAAGAACAAAAGCTTGCTTGACATGAAGACTTCTTTGATGGCGTATATTAAACTATAGTGGCTGCCGCATTTTATGAAATAATTAAGTAGTCCTGGGAATAGAGAAAGAGAAATCCTGCAATAAATTCCAATGATGTCATCTTAAGTTATACTTCGTCACAGAGTATTCTATATATCCTTACAACAACGATTTTATTTTTATTTCTCCCTTTTTTAATTCCTTAAGAATAGGTATTTAAACTTGACCGCTCAAAGGATAACAATAATTCATTTCATTCGTTTGTTGTTTCATCGGCTTTCAGAATATATCTTTCGTCATAAAAGCTACCAAACATGGTTCCCTTCAGTTGCTGAGTCGACTATTTTTCTTCCCTTTTTTTGTGTAATTGTTAGATCGTGTACGTTAATATTTTAATTTTGTTTCTTCTATTTCTCAGGTGGATTTCATTTGATGTACTTGCTCATCAATGAATTGATTTCTAACGAGGTTGAGACCTCCATGCTTCATTTGGTCCTGAGGGACATTTCCCCAAAATTCTGAGTGCACAGCCTTTAGAGCTTCTCCCCGAGGCCGTTATCATTGACTCTATCGGAACAGATTTTCTGAGCAAGAGCGAGGAGTTTGGGGCATCTGGCTTTGGACCTGAGGACGGATCTTTCTATGGAGCAGTATGTAAACGGAAGCTGATATCCTTCTTTCTCTTTTAATCCCTGCAATAATTCTATTCTTGTGGTACACATAGGATTAAAAAAATCAATTTGATGTATATGTATATTGCTAAAACTATGTGAGGTTGTGTGATTTGATAGACTTGTCCGAAATTAAAATATTATATACGTTCTAACATAATAGGGAAAGCAAGAAACACAGTGATGCCTTGTTGGAAGGAAAGAAAATGTTAGATCTAGGTGTCAAAGAATCCATTCAGGGATTGACCAGATACCTGAGTACTTTCTGCTCGGATTCAATGAATCATGACGGAATAACATAGTTATCACAGCTCACAACAACAAATACAATCACGGATTATTTGTCCTGGAGACGTCCAGGACCTCAGAATCCTCCCTGTCGATACATTTTTTCTGTATGTTCCTTTTCTGATCCGTATTGAAAAAAATCGTCAGAGAAGACCCCCAGGTGAACACCAGTATTTTGGGTTTGTTGGCCTTCATCTGGTCTGTCAGACTTAATGAAGAAGATCGTGTGTCCCTGGAGAGATTGAAAGGATACAATGAGTGGTTAAGGTGAGGACATAAATGTGTAGGTGCGGAAGGACTTCGTCCTGGATTTTAACTTCCCCTCACATCCGATACTCTGCTTCTTAATGATATAATAAATGGGGGTGTAGAGGTACTTCAGGATACCTGGGGACTTCTTGGGACGGATTACTTTTGCCGTGAAGCTCAATGACTGCGTATCTCTTCTCCTGTTCCAGTATGATAACATAAAACATTCCAAACATTCGAAAGCTCAACTAAACTGAAAGTCTTCATTTCGAAAAGGAGCATAGATTTAAGTTGGCGGAGATAACCTAAGTAGGACACAATAAAAAACAAATTGACTTGAAATAACGACACTAACCCAAATAGTTTAGCTATATTCTAAAAAAATCATCAAATGTAAAAATTCTATGATTTGAACTCATAGAATGTGTATATTCCATGATATATGTCATTGAATGTACGTTCTATAGTTTTTTACACTCTGTGAGACATTTCCAGTAAATAAATAAATGTTGTTGCTTGAAGATCAACTGTCATATAGTGTTGATCATATTAGTAGTTATTTTAAAACCAGATGGAATGATCATTCTTAAAATAGACACTGTATATTGACTAAATTTGTCGATCTGAGTCTCGACATTTCTAAAAAACAATGAAGACCTCTATACCTATGATGGGCTATGTCATAGAGAATTTAGAGAAGAAACCTATTGTAGCGGTGTATATATATGGAAGTATTTTCTATGAGCTTTATTCTTGGGAAATACAGCGACACAAGAACTAAAGAGAGAATAAGACCAACGTATTTTCATTTTTAAATAGTGAGAATGATGCTAAATCACTCCCTTTTTCATGAAATAAAATAAAATGTTATATATATATAGGTATATATACGAGGGCTGGTCAATAAGTCCGTGACTTTTTAAATGAAACCAAGTTTTTTTTTACCAAAGCTAATTTTATTTTTCAACATAGTCTCCTTTGAGCTCTATAAACTTCGTTCAGCGTTTCTCCAAAATTTTTATCCCTTCCAAAAAATAAGATTTCTCGAGATCCTCAAAATATGTATTTGTTTGTGAGATGATTTCATTGTTGGAATAAAATCTCTTTCCGGCAAGCCATTTTTAAGGTTCGGAAACAAGAAATAGTCACTCGGGGCTAAATCTGGAGAATACGGCGGATGAGGGAGCAATTCATAGCGTAATTCGTAAAATTTAGCCATGGAAACAACACATGTATGGACTCTTGCATTGTCTTGCAATTGAGAAACGCGGCACCCATCTTGCGGATAGCTTTTTCATAGCCAAGTGATCTTTCAAAATCGAAACCACTGACCCATGTGATATGCCTATGGCTTTCACAATCTCCCGCACTTTCAATCTCCGATCGGCCAACACCATATCATGAATTTTTTGAATTGTTTCTGGTGTAGCGACTTCAACTGGGCGGCCAGAGCGTTCGGCATCAATGGTGCTAGTGCGACCACAACGAAATTCTGTAAACCACTTTTTTATCATTGATATCGATGGTGCAGAGTCTCCATAGTATTTATCGAGCTTAGCCTTTGTTTCAGCAATCGTTTTTTTTTCCCGCAAAAAATAATGCTTGATGAGCACACGAAATTCACTTTTCTCCATTTTCTACACAATTCACGAAGTTGTTTATCTGTAAAGACTGTCAAACACAAACTAAAAGACCCAGCGTGTTCAAACTTTAACAGAAGTCAGCTGATAGATGCTTGTTGACAGGAGCAGTGTAGACAACCAAATTATATGGACGGAAATACAAAAAGTCACGGACTTATTGACCAACCCTCGTATATATATATATATATAGATAGACAGGGTAACAGTTCACTACTCAGGACGAAAAGTGCACCTCAGTATAAAAAACGTCTATATAATATATATATATATATATATATATATATATAGTTTCACTCTTTTTTTAGTTTTTTTGTGTCTCTGTTTTTCTCAGCGATGAAGATCATAACAAATGCGTCAAAATTCAGTTCTATAATAGGTTGCTCTGACACTCTACATTATTGATGATATAGCCAGAGAAATTTATACAAATGTATAAGAATAATATAAATGAAGCAATATATAAAATCCAATAAAAACGATGAACTGAAACATTTTGTTTCAAAGTAATATTTTTTTAAATTTGTATTATCTTTTTCTGTGGTTTATGATACATTTTATAATACAATTTGTCAATTAAAAACTTGGTTTTAATAACAAAATGTTTACTCTATATCCTAAGAACAAAACTATTAATTATCAACTAAATACACGTCATCATTTTTGTAACAGGTCAGGAACCCACTTCATCCACTTCTCCACCTTCGAAAATGATGAAAACCTGTTCTGGAAAACTACCTGTAAGTTGTAGTTCGTTCACTTCTACGCATTTCATTGCTGACAACTAACATTCCCCTTTAGAACACATCAAATCATCCCTGGATGCTACCATCCCCCGAAGACTATGAGTCCACCAGTCAAACCAGCATTCACTCAAACATATCCATCCAATCATTCCTCCTCGCCATAGTCAGCTATTGATAATTTATTATTACTATTGCTTTTACTGATTTTTATTGTATTGTTCATATACATATCTTATTCTGGGATTTGCACTCGTAATAGAGATCAAAGAAGAAGCGAATAATCAACAAAACACTTCATTTATTTGGGGATAACAGTGAATAAATAGTCTCTTTTATGTAAATAACTTTTGAGTTTCTACATGAGTAACCAATAGTTTTTTAAATCATATCTGTCATTCTCACTTTATAAGTCAAGTAGAAAGTACATATACATAAGGGAGACCATTCTTTCATTTAACATTATCCCCTATAAATGAAAGGATTAGTGATTTACATTTTGTGTTTATCCTTGTTTTTTTATTTATTCCAGTTTCAGTTTAATTATCTGTTTAAAAGGCAAAAAATGCAGTTGACAACAAAGATGCGTGGCAAAACTGACCTTTTCAAACGACTTCTTCTCCCCTTTTTGAAAGATATTTTATGATTTTTAAAAATTTCACTTAACAACTGCATTTATGATTATTTTCTCTAAACGACTCTACAAACAGTATTCTTACAACAAGTTTTATTAAGCTTTTAGAGAAGAAAATAACATTACTTTGTAGCATCTTAGGATCCTTATGATTAACAAAAATGAATTAAGAAAATAGCCTCATTACATACTTTATCACTTGCTAAATTAAATTATAAGCAAAGTTACGTTTTTAAGTTTACTTATTCTTTTAGTGATGCAGTACAAACTTTTTTTGCTTATATGTACACACACACTATACATATATATATATATATATATATATATATATATATATATATATATATCTATATATATATATATATATATATATATATATATATATATAGATATATATATATAGGTATATATATATATTGTCGAAAATATTATATATATATTACGGATTAATTTTCTTGTGTATTTAATTCCATTATTATACAAAACTTGGATTTCCTTTAATATTAAGTAAATTAAATAATCAAATAAAATTCTAGTCATATCATCATTTCAGTATTTGTATATTGTTTCCTTCTACTTTTGATTCATTTTGGAACAAACTCATGGACTTAAGGTAAGTCCATCTCTCCAGGGATATACAATATATCCAGGTACTAAATGATTCCTAGTTGTGATTGTAAAAAATCAGATTATAAGTCTTGCACTCATTATTAATTATATAAATATACGGAGAAGAAATAATATTTCTTATAGAGAAAAAGTCTCTTGCAAGGAATTCTTTGAAATTGTATTATTATTGGGCTGAGAGAAGTAGAGTGAAAAAACAATATGGATAAAGTGGTTTTTGTGTTATACGGTATGAGCTAAGATTGTTAATTCAATTCTGACAGTGATCAAAACCTCAACCTCAATACTTACTCTAAGATCCTTTAAGACAAAATTTATTATGATCAACGTTAGTATATCTAAAAAAAATGAGTATATAAACTATGTTGAAAAATGGCTTATGATTTATATTCAAATCAGTTCCTTCAACAGTTGTTATTGGGTCTTCATTGCCATTTTTTCCGTTTTGTATTCCTTACGGCTGGGTATTTAAATATAGCACAAAGAAGAAATCACACGAATAATTTTAGTGAAATCATCGCATGTGACTTTTCATATTAAAATCAGATCCTTATAAAGTTGTCATTGGGTATTCATTGCCATTTTTCCGTTTTGTATTCCTTACGGCTGAGTATTTAAGCATCGTAAAAAGAAAAAAATTACACGAATAATTTCAGTGATGTCATCGCAGGTGACTTTTCATTTTATAATCAATTTCTTAAAAAGTTCTCATTGGGTCTTCATTGCCCATTTTTTCCGTTTTGTATTCCTTAAGGCTGGGTATTTAAGCTTCACAAAAAGAAGTCATTTTTTGAATTATTTCGCAGGGAATTTATGTATGTCATTTATATTAGTGCCGAATTTATGTATGGTAGTGATGAATATTAGAGTATTAATTTGATCTCCGTTGATGGGGCAAAACAGCAAAAACTTCATATCTTTATCGAGAAAAGTCAAGAGTAATTGACATCACTCTCCATCTCTTGGCACTATTAAATTTGAATAGCGCCATGTTGCATCATAATTTTTTGTTATTTTCTACAAAACCTAAATTTGGGAGGAAAGACAGGGATAGAAAAAAACTTCTTTTTAAGTTATCATGTAGAAAACGAATTTTCCGGTAACTTTTTTTTTTAAATTGGCAAAAAACGTTTTGGCGAATAAAATAAATATGGCGATGACGAATTTTCCAGGAGTTGACAACCCCACTAAAAACCTTCCTGAGTTCTCAAAAACTATTCATTGAAAATTTCGTCAAGATCTAGTGAACCATTCGGGAGATATAGGGAAATGTCATCACACGTGATTTTTCATATTAAAATCAGTTCCCGGGAGTTGTCATGGAGTCTTCATTGCCATTTTTCCGTTTTTTTTGTTCCTTAAGGGTGGGAATTTAAAACATCGTAAAAAGAAGTTAGTTTAAAGTCATTCATAGAGTACCTATATTACTTTCTAATGAAAAGCAGTTTCCTTAAAAAGTCGTCATTGCATCGGCAATGCCATTTTTCCGTTTTCTATTCCTTAAGGCTGGGCATTTATACTTAATAAAGAAAAAATTTTTTAAGTCATTCATAGAGAAACATAAGGCGAAAATATGTTAGTATAGCAATGAATACTAAAACAATAAGGAAAAGAAGGCTCGTGAGGAAAATACGATGAGGGATCTAAAAAGGAAAAAGGAGAATACGCGTACATTCTCCCTTTCCTTATTAATTTCATAACAAATTAGGATTTTGAGAACGAAATATATATTTTTTACTATTTACAAATTTTATGGACATATATTAAATAAACATAGATACATTTAAGACATTCTGCAAAATTATAATAACATACATACATTTTGTTTATTCTCCTTTAAGTTTTTTCAATCTCTTAGAATTGATTTGTTAGAATATTTGACTGCTTGTTTTCTTTTGTTTTTGTGAATTTGATCATTGATTTCCGAAACATAATTTTTGGACATACAATTAAAAAATTTACCAGCGATTTGTGGAATAATTTTTCAAAGGAATGGTCTTCTTCGCATTCTGCTAAAATAATTTCCAAAGCGTAAGTATCATTTTCCAAAAGTTTAATAAACGAAAGAACAAAAAGTATTTTTTGAAGAAGGGAAATAAATCTTTGAAGATACTTTTTGAATTTTGAATTTCTGAAAAAAATGCATAACAAAGGAACACATTAAAAAAAGAACATCAGAAGGACGAGTCAGCCCACCTCGATTAATTTGATCTAAAAGTTTACTTTCATCATCAATATTTTCTAAGGAGAATAATTTTACATCGAATTTTTTATTTAAAGCTGTCAATAAATTGTGGCAAAATGACAGGCTATAGTTTTACATAAGGAATGCGCGATATAACCAGAACAAAAGTAAACTATAGATACGTCTTTAATATATTTAAATGAATCTTTAAAAGTAAATTTTTTTAAATTGGAAAATATATTTAAAGAAGAAGACTTAATCTTTTCATTTGTTAATTTATATCAAAGATGATCTTTTTAATTGTTCCAGAATTCAAAGTCGAAACAGGCTGCATAACTATCATGTCATGATAAACTGAATGAAAGCTCTTAATCATGACACAAAATAGGGTCTTAGTTACTTGATCATCATCCACCCCGTAAAAATTCCCAGCAAAATATTCAACTCGTTTTGTACAATATGTTTCGTCAAAAATTATACTAATATTTTTATCCCTATTTTGACTTAGATCCTTGAAGCGAGCCTTTAGGTAAGTTATTGTAGAGTCAGCCAATCCAGTTTCTAAATTAAAAGATGAAGAAAGTTCCGTAAGGCGACGTATTGTAGGTAATGTGAGAACTTCTTTACGTAGATCTCTATAAAGACTCGTTGAGAAACCTTTCCAGGACATAGATAAGGCGTACAAGGCAGGACTGTATCTCCGTTGTTGTGGACATTTAAACAACAAGGACAATTGTTCAATCAAAAAGTGTAATTTCTTCTCTTTTGCTTCGTCCAAATGGGGCAAGATATTTGTCAAATGATTTAAAGCTGTGTTTAATTCATTTTCCAAGCCAAATAGTTGATTGGTGGAAGAGTTTGATGTCCATGAATTTAAGAAGGCCAAAATATTAAGAAGGGTGTGACATTTTGTAATATGATTGTTCTTGGTGATATGTTCGAGATGATTAAAAGATAGATCTCTATCTTTCACCCTGAAAAATACAATATAGCAGGGAATAAAGTCATCGTAGTTGTATGAATCAGTATCAATAAGAAAATACTGAGGAATAGTCAAATTTTGATATGTGAAAAACAATATATAAAATAGAAGGTTAAGGAATGAAGTTTGGCTTACCGTATATGGATTGACATTTCTTCATTAATCTTTAGACTGAAGTCTATTGACGGTCCTCCATGACTAAAGTTCATCTTGAAGAACCATAGCTCTTTATCTTTTTCATCATAATGTTCTTGAACGCCGCTCGGAAGGCAAGTCCTATCCATTTTAATTTGAAGCTCTTCGAGTGTTAAAAATGAGTTGGCCTCTTCAAAAGCCTTAATCTTTTTTAAATTCGCTCGTTTTCATTAAGGAGTCGTGAGGAGGAGGTTGAGGTGGAGGAACGCTTTGGAGGAGGCTTTTTTGAATAGTAGTGAGGAAGATTTGGAAAATTGGAAGGGACGGCATCTTTTTTTAATATCTTAAGACAAAGAGTTTTTCCAGATCTGTCTGAACGTGATGGATTAGAGTCAGTAGACTCTGGCTTATAATCGGAGGGCATGAAATGTACGTCACACAACGCAGAATGTCTTGAAGGTATCTAATTTTTTCGCGGAACAGCCTTTGTCCAGAGTTGGCGTAGGGACTCATCCTTGGGGAACATATGAAACCGTCTCTTTTTCCCCTCATTGCCCTTTGCTTTGTAGCCACTCTTGCAACCCGGAGCAACACAAACCTTCCCCATTGTCGTCTAGTTTGAAGATAAATAGGTAGTTCTAAAACGATTCCTCTACACACTTCCACTACTTCATTCACGCAGCAATAAATAAATTAGTCCATCCCGCTTTGTATTTTTGTTTTGAAAGGTTGCGCGACTCTACCTTTCCTGATTGTTTAAGTATTCATTGATAGTAGGATGATATTAGAGTATTTTAGTTTGATCTCCGTTGATGAGGAAAACAGCAAAAAGAAACACTTAGAGGGACTGCAACTTCCTATCTTTTCAAGAAAAGTTGAGAGTGAGTGTATCACTCTCCATCTCTTGGCATTATTAAAATTTGATATAGCGCGATGTTGCATTATAAAAAGTTTTATTTCCACAAAACCTAATTTGGGGGGAAAGACAGGGACAAAAAACTGATTTTATGTGATCCTATGGAAAACGAATTTCCGGTAAAACCCCATTAAAACAAAA
>CP045898.1:18129808-18176330 GCA_013387185.1 Caligus rogercresseyi
AGTAGATCACAAGAGATTCTTGTTAAAATAAAATGTTAATATCACTTTTCTTCTGTTAGGGAGTTTGAACAGTGATATGGCAGAAAACGATTAGGTGTCTGGTTGAGTCCGCTGTTTGTGGGCTGCACAGTTGGGCCCAACTTCTAAAAATCTCAGGCACAGGGACACTTGGACCATAGTGTTGCAATTTAAAAAAAATATTTCTCTTTATATTAAATGAGCCGGGCCGTTTGTGTTTGGCCCATCTTCGTTTTGAAAAATTTGCTTCCCTGTCAGTTACTGTGTTGTGACTGTACAGGTAGATCAAGGGACCGATGTTATTTGAAAAGTAAATCTAAAAAGGTTGGGCACCTCTGAGTTATAACGTCCTTATTTTGATTTGGATGAGTAGTATCGTTAAACTAATTTTTATCCTTTATTATCTTCCTTCAGCGTTCCCCCTCCTCATGATTAAAGCTATTTTCTTCAAAGATGCAGACCTCCTCCCACAAACTCACTTCTTCCTCAAAGATCAACAGTTCCTCCGATGACCATCATCACTCCCCCTCTGGCGGTTTGTATTCCAGCAGTCAGAGTATCCAGTCATGTAAGCCCATTTCCTCCTCTGGCGGAGCTCAGAAACTTCCTGGTTTCCCAGAAATCCTGGATTTGAATCTACCTGGCACTGGCCTGGTTGACTCCTCTAACCTTCAAATGCTCATCGATATCTATCACCTCCACTGTCAAAAGGTTCTCGATAGGATCAATCGCTTCTCCTTCTCAGAAGTCCCTCTTCTCTTCAAGAACTTTTGGAAAGATCCCTGGACATCTGAGGAGTTGTCTGAGTGATAAAGTGGCCGTGTCCCTCATTGGGGTCTGTGATATGATACTCTACCGAACACTCTTAAAAGTTATTTTACCCACATGCATTCAAGTAAGCTGCATTTCTTACCTTCATTAATCTGGTTTAAAAAAGGGGCATATTTTGAAGGAGGCTTTATATCTAAAAGACAATCATTCAATGTTGCTGAATCCATAGTTGGGGGTTTCTCTTCTCTTATTTTTATAGCCGTAGACAATTTAAATATTTCTTACTTTTTCATGCCTTCACAAAATAATTATATATATATTTATAAAGAAAAAGAAAGAATATTTTTTTAAAAGCATTAACGACTTAATCTCTGAAATTCTTTATTTCGAAATCTAGAGGTTTTTTCTTTGTCTATTCATGTGTCTTCTTGACAAAGAAGATAAATGCTTGATCACCGAACTGGCATCCATTCATGGGCCTCTAGCCTTATTCTCTTTTCTTCATCCATAGATGTATCCCGAAAACTTACTCAACATGGTTCGGAGATTCTCCTACGAACTCGTTGACTCTCTTCAACACTCTCTCCGAAACCAACCAGAAAACTTGGTCTACGTTAAAATTAAGTGTGAGTTCATTTAAGTATTTATACCATCAACTATAGCTTATTTAATTTCCCTTTAGTGGCCAAACAGTTAGCCAGAATGATTAAAAGAGGAACCTCTGTCTGCCATCTCTTCCAAGCATCTTCCCTTGTGATGAGCTCCTCAAAATGCTACCAGGACTTGGCCAAGGTATTTCCCCCGCTTTCCTTCTAAGCCATCGTATATTATTTTAGTTTATCTTTAGGAATGGAGGGACTTGGAAGCGGACAAAAAGTTCCTAGAACACATTGGAGCTAAGACATGCCACGAAAAAGTGATTCGTAGCTGTATGTATTTATATGCTTTTATATATATGAATCTTTTTCTTAACTTTAGCTTTTGTTATATGTACAGATATTGACAGTTTTATAGCATGATCCTTGAGCAAAGACCAATATCTGAAATTTGCCATTGGATGACCAACGTCATTCGTCATCACATGGAGCATAAGGAAGACAGTGGAAGCATTAAGACCACAGCGAAAAGAATCCTCTCTGCCTGGCAAGTCATTGGATGTAAAGTCCTTAAGACCCTCAAGCGCTCTGCATCGGAGAGCCCTTCAAGTAAGCCGGATTAGAGCAATATAAAATTAGATTTTAAATAGTAAAATAATGGAAAATGGACAAGTCAAGGATGTTCATTTGGGGTGGAACCTTTCAACTGAAAGTTGAAATTATTACACTTTTCGACTATTATGTAATCACATTATTCATTATTTGAGTATCCTGCAGAGCACCGAAGTATATAATAACTGGATACAAAGAACAAAAGCTTGCTTGACATGAAGACTTCTTTGATGGCGTATATTAAACTATAGTGGCTGCCGCATTTTATGAAATAATTAAGTAGTCCTGGGAATAGAGAAAGAGAAATCCTGCAATAAATTCCAATGATGTCATCTTAAGTTATACTTCGTCACAGAGTATTCTATATATCCTTACAACAACGATTTTATTTTTATTTCTCCCTTTTTTAATTCCTTAAGAATAGGTATTTAAACTTGACCGCTCAAAGGATAACAATAATTCATTTCATTCGTTTGTTGTTTCATCGGCTTTCAGAATATATCTTTCGTCATAAAAGCTACCAAACATGGTTCCCTTCAGTTGCTGAGTCGACTATTTTTCTTCCTTTTTTTAATTGTGTATGTAGTTAATAGTTAGATCTATTTCTCAGGTGATTTCATTTGATGTACTTGCTCATCAATGAATTGATTTCTAACGAGGTTGAGACCTCCATGCTTCATTTGGTCCTGAGGGACATTTCCCCAAAATTCTGAGTGCACAGCCTTTAGAGCTTCTCCCCGAGGCCGTTATCATTGACTCTATCGGAACAGATTTTCTGAGCAAGAGCGAGGAGTTTGGGGCATCTGGCTTTGGACCTGAGGACGGATCTTTCTATGGAGCAGTATGTAAACGGAAGCTGATATCCTTCTTCTCTTTTAATCCCTGCAATAATTCTATTCTGTGGTACACATAGGATTAAAAAAATCAATTTGATGTATATGTATATTGCTAAAACTATGTGAGGTTGTGTGATTTGATAGACTTGTCCGAAATTAAAATACTATATACGTTCTAACATAATAGGGAAAGCAAGAAACACAGTGATGCCTTGTTGGAAGGAAAGAAAATGTTAGATCTAGGTGTCAAAGAATCCATTCAGGGATTGACCAGATACCTGAGTACTTTCTGCTCGGATTCAATTAATCATGACGGAATAACATAGTTATCACAGCTCACAACAACAAATACAATCACGGATTATTTGTCCTGGAGACGTCCAGGACCTCAGAATCCTCCCTGTCGATACATTTTTTCTGTATGTTCCTTTTCTGATCCGTATTGAAAAAAATCGTCAGAGAAGACCCCCAGGTGAACACCAGTATTTTGGGTTTGTTGGCCTTCATCTGGTCTGTCAGACTTAATGAAGAAGATCGTGTGTCCCTGGAGAGATTGAAAGGATACAATGAGTGGTAAAGGTGAGGACATAAATGTGTAGGTGCGGAAGGACTTCGTCCTGGATTTTAACTTCCCCTCACATCCGATACTCTGCTTCTTAATGATATAATAAATGGGGGTGTAGAGGTACTTCAGGATACCTGGGGACTTCTTGGGACGGATTACTTTTGCCGTGAAGCTCAATGACTGCGTATCTCTTCTCCTGTTCCAGTATGATAACATAAAACATTCCAAACATTCGAAGCTCAACTAAACTGAAAGTCTTCATTTCGAAAAAGGAACATAGATTTAAGTTGGCGGAGATAACCTAAGTAGGACACAATAAAAAACAAATTGACTTGAAATAACGGACACTACCCAAATAGTTTTAGCTATATTCTAAAAAAATCATCAAATGTAAAAATTCTATGATTTGAACTCATAGAATGTGTATATTCCATGATATATGTCATTGAATGTACGTTCTATAGTTTTTTACACTCTGTGAGACATTTCCAGTAAATAAATAAATGTTGTTGCTTGAAGATCAACTGTCATATAGTGTTGATCATATTAGTAGTATTTTAAAACCAGATGGAATGATCATTCTTAAAATAGACACTGTATATTGACTAAATTTGTCGATCTGAGTCTCGACATTTCTAAAAAACAATGAAGACCTCTATACCTATGATGGGCTATGTCATAGAGAATTTGAGAAGAAACCTATTGTAGCGGTGTATATATATGGAAGTATTTTCTATGAGCTTTATTCTTGGGAAATACAGCGACACAAAGAACTAAAGAGAGAATAAGACCAACGTATTTTCATTTTTAAATAGTGAGAATGATGCTAAATCCCTCCCTTTTTCATGAAATAAAAAAAATGTTATATATATATAGTATATATACGAGGGCTGGTCAATAAGTCCGTGACTTTTTAAATGAAACCAAGTTTTTTTTACCAAAGCTAATTTTATTTTTCAACATAGTCTCCTTTGAGCTCTATAAACTTCGTTCAGCGTTTCTCCAAAAATTTTATCCCTTCCAAAAAATAAGATCTCGAGATCCTCAAAATATGTATTTGTTTGTGAGATGATTTCATTGTTGGAATAAAATCTCTTTCCGGCAAGCCATTTTTAAGGTTCGGAAACAAGAAATAGTCACTCGGGGCTAAATCTGGAGAATACGGCGGATGAGGGAGCAATTCATAGCGTAATTCGTAAAATTTAGCCATGGAAACAACACATGTATGGACTCTTGTCTTGTCTTGCAATTGAAAAACGCGGCACCCATCTTGCGGATAGCTTTTTCATAGCCAAGTGATCTTTCAAATCGAAACCACTGACCCATGTGATATGCCTATGGCTTTCACAATCTCCCGCACTTTCAATCTCCGATCGGCCAACACCATATCATGAATTTTTGAATTGTTTCTGGTGTAGCGACTTCAACTGGGCGGCCAGAGCGTTCGGCATCAATGGTGCTAGTCCGACCACAACGAAATTCTGTAAACCACTTTTTTATCATTGATATCGATGGTGCAGAGTCTCCATAGTATTTATCGAGCTTAGCCTTTGTTTCAGCAATCGTTTTTTTTCCCGCAAAAAATAATGCTTGATGAGCACACGAAATTCACTTTTCTCCATTTTCTACACAATTCACGAAGTTGTTTATCTGTAAAGACTGTCAAACACAAACTAAAAAACCCAGCGTGTTCAAACTTTAACAGAAGTCAGCTGATAGATGCTTGTTGACAGGAGCAGTGTAGACAACCAAATTATATGGACGGAAATACAAAAAGTCACGGACTTATTGACCAAACCCGTATATATATATATATATATATATATATATATATATAGTTATATATATCATATAGAGAAACAGGGTAACAGTTCACTACTCAGGAAGAAAGTGCACCTCATATAAAAAATGGAGCTCTATATAATAGTATATATATATATATAAGTTTCACTCTTTTTTGTTTTTTTGTATCTTGTTTTCTCAGCGATGAAGATCATAACAAATGCGTCAAAATTCAGTTCTATAATAGGTTGCTCTGACACTCTACATTATTGATGATATAGCCAGAGAAATTTACAAATGTATAAGAATAATATAAATGAAGCAATATATAAAATCCAATAAAACGATGAACTGAAACATTTTGTTTCAAAGTAATATATTTTTTAAAATTTGTATTATCTTTTTCTGTGGTTTATGATACATTTTATAATACAATTTGTCAATTAAAAACTTGGTTTTAATAACAAAATGTTTACTCTATATCCTAAGAACAAAACTATTAATTATCAACTAAATACACATCATCATTTTTGTAACAGGTCAGGAACCCACTTCATCCACTTCTCCACCTTCGAAAATGATGAAAACCTGTTCTGGAAAACTACCTGTAAGTTGTAGTTCGTTCACTTCTACGCATTTCATTGCTGACAACTAACATTCCCCTTTAGAACACATCAAATCATCCCTGGATGCTACCATCCCCCGAAGACTATGAGTCCACCAGTCAAACCAGCATTCACTCAAACATATCCACATCCAATCATTCCTCCTCGCCATAGTCAGCTATTGATAATTTATTATTACTATTGCTTTTACTGATTTTTATTGTATTGTTCATATACATATCTTATTCTGGGATTTGCACTCGTAATAGAGATCAAAGAAGAAGCGAATAATCAACAAAACACTTCATTTATTTGGGGATAACAGTGAATAAATAGTCTCTTTTATGTAAATAACTTTTGAGTTTCTACATGAGTAACCAATAGTTTTTTAAATCATATCTGTCATTCTCACTTTATAAGTCAAGTAGGAAGTACATATACATAAGGGAGACCATTCTTTCATTTAACATTATCCCCTATAAATGAAAGGATTAGTGATTTACATTTTTGTGTTTGATCCTTGTTTTTTATTTATTCCAGTTTCAGTTTAATTATCTGTTTAAAAGGCAAAAAATGCAGTTGACAACAAAGATGCGTGGCAAAACTGACCTTTTCAAACGACTTCTTCTCCCCTTTTTGAAAGATATTTTATGATTTTTAAAAATTTCACTTAACAAACTGCATTTATGATTATTTTCTCTAAACGACTCTACAAACAGTATTCTTACAACAAGTTTTATTAAGCTTTTAGAGAAGAAAATAACATTACTTTGTAGCATCTTAGGATCCTTATGATTAACCAAAAATGAATTAAGAAAATAGCCTCATTACATACTTTATCACTTGCTAAATTAATTATAGGCAAAGTTACGTTTAAGTTTACTTATTCTTTTAGTGATGCAGTACAAACTTTTTTGTCTTATATGATATATATATATATATATATATATATATATATATATATATATATATATATATATATATATATATATATATATATATATATATATATAGTATATATATATATATATATATATATATATATATATATATATATATTGTCTTTATTATTAATAATTAGAAAATATATATATATATATTACGGATTAAATTTCTTGTGTATTTAATTCCATTATTATACAAAACTTGGATTCCTTTAATATTAAGTAAATTAAATAATCAAATAAAATTCTAGTCATATCATCATTTCAGTATTTGTATATTGTTTCCTTCTATTTTTGATTCATTTTGGAACAAACTCATGGACTTAAGGTAAGTCCATCTCTCCAGGGATATACAATATATCCAGGTACTAAATGATTCCTAGTTGTGATTGTAAAAAATCAGATTATAAGTCTTGCACTCATTATTAATTATATAAATATACGGAGAAGAAATAATATTTCTTATAGAGAAAAAGTCTCTTGCAAGGAATTCTTTGAAATTGTATTTTATTGGGCTGAGAGAAGTAGAGTGAAAAAACAATATGGATAAAGTGGTTTTTTGTGTTATACGGTATGAGCTAAGATTGTTAATCAATTCTGACAGTGATCAAAACCTCAACCTCAATACTTACTCTAAGATCCTTTAATACAAAATTTATTATGATCAACGTTAGTATATCTAAAAATAAAATGAGTATATAAACTATGTTGAAAAATGGCTTATGATTTATATTCAAATCAGTTCCTTCAACAGTTGTTATTGGGTCTTCATTGCCATTTTTTCCGTTTTGTATTCCTTACGGCTGGGTATTTAAATATAGCACAAAGAAGAAATCACACGAATAATTTTAGTGAAATCATCGCATGTGACTTTTCATATTAAAATCAGATCCTTATAAAGTTGTCATTGGGTATTCATTGCCAATTTTTCCGTTTTGTATTCCTTACGGCTGAGTATTTAAGCATCGTAAAAAGAAAAAAATTACACGAATAATTTCAGTGATGTCATCGCAGGTGACTTTTCATTTTATAATCAATTTCTTAAAAAGTTCTCATTGGGTCTTCATTGCCCATTTTTTCCGTTTTGTATTCCTTAAGGCTGGGTATTTAAGCTTCACAAAAAGAAGTCATTTTTTGAATTATTTCGCAGGGAATTTATGTATGTCATTTATATTAGTGCCGAATTTTGTATGGTAGTGATGAATATAGAGTATTAATTTGATCTCCGTTGATGGGGCAAAAACAGCAAAACTTCATATCTTTATCGAGAAAAGTCAAGAGTAATTGACATCACTCTCCATCTCTGGCACTATTAAAATTTGAATAGCGCCATGTTGCATCATAATTTTTTGTTATTTTCTACAAAGCCTAAATTTGGGAGGAAAGACAGGGATAGAAAAAAAACTTCTTTTAAGTTATCATGTAGAAAACGAATTTCCGGTAACTTTTTTTTAAAATTGGCAAAAAACGTTTTGGCGAATAAAATAAATATGGCGATGACGAATTTTCCAGGAGTTGACAACCCCACTAAAAACCTCCCTGAGTTCTCAAAAACTATTCATTGAAAATTTCGTCAAGATCTAGTGAACCATTCGGGAGATATAGGGAAATGTCATCACATGTGATTTTTCATATTAAAATCGTTCCTTAAAGTTGTCATGGAGTCTTCATTGCCATTTTCCGTTTTTTTGTTCCTTAAGGGTGGGAATTTAAAACATCGTAAAAAGAAGTTAGTTTAAAGTCATTCATAGAGTACCTATATTACTTTCTAATGAAAAGCAGTTTCCTTAAAAAGTCGTCATTGCATCGGCAATGCCATTTTCCGTTTTCTATTCCTTAAGGCTGGGCATTTATACTTAATAAAGAGAAATTATTTTTTAAGTCATTCATAGAGAAACATAGAGTGCCGAAAATATGTATAGTAGCAATGAATACTAAAACAATAAGGAAAAGAAGGCTCGTGAGGAAAATACGATGAGGGATCTAAAAAGGAAAAAGGAGAATACGCGTACATTCTCCCTTTCCTTATTAATTTCATAACAAATTAGGATTTTGAGAACGAAATATATATTTTTTACTATTTACAAATTTTATGGACATATATTAAATAAACATAGATACATTTAAGACATTCTGCAAAATTATAATAACATACATACATTTTGTTTATTCTCCTTTAAGTTTTTTCAATCTCTTAGAATTGAATATTAATTAGAATATTTGACTGCTTGTTTTTCTTTTGTTTTTGTGAATTTGATCATTGATTTCCGAAACATAATTTTTGGACATACAATTAAAAAATTTACCAGCGATTTGTGGAATAAATTTTTCAAAGGAATGGTCTTCTTCGCATTCTGCTAAAATAATTTCCAAAGCGTAAGTATAATTTTCCAAAAGTTTAATAAACGAAAGAACAAAAAGTATTTTTGAAGAAGGGAAATAAATCTTTGAAGATACTTTTTGAATTTTGAATTTCTGAAAAAAATGCATTAACAAAGGAACACATTAAAAAAAGAACATCAGAAGGACGAGTCAGCCCACCTCGATTAATTTGATCTAAAAGTTTACTTTCATCATCAATATTTTCTAAGGAGAATAATTTTACATCGAATTTTTTATTTAAAGCTGTCAATAAATTGTGGCAAAAATGACAGGCTATAGTTTTACATAAGGAATGCGCGATATAACCAGAACAAAAGTAAACTATAGATACGTCTTTAATATATTTAAATGAATCTTTAAAAGTAATTTTTTTTAAATTGGAAAATATATTAAAGAAGAAGACTTAATCTTTTCATTTGTTAAATTTATATCAAAGATGATCTTTTTAATTGTTCCAGAATTCAAAGTCGAAACAGGCTGCATAACTATCATGTCATGATAAACTGAATGAAAGCTCTTAATCATGACACAAAATAGGGTCTTAGTTACTTGATCATCATCCACCCCGTAAAAATTCCCAGCAAAATATTCAACTCGTTTTGTACAATATGTTTCGTCAAAAATTATACTAATATTTTTATCCCTATTTTGACTTAGATCCTTGAAGCGAGCCTTTAGGTAAGTTATTGTAGAGTCAGCCAATCCAGTTTCTAAATTAAAAGATGAAGAAAGTTCCGTAAGGCGACGTATTGTAGGTAATGTGAGAACTTCTTTACGTAGATCTCTATAACGACTCGTTGAGAAACCTTTCCAGGACATAGATAAGGCGTACAAGGCAGGACTGTATCTCCGTTGTTGTGGACATTTAAACAACAAGGACAATTGTTCAATCAAAAAGTGTAATTTCTTCTCTTTTGCTTCGTCCAAATGGGGCAAGATATTTGTCAAATGATTTAAAGCTGTGTTTAATTCATTTTCCAAGCCAAATAGTTGATTGGTGGAAGAGTTTGATGTCCATGAATTTAAGAAGGCCAAAATATTAAGAAGGGTGTGACATTTTGTACTATAAGATTGTTCTTGGTGATATGCTCGAGATGATTAAAAGATAGATCTCTATCTTTCACCCTGAAAAATACAATATAGCAGAGAATAAAGTCATCGTAGTTGTATGAATCAGTATCAATAAGAAAATACTGAGGAATAGTCAAATTTTGATATGTGAAAAACAATATATAAAATAAGAAGGTTAAGGAATGAAGTTTGGCTTACCGTATATGGATTGACATTTCTTCATTAATCTTTAGACTGAAGTCTATTGACGGTCCTCCATGACTAAAGTTCATCTTGAAGAACCATAGCTCTTTATCTTTTTCATCATAATGTTCTTGAACGCCGCTCGGAAGGCAAGTCCTATCCATTTTAATTTGAAGCTCTTCGAGTGTTAAAAATGAGTTGGCCTCTTCAAAAGCCTTAATCTTTTTTTAAATTCGCTCGTTTTCATTAAGGAGTCGTGAGGAGGAGGTTGAGGTGGAGGAACGCTTTGGAGGAGGCTTTTTTGAATAGTAGTGAGGAAGATTTGGAAAATTGGAAGGGACGGCATCTTTTTTTAATATCTTAAGACAAAGAGTTTTTCCAGATCTGTCTGAACGTGATGGATTAGAGTCAGTAGACTCTGGCTTATAATCGGAGGGCATGAAATGTACGTCACACAACGCAGAATGTCTTGAAGGTATCTAATTTTTTCGCGGAACAGCCTTTGTCCAGAGTTGGCGTAGGGACTCATCCTTGGGGAACATATGAAACCGTCTCTTTTTCCCCTCATTGCCCTTTGCTTTGTAGCCACTCTTGCAACCCGGAGCAACACAAACCTTCCCATTGTCGTCTAGTTTGAAGATAAATAGGTAGTTCTAAAACGATTCCTCTACACACTTCCACTCCTTCATTCACGCAGCAATAAATAAATTCAGTCCATCCCGCTTTGTATTTTTGTTTTGAAAGGTTGCGCGACTCTACCTTTCCTGATTGTTTAAGTATTCATTGATAGTAGTGATGAATATTAGAGTATTAGTTTGATCTCCGTTGATGGAGGAAAACAGCAAAAAGAAAAAAACTTAAGAGGGACTGCAACTTCATATCTTTATCAAGAAAAGTTGAGAGTGAGTGTCATCACTCTCCATCTCTTGGCATTATTAAAATTTGAATAGCGCGATGTTGCATTATAAAAAAGTTGTTATTTTCCACAAAACCTAAATTTGGGGGGAAAGACAGGGACAAAAAAACTTATTTTATGTGATCCTATGGAAAACGAATTTCCGGTAAAAACCCCATTAAAACAAAAACATGCAGTTTTACCTCAAAATCATCCACAGAATCTAAAAAACGTTTTGGCGAATTAAATAAGCATGTCGATGATAAATTTTCCGCGAGTTGACAACCCCACTAAAACACTCCCGGAGCTCTCAAAACTATTCACTGAAAATTTCGTCAAGATCTAATTAGTCGTTCGGGAGATACAGGGAAACGAACGAACGAACGTTTTTTTATTAGTATATATATATATATATATATATATAACACATGGCTGAAAAGTCCCGGGCCTAACATATATATGGCGGTATTTTATTGTAATAACCTATTTACTGCTTATGGCAATTTTTTTTTTGTTTCGTCAAGACAACGCACCCTTTCACAAGTCAATCCAAACAATGGCGTGAATTTAACTTCGAGTTGCTCCCACATACACAGTATTCGCCAGATTTGACTCCCAGCGACTACTGGCTGTTCGCAGACCTGAAAAAATGCTCGCCGGTAATAAATTTGCATGAATGAAGGGGTAGTCGCAGAAACTGAGACCAAAAGATAGATCGTTCTGCAAAAGTGGAATTGAATGTTTAAAGCAGCGCTGGGAATGATTGCATTGCTCCTGATGGAGATACGTTGATGATAAAGCTAATTTGAACAAAAAAAACGTGTTTCTTTGTTAGGCCCGGGACTTTTCAGCCCATGTGTTATATATATATATATATACCGTCATTTTGACTAACGTTTAGTTTTATAAATCTTTTAATTATAGAAGAAGGGAACAATCGGCAAATGCATGTAAGTATTATTCAATAAAAATCCACAATTCATACAAAATTCTGAAATTAATAAGCATTCCTGAAATTTTTAATTAGGTTGTAAATTTTGAACTATCAGCAATCCCATTTGTTGACTGTAAAATTATTTTCCATGAAGAGGGAAGGTCCAACAAACTTAAATAGGATTCGCTCCATCATAACTCTTCCCTACCACATTCAAATTTTAAAAACCATGGCTTGGAAAAACACACAAAACTGAGTGTACATTTAAAAGAAAAGGAACCTTGTTACGTTAAATTTGACTTCACGAACAAATTGTGGGCTGTAAAAATATCTTGTGTTTAGGCAGTTTGCTCTAAAATGACAGGATCCCCGAATCTCTTTATTAAAGGGGTTTTGTCCTTATTTTGGTATCCAATTGTCCAATTGAACTGAGGGTTCCAACTTCCATATATATATATATATATTAGGGGGTATTATAGCAACCTAATATTAAGATATCAAAATTTAACTCCCCGCGAAAATTGCGTCATAAGAAACTAAACGATCGTAAAATATGGATTTTGGTTTGACCCCCCCCTTAACCCCCCCCAAATGCGTTCAAAGGTTTCGTTATGAAGCAAAACTTTTTTGTTATTCCTTATTTTGGAAAACTTTAGTTTTACTAAATTTAGCTTTGATCAATTTATGACTTTGTTATTTTTGCAAATTATCATCAAATAATATTTAGTGCCAAAAAATGAACACAAGTGCTGACGCATCAACCATTTTTTTAATAACAGCTTCTACTAGGGTTCTTTTATAGTTTCAAGAAGGAAAAGAGAGCACTCATGTTGATGTTTTAAGTTATTTTTTAAACGTTTGCTTTTCACATCTTAATTTTCATACAGTAAATTTGACACATAAAATTTAATTGTATATTCTTTCTTTGTTTTAAATGTAAGGTTTTTTTTACTCCATGGTGATAATATATGTTGATTATATCCATAAACTTTTGCAGATGCCTCCGTTACTAGTTTTACAGCTCTTTCCACTGATTGTGAATGGCAAGGATAATTATTAACTTTTAAAGGATGTTCTTTGCTTTTATAAGATATTCCTCAGGCACAATTGGAGGAACAGACAAATTTATATTTGACCAGTCGATAAGATTAAAAAAATGCTTAGAATTAAAGTTGATAGTGTTAGGTAGTTGAAAATTTCTTAGTTTTTTAAAATTCTTTTTGCAAACTAAACATTTTTTTAGGGTGAAGTGTTATGATGTCAGGAAGACGTCCGGAGTTCTGATGGAGAATAAGAGAGAGGCACTCACACGTATTGTACTTATGAATACTATATTATCAACTGAACTGTACATACATATACATAGGTAGGTGGTGACGTCAGGAGAGGTAGTTTGAAGTAACACCTCACGCCCCCCCTGAGTCATCATTTAAATTGAAAAATGTTGGTGACTGGAAGTAAATAATGAGGCATAAAAAAACATACATATAAATATTCTGTTAATAACGGTGGGCATAAAGAAAACTTATTAATTGTCCATGGCAGAACAAAAACAATATTATATAAATTTAACTTCGTTTTATCTTCGTTAATTTTCACATTCTTTGACTTATTCGATAGGCGAATCAAGGATGGTCATTGCACTCTCCGTTGATCCTTGGGTGTCGTACACAGGACTGTCACTTTCGAATTGAGATTTGATTTGAGAGGCGAGATCCGGTTTTAAATAATTTAAAAAGAGGGATCTCTGGATGTCCACAGATACGAGATGTGCATGGGCTGCATGGAAATAACTCCTAAATGAGTCCTTCCATGCAATGAACTCTGTCATAGGTGCCTCGGACCGAAGGATTGGAGGCTTTATCTCCTCCGCTATTTTCCTTGACCTGGCAATGATGTCCTCGCTATTGGGATGAATGCTTACTGGGGGCTTGTTGGATTTATTAGAGAAAGCGGCTGATGTAAGGCATTCTTTGCCATGGTCAATAATCCGTTCGGCATCCAACGTTAATTGCTCCACCTCCGTGGAAATACGGTGAATTCGTCTTCCAAATACTCAACCTCACTTGGATTTATTTCCGACAGCTTGTCGAATCTGATTTCCAGCCCCTTCAATGCCTCGTTGAGGCGAGTAATGTCCTTTTGGACTATATCAATTTACTGGAGGAGGGAGACAATTTGCAAGATTTAATGGAGCTATTTAATTTATTTACTCTCTTAGCAATTGAGGTCTTGCAGCCTCCAATTGACTTTTTTAGGAAATCTGATTTAGCTTCGATAGTAGCATAATGAGTTAGTCCATTTTGATAAAATATGATTGTTTGAAAGGTGCGCAGGGGAAATATTCTTGTTGCCATTTATTTATCGGTTAGGCCTGCTAGCAATATATTTTCAGGGTCGGCAAAAAAGCGTTTCTCTTGAGTACTTTTTCTATTGAAGGGGCTAAATTTTCATCATTTAAATTGGTTTGAAACCATATAGGAGCGTAAAAATTTAGTAAATTTTTTATAAGTTTTATGCAAGACTCATATGGACTTTGTGTGAAATATAGGATCTTAAAATTCTGTTGGCTTTGGTAAGACATTTTGCCTCATGTAATGCTCCTGGAGACCTGTAGCAATAGCTTGAATTCGAAATTTTCCTGTTTGTATACCTAATGCAATTTTGTATAAATATTTTTGATCTGAGCTTAAAGAATCCTGTAAACTTTGGTTTAAGTATTTTACTTTTCCTACAACTATTTCAAACTTTTATTAATTTTTGGTAAAGTCTGTATTCATTAATCTTCCTATGGGACCTTCATAAGTCCGAGGTCCTTTTTGTGCGCCATCTAAATGTTTAAAAACTTTCTAAAAGGTAACTCATTCATATGTAGAAGACAAATAATCCACTGAAGTGGCCTTTTAAGAGATAACTCAAGTCTTTTTATTACTTCTGACCATAATATGACATATGACAATATGACATTCGTAACACACAACAGCGACCAAAGTGCCAAGGTTTTAATGTTGATCTTCCGCTATGCCACTTTTTAGTGATACTTGATCAATGTATTCATGGTGGGGTTCTAAAAATATTTTTAAGAACTAAGTTTTAAAATAACAAGTTACCTATAACAATGACTAGATGCTTCTCTTTATGAGTTGAGAATTTTTTTTGTCTTTATATTATTATCTACAAAAGTTTCTGGATATAATCAACGTTCTAGATTTATATTCTCAACCATGTGAGGGAGTTACTGTATGAAAATTAAGATGTGAAAAGCAAACGTATTTAAAAAATAACTTAAAAACATCAACATGAGTACTCTCTTTTTCTTTTTTCTTCTTGATACTATAAAAGAACCCTAGTAGAAGCTGATATTTAAAAAATGGTTGGTGCGTCAGCACTTATGTTCATTTTTTGGCACTAAATATTATTTGACGAAAATTCGCAATAAATAACAAAGTCATAAATTGATTATAGCTAAATTTATTAGAACTAAATTATCCCAAAATAAGTAATAACAAAAAGTTTTGCTTCATAACGAAACCTTTGAACGCAGTTTGGGGGGGGGGGGGGTCAAACCAAAAACAATTTTTCTACGATCGTTTAGTTTCTTTTGACACAGCTTTCACGGGGGGTTAAATTTTGATATCGTAATAATAGGTTTCTATAATACCCCCTAATATATATATATATATATTATGGACAAAAATACATTAGTGCGTTTATGTAGGAAGAGTAGGTTAAAAAATGGTAGATATGCGAGCAAAGATTTTAAAATGCACCATTATGGTTTTGTCTAAACATGACTCAGTCCAATGTGTATTTTCCTGTCATTTTTTGCAAGTGACTGCAAGCCACACCTTATTTGCTTTTATTTCGCCCATTTTGTCTTCATTGTCTTTTCGAACGATTGCACAATACTAGATCATTTGATGAAATATTGGTACATCATTTTGTATGTACTACCAATAACGAAAGGACAACTATATTTTGTTACAGAAATCCATGGTAGTAATCGAGGATTTAACTCAATCCCGTTGATTAGTTAGTCTATTTGTGAATATGAGCTCCCGATCCATAGTATCACCATACTGTTGAGTAGTGGGTATTCTCGGAACCAAGTTTTAGTATGTAGCATGTAAGCCTGGCGTTTTTTGTGTTTTAGAAAAGGAAATAATTTTAGATAGATGGATCATTTCCCTTCGTGAAGCTGTTTCATACCGTAAGAACGTTCGAAAGTGCCATGTTGCCGTTGATGGACAGTGGGACTCGTAGGAGATTGGAATTGACCGACCTTACATCCAAGGCGCCATCCAAAAATGTTGATGTAGCCGTTAATCGGACTTAGACATTTTCCAAGCCATTAGTCCAAACGATTAAGAAACGACATGATTGAGACTCCTCAATTTTGTTCTACATACACTTAAGCTCTCCCATAGTCATTATTATAGTATCCTATCAAGTTTCTTATTTTGTATATTTTTGGGCTTAATACCTTGGAACGGACTCAGTATAAAATAAATCTTACCCTTTAACTTGATATATAGAATACTAAAGCTTGTGTCCTCGTATTTATTAAATCAATTCTAGAATAATTAGTAGAAAATATATCTATGGTATTATCTGAAGGACTTAATTAAAACATGTGCTTACTGAATTTTCATAAAAGGTTTCATAAAAATTGTAATTACAAGGACCAAATAATAAGTTCTTATATTAATGAAATATAGCTTTGTATTAAAGAATGTACCGGATTGGAACCCCGTTGTTGGAAGGGCCTGGTATGCAATATGAAGCATTATGTATTTCATATTTATAGAATTGCAAGCAATTTCCATGCGAGGAAATTTTCCTGCATACAACTTTCCTTCTATCCTGGCTAATTCAAAGCATTATTAGATATATTTCAAAGCTTGGTTACCTCTATACACATTTTTGAATACATTAAATAATACATTATAATCCATAAGCCTAATTTATAATATGCAGCATTATGTTTTTTCGTTAGATTTAATCAACATTTTTACTTATACATTTGAAGTCTTTGTGAACTTAGAGATCTCATGAATTCCCTTTATTAAAAGTAAAGATAATAATTAAAAGACTCCTTCAAGTTCAGTTTCCCATTGCGTCAACATATTCTTAAAATCTTTGACATTTTGTTTTCATTATAGGCTCCTCTGATGTGTACTCAATAGCCAAGAATTTAACACAGTTTTAGTATATAAAGAGACTGGTCAAATATTACATAATACCCCATTCCATGGAACTGAATCCTATTTTTGATGCAAAATATGTTAACACAACACTTTGAAGTAATTTTATTATCTGACTCATATAGACATTCATATATAAAAGATTAAATTGCATAACATAGAATAGGGATTTGTTGTCTTCATGCCGGATGTGAGTTACAAGATTGCATTACCGTCTTTTTTTACTTTAGATATGCAAAATCATCCACTTTAAAGATAAGATTTAATTTAATTGCGTTCATTTCTAAATATGTACTTCTTTTGACTCACACAGAGATTTTTACTTTTAAAATTTTTATATTTGACAAATTCAAATCTATATATTTTAATTCCATCTCTTATTTCGCCTGAAGTCAACGCACTTCTATTAAAATGTGGGTTTTCCTTGGTGCAAAAACCATGGAGTATAATTAATGTGCCTTCTCTAAGACAAAGAACGAAGGAAGATCTTCTTTTTAAGAGTCTGTGGTACTCATTTGAGGCTATTGTATGTAGATTGACAAAAATGATCACGAGAGTGCGAAAAAGACTTGTTATTTTAATGAATAATGTTGTGTTTGTTTGAAAGATTGAAATTCCAATGACAGACTTGGCAGTTGTTGTAGTATTCTAATATACCTACAAGTCCCATTGTATATAAAATATTTTGGTGTAGGGGTAATGGAGTGTTCATATCGTGTCAACTAACTATTGAATGGGGGATTTCGTTGAGAAGCTTATTATTCTTTTAAACGTATTTTCAATGGTCACAAAATATAGATATACAATATTATTTGTTTGTTTTGAAGCACTCATTTACTTCAAAATTTGTTTAAATTCTTCCTGATACTCAAAAATTAAATCCTAACGGTATCTGCCCCCAAGGAAATAGTTATTATGCATTGTACGTAAAGTAAGTATGTAAAAACTAACATAAATCTTTAACTTCTTTTAAATATATTTAACCCGAATATAATATCATTAAAAATACGAGTAGTTCCTACATTTATTTGTAATTTTGCTTTGTATGGAATTCTTTTAACTTTTTAAATGTTTTAAAATGGCATTCAATAAAGAGCCGGGAATCCATAAACATGGATGACTCCTTCGGTGTCCAGAAGAAATGGACCAGAAAAATATGGACTAGGAAGAAATTGAGATTTATTATAAATACAAATCTTCCATTTATAAAAATCGCGTCCAAATTAGATATATATTTCTTCTTTTTTACATATTTACTTTTAGAGCACTTCTAACATTAGTATGTTCGTTATATAAGACAATCCGTATTATGTACAATAATTTGGGTTATTTGGAAGTACAGTTCAAACAAAAAAGAAAAACATTTTATCTAAAATTGCAAAAATAGAATTATATTATGTCAATATTTATTCAATTTATATGAGAATGAGTATCTGAACAATACTTAGGTGCATTCCACTCAAATACTTGCCTGCCTATGTATTTGGTGCATTTCTTCCATGAGTCATCATTTTTATTTTCTTCCGTGGTTCATTTTTTCCTGGTCCATTTCTTCCTAGGCCGTAATTTCCTCGGCCATTTCGCCCTAATATCGACTCTTTCGAACACACCAAATACTTTTGCAGTAATTTAAACACGCTTAAGAAGTACAAAGGTACATCTACATATAATATATCAAAATATAAATATTTGTACTTGATTTATATCCGTTGTTCGAATTTGTCTTTGAGGCTTTGACGTTTTCGTTTAATGTTTAAAATTTATAAAAAATATTTTTTTTCTCTTGAAAGCACACAAACATAACAATTTGACTGAGTTACCTACCTACATACAGTGGAGGATATCATGGAGGATAATTCATGTAATTCTAACTGGGATCCAGGACTACTGGACAAAAAGTCATCCATGAAATGGGAGACTGTTGTCTACAATAAATGGGGCAAGAAAATTAGACCCCAGAAGGAGGCTACCAATGAGCCTCAAGTTAAAAATAATGCAGTGCAGGTGAAGCATGCTCAAACTAAAGAAGATCTTTGGGACAAGAAGCGACGAAGAGAGGGTCACTCTAATGAAACTCCTTCATCCAAAAGACCTCAAGGTCCTCAAAAACCAAAAAGAAAGTTCCTCTATGCAAGTATTGCGAAAGAGGCTAATGAAATAGTCATTGTTCGGAAGAACGGTTACCACATTTCTTTTGTTGAGTGGGAGAAACTCGTTCAAATTCTTGACACGGATTACGTGACTCGTGTATCGGCTCAAAATGAAGAATGTATCCCAACATACGAGGGACGTAAATACACGACCAAAAGGGCCGTACTCTATGTAAATGAAGAGGCTTCGAGTCTCTATGTACGAAATACTATTAAAAATATACCCCTTTGTTGTCTACCTCCTGGGCAGAGGCGGAGAGAATGAGGGAGGAGAGAAATGAAAAAAGAAACTCACTGGATTCATTCGAGGGGTAACACGAAACATTGGGGATGAAATTCTAAGCAAAATAATTTCTCATCAGTGCAATATCCTTGTAATTAAAGGGCAAATAGAAGTTGTGAGGTCAGACCTCACTAAACTAGATAAAGTGCTGCACATTTGCCTAGACAAACAGTCATACGAAGGCCTTCAATCCGTAGACTTTAACCTCAGAATTGCTTCTACAGGAAAGGTGCATTTCCAAGATCCTAGAAACGCACCGATTTTGGAGCAAGAGGAACAAACTGAGAACGAAGATTCTATGGAAGACACGAAACCAAAATCAAATGGCAATGAAGGATCTAAAGATAACACCAAGGTTGCCATGAGTGCTGTAGGTGGAGAAACGGATGAGTATACAAGTTCTGATAAAACTTCTGATCCAAAAATAAAAGAAATTAATATCACTGAAGGTGAGAAAACTCATTTGACTGAGCCCGACAACCTTCAACAACTAAATACAAAAGCAAGGTAAAATTGATAGGTTCTTTAGTGATACAGCCATATCCTTTACCCCCCAAAACCACCAAAGAAATCAATATGATCAGTTGTGCCTATATAAATACACAGCACTGCAAAGCAGCAAACTCAGAGCTTAAACTAAGAACATCTGAGATAGCCTCAATAACAGAGCCATACCTTTTTAACAGCTCGACAAAAAGCCTTTCTCTGAGAGGATATACAATCCATAGCCAACCTGGGTCAAAACCAAGGGCCTGCATTCGAACAGCAAATCATTTGAATGCATGGTTTATCCCTGAATTTTCTAACAGAGATATTTGTACAACATGTATCAAGATTGAGGAATCTTTAACATATATATGTGTGGCTTACCTTGATCAATTGTCACCTGTTGAAAATGAAACTTTGTTGAGACTCAAAAGGTATTGTGATCTGAAGCAAAAACCACTTCTCATAGCCATGGACTCCAATTCACATAACTGTCTGTGGGGAAGTAAACATATCGACACAAGAGGAGAGGCTCTAGAGAACATATTTGATGAAATGATCTGACAATCATGAATGAAGGTATGTATAAGGTATAAAGAAGGGTATGTAAAAAACCCAAAATTTTGAAAAAACCCGAAAAAAGCCCGATTAAAAAACCGGGTTTTAACCGTGGGTTTTTCGAAATTCGGGGTTTTCATTACACCATTAATTAGCTATTAGCTAATTAATGGCGTATTGAAAAACCCGAATTTCGAAAAAACCCACGGTAAAGCCCAGGTTTTTTAACCGGTTTTTTCGGGTTTTTTCAAATTTTGGATTTTTACATACCCTGGTAATGAGCCAACCTTTCTTACACAACGGGCTTCTTCAGTCATTGACATTACAATCATGAATCAGCATGCCTTCAAAAGTTGGACATCAAAGGATGCCATGTAGATCTTCGGCCATCAATGTCTGATCATAGATATATAATTTTCAATTTTGGTAAATACATGCCAACGGCTGAACAATCAAGAAACCTGAAAACAGCTAAATGGGAAAGTTTCAGGTACAATATGGAGACGGCATCATTACCAGCAATATCTTCCTGTGTCAATAACATTGAGCTATGCAATGAGTCCCTTTATAACAGTGGTTCCCAACTGGATTCGGCTCATGGACCCCTAACGGTCTCCGGGCACTTACCGTGGACCCCGCTTCAATTTTGTCAAAAACGCGAATTTCAATTTCAATGCGAGACATCTGCGAAGTACAATTATATTTTATTTTTGACATGGTCACAGCGATCAAAACTGTATGTATCAAACAAGTCGTAATACAATGATTTAACTCAGACAATACAATGATGAAACTCAGACACACTCATTCACACAGACAGACACACACAGACACTCACTCACTCACACTCGAAGACACACACTCACTCAGTCAGTCACTCACTCACACACACACATTCACACAACGGACCTGCACAGAGGACAGTGGAGAGGTTACTGAGAGCGGCAGTGCGAGAGGAAGCCTAGCTGGCTTGGCAGGCTCGCTTGAAAGTATTCTATCAGAAGCGTTCCCTCGAGATTGACGTCATTCTTTCTCTATCTCTCACACTTATTTTGATAAATAAGTCTTATTTGAAGAAGGTCTCTTTTCTGAGAAGGTGAAAAAGGCTGGTATTTATTTTTAAAAGACTCTGAGTTATAAATATATGCAGAACTCTTGTTTTTTATATTTCATGTTTTGGAAACGGACGAATGAGAGACGTTCCCGCGAATGACGTCATTGCCTTCCTAGTCGTTTAAAAAACACGAAGGACATTCTTTATAAGACAATTTTTGCATGTAATAAGGTCGAAAAGAATTATGCTATATGATTTAAAAAGATTTTTCTTATAAATCTTCCTCGTAAACTAATCAATTTATGTTCGTTGTTAATAACTCGTTCAAAAAATGTTTTTAAATAATCACTCAAGAAAAGTCTTGGTAAGCTATCAAAGAAAACGAAGGCAAGCGAGTTACTAGGTGATACTTGATTATTTTGAAAAATAAATAGAGAAAAAAAATGATCATTACACGTGAACCCCCGGCCAGGCCTTCGTGGACCCCCAAGGGGTCCACTGGACCACTGTTGGGAAACCACGGCTTTATAAGGTCATAAAGAAGGTGCTAGATATCACATACCCGCTAAGAAAAACTATTAAAGCAAAATCAGTGCCTTGGTGGACTAAACACCTTGCTGTTCTGAGGCACAAGCTTAGAAAACTCGAGCCAAAGCGTACCCTCAGTTCTCATAGAGAGTTATCTATTTGCAAAAAATGAATATCGTGCAGAGCTAAGAAAAAACAAAGAGAATCCTGAAGGAATTTTTGCAGTAAAACCTTTGAAGGGTTCCAAAGACATTGCAAAACTTATCAAAATTCAAAAACCAAATGCCAATTGGTCTTATAAAGACTGATCGAGGTTATGCACAAACACCAGCTGAATCTCTTGCAATACTTATGGAAACCCACTTCCCAGATTGTAAGGTCGACTCTGTCATAGAAAAAACCACAGATACCACCAGTTTTGAAATCGACTTTGTGGATTGTGGCAAAGTGCGAGAATCTTTTAACTCTTTTGGAGCCTACAAAAGTGCTGGACCAGATGGACTTAAGCCAATTGTACTGCAGCAGCTTGGAGAAAACATCCTTCGGTACATTGTAGAACTCTATAAGGTGATTCTTAGCACTGGCTATACCTCAAGTTCCTGGAGGGAAATGAAGGTTACATTTTTGCCCAAGCCTGGCAAAGATGATTATAGCTCAGCAAAATCCTTCAGAGCAATAACCCTTTCCAATTTCTTTCTCAAAGGTCTTGAAAGAATTGTTCAGATGAAAATAGGACAAATTATTCCAACGTTATATTCACAACATGCCTACACTAAGGGTATATCATCCGAAACGGCTCTGTCACAGGTAACGTATACCATCGAAAAGGCTATATTTCAACAACAATGTACACTAGCAGTCAGCTTTGATTGCACTGATGCATTTGATTACATCCAATACACATCAGCAAACAATGCAATGGAAAAACTAGGAGTACTAATACATAATATATCATGGTATAGATATCTTCTAAACACTCGGAAAGTCAAAGCGGATCTTAAAGGAGAGCAGATATGCATCAGGCCAACACGTGGTAGTCCTCAAGGAGGTGTACTTTCACCTATTATATGGAACATGATCATGGATGATCAAATTTAAAACAGGACCCATCAAGGCAGTAGGCTACGCGGATGATATCATCTTATTAGCAAACGGAAATCATCCTCATACTCTTATCAATATAATGCAATGAGCAATAAATACAGTTCTAGACTGGGGAAAAACGAATGGTCTAACCTTTAATGCAACTAAATCTAATGCAATTGTTTTCTCAAGAGCCTACAAGTTGAGATCCAAACATTTTCCACGATTAAAAACGGATGGTAAAGAAATGGTGTTCTCGACGCAAATGAGGTACTTGGGCATTTTATTTGACCAAGGACTTTACCTGAAGAAAAAGCTGCCAAATGTAGTCGACTATGGAATATGGCTAAGGCAGTCATAGGACAGAAATGGGGTTTAACGTCTGACAAAGTTCTGTGGCTATATGAAGCAATGGTCAGACCAATTATAGCCTATGGATGCTTAATATGGGGACATTCCATCAATAACAAGAAAATACCATAAAGATATTAAACTCCATACAAAGAAAAGCACTGTTATCAATGTGCCACACACTAAGATCAACTCCAACAGCCGGAATGGAATCAGTTCTTGGCATAATTCCCCTTGACCTTTTCATACAAGGACAAGCAACAAAATCACGATAGAGAACTAGGCATTTTTTTAAAGATACCTGGGATGGTATTGGCAACCTTCCAAAAGCCGCGGTCACCGCTTCTCCTGCGATGAAATACTTAAGGAAGCGAAAATTAATCAACAAAGTGACTATATCAAAGGCAACCTTATTTGGATGGACAATTCTCCAATTGAAAATCCTGATGGATCCAAAGATGAAAAGGGTAATACTGGTGCTGGATGGGCAATCACTATTGGTGATCTCTGCATTCACCACTCAATGGTATCTTTGAATAGAGAAGCATCAGTATTTCAAGCTGAGGTTTTTGCCATCAAGCAAGCAGTCGACGATCTCAGAAAATTGGAAAAAAGTTTTAATTCGATCTGATTCCCAATCCGCAATTGCTGCTCTTCTCAATCCACTTACCTCAAGTGCTGAAGTCAGGGAGTGTAAAAAAATCATATGCAGAGGAAAGAACGAGGAAAACATATACATTGAATGGTGCAGAGGACACAATGACATCACAGGAAATGAATTTGCAGACTACCTTGCAAAAAGTGGCGCACAAAGCAACAACTGAAAATTTGTTGGTGTGCCCCCAAGTTATGTCAAGAAAACAATAAATGATTATTTTTATAAACGATAGTGTGATGGATATAAAGATAGTCTTCACATGAAACACACACATCTTATGTTAAAAAACCAAAGATCAAAGATTGTCAAACTTCACCGTGAAGGACTGAAACAACTTATCCAAGCCTACACAGGACATAGACCATTTCTCTCCCACCTAAGTAAATGGAAAAACACAAGTGCAACCTGTGATCTTTGCAAGGAAGAGCCACAGACTGCAGACCACCTGATTAACAGATGCCCTGCTCTGTCCCTCGAAAGGCATGAAGTGTCTCAAGAAGAAGACACGGACATCCAAATTCTAAAAAAATTAAATGTAAAAAAATGAAAAATATTATGTTAAATAATTTCAGTATTTAAGAAGGAATGCTGTTGTAACCAACAGATACCCCATGGTTGGTTGTGTTCTTTACCTTAGTGTCTGTTGTTTTTATGTACTATTCTAATCGGCAATAAATTTCTAACTAACTAAACAAAACCTACATACAGTGTTTACAGATATAGAATGCTAAATAATAAATAAATTATAAACTATTTTATTCATCCATACATTTCTTATATCTAATTGTAGAAGGTTATGTATGTTCATATCCTTGATTTTTTTAACAGCATAATCAATAATAAGGAATTTGTGGATTCAATGTTTATTTATTCTCTTCATGACATCATACAAACATATATAAACACATATTACCTAAAGATTGGGTGAGGTCTATATGGAATGTTCCGTGACACCACAAATTATCATATAATACATTCTCTATTGCTGTGATATGTCATACTGTAGGACATTTGGTTTTTACAAGAAACAATGACATAATTCTTTCAAATCATTTCCGTTATAATTGCACCCTTGACTGAGAGCAGTTCTGCAAACGATGTACAAATTTGCATTCATATTTCATTTCTTGAGGAAAAGTCATAGGAGATTTAAGGCCCTGGCAAAAGAATCTTTTATGGCTCCTCCTATATAAATGCATATTTATAAACATAAAGAAAAAAATAATGTGCCATGGAGTTCAAATTGGAAGAAAACATCCAGACATTTGCCTGGGTAGGACGGCCTCAAATGTTTTGGCTGATTAAAAAGTGTATGTGAATAAATGCATTATCCAATGAAAGTAAATAATCCATTGTAAAAGGATAATTGTGGATCGTGTTTATGCTATGAATAGTTCTCACACTTTTCAAACTATTCTGTCTCATTGAAGGATCAACTAGGGGAACACACCCAATCACTCTTACTACTGTAAATCGCCCAGGTATTCTAGCATTGGATAATTTTATGAGTGTCTTGATACAATTTTTTATGAGGGAGGAATCCTCACGTTTAGTACAAAATAATGGTAAAAATAATCAAAGACGGAATTCCCCTATGAGTCAGGGGTGTTAGCTCATGACACTTATTTATATTTTTGTTCTTGTAACGGGAATTAATGCATACCTATGATTACCTCATACTGAAAATTACACAATTTATTTTGGGAAATATTATCATTCTTTATTCTTTTTTGTTATAAAATATATATATAAAATGTTGTATTTAATTATCAGTATAAAAAGTCACTCAAATGACATATATGGAGGGATACAATTTAAATGTTTTTTAATATTATGTAACTTCGTAATAATATAAATAAATAGTAATGATAAAAAGACTGTGTTTGGAATTGTATTTTATAAGTGTCCGACAATACATTTTGAATCCATTGCTTATATAAATAGAACCTTTTCATTGCTTGTGTTGTAATAAATTGATTGGTTTGGCTTGAAATGGTAGCGCCACCTAGCAGGTTCTAAAGGAACTCCTTGTTTATATATAAATATATATATATATATTATATATATATATATATATATATGTATATATATATATATATATATATATATATATATATATATATATATATATATATATATATATATTCGTCAAGGGTTTCACTTGACATCAAAATAAGAATAAAGTTTTTATAATTATTGCTTTCATATATACTAGCTGTATTTTACGTTCTAAAAATCAACGTTAAAAGTTATTTATACCCTTAAATGAAAGTCATCTATTAAAGATTATAAACATATCATTTATAAATGATTGAATGAATAAAAGAGTTCGAAGCAAACTTGTTTTCTCAGTAACCATTTATCTTACAAGGATAAATGTACAGATTTGTTCAAAAAATGACAGAGATATCCTTTACAAAAACACCAAAGAAAATGTATCAAATAACTTTTTGGTTCCATAATTGTACACATGGATATTGTACATAAATTTCCAACAGTTTGAAAAAGGAAACAATCCCCAACTTTTGCATTAATAAGGACGATTTTGAGACCTTCATACCTTGAATCTCCATTATTATATAGCCTATAAAATATAAAAAGAACGTACTGTGTTACCAATCAAAGATATACAAACCAAGTCTACATCTCCATGTAGCTATACAAACACCCTTTTCTTCAGTTGACACTAAATATTAAATATCTCATTTGTATCATATCTAAAATAATAATCCTATACAATAATTTGTATATCGTTAACAAAGTTTGTTTTTATGTCAATATTTGGTATAAAGACAACAGATAGGTATTGCTCCTTAATAGGGTGAATATACATAGCGATAAAAATGTTTGTAAAATCAGGTGGATATTACTGGGAAAAAATTGTTATGGTTATTCCTTAAAATGATATGTAGCCAAATATCTCTCTTCCACCTTTTGAAATTCATCTAATACATCGAGTTACATCAGCATGTGGCATCTCGTGATATCACCCAGGAGATGGGAGTTACTAAACCATTTTAAACCATCTGCAGAAGGTTGGATACAAAAAGCTTGATCCTTGGGTGCCTTATGATTTGACGTAAAAAAGCCTTCTGGACCGAATCAACGCCTGCCATATGTTTCTGAAACGGATCGAACTCGACCATTTTTGGAAACGGTGACTGGCGACAAAAATGGATCACATACGACAATAAAAAGTGAAAACGGTTGTGGTCGAAGGCACGTAAATCGTCACAAACAGTGGCCAAGCTGGGATTGTCGGCCAGGAAGATTTTGATGTGTGTTTGGTGGGGTTGGAAGGGAATCATCCACTATGAGCCGCTCCAATATGGCCAGAAGCATAATTCTACCGTCAACTGCGAACAACTGGACCGCTTGAAAAAGCGATCGACGAGAAGCGTCCAGAATTGGCCAAACGGAAGGTTGTAGTGTTCCACCAGGACAACGCCAGACCACACACTTCGTTGATGACTCGTCAGAAGCGATGGGAGCTTGGATGGGAGGTTTTATCGCATCCACCATATAGCTTGGACATAACGCCATGTGATTATAAACTGTTCTTGCTCATGGCGAATGCCCTTGGTGGTGTAAAGTTGAACTCAAAAGAGGCTTGTGAATAGTGGAAGTCCGAGTTCTTTGTCCATAAGGAGGGGGGATTCTACGAGGGAGGTATTATGAAGTAGCCGTCTAGATGGAAACAGATTATCGAAAAAAAAACGGAGCATATTTGAACTAAATCAGATCACTGTAGCATTTTTTTAAATAAAGAATTGAATAAGGAGTAAAAAGCAGAAGGGAGATATTTGACAACCTAATATATAGGGAAATAGCAATAAACATCAAATCATGTGAACATTGTATTTTCTTCTTTGATAAACAAGTATTTATTTTGTAAAATTACCATATGACGATTTGAAAGCAGATATTGGCCACTATTTTTATAACCTATTTATCACAATGTTATACTTTATTAAACTTTTTGAACCTCCGTGGGCCTTTATATGCAAAGGAAGGGCTTGACAATTACTCATATATTAGTAGTATGCAAATGTAAGTGGGAACATAAAGGAAAGAAGATCTCTATGATACAGTTTACTAAAGATCTCGTATCCTAAGTATCTAAGAGTCAACCCCATAATTATATCATCACCTATACTTATGTTTTATCCATTTGATTTGCTTCAATCATTATAAAAACATGATGATGAATCGAAAACAGATATTCGTCAACGCTTCTGCAACGGAAATAACTTTTTAAAATACCTTTTTACTAAGCTATGTTATTTGTTCAACGAACAACGTGTTAGTTACGATTAAAATTTGGTTTATATATTTATTTGTCAAGCAAGCATATATTTTCATTCAAATAATCAAATGATTTTGTTAAAAGATATCTTCTAACGATTTTATATCATATATACCTTGTTTTTCCAACTTTTGGTATTTATAACTTGAAATGCGTATTATTGTAATTAAAATTGTAATTATAATGCCTCAAGACGTGAGATCAGTAAGCATTCAATACAAAACCGATGTCTCACAAGCGAGAGTTTTTATTATTTTACTTACCAGGACCCAGCCCTCCCTCAAGTCTATAAGTACTCATACAATTATATACCTTTGTATTAAGGCATCCCTATTCCTTCTCAATCTGAGTTTACCATCTTCAAAATAAGCCGGATCATATTTTGTTTGTGGCTTTATGAAAAAAAAAAAAAGAAAGACTGAATATTGATCTTTTATTTACATATTTGTGTTTTCACAAAGTTTGTTTACAAACAATGCGCACCTATGGTGGCAATGCACAAACAAAGTACTCTTTTGGGAAGCGTCATGCTCAATCATGAGTAAATATTATTCAATTAGACATTTTCATGAAGGTAGAACTTCGTAAAGAATGTAAGACGGGGGGATATCCAGGAGTGATGGTATACTATATGGGAACTTACGTTGATGGTAAGAGCCTTATGCATTTCCCAATCTCAATGTGCATGCAATAAAAATGTACGATATGAAAAAAAGGAAAATTACCCGTAAAATACACAAGGGTATTCCAAATGGTGAATGTGTTTATATGGAACTGAATCATAAGTACCTGTGTATTATTTAAAATGATCATTAATCATTTGTTGGCTCATTTTGCGGAATAAAGAAACTTTTATTCAAATTTAAATTAATACTGTAAATCATTGAACAAGTGTTCTTTTTATCATACTTAATTCAACAAGCTCTTTACAGAAGTACTCAGATATTCAGGCGATGTGTCCAATTACCTTAGTGAAACCTGATATGGTTCGACAAATCACATGAACATCTTTGCGTTTGAAATATAAGGTAAAAAAGTAGTAATTTAAAAATGAAAGAACCATATCACTTTTAAATTATGCTTTGGAGGGAGACAGCTACTTTTGCATGTCATGCAATATCAGTGTGGAACTTGTCTAAGGCCTTGAGGTCGGCCACTACCTCCACACTGCCAGGACCGCAGCTAGGGCCATTGGACGCAGCGTCCCCATATAATCCATTCTGCATGGGCATTTTGTTTTATTTGTTTTGTTTTTAATTTTAAATAATTTTATTGTTTTTTATTATTTATTTTTAGACTAGTACAAATGTAACTAATGTGCCCATGGCAAATATACTCGATTACACACATATAACAAATCATAATTTTCTCTTTAATGGTATTCTGTGATTCCTTTATTTATGTATTATCATTTAATATATTAAAAGTTATTATGTTTTAAAGAATTGCGTTTATAAAAGAAACTTAATTTTGAACTATTATAAATTTTGAAAATAAAAATTGTTCTTTTTGTGATATTAATTTTATAATTCATTATAAAATTAAATAAAAAATTTGTGAATTGATTTTTCTACTAAGAAAAACATTGTACTTCTTAGAAAAGTACATATTTTAATCCATATCTTCTTTTAAAAGCATATATATGAAATTGGCAAAATGAATGAAATGTCATGAGTCAACTAAACGCATTTTTTTATCCATCGCTTCTAAACTGTAAAAACCTATGGAGCTAAGACTTCATGATCAGGCGGCTACAGGCAAAAGGCTGCGATTATTTAACCAAGAGTTGTATTTACTCTTGTATGTTTGATTTGTTAATAATGTTACCTTAATATTACCTTTAAATATGACGATACAACATATTTGATTCCTTTCCTTCTAGTAATATATATATTTCAAAGTCATATATATTAAAGAGTATTAGGGAAAGAGGACTATTTTAAACATTCTATACTTGCTCGTAGTTTCACAGATGAGTTGTATAAGAAGTATGTGCATAAGGACAAAAAGGAATTCCTTTGGATCCATAATATATGCCTGAACTACATAACTGGGATTCCAGTAAGTGGGATACACTTGTGAACCTGGATATTTGTATATTTATACTTAAAACTTGTACCGTAAAGTTTGATGCTTAGCCAAGAGCTGAGTTTTGTACAAATAAATAGGGATCCATGATGAAACTCTAAATTAAAAAAAACACCTTTCCTTTATTGAAGGGAATTGCCAGCAATACAAAAATAGGATCTCTTATTCATAAAAGCTTATTTTTTCTTATGATACGATAAGTATTATAATGGGGGAAAATATATATTATTTTTTGTTAAAGTAATTTTATATAGTAAATCATATAGAAAAGAAAAACTTATATTTTTATTTATTGAAGATTCCCCTCAATCAGTGAGAGGCTATGTTGATTTATTGATTCCTTTTTATTATCCAAGATTGAATCATTTGAAAACCTCTTTGTTCATATGAATAAAACCATAAAAACACCAATGGATGATAAGGAATACCTCCATTTCTTTTTAAGTAATTGCAGCTTACGTAGAATAGGAAAAATTCCCTCAACAACGAATGCTTGAGTGTGAAGAAATTGAATAAGCCATCCACTCAACACGCGTGCGGTCACTATGCTTCGCACAACATCATTTTTAAAGCAGTTGAAGCGTTCCCTCGCATGGTATTTTTTAAGTACTCCCGGTTAGACATTTTAACTTTTGACTTCAGTTCTTAATTATAGTTTAGTTTAGTGACAAGAGCCCTGATGTTTAAAATGCATCTGACCCTGTGCTCAATATTGGTCTTTGGACTTCTAATTCAAGGAATCTTCTCTCAGGTATTCTTTCCTGGAGCTCCTGATAATCTTAGTAAGTTTACTAGTCAATGAGATCTTTGAAAATCTTAATGATTGTTAAAAATGTTATCTAGGTGGTCGTAGGGGTGGGTGCCGTGTTGGGATTTGTCAGCCTGTGGTGATTGTGCAGGTCGGTTGAGCATAGAAGAACGAATTATAAATACGTGTCTATTGGACAACTCCGAACAAGGACTTTGTTGTTTACCTTGGCCTTTGGAGATGGTAAATACTATAAAATAAATTATGTGAACAATAAATAAAAAAACTATATTTTTAGTGAACTCATTTGAAGTTCGACAAACCCAAAGCCTGAAGACATTTGTCCTGCAGATATCCAATTTAATCCTCTTCTAAGATCGGCGACATTCTCTTCAAGCGTTCAATTCCCTATCAGTAGTATTACGAATGCAAATCCTATAGCCAGAGGCACATCTTCTTTCTTCCACGATGGACATCAGGCCCCTAAGCAAGAGGCTTTGATCCTCTCCAGGATTGCATTGAATGGACTTCAAACTGCAAGAGAATCAGTGCTTGTACCCTTTGGAAATGGAGTATGTAGGATAGAATCTGAAAATAGGAACTTTGATCAAAATTGTCCTCGGGCCCAAGATGTGACTATAAAAACAAATATCGACGAGTCGACGGTTTCTGTAATAATCCTCATAATCCGTTATATGGTGGAATTTTCACACCAGTACAACGAATTTTACGTCCAGCTTATCATGATGGTAAGTCTTTTGTTATATTGAAAATGTTTCTTTAAATTGGAAACCAAATAAGGGTAAGGAAAAAACATTTCTTTGTTTACGACATTTAATATCATTTTAGTCGACCAAAAGGTATTACTAAGGACTTACAAAAAGTATACAAAAGAAGGGATAACACTAAGTTATGTTTTCATAAATTTGGCAATATACATCGGAAATTAATTCCTTAAAAGTATTGTTCGAAAAAAAAACACATACTTAGAAATTAAAAGTTATTTTATTTGGATTTTTTCGAGGGAAAGGAAGTTCATTATTAACGTCGTAACGATACATTCATTTTCATGAGCCAGTTGTTGGCAGCAATTTAAATAAGTAAGTGCTGACAATATCTCGTTCATTTGATCAATCATCAGGTTAAGACAATAAAAGCTTAAGATTATAGCGTATTCAATCGAAATCTTCTATCCCCTTTTATTATAATATAACATAGTTATTATACTGGCGGATTTCTTTTTCTTATTTTCAGGATTTAGCAGTCCACGACGAGGTTCCAAGGGGGAACCCTTACCTTCGGCTCGAAAAGTATCACTCCAACTAACGCAAAATACAGAACGACCATCCTCTCGCTTCACATCATATTTAATGTCCATGGGACAATTCCTGGACCACGACATGGTTCATGTCCCTGTCTATCGTCAAAAAAACGGAGAAGGCATTGATTGCTGTTCATCACAATTTGGAAGAAACTCCCTGCAATGTTTTCCTATAAAAATACCCTTTGGGGATCGAACCTTTAAAAATCGTGACTGCATAAACTTTGTTCGATCTCTTCCTGGACCAGATATTGATTGCAAACCAGGACCCAATCAGCAGGTAACGAAGGAAAATAACACATAACTACTTGGTATTGTATTATACATGTATATTATATGTATGTAAATACATCAAATACAAGTTTCAATACATACTGAATAATATTGTAATTTCAGATAAACCAACTTATCATTGGCTGGACGGTTCAAATATTTACGGCTCAGCAAAAGAGGAGGAACATGAACTCAGGTTGTTTCGTAAAGGAAAACTTAGATGGAGGTCAATGGATTGCTGCCTAATAATGAAGAAAACGAGGAATGTGTCAATTCTCATGAATGCTTCCTGGCTGGAGACTCTCGAGTAAATGAACAGATGGGATTAGCAGTCGTGCATACACTGTGGGTTCGGCTCCACAATAAAATAGCCCATGCATTGTGCGATCTTAATCCACATTGGAAAGATGAAAAAGCGTTTCAAGAGACCAAAAGAATTGTTGTTGCGATTTGGCAGCATGTGGTCTACAACGAGTGGCTACCTGTTCTTCTAGGACCAAAAATCATGGACACTTTTGGCCTATGGACGCTGCGAAAGGGCTTTAGCCATGACTATAGAACCGACTTTGATCCACGAATTACAAATGCATTCGCCGCTGCTGCATTCAGAGTAGGCCACACTATGATTCCGAGCTTTTAAAGTAAGTTATAAAAATAACATATCTGTATTTTATGATTGATTTAACGAATAATTTTTAGAACATTCAATCTTGTAAACTCACGTCTGAGTAAACAATTCCAACTACGATCCATCTTCAATAACCCAAGTGCACTTAAACAACGTGGTGTCTTTGATGAGATGGCATATGGTTTGACTCTTCAAAATGTTGAAAAGTACGACAATAGCTTCACAAGTGAAGTAAGTAATATATTCTTAATATTTAAAACTATACAACTAATAATATTATACCGGGTTTTTTAAGATCACAGATCATTTATTTGAGCACAATGGACCAGGGCTGGATCTAATAGCTTTGAACATTCAGAGAGGACGAGATCATGGAATCCCTGGCTATATTAAGTACAGAGAAATATGTGGGCTTGGAAAAGTTAATAGTTTTAACGACTTACTTAGTAATATCCCATATGATGTGAGTGTGTTTCCGTAATTTAATGCATTATCAGTTGACTCATCATATACATCATTCTTTAGAGAGTCCAAAGACTGAAATCAGTTTATTCTAATGTGGCGGATATTGATTTGTTCATCGGAATGTCACTGGAGGTTTCATATAGAGATGGCTACGTTGGAAGAACTTTTATGTGTCTCATAGCAGACCAATTCGCTAGGCTTAAGAAGGGAGATCGATTCTTTTACGATTTGTATGGACAAGCTGGATCCTTCACGGAACGTAAGTTGAGATAAATCCCAATATTGTATAAGGGCGTTATAAATAAGCACCATTAATTTAAAAAGTATTTTACATGACCTAGCATAAGTTTATTTTATCAAAATGTACGAGTATAATATATATGTTTTTTATTTATGCAATAAAACAATCTTTTACTTTTCTTTTAACATTCCTTCAAACATTTTAAGTAAAGTATTGAAAAGTTTATTATATTTGAAAATCCTTATATGAAATTGAATTTACAATGTTAGGCTTTAAGTATCTATTGCTGTTGCTCATTTTACACTTTAAAAAAGAAGTGACAAACTTGAATTCATGGCCATCAAGTAAGAATTTTTTTTATTTCCTCTACAGCGCAACTGCATGCCATCCGGAAGATGTCGCTTGCTCGAATCATGTGTGAGACTACAAGAATAAAAAAAAGTACAGCCATTCTCACTGGAACAACCGATAGCAGATTGTAAGTTAATAAAAATAAATTAAAAGTAATTTTATATATTATATTTATGAAATATTTATTTCTTGCAGCAACAAAGGTATTCCTTGCTCTTCAAATTCCATTCCCCATCTAGATTTAAATCCTTGGAGATCCTAAAGGATATTTTTAATTATTTTTGTAAAGATACATTTGAGCCAAAGTTTTTGTAATAAAAATCTAGTTTTGTTGAAATAAATATTTATTAAATATGGGTATATATATATATAATTTAGAAAAAAACATAAAATTGTCCATACAAGGCATAATTTAAATAAGTCCATTAAGCGGGTGGGGTTCATGCTTTTTAATATTTCACGTGTTTATAATTTTATGATTAAAATCCTTGACGATTATTTCTTGTTTGGTTCTTAATTTATATATGACGTGTTGTGATTTTACGATGATGGCGTCAATTATTGTTGGAGGACGTAGTAAGGAAGTCTTGTTTTCCAATATGTTTGTTGAAATCAATTTCTACAATTTTGATGATTTCTTTGTAGATCCCGCTTAATTTGAGACATTCCCATAAAATGTGATTCGTCGTTTCCTTTGAATGATAACAGAATATGCACATTTTGCGAGCGTCTTTAAAATATTTTGATGAAACCTACAGAGTTCCTTTAAAAATTTGATACTTAAACCATCACTCATTAGATGTTAAGAACTTGTTTCTAATACTATAATGCTTTTTGAGGAGGCACATTAACGTTTCGTTGCTATGCAATAAATGAAATTAAAGTAGGAGAGTGCATGCATTTATCGTGGAACGATGTTGTCATGTAGTTTACACTCATTCGAAATGACAATTGGGGTCGGTTAATGAAGTTTATATTGCCAAATCTAGCGGGGTAAAATTTATCAGCCAGCTTATGTATTAAACAATTGTCCATTGTTAGGTCAGTAGCTATATTTGTATTAAGTCTTGCAATTGTAAAATCGTTCAAGCAGCTCCTCGTCGGCATTTCTTACTACAAAGAAAGTTTGAATCTTTTTACGATATCTACAACACCAATTCAAAAGGTTTTAATCCGTACAGAGTAAATGCACAATGCATTAAAAATGTTGTTTATACCGTGATAAGGAGTTAGATTTTGACATCTGAAAATCCATCCAGGTAGAGTTTCCAATATTCATCGATCTTCTTCAATTTCCTTACCCAATAAATATTTAATGATTTCCACAAATATATAAATCGATAACTCCAAGCTTAAGGGGTTGTCAACTCTCTTATAAGATATATATTCCTTTTCTGTCCTAATCTCAAAAACGCGTTCTCTACTGTTGACATTTCCGTAGCTGTGACGGTGTCAAAAGGGAGTTCCACGCAAAAGATGAATTACTTTTGGAACGATGAATGTATTCCAGGCTGTGATTATTTCCCAAGTATTTAAGTCAAACGAAGAATAAAACACTCTCGATGTCGAAATAAAGTAAAATTATATGAGCAACTGTTAAAACCGATCCCCGATCCAATATTTTTTTGCGTTCGGGTTTTTTAAATTTTTGAATGTTGCCATTCCTTTGCAAAGATATCTTTGAAAGGATTTGGTGATTCGGTTTTATCCTTGTTTAAAAAAGCCCGGATGAGAATCTTGATAAAATATCAAAACTGATTGTATTGACTTAAGAGTCGTTAGAGGGTTGCCACTCAGGGTTATTGTTAAATCATCTGCATAACACATCATTTTAAATGTGTTGGTGGTATCATTATTCCAGCTACACAACTATTGTAATAGATACTTTGTATAATTCATCAATATTTATTATAAAATGAATAGCAGTCAGTGGATCGCCCTGGTGGACTCCTCTTAAGTTTGGGAAGTACCTACAGTGGTTGTCATGTGTAAATATCGTTTTTTGAACGTGATAGTGTTACAGCCACCATTCCTATTATCACAAAAACCTTTTTTTATAACGCTCAGAATATAAATTCGTGAGAAATACCATCAAAGTCTAAAGCTAAAAATACACATTTTCACTGGATTCTAAAAGTGTTTGCAGGGTAAAAGGAATTTTGTCCATAATTTTGATTTGATAAAACTGTATTGTGATATATAAACAACTTTTTTTTAACTTTATTCATTGGATTCGTGATTATATAAGAAAATATTTCGTAAATATAGTTCTGCAGGTTGTTCGTTTTGGAGGCATTTTTGGTCCTTATTATTTTTTGGAATGAGTAGCATGGTTCCGTCAGAGGCAAATTTGGAAAGTATCCAACGTCCATAACCTTTGTAGAAGTTGAGTAAAATGCGTGCGAAATTAATAAGTTTTCTTAAAAACTCAAGATTGAAACCAGAAGAACCAGGGGCTTTTCTATTCAAGTGAGATTTCACGATAGGCTGTTGTTTCCTAATATCCTCCATGATAACATGATCTTCAAAGAGTACTTGCTCCTCAACACATCTTGTATTGCCAGGAGTCTCATTAAGTGGTTTTAACATCACAGGTGCTTGCTTTGGCTCTTCAACGATGATGTTTGCGTTGCTATTTGCTGGTGCAGCTCCACTTTAAGGACATAATTTTTTTGCATAGGAACCAGACTGTATTCAAAGATTTGAAGCCGTTTACTTGCACAGTTAATTCGTGAATGACCAAAGTGGAAACATCTTTGGTATTGTTGACGGACCCCACTAAACTTTAGATTTACTAGGTTATCGTCCACAGGAATAATTTGTGGGAAATTCATGGGGTCACCGATCACTTCAAATGTGTAGTTGGACGTCCTCTTAAACGACTTGTAGTTCATAAATTTCTTTTCAGCTTCACTGTCAATAGGATTAGCTTCAGGGTATGAGTTGACCACCTCACAGAACTTGTCGATCCAATCTTGAAGTTTACTCTCATTTACACGTATAATAGTGTTAACTGCAGTTATGTCGAATTTTTATATATCTTTTTCTTGATTTTTGATGTCCTTTGGACACATAGAAACAGTAACTAGTTGGCCATTTATTCATTCCATTTGGGCTACATATTTCTTTTTAAGATCATAAACGCAAGGACGCATATCAATAGCAGTTTTCGTGTAGAAGGATGCGTAACCGAAGCATAGTGTGCCTGGGTACCGGCTATTTTTTGTACTTATATGGTTCGATATAATTGCAGCTTCCGACTGGATATAAATAAGCATTATAGAGTTAAAACATTGTCATTCGAACCTAGGATCGTATCATTACGGTAGACCAAAAAAGACCATCCCCTTTTTTGGGGAAAAGATGTTTTATTTTGCTTGTTACCTCCACATTTCCAAAATTATAATTGAGGAGTATGTGATACTCTTTTCAGTAAGATTAAAAGTCCAAACTACGACATTTTTAGCTACGTGAAGGATAATTTGAATACTTTGGATAAAAGCAACCCCAAAACTTTAAGCATAGTGGAGCAAGAATGGAAGGAAATAAAGGCAAATACAACTGCAATATTGAAAAGATCCTAGAAAAGACCAGTCCTAGAGCTGATTATAGAGAAGTGGCAGAGTTGTGTTTGGGACGAAACCTATTCGAAACATCCATTGGGCAAAACAGGTGCTGTTCACCAAGCACGTTGGATGGCAAGGAATATTTACTCTACGAAGATGTATATGTTCTCTGAAAAACTGCAGTATTCCATCTACAATACTTCCAAGAGACTACACAATTCTTGCCTTGTTCTACACTAGATACTGGATATCCTCTATGTCAACAGCTGATGCTCCAATAAACGATCTTAATCTTTTCAAAAACATGCTTCAATAATTTCGTCAAGACAGTGAAGTAACAACTTTTGTTCTCAATAAGCCAAAGAACCACCGTTGGTACCTTACCAAGAAGACAGTAGTAATTGTATTGTTTTGCTGACACAAAAGTATGCAAGACCGCTAAAGAAAAGGTCACAGTAAAGTTATCAAAAACAGTGAAGCTTGAGAGCTACAGAAAAGGAAAACCAGTGCTTCCTGACATTACTTAGACAACAACCTTCTAAGACCTTATCAGACCTGAATTGCACTTTTTATTTGATGCTTTGGGACTAAATTGTGATTGGTTAACAACTCCTGCCGAAACTGGAGAATAATACAAATTTAAAACCAGTAAAAGTTACAAATGTTGCAGCTAAAAGAGGACTAAAAATGATTAGTGACTTCGCTATAAAGATAACAACGGATGAAGAGCAGAGACATAATTTATTACAAGTTGTCGAATCCAACAGGCAAAAATTCTACAATATTAGGAAATATACAATGAATCAATGACCAAGGTATATATGTATGTATGAAAAATCAGACCATCTAATAATAAATTTAGTCTCCATTGAAATTATTTTTGCATTGCATTTGTATGTGTATATTTTGCACTTTTGTAGAAATTGTGAATAAAATTTGCCAATTATTTTATTTCTTAAAAATAAATAAGGAAAATACATCCAAGAATGTCAACAGAAACCAGAAAATATTTACTGCAGGGCTCGTTACATATAACATACCACAAAATACGCATCCCTTCTATTGAATCAGTTTCTTTGGGTTTTTTCCATGGCAAAGGTCTTTATTCTATCATATAATAAAATAAAAATGATATAAAAAGGGGGATAATTGGGTTTGATAAAAACATAAATAAACTTTAGTCTTTGTTTATATATCTAAAAGTAATATTAATTGCACATATGGTTGTATCATATATATAATATATATATATATATAATATATATATATTATATATATATATATATATATATATATATTATATATATATATATATATATATTATATATTATATAGATATATATATATATATATAATATATATATATATATATATATATATATATATATATATATATATATATTAGGGCTGTCCTTATTTTTCAAATATTTGAAATGTTAGCAACATTGTGGATTTTCTGTTTCTTGGTGATAAAAGAAGACGACATACAAAGTTTGAACAAAATCAGTCAACATTACAGGGTCGCACAACGAGGTCAAAGTTTTGAAAATTTTGTAAAATATATTTTTCCGCAAATTTCTTGAAAATGGTGGGCGTTACAGACTTCAATAATAATTATTAATTTAAAGGAAATCTAATTTACTACCAGACGTATTGCTGATGTTTTTACTAAAACAAAGTTTTCTGTAAAAACAAAGAAAAAAGTGCAGTGTGTAATGTTAGAATATATGTTAGAATATTTCATAGCTTTTTTGTATCAATTAACTTCATTCGTCTGTAGAAGATGACTTGTTCGCTTCAGAGTAAAATAGTATTTTTAAGTTTAGCAAACCTTTGGATGATAAATCCAAAAATAACTTTGGTTGCATTCTATCAATTCTAAATTCAGTACAATCTGAGTTTACATCATATGATACAGAGCCTGTATTGACCTATGAGAAATCGATTATGAAAAAAAAAAATAATGTGTTTTTAGATTTGCGTCAAGGTATCCTCTCAAAATTAGAAAGAGAAAGAAAAAAAGAGGAGCGAGAGAAGTGTGACAAAATACTCTCTCACTTCTCTTTTCTTTCTCTTTCTATCCAGGTAACAGTGGTTACCAAGCTGTAATTGTATATTCTCATATCAAAAGATCAATTTTTTTTGGGAGAGGAGGTGCAAAAATGTATTTGCTTATTTCTTTTAAAGTATAGCGATTTTTAGAACACCAAATATATCAAATGAAAGCTTGGTAAACCAGCTTTAATGTTTGCTATCCTAAATCACGTCAATTTAATAAGTAGAGAGTTATATGCACATTAAAAAAACATATCTCGCGTACAAAATGACGCATATAATGGATTATAAATGCGTCAGAGACAAATTAAAATTTTGAGAGGATACCTTGACGCAAATCTAAAAACACATTATTATTTTTTTCATAATACATACTCAAAGGTCAATAATGGTGAGATCCATACTATTAATAGTAATCCATATTTTGCCATGCTGGCACAATTTAATTTTAAATAGTTAATAATCCAATATAAATTTATAGGTTCAACTTCAAGGCTAACCTAATTCAAATCAACAGAAAGGGTATCATCCGAAACTTCTTTTAAATCCCTTTGAATAGAGTATAACCAAAGCCTGCAAACCTAATGGCACGCTAGAAACTAGCCGTTCTAACGATCAAAAAATTTGCTCGTCTTTTCATAAAAAAAAACAAGAAAGGGAAAAATCAAAAACGAACTTAAATCAAACATCCAAATAACGCCAAAAACAATAAAATTGTCTCATCAGCTATGATTTTTAGATTTAAATAGAAGGCCAAGAAAACATCGTAATATAAGCAAGTAAAAAATATTTGCTACGAGTACATATTTCTGCTCTTCAGAAGAAGAATTAATATATATTGCTTGTGGGCGTTCGCAGCCGTAGCGTTTGCCATTTGATTAGAAAAAAAATAATCGTTCAGGCGTTCGTCCGTTCAATTTTTTATCGTTCGTTCGTTCAAATATTTCCTATTTTAAATTTGAAAAAAGTTCCATCATTTAATAAAACGTCCTCACTTTTATCTCAGAATAACTCGCAATAATTTCAATTGCACTACTTTTTGTTAAAAAACGTCTCCACTTTTTTGAAGTGACATAAGAAACATTAATTGAACTTGTTTTATAAAAAACGTCGACACTTTTGAAAATAATATAAATTGAACAGACGAAGGCCAACAAAAAAAAATCCGTTCGTCCAAGACCGGGCTGAAGCTCGTTTTACTTAATTCTAGATTTTCAGATATTATTTTCTCTCAATACATAAATGTGAAAAATATAAGAAAGTACATTTTCCACCTATATAATATATCGATAGCCAACAGAGAAAAAGAATTCATTTTCTATGTTTTTCTTGTAACATTTTAACTTTTCTTATCATAACATTTTTTTTAGAAAAGAGCTAAGACCAAGGCATATAGAAATAAATACCATATAGATTATTTCATGTTTTCATTAATATAGGAACGTCATAATTCTTACTATTGATATTTGTGACGTACTAAAACATTTTTTATTAATTAGGAATGCAAAAAGTTAATCGACTAACGAATATTAATCGACAAGATTTTATACAATTAAATTTCTAGTTACAATTAATCCACAAGTCTCGCCCTCTGTCAGTATGTTAACGAAACTTCATATCTTTACCGGTTTTTAAATCCGTTCTTGTATTCTATCTTCTTATAAGCTCTTTTACATAAACTCACGTTTAGGTATTGAAAAAATGTCAGAGACTTCATTGATTTACATTTGAAAGTCGTCAAATTAGAAAAAACGTCTTTTGATAATTATACCCAATGACGTCAAGTTTCCGTTAAAAATAAAGATGCACTTACCCATCCCAAATCACCAAAATACACCGCTCCCTTAATCTTGGCGCTGTATTCAATTAATCGATTAAAAGGTGGACTAAATGAAACAACCAACGACTAATACATTAATCGATAACTTGCATCCCTAGTAGTAATATTTTTTTGATGACGTAAGTGGGAAGAAGAAAATAACAAAATTTTATTCTTTCCACTTGCCGGTGTGACGTCCTTAAAAATCATCGACAAGTGAAAAGTCAGCATTCTTGGTAATATGGGTTTTATATATGTTGTCCATGCTATAGTATGTTTAGCTCATAATTTTACTCGTTTCATAATTCCTTCCTATGCTACTGTGTTATTTCTATTTGGTGTTATTTCAAAAGTGAAACAAATTTGCCCTATTCCAATTGAAATAATATAATGCTTTTGTGGTGATTAGATCATTCTCATATAACTTGCTTACTTATGCATGAATTCCAATATTTTATTTTTAGTGAAGCATGACTAGTTTTTTTTACGATTTTACATATAATAGTTGTTTGAGTAGTAAACGTTTGTAACCCTAATATGGACTCTTATTTTTCATAATTAGTGGAATGTGGTACGAAGACATGTCGCCAATACCTTCTGACTAACCATTCTCATACAATTGCTTCAATTGCTTAAATATTGTGATAATTGAAAAATAAACTCTAATAATAAATATCTTTAATTATGATTAGACAGTGACTTTAATATTCATTTGGCACGGTATTATGGTAAATATGAAGTTTTTTATTTAGAATATAAGTTTATATCTAACCGAAACCTTTCGATTTGTGACAAATATTTTAACCATTGGAGGGATTCAAAGGAGAAGTGTTTTTTATAATAAAGAATATAGGGAAAACTCTTTCATTTTTTTTAGAAGAATGTGAAGTCATAATAGTATACAGGATAGTAATAAATGTTGATATATCGAAAATATAGTGTTATTTTAAATCAGGTTTTTTGCTATAATTATTTATATTGGTATTATCATAATGAAATGCATTGATTAATATCCAAGTTTTTAAGAAGATTTCTTAAAAGGGGAAGAATATGTTAAGAGATATTTAACTTATTTTTTAACCGGCTATAATACAGGTTTGTACAAGTATCGCCTTGATTTGCTGTGTTGGTATTATTAATATTAATAATGTGCATAAAAATTTTGAAGATCTTTCAAAATATTATCATACTGAAAACAATAAATAATATAAACACGAAATGTCTTTAAGATATCATATAGACCAACTAACATGAAAAAAAGTAAATTATTCTACGGAGTAGAACTTATCTTGTTGTTCTATATAGCTAAGATTTTTTTTTGATCCCTTCGAACTCATTTTTCAAAAACACTATCAGCATACCTATCAAATAATTAACCCTATTCTCTCTCTATATATATATATATACATAGGCGTAGGAGACGGGGGCAGGGGGGGCAACTGCCCCCCCCCAAAAAACAAAAAAAAATTCGGGTGAGTCCCTCAAAATTCTGGGCAATTGAATTATGTCTATGGGCATTAAGTGAAGAAAAATATTACATTTTGAAAGCAACCGGATGTTAGAATTATAACCAATAAATATGATTCAATGAATAGTATGTAATTACGGTAATTACTATAAAAAACAATAATCTTCATAGCTTTCTTCATTTTACTAATTTTTCATCGATTTAATTGTTCTTATTGAAATTCGGGCTAATTGACTGCTGCCCCCCCCCCCCCCCCCCCCCCCACAAACCAAACATCTCCCTACGCTGATGTTATATATATATTATTAGTGTTGAGTTTCGGTCCGCAAGTACAAGACCGATCTAAAGTAAAAATACAAATTAAGACGGTCTAAATCGGTTATTGAACGGCTCACATTTGGACCGATATGTATCGGTCGCAATTTTTATTTTGGTCTGTATCGGTCCAATTTCATATTTCGGTCTAAATGAGGTTTTGTTGTGCTTTCATAAGTAAACGTTCCGCTTTTTTATTGTCAATGTATGTGTAAACAATTAATATAATTATTAATTATATCTTCACATTTAATCAAGAGAACCGGTTCTCCGTACTCATACGATTAGCATGGGTCTGAACACTGAAAATTCCCTGTGAGCCCGATGCAAACAATATGATTGACGTGTCTGAACTAACAATGGTTACTCCGAGCTTAGGAATATTTACTCGAGCCATGTGACAAATTATACCTAATAAAATTAAAGGTTTTGTCGTTTAGATCGATGAATCTGTGAAGGCTAAACGGAAATATTATGTCGTCCATTTGGTTTGGATATTAATATTCGGAGGAATTTGTTTTCTAATTCGGAAGGTTATTGTCTTGCACCAAAAAAAGGTTTTCTTCCTTTGGTAAGATTAACAAAGTTAAGAAAAATACCAGGCTTGTGAGCGATCAGGAAAAAAATAGCGATCCGATCAAAATAGCGATCATAATTCTTTGCGATATAGCGATATAACGATTCAAGGAGTTTTCCGATCAGCGATCCGATCAATTTAATTGCGATCAACAGCAAAAAAATAACCTATGTATACTAATTGTAAGTAAATTTTTAATGTATATGCAGTCAAACCTTTTTAAGTTTCATCTTTATATGGCAATGAAATGATTGTTTCCCATAGCTTATTAGCTCCAAAATAACGACTTCCTCATAGCGCCTGTCTGTATATTTTAGGACAAAAATATCAGAATGATTGTTTCTCATAGCCTATGAGCTCCAACACTCTGGCTCCTCAATTGACGGTATGTCTACATATTTTACAAGAGATGCCAGAATAAATGTTTCCCATAGCCTATGAGCTCAAAACATGACTTCTCCATAGCGCCGTCTGTATATTTTAGGACAAAAATATCAGGTATACACACACTGGTTTTTCTATTAGTATTAGTCTGTAGTTTGTGTTTTCTAAACAAATATTATTGTTGTATGTATTTTGGTTAATGTGACAGCTAGTTAGTTTTAGAAATGTAGAGTTGTCTCAAAATCCTTATTACAAACATTTTTTTTAAATAGTTATTTTATACAAATTGATCGGATCGCTATTTTATAGTGATTTTCTTACGATCAAAAGATATAAAGATCAGGACCTTTTGCGATACTGCGATCAGCGATCAAATATCGCTATATCGCTATTGATCGCCGATCAGAAAAAACTCCGATCAACAAGCCTGGAAAATAATTACTATGTTTTTGAATAAGTATGGGTTTGTTGTTTTTATAGGTTTATTATCACAATGCTACTACACTTCTTCTTTGGAAAGCATATTTAAGTAGTATTTACCAGGCTTGTGAGCGTCACTCTTCTTTTGCGTTCAGCGTTCCGTTCAGCGTTCAAAAAAAATAGCGTTCCGTTCAGCGTTTCCGTTCAATGTTTTTTGCGTTCAGGGTTCGTTAGCGGTTCAGCGTTCAAATATAAAGAATTTCCCAAAAAGTACTGCGTAGAGTGACGTTTTTTTGTTTGTTTAAAGAATTTCCAAAAAATACGCGTAGTGATGACTTTTTTTTTTAGAAAAGATTTCTGAAAAGTTCTGCGTACATTATGACGTTTTTTTTTTAGAAAGAATTTCCAAAAATACACTGTGTAGTGATGACGTTTTTTTTTAAAAACAATTTACGAAAAAAGTACTGCGTATGAGCACGTTTTTTTCCGAAAAAAGTCCAAGAAATTTTGGAAAATTGAACGCTGAACGCAAAACTCATTTTTTTGCGTTCAGCGTTCAAAAAAATGTGTTTCGCGTTCATTGAACGTGCGTTGACCTGAACGCCGTTCAATTTTTCGTTCCGTTCACGAAGCCGGTATTTACTATTAGTACTGTTTCTTTTATTTCGAAGATATAAATTGTTAATATTGATATATACACGTGTATATTGATTTTAAAAATATAAACGGAACATGGTACTAATTAAAATCAACAAAACTCGTCAAATACTAATGCTATGTAAAGGCTTTAATATCGGTCTACGGTCTGGACCGATTTAATTATTACATACGGTCTGGACAGATATAATTCGGTCTACGGTTTAAGACCGACGGTCTAGACCGAAATTTCGGTCTTTATCGGTGTAGAAAATATTATTTTCAGACCGGACCGAAAATCAAAATCGGTCT
>CP045898.1:18176430-18229772 GCA_013387185.1 Caligus rogercresseyi
AGCACATCTCGGACCAATCCCTGTTTTTAGATTGATTAATCGCCCCCCAAAGCCTCTTTGCACACTCGGGGACTAACATCTAATGGCTGGATTCAGCTGAATGCCAGAAGAAGGTTAGTAAAATGTTAGAGTGCTACAAGGCATAAATGCTCAACGGAAATAGTTTCTTCGTGGAATACTTTTGCAAAATGTGGATAATTAAGCGAGAGAAGCCTACAAAGAAGAAGGTGAAAAAGAACCGAAGAAGGAAAGTATATAAACTAAATAGATTAATTAATCTGCAACTCGGAGAAAATTCTTGAATACCAAAATTAAGGAACAAAATTACAGAAGATTATTGACCTTAATAATAAAATATCTTTCAAATACTTAAAAAATTATTAAGTTCAAAACACTGTTTTCCTTAAGATTAGACGCCAATGAATGACTTAGTTCCAATGTTCGGGAACTAAATTATGTGATTTTGGTTACATGGAGGATCATCAAAGATCCAGCGTAATGGAAGCCAACATTAATTTAAAAGACTGATGAAAATACAGATACAAGAATCAAAGTTCTTTTGTCGGATTAGATTATATAAGCTCCAGAGTTGAAATTTTGTCCGTTCATAAACAGGTTTAATACAAAAATACGAAAGTCCAGTCTCTCCGGCCTTCCCTTTGAATTCCATAAGCCTTTTGCAGTCCAACTCTCTTCCACTCTTGAACAATTTTTGCTGACATTTTTACGATAGGATCGTCCCAGATTTAATGATTTGCGGCCGTTGACATTGGTATGAAAAGAGAAATATAAGAACGATCGTACCATCTCATATTAAACACTACATTTACTATACTCACTGTTATTCTAAAGCAAAGGATCTTGAAATTCTTCCAATACTATTTCCCCCGATCTGAAAGTGCCTCATTGCCATATAGAGGATGTCCTTTGATCCATTTAAAACGCCATTGAGCATTATCAAAACTACAAATTCACTATGCGGCATTCATGGTCTTTTGATATGTTTTCCCATTGTTGAGCATTATCCCGTTACGGCCTCTCTAATAGATTCGTTGAGATAATATCAGCAGTGATTATGAACTGTTCATTTTAGGAAGATCACAGGCCAAGTTACCAATCAACCGAGTAACGAGTCAAGGAGATTTATTATTCCCGTCTTTGTTGATACTGTGAATCAACGACCTGCATGGAAAAATAATTTAAAATAGATCCATCTGGAAAAGAGTAATTAGATATATAAAAATTAATATCAATGTTATCTGTTTTCCATAAATAATGGTTTTAGATCTGATTTTTTGTATTAAAAATGATAGTTAAAGAGTTTATTGCAATTTGCACTATAAAACATGCATAAAAACAATGTAAAATAAGGCATGAGGACGATTACACATAGGGGCATATGTGCCACTACTACTGCAGATCTGAATTCCCAATGTATTTTGTAAATTTTGGACCTAACATTTTTCATTTTATAACTTTTGATATAATATTTTTTTACTTTCCTGAAAGGTTTCGTATATGACATTTTTTATGAGGAGATCAGCACTCTCTCAAAACACAATCGTCATTCAAAACAAAGCTCATATCACTGGATTTAAGGCACAACCATTGAAAAATCCATTTCAAACCCACAAATCTCATGCATGCTAACCTATAAATAATGGTAAGGATTTATTTACTTTTTTAGGTCCTTATTTAAATTGTAAAATGGTGATACAAAGTTTAAAAAAGGGCGATAGAAGAATATTTAAGTAAATTTATTATAGATTATACAAAACAACCATAACTTATCCAACTATTATGATGAGCTATGCCGCCGGATGAATTCTTTTTCCCGCCTGACTTTCTATTTCTCCCTCGCGTAATTCAAAAGCTATGTTTCCAGCCGCACTGTATACTAACCTCTTCGTTTTTCTTATTACTCCTTTGTTATTTGTCATAGATAAATATTTTTTATTTATTAATATCTCAAATTTATTTAATTTAGAAAACATGGACTTACACAATGTCTATGTGATTAGACTAGTTTAAAATTTCAATAGAGATTAATGTTATATTTATAATTAGTGGTATTGTGACGTTCCTGCTTTGTTTGGTACATTGTATTAGTGATAAATATAATGAATGTCTACAATTCGAAGTCGTTTTTGTTGAAATGTAAATATATATCACAGTAGAAATGAAAATCCAGTAGGGTCATTGACTCTCCTGGTAGAGACCACAGTCGTATCATCTCCTAGGAATGACTACGATCGTGATCTATATCAGAAGGAGCAACGATTCTGTTAAAGAGATCATGAGTGTTATGTTTTATAGGAGGGATGACGATTTAAATATGAAGATGGTCAACGATGTTATTCAACTATTTTATCATGTCTGATTTCTTCTCAGATGAGTATCAAATTATTATAATGTAGGTCGGTGATATAGTTAAATATTGCGTTGTATTTGTTTGCATTTGATTCCTTGAACACAAAATGAAATCATTTCCAACAAAACATAGAATTGAAATCGCATATAAAATAAATATTTTTACAACATCATAAAATATTATCTCTATATTAAAGTCTCATCTCTCCTAGAAGAGATAAGATTGTAATCTCTACCAGGAGAGACAACGATTCTACTACTCTCAATCTCTGCCATGATATATATCTATATATATATATATATATGTGTTTGTGTGTGTGTGTGTGTGTGTTACGGTAAGAGCTCGTTAACATGGTTACGTAACATAGACAACACCACTAGTGTTGGTTGAAATCCAAATATGTCATAATTGTGATATGTGGCACCCGATATTCAATAGAACCTATTTATTTGAAAACCCACTATACATAATTGTAACTTTGAGAAGTCAATGATCGCTTGAAGGAAGGCGTTTAATCGTATATGCCATAATTTGTACATACAAAGGCGGAAGGGTCAATGGCCCTTGATGTGAAGTCCCAATAACTTTAGTTGTTGAAACTTTAGGGTTATCGATTATGGGTTTGATTCCTCATAAACTATAGTTGACTCTTTGAAACCTAGAAGTTAAACTTTAGGAAATAGTTAAAATTAGTAAAGACTGTAAAGTAAAAAAAATGAATATTTATATATAGTATATATGTTTATATATTCATTTATTTATATAATGTGTTTGTAAATACATATTACCTTTCATACATTAAAAAAACATTCATGACATAAAACATATTTGACTAAATAAAGTAAACACATTAATTTCATAGATGATATAACCACTAACTCTAAATATGTTGAATATTTTTCAGGAACCGGTTTGGACTTCAGGAGACGTAAATTGAACGAGTGTTTGCAGGAATGCAAAGATGGAGACAAAATCAGTTCTTTTGGATTGCTACATCAGTCAACTTGAGAGATATTTTTATTGCAACACAAATCATAAAATTTTATTGATCTGAGATGTTAGTGATTATGTCTCTGCGTGCTAAACTTGAAAATTAAATTACGAGATTTAAACAAAACTTGAAGTTAATAAACATTTGAGTTGTAGTATGGGACGGTGAAAATCGTATATGATCATTCTATTTTAAATTTACTTTAATTGATATTCTTATAAAACTATAAATAATCAATAATACAAATGAATTCTTATTCCAATAATATTTTTATGTAACACTAGCGTATGTTACCCCGCGCTGCCCGGTATTTTCCAACTTGACAATAGTCCTAATAAAAAAAAAATCACACGTATATTCTAGTTATGTCATCGCATGTGTTTTTTCATATTAAATAATTTCCTTACAAAGTTATCATTGAGTCTTCTTTGCCATTTGTTCCGTTTTGTATTCCTCAAGGCTAGGTATTTTATACATCGTAAAAGAAAATTACAGGAATAATTTCAGTGATATCATCGCATGTGACTTTTCATTTTAAAATCAGTTCCTTCAACAGTTATCATTGTGTTTCATTGCATTTTTCCGTTTTATATTCCTTACGGCTGGGTATTTAAACATCGTAAAAAGAAGAATCACACGAATATTTTCAGTGATGTCATCGCATGTGACTTTTTATATTAAATCAGTTCCTTCAACAGTTGTCATTGTGTCTTCATTGCCATTTTTTTCCGTTTTATGTTCCTTACGGCTGGGTATTTAAACATAACATAAAGAAAAAATCACACGAATAATTTCAGTGAAATCATTGCATGTGATTTTTCATATTAAACCAGTTCCTTAAAAAGTTATCCATAGCTCTTCATTGCCATTTTTTCCGTTTTGTGTTCCTTACGGCTGAGTATTTAAACATCGCAAAAAGAAGAAATTACACGAATGTTTTAAGTGATGTCATCGCATTGGACTTTTCATTTTAAAATCAGTTTTCTTAAAAAGTTATCATCGGGTCTTCATTACCATTTTTTCCGTTTTGTATTCCTTAAGGCTGGGTATTTAAATATCATAAAAAGAAGTTATTTTAAGCCATTTCATAGAGTGCAAATGTTATTTTCTAATGAAAAGTAGTTCCTTAAAAAGTCGTCATTTCATCGTGATTGCCATTTTTTTCCGTTTTGTATTCCTTTAGGCTGGTATGACATCACTCTCCATCTTTAAGCATTATTAAATTTGATTTGCACGACGTTGCAATATAAAAAATGTTGTTATTTTCCACAAAAGTTAAATTTGGGGGGACTACAGGACAGAAAAAAAATATTTCGAGTAATTATGTAGAAACGAATTTTCCGGGAAACAATCAATAATAAAAAACACGTCTTATTACCTCATACTCATCCACAGAAAATTTGGAAAAATCTAACTGGGCAATTTTTAAAAAATGACAAAAAACGTTTTGGCAAATAAAAAGCATGGTGATGACGATTTTCCGGGAGTTGACAACCCCACTAAAACACTCCCTGACCTCTCAAAACTATTAACTGAAATTTCGTCAAGATCTAATGAACTGTTCGGGAGATACAGGAAACGAACGAACGAACAAACGAACGAACGGAATTCTTTTTTTATAAGTATAGATATTGATTTTTCATTATTTTTATTTAATACTTTCAAAAATCTCCAAAAAAAAAAAACTAAAGAAAATAGATTCTCTGATACTAATTGAAAGATTAATATATATTAATGGTAAAAAGATTTCTAAGATAATCTTATAGAGATTTGTGTGAAACTATTTTTCATCTCAAATCTTTATTTCAATGAAATGATTATGCGTTACAACACATAAATAAACATTGTTGTCTAAAATTCAAACTTATAAAAAGATTAACACAATTTTACGTTTTCTAAAATCAAATACTTAAATGTAGAGTACACAGCAATAAAAAGAAATAAGAATATTAGTAAAATTTCACTAACTTTTTTATTAGCTATAAAAGATACTTTGAATTGGACGGGAATGCTTGATTTCTTTCGCAGCGACGGTATCCATAGAGAAAGCACTCCATATCTTGTCGCGGCAATCGGAATCAAACCCCTCAAGTGACATCATCCTCCTGGATTTGGGCTGACGAGATCATCAAATTCATTCCATCAACTTCAGCACAATATCTAAGCCTGATTAATAATTTGCTAGAAGATATCACGTTTTATGTCAAGACGGCCTTATTGTGATTATTTTTAGATTTGAACATCGTCTTATTGTCCCTTTATCAAAGGTTATTTTATTTCTAAGCAGCAATTATGAACTAAAATGTTAATTTATGTATTGTTTTTTACGCAACTGCCTAGTTTTTATGTTGTTATTTATTATCGTATAGTCTTATGTGTGTTTTTATGTACACTGTTTGTTGATGGTGATAATTAAAAGTCTTATTCGAAAAACGGAATAAATATCGGATAGTAATCAAGGGTATGATGCTCTTTGTCTAACAAATGTCTTAATAATACTCGTAACAGTCTTTGAAAGCATCAATACTGAGTAGAAATGACAATAAAATAAAAACCTTCGTAAAAACATATTTTATATATAAAGCATCGTAGCATAAATATTACGATAAGTTTATATAACAATATGAATTTGTTTTATAGATAAAAGACAGCCAAATTCATTCATATATCTTAAAATTTATTTAAAGAACGTTTTGGATGGGCATAATGGTCGCGTCTAACTAGTATTAAATATATAACAAAGGTCATTCGGTCAATAACCATTTGGCGAAAAAAAAGTCGGAATAATATTTTTTTGGCAAGAGAAATATTAAGTTGGAAGTCATATTTTACCAAGATAACTGGTCTGAATTCAGAGAAATATATAATTACTACATTATTTATTATATTTTATTATTTTCAATATAGTTACTCTATTGTTTTATAACTTGAATATTTTCAAAAGCTATAAGGATAAGAATTAATCATACCTCAACTTACTGTTTGTACATATATCTCTTTCTGAAAGAAAGTGAGTCATTCACTTCATTCATGAATAAAGATAAAATACTATTTTTTTACACGTATCTGTCTATATTTTTTTAATACTTAAAATAATTGGGAATTAAAAACTATGATAAAATATCAATAAACTCTGCAGGAGTGTTTTGATTAACTCATAGGAAAATCACTGGGTCTTACAGAGCCCTTCTTCCTATTCTTAGAAGAAAAAATGTCTTCCTATTTCCTTCGATATATATACATTATGTTTATAAATCTATCATATATATACAATTCTTATTTTTAAGGATTAGTCTCCCGGCGATTTAATTTTCGAGGAAGAAGGCTTTCTACGTAAGCTGAGCTAGGGGTGTCCCTTGGAGAAAGCACACCTACTCAAAAATTAATTAGAGGTATAACCATCCCTTAAATAACAGAAGTATAATCATAAAGAATCAAGAAGCCATATTTCTTCCTTCCTTAATGGTTTAAACTGCTGTGTATACAACAGGGTAGAGGTCAAACGATATATCGGCTCTGATGGGGCATTTTACAAACTATCTACAAAACTACACTCCGATAGTGGACTGTCTGGTATGTTTTAAATTTTGAGTTTGCAGATCAGTTTTATATTCATATATTTATTTACATATCTGGGACTGAGATATGTTTTAAATGAGCTGAAGTATATATTTTATTGCGTGCTAGGTGCAGTGGCCGTGCCCGCTCTTGATGTTTCTGTTTTGAATGTGTCCGTTCTCGCCGTAAATGTGAGTGGCCGTATTCCTACTTTGCAGTCAATGGATTTCGTCGTTTTCATATGAAGCAAAAAAAGGAAAATAAAGTGTGTGCTCAACATCCGCTAATTAATGCTGATCAAAATAACCTACATAGCGAAATAGTTTTTTTTTGTTCCAATATCTTGACGTCTCAAAATAATAATAAAGTCCCTGATCATGATAAGTTTTGAGTGCAAATAAAACATTTCGAAATTGCAGAAAAACTGTAGTGCTCCGGGTTACAATAAGGATGCTGAAGTCGTGGAGAATCCAGCATTTCTCTTCACCTCATTTCTCCTAAGACATGAACTTAGGTCTCTGTGATCATAAAGAAGGCGTTTACTATGACGAATAAGACATATATGCCATGTCATTCGTGCTGCTACGGACTCGGATCTGGACTCTTGGATTCGTCCACTTTTAAGGACTCTGATTTTAGCTCGAAGGCTTGTGCTCCATTCTGTGAGGACTTGGATACTCGAGACTCATGATGTTTATATTAATGATTTTGGAGTAATGAACTCTATTTTCGGCTGTTCCATTCAAGCTGTATATTTTTTTTATGTTTTTAGAACTATGATTTTAACGTTATTAAATGGGATGTATTATCTTTTTGTCGCTATCAATATATTTTTCTGGCACATAATTAATGAACAAGGACATAGTTGATGCAATTAATGAAAGTTTTTAATATTAATGTGTAAACTCATTAACAAATTAATTATGTTTTAATAAATGTATCAAATGTAACTTTACTTTACAAAATATTAAATGCAATCAGGCGGCTTTTAGTCGGTTTTAAGTGTATCATGAATAATTTTAGATAAGTATTAAGTAATTACGTGAATGAAATTGTTGATTGTTTTTACGTTTAATAAATATAACATAATAAATATAAACTATAAATATTAGAGTTGTCCTGATCACGTTTGTAGTAAATTAAATAATATCTCAAATAAAGGTTTGTCTCCTGATCTTAGTAAATGTATTTCAAAAAGATATTTTATTTACACTTTATTAATATTAAGTGATTATATTTCTAATTGTTTAGAATAATTATTAAAGGTAGGAATTCGCCGATTGATAAAATATCAAACATTGGTTAACATGCAATTAATGCAAAGTTATACAGTTTAGTAAAATAATGACCCATTATATATATATATATGTGTGTGTGTGTTATGCGTACCACTATGAAATACTTTAAATCCTCCCCCCCCCCCCCCCCCTCATTTTTCTCCATAAGGAATGTGAAAATTATTGAAGACATAAGAAAATTAAAAATCCTTAAAAACAATGTTAGATGAAATGTTGATTTCACCCCACGAGATGTTTGCTTTCTTGATAAATACATTTAATAAAACCATTGACATGATACATATTTCCTATTTCTACAATATTTTATATCAATGTCATCACTAAAGATAACTTTTGATATCCGATTGTTGAACTAAAAAATATTTACAGTAAAAATAAAACTTTACCTTTTGTACAGAAAAAGAACTAAATCAATATACATTCCTTTTATATTTTTTATAGAACTTTTAAAAATAAATGTAAATATATACATACTTACCATATTTATTTGTATTTTAATTACTGGAATAAACTTTTATTGCACTAAATATCGTATTTTTACAAAGTAAATGAGCATCTCCATGTTCCGTACTGGATGACGGGCATCTTTAGCCCTACTTTATTCTTTTTTCTCCATGATATAGGATTTTTCATCATCGTTGTCAGATTTAGCGTTCTCGTCGAACTCCGCAGCATCACCCCTTAAGGAAGGAGCACTTGGACTGTCTCACCAAGAAGGTTCTGTTTGGATACTAAAGGGAGCTCATGACGTACTTTTTATGGGATGCAGAATTTTCCCAAAACTCTTTCATTTCCTAGACGTTGAGGAATTGACTGTCCGTATGTTCTATGTTGGGTTAACAAATGTGAAGAACTCACTAGACTCTTGGGCTTCCGGGATCCTTTGGATATGTACATGCGTAAAGGAGAGTGCACGTTGGGAGAAGCAGATCCTCATGTCTGATGTTGTTTTGAGGCGGGAGTTCCCGGACTTTTCATGATGTAGAGGGTTTTTTGCCTAATGTTTCGCTAGAATTACATCCGACTTGATATAAATAAGCATTATTAGTCTAGGAACCTAGGATCATGGATGGAGAGGGTTTGGGGGCGGGTGGAGAAGATGGACTGGTCGGAGTCGACACTTCTTACGTGGGTTAAAGGATTGGTGGCTGTCCACTTGCAAGGCTCTGAAAACTTGTTTTTTAACATCTCGATATGAGGGAGATCATATCTATCAACAAAAACATTATCTCACCATGTATTTATTTTGATCAGCATCAATTATCAGGATACTGAGCGCACGCTTTCTCCCTTGATTGTTCCTTTTTGTGGCTATTCTGTATATGCTGAACACGACATCTACCTATTAAAACGGCGAAATCCATTTACTGCAAAGTAGCAATACGGCTACTCACACTCACGGCGAGAGGGGACACATTCAAACAGAAACATCAAAAGCGGGCACGGCCACTGCGCCTAGAACCATTTTAGTGTTATGTTTTTGATGATAACTTCCTAGCAAAAAAACTTTCTTGGATTGATTTTAGGATTAAATTTAGGTCGACCCATTAATCGGCTACGATAGAATGTTTTATAAACTGATAGTGTCCTACATATGAGTATATATGGAAAAGGAAAGTATTGATCGTCTGCCTTTTCTACTCTAAACAATCGCTATTATATTGGTCTCTAAATATACATTATCGGTTGAGCTCTACTTGAGTGGTTCACAAACATTGTTTACTACCGAGAATAAAAGAATAAGATCGCTGCATACCAGCTTAATATAACTACGATTCAAATTTACGTTTCCTAATTGTTTTGACAAAAGTAGCACAATCGTTTAATAAACTAAGCCTTTAAACATGCTTCCTAGAAAGATAGTGTATTTAAGAATCTTTTATTCAGATTTTTAAAATAGAACATTGAGTTAAGAAGTAACAAGAAAGTTTAAAACTTTGCAACTAGAATGATAGATCGAAAGACGCATTTTCGATACCTATATAATAAACTATTTTGACTGGGTGTTCGTTAAAAGTCTCATTAAATTATTATTACTTTTCACGACAAGGAAAAAACAAATGACGTACAAGAAATCAATACATCCAAATTTGTATATATGCAGTATCAACGACGAAAAATGATATTTTTGCTTAAATTACTGGACCACTGTCTAAATAAACTAAATTGCCGGCATGTAGATGTTGTACGTTTTGATTGTTTCTAATTTTGTTATCACTTCCAAGAACAATAAATTATATTGCATAAAGATACATGTTTTTCAATCCGAAACTATGAATATATCAATCATGTTAAAGGATAATGTGTTGCCTTGGTTTATGGGGCACTCCTTCATAAAAGAGGACAATATCAAATGTAACATCCTTATAAAAGTGTACAGAGAAGATCTCATTAACCAAATTGATTGCTTCATCTTTTTCTTGTTGTTCTTTTAATTGTATAAGTCCAAAACTGGACAAAACTAAATAGTATAACCTTGACGGTTTGTGTTATTTTGCATATGAAGTCTTATATAATAAATATCAAGTAGTAAATAATCAGTGTAAATCTGCTCGACTCTCAATGTTGAGGGTACAGGTTCGACTCCACCCGAGTGGAGAAGGTCAATATTGATCAACCTCAATAAAAAGTCCTAGGTTCGATTGTCTAATATTAACGCTATAATGTTTATTCATATCCTGACGCAATTCCATGGATCAAATCGAGACAAAAAGTTGAATTTTGGGTCAAAAATATCATATGTTTTTTGTGATGAAAATATCAGTTTTTTTTTTCTGAACTCAAATATTATTAAAGAAAGGATACCACACTGGAACCTTGTTCTCAAACGTGATTGTTTGAAGGAAAAGGATGTGAGTCATGATAATAATAGTAAGCCGTTGGAATAATGAACATCTGTGTGAACATCAACTCAAAGATATAAATAGCATCCTTAGAACACTTAAGTGGGTCTCAGTGTCTTTGCTATTTATGAATCTGTGGCAGATTCTCTCCTTCTCTCTGCTCATTTATATCCCTCTCTCCGTCTTTCTGCTCCTATCTATCCCTCTCTCTCCTTTCTTATATAAATACATCACAAGGTGGGGCGACAGACGCTTTTTTCTCTTTTCCAAAGAGATTAATCTATATATATATATATGTATAAATAATTCCCTTTTAATGGAATACATCTTAGTTATGAATCCTTTGAATGGAAGTGTAGTTATTTACTCCCTTCGATTACAAATCCTTTGAATGGACTCATGCAAATAACCTATTAATATTAGTTTGATATGTCGATAACTGGATCATCTCAGAGAATGACTTACCAAAAATGTCCCTTTATTTCCGTATACTGGTTATTTCAGCAAACTTTTGGTTCGAATTCTTAGGATTCATTACTTATACATTTATCACTTTATAGGTCTTCAAATCAGGCATTAAGTCATCATCAAATGCCTCTTGCAAGAATATGCAAACTCTTCTCGTACTCCAAATACAAAAGGCGGAAAATGGGAATCCTCTCAGACGGCAATGGTTGATTAAAAGGAACCCAAACCCGGGTTCCAGGATAGAACGTGATTGGTTAAAAGAAAATGAGATGAATAAATAAAAACAATTAAATACTGAAATACATTATCACATTAATCGAAATTGGTGAGGTTTAACATCAAGTCGAAGCTAAGATTTTGGTAAAATATCCCTCATTAATATGAATTAAGCAAGAAACGAATAAATAAGATATTCGAAAGCTGATGGACTCTTTTCTCCACTCTCAAACGCTTATATCATTGAAAAATAGAAGGAATGTTATGTTGCATCCAAGGAATTATTTACGAACAGCAGTTCGAGTGGACTAATTATATCCAGTTGGATGCAATTCTATCGAACCAATAAGCAAAATAAACAAATATGTCACCATTTTCGAAAAAAGTGATTCAAAGCATGAATGTCTATTTTCCTTATCTTATTCTTTGCTCATAAACAGATCTCCACTCTCTGACGTAAAAAGAATGGGGCCCGAACTTTTTATTAAAAAAGGGTTTATTTAATATTTTGTAGCTATCATACGGTAATGGTAGATGAATGAATGTTATTTTTGAGTTTGTTGTTCTTGGAGACCCATTTTTCATTAATTAGGCCAACCATTCTCAACCTTATGATCCCGACCCAATTGGTATTATTTCGGAGAATCGCCAAATCATTCAGGAAAAATATAACTGCGCAAACTTAATGTGGTGTCCGACCAGACGTTAAAGGACAACAAGCGTTATCACTAAAACTACCAGACAGTTAACCCCCCCCCCCCCTTTAAACACCTTAAGGGTCATTAATGACCATAAATACATTTATAGTTTTTCATGTGAATAAGCATACTATTGTTTTAAGAAAAAAAAGAATATTCTCAAGAATTTTGAAAAGCACGATTGAAACTATAGCATACTTATTCATTGCAAAGGATTATACCTTCAATAACCTAATTGATTGATAGAGAAATACATTAGATCTTATATTTAATAATAATTTATCTTAATGGGCAAATATAATACAAGATAAAAGTAGAGGGCTAAATTGATGATAATAATTAAATAGTTAAATGAGTCAAAATCTATTATATTTTAACCCTATCATAGAGAATGTTTTGTTTGTGTTTTATGCCGCTTGAAGAAGATATTATTAATGTGAATTGTTTGTGTACATGTTAAATAAATATGTAGCAAGTGTATTTAAAAAATAACTGATAATAATTAAGTAAATAATTTGTCAAAATCCATCATTTATTTATTTTTAATAAATATTGAGTTCATTCAAAGATTCATTCAGAGATCGCCAATACAAATAGAAACGTTTATACATAGATCCTTTAAGTATTGAATTACAAGAAGGGACTACAACTTGCCCATCTGCCTCCAATTAAACCATAGGAGGCGACCATATTAATGGGGATAACGCATCCATTGTTCTCTTCTTGGTTATTTATTTGTTGTTAGCGTTACATTTGTATCAAAATAAATGAGGAAATTATTATTTACTCATGAGTAATTAGAACTTCAACTCCTACGCAAGAGTAAAGTTAATTCCCTCAACTCCCCCCCTCATTTAGCAACCGACACCTCCATGTACTTATTTTATCAGAGGATTCTGCAATAAGTTATTTTATTACCTCTGCCGAAGGAGGTATTGTTTTCACTGGTGTTGGTTTGTTGGTTTGTCAGCAGGATAACTCAAAAAGTACTGAACGGATTCGGATGAAATTTGTGGAGTTGTTGAAAATGCCAAAAGTAACAAGTGATTAAATTTTGGCATCTCTGAGTACAGAATTAAGATGCAAAATGAGCTAAATACTAATAAATATTTAAAGTTAGCCTACTCTGCCAATAGATGTCGCTGTGCTGTGAAATCGGGTGCCGGGAGCGTCTTCCTCTCGGAATTTCCGTCGAGGGGAGCCCTCCCCCGTCCCTCTACGCCGCCCCAGTCGTGAAAAATTCGCCTCGGAAGGCTCATAAGGACCCCGTGACGGCGGAGGTTTGCACTCTCTGAGTGTATATATGCCTCTAGTTTAAGATAAAATTAAAACCTATAATTATTTTTCTATTTTTGATGAGCAATTAACAATAGAAAGATAGCAATAAAGATATTAAGTTTAAATAACATAAACAAATAAACCATAACAAGGCAAATATAAAGTTTATTTTAAAAAAGCACTCTTAAGTAAATGGAAACTAAATAAATTGCGATAAGTAAAAGCATAAAAAGATCAGACTAAACAGCAGTATTTGGAAGAAAGGCGTGACTGAGTTAAGTAATATGTGCATTTGAGATAACTCTACTCGCAGTCACAATAATTTAGGCAAATGAATTAAGGTTATAGGACACATATTTATTATTTTTCGTAGTTAAAATAGACAAATGCTATTGGAGTCCTAGTGTTATTTAGGCTATAGAAAATAAATTGAGTTTTGTTTGCATTAAATAATCAAACGACCACGGTGATGGCAACATAGAGATATAAAGACATAGAGAGCTCATTGGATTCTTCAGAGAAATACGTCATTGTGCCCATATAAACAAATCTATCTATCTCTATGATGAACTTACTTGTTTATATTGGGCACAGGCGACAGCTGAACGATGTTTCTTAGCTCTCTATATATTTATATCTTTATAGATGGCAAACATATTTTTATTATTACAAAAAGACTGACACCATAAGAGAAGGGAAAATTTTCATATAATCGTTTTCTCATTAGTTAGAATGAAGAAGCTTATCTTTGACGTACATTGTTATAATTTGTTTTACAAAAGTTGCCATTTTAGTTGATTTTGGGGGACTATCATTTCATCACACTCGGCAACCAACCAGAGCATTTATATATGTTAGGACCTAATACCATTATTAAAGTCAAAATGTTTTATGTTAAATAAATACAATTAAGCTAAACATTAAATGTCATGGTGATCATTTTATATTTATTAACAAATGATGATGCTCCCAATAGTTTAAAGCAACGAACTATTTCAATATTTCCACCCAATCCATGAAGCATTATCAATTTTTAGTTTATTCAAACCAACATTCATTCCAAATTAATTTTCTTTCTTCAATGAATCCCAATGAGCTCCGAGGTTAATCCTTTTTTTAATGAAGTCCAACAAGACTAATAGGGAAAAGGGAGTGAAGGCTTAAACTAGGATTGATTTTTGAAATATTTTATTTGGTTTCAAAGCTATTGTATAGGATCATTAATATATATACACGTATAAAAATATATATGTGACTAAAGAATATACATATATATTAAATGAGTATCCAGAGGGAGGGTGGAGAGATCTCCAGGAGGAATCATTAATTTTTATCATGGTTGACTGAGCTTTTCACTTGCTGAGAAGAAGACGTTTCTTGGTGTAGTTGAACTAGTCATATTAACAACAACAATAATAATAATCATTGAAGAAAAGGACGACGGAAAAAGTAGTAAACTGTTTGAGAGGATAATCCCTTTCTAATATCTCATCCCCGGTTATATTTCTTTTCTTCTCCTCCATGCTGCCACTGAACGAGGGCAACACTAATTGTCCGATTTAACAATGTTGTGATTGTTTATGGGCTCTCACCACCCATTGAGAAATCCTCTCTTAATTAAAAACCTCACTGTGTTAAAACCAACGACCTAACTAATAACTGAATACCCAACTAGAAGAAACATTCAATCAATTTGATGACGTCAATAATATAGTTAAAATGGATGCCACACAAGGTGTTTGAGGTAAACAATGAAATAAAATGTACATTGATATCGAAATCTAGCGAATAGAAGAAAGAAAGGAATACCAATCGATAAAAATAAAATCGAGCTTTATTGATTCTTTTGAAAAACTTTTTTTTTTCATTCCATTGCATGACTGTTGTTTTTTGCAATTTTATCTTCTCCATAGAGGGCTATTTATATAGACTTTGATTCTTCAAAGGATAATAATAATTCCTTCTCTTCTTTGCTCCATCAGCTGATGACTTTAACATTGCTCTTCCTTTCTCTTATTCAGTCTATTGTGTATCTAGTTATTATATAGATGGTTGGTTAAAACCATAGAGATATAAAGACATAGAGAGCTTATTGGATTCTTCAGAGAAATACGTCATATTGTCCAATATAAACAAGTCTTCTATCGCTATGGTCAACTTACGATGGCGTAGTACAAATTACTTTTTATGTTGGCCACGGGCGACAACTGAACGATGTTTCTCTGTTATAGAAGGGAATATGCTCTCTATATCTTTATATCTCTATGGTTAAACCCCATACAAAAAATAAAAATGGAAGTTTATGAAATAGGAAAAAATCACTTCTTATTGGATTTAAGTAGATTAGATCCTATTTATTTATTTATTTTACAGGGCTTTAGCATCAAAAGAAATGATGTTTTTTATATCCGATGTTTACAATTGAGAGACCTAAAATCGATTACTTTAATAGAATATTCTATCAAAGGAACTCTCATCGTATAATTTAACAAATTGCAACTTTTTGGGGGGTAAGTCAAGAGGATAGTCATAGGACCTGTGTTATTCTTTCAGAAGCCATATAATAATTCATTTGATGTTGGAATGGTAAAGACCAATTTGGAGACAGACAAAACATTCCTGCTATTTCAGTTTATATTTTACACTATAAGGTTTCATTTGAGCAAACACTTTGACTTTTTAATAAACAAGTTCCATAGCTAAATATTTTTATCTGAAAAAGTCATTAGTCTTCATCTGAGTCATACTAAGGAGTTTTGTAAGAAGTAAGAAGAGTGTGCTCGTCTTTATTAGTAAATGTGGGCGAATAAGATGTAACGGTACATATATCACCTTGAACGCTTACTTTTTTGTATTCAAAGAAGTATTTATAGTGAATTAATGGGCATAACTGATTTATTCATCAGAAAATCAATTAACTCACGGATTGTTGTATTCAATATCATTTGGAACTCTGGCAGAGGATTATCTTCTCTGATTCATTTATCATAGGCACATGGTAATACTTTATTGAGACAAATATATATAACATATTTTAAAAATATAAAGAAGGATTAAAGTTTTAAATTAATTTATAAAATAAAGTCCATCATAAAACATCTCATAAAACCTTGATTTCCAATAAAACAGGAAAAAGAGTTACAATATTAAGATATAATCAAATTAAGAACTACCGAGGATGTAATAAATTGTTAAGAGTACAAAAAATCATATTGTTAATAAAGTCCGTTTGTTGATGTTGCAAAATATGATGATAATAATAATAATAGAATATGTAGAAGTTCAAAGAAACTGGGGTTAAAAACGCACGAAGCTATAATTGCTTTGATTTATACTTATGTGATCATTTCTTAATGAGTCATATTTTTTGCATTTTTGAGGATGTGAATAAGCATTGAAATTACTCAATAGAACCTAGAATCATATTGTTGTGTTTTCTATTTCATTGTCGATGGATGGCTTTTGTTCCATACCACTAAATGTCTAAATATTTCTCATTGATTTCACATATAAAACTGTGATATCAGGGAGTGACAGAGTTGCTCTTTTTTACAACTAAGTGAAACGTTCAATGTTATCATAGTAACATAGTTTAGTTATTCTCCTTGGTGCTGCCAAGTAAATGATCAAAACTTTGAATGATATACATTTCCTTTGAGAACAAAATCGATCCCCAAAAAACTTTTTTTAACTTGCGAAAACAATAAAACAATTTTTAAAAATAATGTGTTTTGTAAGCGCCTTTGCTTTCCCAACTCTGGAAAGGTATTTCAAAGATACTATGTGGTACAAATGAAGGTTCATATCCTCACAAATGCAAAAATATGATCATTGATCTAGTGGCAGTTTTAAAGTTTCCAGGCTCACCAAGCAGCTTTCCAAGAGGATTCTTTTCAGCGATCCATCTGATAATTTTCGTAGTACAAAAGACAAACGATAATGGAGTCTTGAGTTTTTGAGTTCATCGGCTATGAGAACATGGTGATCGACAACCATAGAGATATTTTTATATGTCGATGATATATTCTGATTTAGGTGATGATAATAACTTACTTGTATTTTTCTCCTTATTGAATGCAAGGTGCTTGCATTTGTTTATTTATACGGAAGTCGTCTTAAAAATAAACGTTTATCATTTCTCATTTTTTGGACATGTGTTGAACAAAAAGTTTTTACATCCTTAACGATTGACGATCAAAAGTATGACGTCAGCCATAAATATAATTATTATTAATCGCTCATTTTATCGCACGCGACCACCACTGTCTAATGGATATCGTTTTGTGTCAATTATTATAGATCACAAAAGCCTAACTTAGTCGTCACTGTTTAGAATAAGATATATCACTTATGTTTTAAAGAATTTTACAAATACTTATAAAGAAGGGGTTTTAGGCTTTGCAATTATGGAGTCTCAGTTGTTACGAACAATAATATACCACTACTGTGGGTTTTTATCTGACCATGGTACTTTCTAGAAAACCATAAAGAAAATAAGGACATCAATCACATAAAAATAAAATGAGCATTCTTGTTTCTTTCTACCCGCTGATATCACAGGGCAACAAATAAAAACTAGAGGCATGTATACACAGAGAGTGCAAACCTCCGCCGTCACGGGGTCCTTATGAGCCTTCCGAGGCGGATTTTTCACGACTGGGGCGGCGTAGAGGGACGGAGGAGGGTTCCCCTCGACGGAAATTCCGAGAGGAATACGCTCCCGGCACCCGATTTCAAAGAGGAGAGCACAGCACAGCGACATCTATTGGCAGAGTAGGCTAACTTGAAATATTATTAGTATTTAGCTCATTTTACATCTTAAAGAAGCACTCAGAGATGCCAAAATTTATCACTTGTTTCTTTTGGCATTTCCAACAACTCCACAAAGTTTCATCCGAATCCATTCCGTACTTTTTAGTTTATCCTGCTGACAAACCAACCAACAAACCAACGCCAGCGAAAACAATACTCCTTCGGCGGAGGTAAAAATTAAAAGTTTCTTTGAATATCAACTGATTTGAATATCTAATGGGTCCCTGATAACTAAATTAAAAACCATTTTGCTCAATCAGGTCATAATTTTTGAAATTTTGAGTTTTTTGTTTTCGATTTTCGACTTTTAGACAAAATCACAACTTTTTTGTCTATTGAGCTACAAAAATGGTATGGGTGTTTTTGGAAATGGCATGGTCTTATTAGTAGGGGCAGATACTAGTTTAAGTTGAAAAAATTATCAGAGCTATTTTGAGTTGAAAAATCTAGAGATGCCAAAAAATTACATTTATTTTTCGTAAAATTCTTGCATATTTTTCATTATACATATTATGTATATTACAAACTACTTAAGTAAACAAAAATGATTTTTGAAACTTTTTATTTCTTATATACAAAAAACAAAAATATATTTTTTAAGCTTTTTTATTTCTACTATACAAAAACATATTCAAATTGAAAATGCATGGAATGCTAATTACTAGCCGTATAAAACTTCTCTCTAAAGATCTTCTCTTGTGCTGCAAATTAGGATAGTCAAGAGCTATGCTCCAGCAATAGTCAGCCATCATGTGGCTATCCCATATTCCCTGGTACCTCTTCTACATGTCCCTCATGTCCTGGTGAAACCTCAAACCCTGCTCATCACTAACACTTCCAAGATTTTCAGGAAATTTCTCTAGGTGACAGAAAAAGGAAATTAAGTTTGATTCTCATATATGAATTTAGCTACTTTTAGCTTACAAGCATACTGTTTACAAGCTTCACATAATTGCTTGACTTGTTGTTTCCAAGAAAATTATCCACAACCAAGACAAAGGAACTCCAAGCATTATACGCAATCTGGTTCATAATAAAAACAACAGATGATCATTCATTAGCTTTATGATCTGAGGATCATCACAAATTCCAGTCTTCTTTTTTTTTACTCAGTCCTCACCCAGTGTTCCTCCCTAGCCCTACTATCCCAGTGACAGAGAAAGTAAAGGAATTCGGTTTCTTTTACTTTGGTGGCATGGGCAACTGGAATGGATCCATATTTATTTCCATTATGGGTCAGAACAACTTTGAGACTGTATTTAGAACTGTCAATGAAAAGTCTCCACTCTTGAGGATTGTAGTTACTTATACCTAACTTATCCAGGAGATCAGGAATGTCATTACAGTAAAAAAAGTCCATCTTTCTCAGAGAAGAAAGGAACAAACTCTGAATCTCTTGTTTTGTAGAAAGATATTGTTGTATCACTTTGAAGCAGATTATTCTAACTTAATTTAGAGGCCAAACGTTCTGTATATTTTTTGCATAAGTTGAAGTCTCTCGCAAGGTCATTTAATTCACACTGGTTAAAGTGCTTTGGCTGTGATGTTGTACCTTCAAAGTGTATGTCATCATGATTGTGTAAACTATCACATTGCAACTGCTCAGTCGCACTCTCATCATCTTTAACATCTGAAAGTGACTCAAACACTGGAACTCGGACATCTTCACTGTGAGGCACTGGTCCGTTAGCAGAATCCAAGTTTGGAGGGGCCCACTCTTTTATCATTCTTTAGGAGAGGAAATATTAGAAGCAATTCTCAAAAACTGTTTAAGAAATTTATGTTGATTTATCTTTAATGTATCCTCTCAAAACCTATCTCCGCCCCCACTAACATGAGTATGCCATTTCCAAAAACATATATACTAATTTTATAACTCTATAAACAAAAGTTGCAAAAATCGCCCGAAATCGGTAAAAATGTTTTTTTGGCTTTTTTGGACCTCTCTGATAATTTTTTCAACTTAAACTAGTATCCGCCCCCACTAATATGACCATGCCATTTCCAAAAACACCCATACCATTTTTGTAGCTCAACAAACAAAAAGTTGTGATTTTGTCTAAAAGTCGAAAATTGAAAACAAAAAACTCAAATTTCAAAAAATTCCGACCTGATTGAGCAAATGGTTTTTAATTTAGTTTTCAGGACCCATTAGGTACTCAAATCACTTGATATATCCCAAGAAACTTTTTCACTGTTCCCCAGTGTATTCAATATAATCAAATGTGGAGGAGTCATTTAATTCATATCGTCAAAAAAATCATATATACTTTTATATAATTTGTTTTATTCATATGTTTAAATTTGTAATGAATATATAAACAATATAGAAACGGGTTCCAATTTATGGTGTCCAGAAGAAAGGCACCTGGAAAGTACGGCCTAGGAAAAAATACCAAGATAGAAAAAGAAAATGATGACTCATGGAGTAAATGGCCTAAATGCATGGGTAGGCAAGTATTTGAGAGGAAATCAACTAAGTATTGTACAAATACTATTTGACATTTAAAATGAGTAAATAATTATATTTCAACAATTATTTAGAATATATAAATGATGACGTTGTTATTAGACAAGGCAAAGATTTATTTGAGGCCATTTTTTCATGTGTCATCAATTTCCTTTTCTATCTTGGGTAATTTCTTGCTAAGCCGTAGTTTCCCCAGGCATTTCTTCCTAATATCTCCATTTATATCTACAAACGCATTATTTGTGGAACTATTCAACTTCTTCACTTCTTTTCTTCTTCTTTTTAAAAATCAACTGCGTTGACCCATAGAGATATAAGATATAGAGAACTTATTTCCTTCGATAGCAGAGAAACATCGTTCAGCTGTCGCCTGTGCCCACGTAACAGGACAATCGTTAGTAATATTCTTATTTCTTAAGTCCACTTATGAAGTTAACTATGTTTTCTTGCTATCAACATAGGGGACGTCACTGGTTAGCACGCAGTCACAGTTCTTTAAAATTGGAATCTGTATAAATTAAACGTGCATAATTTTGCGAATTTCGTGTCTTAGACCTATATCTGGGCTGTTTATGTACAACTAGACAATCATACATTTTGTAACCTATCAACTAAAGATCTCTTATTGATATCATATAGGTCCTAAGCTATTTTCTAAGATTTCATCAAGGAACCACTTTGTCACAAGAAGCAATATTTGGCATGAATGCATGGAAAAGTAATATCCAGAGAATAGCCATTAATTATCACTAATCTCAAGGAACTACTTAAAGATAGCATACAATCTGTTTTTATTACGGAGGTGCATATATGTACTTATTGTTATGTCCCTGACGTCACGTTGCAAGACACCCTGACGTCATGTCTACTGTGCCTCACTCTTCTCTCTTCCATGTATACATTTCCTTCTTTTCATACAGTGATAATAAAGGAGCCTTCAGGTCATGACCCTCTCAGATATGTCGTTCTTTGATATTCGGTCCTGCCGTGCAACCTAATTGGCGACGACTCTGGGATATTGATATACAAATCAAATATTATTATTAAAGGTATCACAACACAACACTTATAATTATATATTCATCTTACAGATTAAAAGTTGCTGTGCCTACAAATACACATCAACATGCCCAAAATTTCAAAAAGTCATGAGAGGGATCCTTCTTGTGCATTAGAAGGAAAGTATACCTCATAATAAAAATATTCTTTTTTTGCGCAAGTCATATAAATATTATAACCACAGATGTATAAAAACAATAAAATAGCCCTAACAATATAATTTATTATCCTTTCCGGCCAAAACAAAAGATAAATAGTGCAAAAAAAACGGCTACAATCAATTGGAAGCACCAAACCTGAGTTGAACGAGTTGTAAATAACTGTTGCTTTTTGCCGTTCTTTTTTTCATGAACACCAACTGATTATATTATTTTGATATTATTTCTGATAAAATAGTAAGAAATCCAAGCAAAAAAAGGATGAGCGACACAGTTTCTACCCTTGATTTCTTGTCATTGATTTTTTTTTTTTACTTTATTTATTTAGAGTAGTTATTTAAAACAATATATATAATTAAACATTATAGATTAAAATTAATACTCTAAACAAAAGTCCAACAAAACTCCTAACAATGTATCACAACTATATTTAAAAAAACATGAACAAACAAACATTAAACAAACAACAAAATCAAATAAAACATACTTTCTAATTTTATATAAATAAAAAACTATTTTAAAATTTCAAAACAACAAAACATCTCGTATTAAAAAGACTAATTAAGAATATTTACTTCTTTAAAAACTTTTTGTGTATTCGTAATAGCCAGCGTTGAAATTTCTTGTAGTGTTTGGAGGGATAATACTTGATTATATTTCCCGCATATTCCCACGAGAATCGTTCACGTTTGGAATTTTGATACTAAAAGCCGAATATCTTGCAGTGGTTGATATTAGAATTGTCCGAAATTCTTCCACCTGGACCGGTATTCCGATGGCCAGTTTTTCTGCAATCCTGCTTTTACAATTTGAAATAGCCATTTCAAGGGCACGCGTTTTAAGTGATGCTTTTAAAAAATTCGGAGTAACTCCAAACAGAATCAACGGTGTCACAAAGTTTTCACCCACGTTGGCAATGTTGAGGGTAATTATTTTCCTTAGGAAGCGAAGTCCCTGGCATTCAGCAAATGCGTGAATAACGGAGTTAAATAATTTTCCGCAATCCTTGCACGGAGCATTGAAGTAAATACAGTCATTTAAAATTTGTAATTGCGCTGTGAATTTCTTGGGGTCCTTAATTTTTGTCATAGATGACATTATTCTTTTTTCCCAGGAGCATGGAAGGTTTAGCTTTGTAATAAATCTATTACATATTTCCACAGCCTCACTTTTGTATTTGTCTTCAAATGACATTTTCAAGGCTGTGGTACTTGATGTTCTAAAGCAGATTTTTTCAGAGGGTAATAAAATTCCCCACAATTAAAAATGGTGCCTTCTAAATCATGTAATGATAATTTATTTATTTTTAGAGCGACAAGTTCCAATTCTTTAGGATGTAAAAGATTTTTAAAGTAAACTTTCTTATTCCGATTTTGGTAAATCACGTCAATGGTCGAAGAGGCTTTAAATGATGGAGTTCCACTCCATAAAACTCTGTGAGCTGACGCTATCCAGGGAGAAATTTCTTCTAAATGGGAATTAATACAATTTGTACCAAGCATAAGCCACGTGTAAATGGGATCTATAGAAAATGTAGCCCTCCATTCAATTCCAGGACGGCAAGAGATGTCTATAAAAACCTTGCGGTAGATTTTGGGTAAAATTATCCTGAGAAGAGACAGCCCTCCTCCTAAGAGAGATCTAGGTCTTTTTATTGAATATATGTAAAATTTGTGAAATATTTGTTGAGCCAGAACTTTTCTTCATTTAAAACTTTTTCTGCAAGCCAGGGAATCACGGTTGCTTTGTATAAAATTTTCGGTGTTATAACGTAGTTAAAATATCGATCCTCTTCTGGAGATTGAACCCTCTTGACGATGAGATTGTAGAATCCTCATAGTATTTAAGTGAAGTCCAATTAGAAGAAGATGATCCATGTCTGTCCCATGAAATCCCGAGAACTGAGATAGAGTCTTTGATCGAGCAGCCAGCAATTTTTAATTGTTTTCCAGGACTCCATTCCCCGAAAGGTAAAATAGCTGTTTTTTTGTTATTGATTTTTAATCCAGACTTCTTCTCATATTTTTTGAAATAGTCCAGAACCACTTCAATACGCTTAATCAGTTGTCTCTCAGACTTAGCTTCTAGCATTATGGTAATATCGTCAGCGTACATATCCATTATGTGTCTCTTCCCCTCTAAAATCACTCCAAAGCCTTTGAATTTCTTTAAATTGAATTTCTAAGACTATTAAGAGCGGCAATAAATAAAAGGGGCACTGTTGGGCAGCCTTGCCGGCAACTCCTCTTTAAGTTGATTATATCACTCCTATGGTTTCCCAAGGATATAAATGACGTGCCATTGACGAGTAGGGCTCTAATAGGATTGAAAAACTTCTTCGGGAGTAATTTTTTAATGGAGTTGATGATGAAGTTGTGAAGTAAGGAATCAAACGCCTTACAAAAGTCTACTGCAACGATAGCTCCATAAGTTTTCCTTTGTGTTACCTTCTCAATGACGGTCTCTATATTTCTTGATATGTCGCTAATTTTCCTTCCTTTCAGGAATCCTTTTTGTTCTGGGCCAAGTTTAATATTTAATATAGGCTCAATTTCTTAAGCAAGTACACCTGAAAGAATTCGATAGTGTTCATTAAGAACTGTAATTGGTCTCCAGTTATTCGGATCTGTGGCCAGCCCTTTCTTTGGTAAAAGAACTATACGCCCTATGATACAGGATTGAGGAAGCTTCCATGGACTTCCATTGATTTCCCCAATTCAACCAAATAGGGGACTATCTCTTTCGCACATTGGGTGTAAATCTTTCCACAAATTCCATCGGGACCTGAAGCTTTTTTATCATTATATTTTTTCCTGATATAGTTATATATCTTTTCTTTAGTAAAAATGATATGGTTGTCAGTCTTGGCACGGGGAAAATTGCTCCTCTTCATATCCACAAGACATTGAAAACGTTTATGAAATAATTTTAAAATTTCTTGAGGATTCGTTATAGTTTGACCATGTTCTATGATCTTTTTAATAAGGGGGGCACCTCCATCTTTTTTAATTAAATTTCTTAATCTTCTTGATCCATCGGTTTCCCATGAATTTTTTTCTTTATAATCAACTTCTGCTATTTCTGCAGCGCGGAATACATTAGTAGCGTCGGAGGTTATAGTACGTAAAAATAATGATCCATTATTTAAAACTTCTTCAAGTTCCTCTTGAGTATTGGCATTTTCCTTTCTCTTTAGACGAATAAAAAATAAGGTCTTGTCTAAAACTGTTTTAGTCAATACCTTGACTATCTTTTTAGTGTTAAAAGAGGGGTGAAAACGACGAGTAAAATCTAATTTGAGCTTGTTGATAAAATCTTCGTTGGTGATAACCCAATTCGGAATCCTAAATTCCGTTTTTGTAAAGTGATGTTGCAAATCGATTTCAATAATCTTATGATCAGAACCTGGATGGGGGCGATACTTTGCATTTTTTATTGTCGATAAAATGGAGAAAGAAGCAAGAGCCAAGTCTATTCGTGAATATTTATTCCCACATCGCCAGGTTATATTATCTTGAGGATTAAAAATTTTAACGGCATCAAAAAGATTTAGTTCTATGATTTCATTTATTTTTTTCATCTTAGGAAGAGGAAAAAAAGTTTATATCAACTAAAAAAATCAGGACGGAAAAAGAAGACTTGTTCAATTCATTCTATTTCAATCTAACACATGCAATTTGGGATCCACGGAGACGTTTCAGAGATTGTTCATTACTCTTCTATTTCGTCCTATATAGATTAGCTAATTATTATAATTATCAATTTCCGAGGCCCAGGGTGCAGAAAGAATGAGTGAAGGCAAAGAAGAAGAAATCTGCTAGGAGGGATCAATGCGCAACTGTGGTAGATTTTTCAATGAAACGTGGGGCTGAGGTAAGAAGAGATCATGAGGCTCCTCAAGTCCCCATCAAGCACTGTTTTTTACAATCATTAAAGAGGCGAGGAAGATTCCAGCAGGTCTCAGTGCAACCCAAAAGTGACCAGAAGAAAGAGGAACCTAAGCACTTGGCTGCCCTCTATCCGTCAAAAATCGAGGATCGCTCCTGGTAGTCTGTTGTAGCAATGTAGGCCAAGTCATGCCTCCTCAGGGACGGAGTCAAGCCTGGATGGACACTGTGACCTCTAAAAGGATTCTGTGTTTCGTGTAGATGTAGTCCTGGAGGTTGGATGAGGACATGATACCACATGAGTCGAATTTGTCTCTTGCTTGAGTAAATTGTTTTTCAGAACCTCTCCTAAATGATCCTAGTGACTTTGAAATAATACTAAATTAACCTGCATAGAACTATACATAATGAACTTATAGATGCTTGACTAGTTTCTATCTCTTTTATATGTTGATAAAAAAAAATTGTAGCTTTGTGAAAGTAGGTTCCTTATGGAACTCCATAACAATAGATACAGAGATTTTATATCATTCATACTATTTCATTGCTTGTGATAAATTTTCCATCTTCAAGTGTCGATAATACTAACGTTCTTATTACTTTCAGATATACAAGATGCCCAAACTAATAGATCCGCTCAGCTTCATCCACGAACTCGGTTGACAATCATTGGCGAATTGGAGGACAATAACGTGGCAATAAATAAACCAAAAACTCTTCCAGGATGCAGAGATCATTCCTCAGCTAGCAATCATCAGCGACAGCATTCCAATAATGGTGAAGACAATCAAGGCTTTGCTATATATGCTTCCTTTGGTCGATACTTCAAACTACACTTTTCTGCCTCCCATAATTCAAATGTTACAACAGAAGAAAATTAACGGAGGCTCACATTGAAGACGCCTATCTATTCGTTTGAATGACTAACTTATGATTTTGATAAATAAACATTGTCCATTCTTTCATTAATTTGATTTTTTTGCTCTTAGTTTTATTTTCGAGTTGAGGTAATACCAGGGTATGTAAAAAACCCAAAATTTTGAAAAACCCGAAAAAAAAACCGGTTAAAAAACCTGAGTTTTACCGTGGGTTTTTTCAAAATTCAGGTTTTTCATTACACCATTAATTAGCCATTAGCTAATAATGGTGTAATGAAAAACCCCAATTTCGAAAAACCCACGGTAAAATCCGGGTTTTTTCGGAGGTTTTCAAAATTTTGGGTTTTTTACATACCCTGCTATTAACCCATGTTAATTAACAAGCTTCTCTGACATTCATTTTATTTTTTCGAAATATTTGTTAGTAATATTGTATGCTGGATGTCTAGCCTCCATATTATTTATAATTGGGTCAAATCAATATCATATACACATTTATAAAAATATCAAATACATTTCAATTAAATGTTACTCACATGTTCAAAAAACAATCACAGTTTAAATATGTATAAAAATATTACAACGTTGCCATATTAAAATCATAATTCGCTATTTTGAGAGATTATAGGGTAGGGAGACATTATTTGTTCTTAATTTTAATAATTTATTCATCTGTCCAAATACTTATTACTTCTCAATTTAACATAAAAATATCTATTGAGAAATAAAATTAATCAAAGTTCTTAAGATTGGCCCTGATCCTTTAAGACTTCCATGTAATTATATGCCTCACTATTTAGTGTGTATTATTATGTTTTATTAAGGCTTTCGTTCTTTGTATTACTAGTTAAAGTATTTTTCTTAGTCATTTCATATTTTACATAAAAGCATATTCCTAAACTTAAAAGTAAAAAGGGGAGTATTTTGTATATTGAAATAATGAAAAAGGAAAAAAACTTACAATGTGGTTATATCATATATTGTTTCTCATGGCTATTTAAGCTCAAAATAGAAAAGCCAGTTTGAACCTCTAACCTATTTATGCCACATTTGATATTAATCTAGGGCCTTTACTCATCTACAGATCTGTTTATCATAAATCTACATCACAAAATTATCCTTTTGCATAATATAATTAATATCATGTCAAGAAGGAGTATTGAGTTTCTTGAAATATTCAACCTTCAATTGAATTTACTATTTTTTGCTAAAAATATAAGTCTTAAATTAATAAAAACCTATGGATACAAGTCTGAGAATAATAAATCCATAAGTCATATACGGGTATAAACTGAGCATCTTGCATCAGTCCACGTAAAAACCATTCATACCACGAGAGGGTTATCTTAAGAAATAACATTCAATCGATATTGAAGAAAATATATCTTCATTTTATTTTTTTTCTTAGTGAAATGCTTATGTAGTTTCATGTACCGTCCCAAAATTTATCTATAAGTTATCTAAGAATAAAATTCAATTCAAAAACTTTAATACTCGTGTATTTTTTATTTATGACATTAATTGGAAAACAATTTAAATTGTATGGTGCAATAAATAACTTCATATTGTAATAAATAACGTGGCTCCATTACTTCTTCAGTTTCATCATCTTTTTGCCTCTCCCTCTTTTTCCTTGCCCTATTGTCTAGTTTTCTTCATACAACTAGAGGTCGAGAATGAATTAATTGTACAACCATCAACAACGAATTCAATGAAAATTATGTCTCCCTCGCCACCTACGAGGCTGAAAGAAACAGCTGCAGTCGTCAGCTTCGGTTCCTCTCAATAGAAAGCGAAGAGGCCCACTCTCCTCTTTTGCACTTCCACCCTGCATCTGGGCATTTTTATCCTCCTTAGTTCCATTCAAATGCAGAACACTTGTGGTCACGTACCTTGGGGATGCTTTTGGGTCTTTGAACTTCTTGGGGCGACTCCACGCCTTGGATCCTCTTTACTTCAATAAGAGAGCTGAATCCTTCCCACCATCTCCGACTCCATTATTCGCTCGAACTTGATGCAGGCCCGGCGGGATGGGGGGGGGGGGCAGGCACGCCCACCGAATGACGTGGCTAGTGGAAATTATTTTTTTCTAAAATTACACATAAATATGCAATAATGAGTAAACAAATTACGAAAATAATCTGGATACCATTGGAAATATATGTAAAAATTAAACATATAAACGTTCGAATCACCCAATGGTTCTGGCGAAGAAGTATTTCTTAGGCCCCACAAATGTTAATTTAATCAAATCCCAGCTAAAACCAATATGAAAAATATAGACAAAAAATAATATATGATTGTAATTAATCATTCTTATTCTATCTAATTACCACATAATACATAACCGTGTTAGTTACAAAAATATGACAATATTACATTTAAATTGTAGCTGTAATTTCCTCACTTTTCTCATGTAAGCAATATAAAATGTTATGACTCTTATCATAACTTATCGTCAACATAATTTAGTTCAAGAGGCCTTCGATAATAATTCATCATGAAGAAAAACGCCCATCAAAGGAAAGGTTTCGAGAATAAATTGTATCACATTTTTTCGTTAGTAAAAAAACGATGAGGATTTTGTTTAAAAAATTGAATGTAAGAATAAAACATTCGATTCAGTGAGAGAGAGCAGACAAGCCTCTCTTTGGAGATGGATGATAGGCGATGATCCAACAATATTATATTATTTATCTTATTTAGACGTTGGAGCAATATTTTGTATAATATTTAAGGTAGATATAATAAAATAATATTATTTTATGACAATTTCTATGAGGCAGCAGATAGGGCTTCACTCAGAGCACGTTTTTGGGGCTCTGATAGGGACGTCAGGCAGGCTTCGAAGAGTTGAGCGCTTGAAAACTATTTGGGGAGACAAACAAGAAGAATAGTATGTGTTTAAGGAGAAGAAGACAAAGGTTGTCAAGGTGAAATATTGTATACATGTGTCGTAATAAGGTAAATAAGTAATTAACAGTATTCAGTAGACAAAATATACCGTCGGCAAATTACGCTCGATCGGTATCCGTTCATTGATATATTTTCCACAAATCTACCGATTGAAGGCGGTATTTGTAATAGGTAGATTCTGAAAAAATAATCTACATAGAGTGTGAGTTCATTTCAGAGGCATTTCGAATCATTCCAGATTTCACATTCTGAGGGATTGGATGAGAGATTAGAAATAATTTTCGATAATGCAAATTAATTTTAAAAGATCATCTAAAAAATATTTCCAGGAGAGGAGGGAGTTGGAATAATATTTAATTACTTTATTAAAATCACCTCCGAGAGGGGAGAGGAAGTGCTATTAATTTTCGAAAAAAATCATCCACGAAGTCAAGATGCAATTAATCTTTCAGAAATCTAGATTCCGATAAACATTCGCCACTAACAATTTGCATATTTCATAAACAGATAGTTTTTAGTGGAAAATTATTGGTACTATCAGCTCTGATTATTAAATATTTTTGACGTCAAAAAGGATGAGAAAGAAGAAATGAAATTATTTTTTCGACCTATACCAATGAAAAAACTCAGCAATAAGATAATATTTACTGTTTTGCTTAATTATATTTTATTTAAAATGATTAATATGATTACTCTAGTTCCAAAACTTCACAATGTGTACTTTCTTTTTAATATAAATATTTTTTTTAAATACTAATATAGATATCAAAATATCTTAGATACTTGCAAGATTTAACTAAGAAATTAATATCTTTTTCTATTTGTAACAAAATATTTATCCTCAAAATTAACTGGTTTTTAAACAAATTTATTTCTCATTTGTATTATATAAGTCCCTATCAACAGCAAATATATTCGAAAAGTTCCTTCATTTAAAGGAATAGATACAAACAAAAAAGATAGCTCATAATTTGAGGGCAATATTTATCTTTATCCTAATTATTTATTTAATGTGTTACCCAGATATTAGCTTCCTCCTTTCTACTCGATCAAAGTTTCCTCAGGAGTGATGTCACAGCTAACTAGACACATGTATATAATAATCACCTTGAAGCTCTCACCTGTACATGCTTAACAAGATTGACGAGTCTTGTAGGCCTCCGAGTCTGTTGGGAGTGCACAAAGAGAGAAGGACTCGGCTATGAGTGCAATGATCTTGGGAAGGTTATCATTGTTTGCCCCAAGGATGCGAGGGTCATTGGATTCCACAAGGTCTGCCAGATAGGAGTAAATGTAAGGGGATTCCTCAAGATCTTCGTAGACGGGAAGCCAGCTAATCCTGTAGAAAAAGAAAAATGGATTAATTAAGTATTTAATTCCAGGCCCATTTGATTAACAACAAAATTGCAACACCGATGAATTAAGTAGTTGCTAAACTATATACAGAGTGGCGAACCAATTTTTTTAGTAAAATGTAAGTTCAAATTGCGGGCTGCTATTTGGTTTAAACCGGTTTCAAGGGTGTCAGCTTAAAGCTTAGACAAATACTAACAACTTTTGTGGGGAAAAATCTTGATAATTGGAGCGATGTCGAAGCAAGAGTCGAAAAGAGAAACGTTGTCCGTTCTCCTCCGCGCTGGAGTTCACCCGAAGAAGGCTGCCGAGACCATTGGAGTGACCGAACGCACCGCTACAACGTGAAGAAGGCCATCGAAACAAGTCAGGGCAATTCACGTGCAGCAGGAAGTGATGGCCACAACAAAAAACGAGATTTGGACCTCCTGGACGACATCAAGACCCGAATTGAGAATGATCCAACAACCTCAATGAGGAGCATGGCCAGGGAGCTTAATGTCCACCACAAGACCATCCAGATCGCCGTCCATGACGATCTTGGCATGAAATCTTTTGCCCGGACCCCAAACATCTCCTCACCGTCAAAATGAAGGCAAGGCGATTCGAACAATGCAAAAAAGTCCTCCAGTACTACAAGTCATCTGGCGGCAAAGTGAAAATTTTCTCCGATAGGAAGATCTTCACTTTGGACGCCGTAGTCAACCGTCGAAACGACCGATACCTTGCCACATCAATAGATCAGGTTAAGGGCCACTATCGAACAAAACATCCACAGCAAACAATGTGCCTGGGTGTCGTGGCGAGCGACGGGCAGAAGATGCCGCCCTACTTTTTCAAGTCCGGAGAGAAAGTCGACACTGCCGCCTACTACAAGGTCCTGAGATACACTGTGCTGCCTTGGCTCAAGTCTACATACCCCTCCGACAATTACGCATGGACCCAGGATGGCGCACTGTGCCACACCTCCAAGAAAGTCTAGGATTTCTGTCGTGCCAACATGACCGATTTCTGGCCTGCCGACATGTGGCCAAGTTCGAGTCCGGATTTAAACCCACTCGACTTTTCTGTTTGGAGCGTCTTGGAAAGTCATGCCTGCAAGACATCTCATGCAAATTTGACGTCGCTACAGCAAGCCATTGTCGAGGCCTGGGACAACTTGACCGAGGAGTATATCAAGAGCTGCGCCAGCGTCCGACGTCGTGTCGAGGCCGTCATTGCCAACAACGGAGGTCACATTGAATGAAATCACGCCTATGTGTACACTCTTCATCGTGTTTTTTGAAATTTTTGAATCGTTTCATTAGTTCAGAATATATCATCGATATTGTTTCCTTAACAGTTTACTGAAAAATTTGGTTCGCCACCCGGTATGCTGAGTTAATTGCGATAAAAAGGTGCTGAGGTATATGATATATGTGTTGTCACCACTAAAGTAACTAGTTTCTAATGAATATATTTGAATTGAGCCATCTTTAAGAAAAAGTATCAAGTATAAAGGAGTTGCAGGAGATTGTAATCAAACAGTTTGGAAACTCGGTAAGAATTAACTTTTTTCTAAATAAGTTTGTTACTTGTGAATAAATAGATTATAAATTAGTTGAATAGAAAATGAAAGATAAAATTATTTTAAACACAAAAATGATATCAATTGGTAAGATTTAGCCCTGGGCAAAGAATCAACTATAATTCATACAATAATAATGTTGTGAGATTTGATTCAAGGGGCCCATTTGCTCGACTTTGCATAGTATGTAATACCGTCCCAGTGCATATATTATTTGTGGCTTTTACGACCAGAAAGTCCAATTTAACGATAGGTTCCTAACAGCAGGGTTATTAATTCTTACCAATGGGGCAGGATTTCATCAACATTGACAGCAGATGCGTTCCACTTGAGGATCTTCGTAACCGCAGAAATGGCGTTCTCGGTAGGATATTAAACTCTGCATCCGCCCGCTTTTCCTGAATGGCTTTGACGAGGAGAGGAATAGCTTGTGAGACAATTTGCGCATAGCCCGTCCCCCCAAACTGCCCCATGACTCCACAGCCATAGGCCGCCGCCTGACGCACCTCCGCCGTAGGGCTGTTCACATAGTGAAGCAGAGGGCTCAGAAGGTATCCTGAAAGGACAAAGAGGCAGATCCCGTGTACTCAATGAGGTCATCGAATATGCACAGCCCCCACTGCTGATCCGTCCAAGGGTGATCCTGGCTAAGGAGTTTGGACGCATAAGGGAGAAGCTGATTGAACACGGGGATGAATCCTTCTTTGTGCGTGGCAAAGAGAACGTGAATAATGTCCCCGAGGCGTTCAAGAATGTAGACGTCATCATCATTCTGATCTTCAAGCTTCTCTTCCACCCCTTCATCGTAGTCTTCCTCCTTTCGTCGAGCCAGTCGCTCCTCCTGACGCTCAAAGTGACCGCTGAAGGACTTGATCATGATTTGAAGAAGCTCTTGCATCTGTTCATTGTTCAAACAACCAACACCAAGAAGCTCAATACACCGCGCAAGGCTGCGAAGCAGATCGATCTTTACATCCACGTCAATCTCAACAGAGATGGCCGCGAGCAAATTGGGGCAAATATAACTCCAGGTGCTCTGCAGATACTCCGACCCCGGATCCGCGCACACTCGAGGAGACAGGGAAAGGAGTCTGCGGCCGTTGCACGGACTTGTCATGGAATAGAACTTGAGGAGAGGAACCATGAGCTTCACGGTTTCCTCTACGTAGTTCACAAAGTGTTCTTTGAGCTCACGGGCGTAGCAGACCAACATTTGGCAGGCGGCTGCCTTCTCTTCGAGCCCAGTTGTTCGGATACCGAAGTTCTGTTCGTTCCCTAGGCTCACAAAGGTCCAATCCTCCATGGTTTCTTCACTCTCAAGCTCGTCGTTTTAAGGAATACGACCTCCGTTCGTGAGGATGCGGCCTTCATGATAGGACCATCACAAGGGGGAGATAAGGAGCAAAGTCTGAGCCTAGAATCTTGCATATCCTTGCCCATGCCGCGAGGATGTAAGACATTTGGGGATCATCATCCGGAACATCCTTGTTTGCATCCTCGGTTTGTGTCTTGAGGAGTAGGTCCATGATGTCTCCGGCGTCTGCAACAAACTTTTCTCCACCAATGGCGAGGCCGATGAGGGAAATGCACTCGATTGTCTTTCCTCGGAGGAGGCGGAGTTCGGGGGTGTTGGCGTTCTGAATGATGTATTTCAGACATGGGAAGAAGCGGTCGTAGTAAGAGACGAACTTTTCCTCGGCTGTGTCGGCCACGGAGGCTATGGTAGTCACGATCTGCTCCAGGACCATTTGTTACCTTTCTCTACCAGCTCACGGAACTTGGAGGAAAGGATCTCTTCCAGCTTTTGAATGATGGGGTCTAGGTAAGGTGTGAGGATGTTTTTGGGGCAGTCCTCACTGAAGTTCACAAGTGCAGCACCTGTAAGAGTTTTTCATCATAAGATATTTAGTTAGATAAATGGGTTGAGGGGGGTTAACTTAAAAGCGACGGACTCATTAGTGCCACAATTCATTGAGCTGGGCCAAAATGAAAATTATACGTCCAGACCTATAAACGACACTATAATCTGCATATTAAATGTTGCAATGAACTATTGATTGTTCAATAGTAGGGACCGTATAAATACTATATTCCGTGATTTAAGGAGAAATCAGTAATAACGATCTCATTATTTTTCCTGACACACATCTGTATTTACATATGATGTATTGACTCTAGTTCGCAAAGCCAAAAACATGACTAGTGTTGGAAATCCGGAGCATTATTACTGGGATTTGACCTTATGGTTAAATCATCTTAGCGAGATTCTTGTTTTCTGTAAGGAGCAAATTATGAATATTGCAGAATTTTCATCTTTTTTACTGTTGCAAATAAATCATATTTTTAAGTAAATTATTGAATATAAGGAACAATATTAATATGTTGAGCAGATATTAAAATAAAGAGTCCTTGTTTAACAATTTTCTAATAACCAATGAAATAATTAATATGTTGTGTGCGTTATTATACCAGCATGTGCCTGAACTCTGGGGTTAGCGGAGTCATCCATAAGATGAAGAAGCCCTGGGATAACCTGTCGTGAAACTTCTTTTCGAAAACGGGAGCAAAATCTGTAGACATTTGACCGATGGCATTGCAGCATGCATATCGTACACGTGGATGCTGAAAAAAATGCACATACGAAATAAGTATTCAGTGTATCTATATAATAGAGATTGGTTTGATTAGTTTTGAAAATATTTAATCCGATTTAGTCCGGTTTGAAGAGAAAATATGGTTTATATTAACAAAATGCAAAAACTTAAAATGAAACCAACTTAGGAATTAAGATAAAATGAAGTTTTTATCTTAATCGAAGTGTATTTTATAGAACAGTTTTTGGCTTTGGCTATTAGATCTTCAATATTTAAGGGGAATTAAAAAAATTATATACGTCAAACCTGTCTCATGTGGTTACTCAAGGGAAAACCAAAAAAGTAGCCGCTTTACACGGACTGTATATTTAGAAAGCTTATAATACTCATCCTTCAAAAGGAGAAATACGAGTAGTTGCAATAAACAAGATTGCAAGAGATTGACTGTATTTAATGTTATAAAAAGAACTTGCTGATAAAGATATGTAAATTTAGACCAGGAGTTGAATAATATAGCTTACAGGATCATTAACAAAGTTCATAACACCCTCCATGATTTGAGGGAGATACTCCTCCATCTGCTTGTGGCAGCCTTCCCCAGAGGCAGATATGGCCATGAGTGCAGCATGCCGACATTTCCAATCTGGCTGCTGTAAAATGGTAGGAGTGCAGGAAAGGATATGCGGGAAAATTGTTTCCCTCCCAAGGCACAGGCCAGACGGTCCAGGGCAGACTCAGCCACGATAGAATGCGAGTCGTTGTCCTCATTGGCCAGCTCATCCGAAGTTGCCCAGTCATCCTCGTCCTCGATCTCCATCATCATCTTGAGGACGTTCTGCACAATGGACTCGATGTGCTTTCCTGCGACGTTTCGAACCATGGAGGCCCCGTCTCACTCAGCGTCACAATGATCTCGAGGGCTAAGTAGCGCCAGTTAGAGCCGAGCTCCACGTTGCTGAAGAGCTTGTTCATTTCTCCAAAGAGCTGGTCCAAGTGTGAGCGCATGAAGCGGGGTATTCCTTCGGCGAGCTCGACCAGAGCCTTGAACACGGACTCGTCAGAGCCCTTTGTAATGGTTTCCATCGTAACCTACAACGAGAAGATTGGGGTAGTAGTAGTTGTATTTTTATGAAGAAGAAAAGTCCTCGGAAAATGTGGTCAATATAGAAAATGAAAATAGGCTTATAATAAAGTTTAAGTACATGGACACGTCGTACCTTATTATTGACTTAACCGTTTTAAATACAGCTATAACTAATTTACATTACTCAATTTATATAAGAAATAATGTTTGAACAATAGTTAGATGTAATTCATTCAAATACTAGACTACCATGAGTTATGACCAGGCTTTCTTTCGTATGTCATTATTTTCCTCTCCTATATAGACCATTTTTCATAATAGTATTTAAATACAATAATAAACTTCCAAATAACAAAACACACGTGAGAAAATTTGAAGGAAGATATAAGTTGAACTCGACAAAATTTAAAAATATTAATCCATAATTAAAACTGTTTATGCATATTTTTACGCAATTGTTTGTCTGAAATAATTATTTTTTATTTGTAAGATTGGGGTGCTGATTAATAGGGTAAATACTTATAGCTGTGCTATTAATCAAACGTGACATTAATGCATAACGAATTCCTCAAAAAGCAGTTCAAAATAATATTTTAACTTGAAATTTTTTAATTAAAAATTGACCAAGAAAAGAAAACGTCTTTATATATATTTATTAAAAATTTAAAAATTCCACATGAGTCCAGCTTAAACTGAAATACATACATGTGGCGTGCCTAACTTGTACAACGCAACCTCGAGTGACTAGTAAAAAATCCCGCACAGAGCTTATCTTACAGTGAGAATGGGAGTCAACATGTCCTGACATCTCTTTGTGCAGAAGGGTCTTCTACTTGTGTCAGAATGAAGTTAATAGAGGCTTTGGCCGCAGCTATGCGAACCTCCGGGCTGCTGGGATCCATGAGGCCAGACAAAAGCATTTGTTTAATCGTATCAAAGTGTTCGTTCTCTGATTCCCGAAAACGGAAGGCACAGAGCTGAAAAGAGAAAATAAAAGGTGTGAATAAGTCATTGAATGATGAAACCAGTGATGTTAAAAGGGATGGAATAAAGTCATTACGGGGAGCTTCAAAATGCACTTCATCTTATAATAAACTTATAGATTGTATAGAGCTAGAGCTATCGGACTCTTATCCTTTTTTTTACTCCACCAACCTTTTTAATGAATACAATTTGGTGTATCCTTCAAATACTTCTGATATTTACCAGTTATTGTAGTGCAAAATTATGAAAGTTAAATTATGTTTGCAATTTATTTCCTTAATATTTTATGGCTTATTTATCTAATATTTCATGACTTTATGTTTTATGAGTTATTTCTTCAATATAATTTTGTATTATTTATTTCCACAAATATTATTTATGCATCCAATCAACGAGATACGAATATAAAGATAACTTCCAAACTACAAAAATATAGTATTTTTCATGTCTATGAAATTATAATATCAGATATTTTTCGTGCCTTTTATTTTTTAACATGTTAGTAACCTAAACTTATGATTAATTTTGTGATTTGTTCTACTATGTTTGGTTCCATTCGTTACTCCATTACATTGCATCATTAGAAGCTTCAATATTTCATAAAAATACAATATATATTTATAAATCCATGATGGGTTGATTCATCAAAAAGATGTACAAAAACTACATTGTGAAGTACATTAGGACCTTGTAGTATCACATATTAGTATCATTGTGATAAATGTTCAATTAACGCACGTAGATTGGAATACGTCTAAGAGAACAACAAACTTAAAGACTTTCTTAAAGATAATTTCTAGAATAGCAAGTTTTACAGAATATGTTCAGACTTTTGAACATAAAAATGAACGGATCAAAAAAAACCTTCAGATTTGAAATGAATGCATCTAATAACAATGACGTCAGAGGTGAAATAGAATATTGTTTACATTTAAGGTCAATATTTATTTGATGAAGAGAAGTATAGGATTATATATATTAAATGAAATAACTGAGTCTTTTCGTTTTTTATGTTGGAAGACTAATTCGAAAAATCAACCTATTTTATCTGAGGAAATAAATTTATAAACCGTATCAGTAAATATAAGCACTGAGGGTCATATTCAGTCATATTATATCTATTTTATTGCTGTAAAATTGGATATTAACCAGATTTCTTTGATTTTTGGGTATTTTGTTGGTGTAACGGTCTTGCAACCGAAGGAAGTGGGCTGAATAATAATTGTATACTCGAATAGAGTTTTAAATCAAATCAGAATGTGAGAAGTATTCTGGGAGAAAAAATCAAATATTTTAGAAGGTTTCCAGAATAAATTGAATAAAAGCCAGCCAACCGGAAGTTTATGATAGTCTATAGATAACACTATGTTTTCAAGGTTGGTCCTAGTCTGAATTCTTCCTCGTTCTTTGACAACTTGATCCATCCCCAATGCTCGCTTGCTCGCTCGCTCGCTGTCCCTCCTGTCTCTTCTCCTTACCTAAACATGTGGAATGCAATTTCCTTCATGTCTGCATTTCCTGAGGTTGTCGCTTCGAAGAGGAACTTGATGAACTCTGGCCATCGATTATTCCATCGTCGTCGATAAGATTCTGTGCAACTTCCGCTACCATGTCGCCTAGCTTCTTCCGCACCGTCTTGTCCTGCTCTCGATGAAGCGTCTCCAGACATTGGAGCTTGAATCGCTCTTGATCCGCTCCCAGCTCAGAGAAGAGCTTCTGGAAGTCTACGGTAAACACTTGACGGAGGAGAACGGCACAGAGCTGACGGCCCTCCACGGCGAGACTCTCCGGAGCGGAAAGACGCTCAAAAAGGACCACAAACTTGGTCTTCGCATCCAATTCTTCATATTTTTTCTGGTTAAGAAAAGATTGGGTAAAATAAGAGATAGGAACTCCAAAGTGAGTCTTGAACAAGTCAGTCCTCGTGCTCTCTTACCTCAGCGGACGACCGGATCTCATTGTCCGTGCTCAGGAGAGCCAAGATGATATCCGCAGTCACTGCTTCACCCATTCTGTACCACAAACCGCCCTCGTGTGACTCACACTACACGAATTCGCGCAAGACGACCAAGAAATAAAGAGATAATAAAAGACCTTAGTTGCTGAGATAGCTGTTTGCTCCAGAGCTAACAATGAAAGGGATACCAAATGAACACGATATAAAAAAACCATATAGATGACGTCATAGTAAGATGGAACACAGAAATAAGGATGCTATTAAGTGACGTCAACGCTACGAAAAGTGTGTTTTCCACATGGTCGATGACTTTGGGTCAAAAACATATCATTATCAAAGATCGTATAACAATATAAAAGGAAACGAAAAACAATAATCAATTGAGCAGGTGACGTCATTGGTTTAATATTGTAAATTCTAATAAAAATAAATAAAAAATATACCCTTTTTGTTTATCAATAAATATTATCAAATATTATATGAATGATTTATATCTTACAATAGATAAAAGCACTTAAATGAATCCCTTTAAACCTTATAGTCGGAAGAGTATAAGGCCGCTGACGTCGCACATTAAATCTATAAATAAATTACTCCTCCCTGTTCCTCGTTATATATCCTTTTATCATTACAACATCACCCTTGACGACATCGAAGAAGGGAGGAGGATTGAAAAGAGATATCACGTGGATGATATTATTATCAAATAAAGAGTTACCCAATCCAAGCATAACTATATGTAAATCATCAAAGACGTCTTAAATTGGCTTTTTTCATTTACAAAGGATCGTATTTGCAGTAGCAATCAATGAACATTATACAATACAGAGGTGGAGAAAAGGGAGCCAAAGTGGTCTGACGTCACGCCTTGGAGGTCCATGATGTTTTACAGGGGGAACTGGCGGGTAAAGATGGCTTGAGATGAACAAGCTTATTATTATTATAAACAAGGAGGAAAAAATATTGGATGCTGCCTGTGAAGTACAAAGTAAAACCTTGACAGTATAGGACGACATGTAATTTTTTAAATAGTTGAATGAGTCATTCTTAGAATAAGGATTTAAAGTTGAAAAATAATTAGAGATAAGATCGCTCATATGAATCATACATTTTAGTGTAACATGAATTTATCTTTGGGATCTCTGTGTCTCGATATATTTTCATCATTTCAAAGGATATGAATGAGTATGAAAGCCTCTAAATTGGGTCACTTTTTTTATACTTTCTTGACCAAAATGAATCAGCCTCAAATTAATTTACAACACCCACCTACAAGAATAAACGTGTTGTGTAAATATCCCTGGTTTCTGTGTACGGTTAAATGAATGATAAATACTGATTATTCTGAGGTCAAACTTTAGTAAAACTATCGTTCATCACTTATCGCTAATCGCAAAAAATGAGGAACAAGACGACCTTTCTTCAAGATTAAAAGAAATATGTGAATGTTGTCTAGATTTTTTAAACATCTTATTTGAATATTTCATATAATAAGTATTTCATTAACCTTAATATATGATATAATGGTTAATCATATTTTTATCCACGACCCAATCATCGATTTTAACCATAAAAATATAGGTTGTGGATGATTTTAATACCGACTTGACATAGAAAGAGAAAAAAAACTGAAAACATAGAGACATCTCTCTGGCCTCTCTTTTATTATAGTATTAAACCTCACAAACCTCTCCCTTTAAAAAAAATATTCTAACAGATTTTTTAATAATTATTTTATAGATTTATTACAAACAATTCAATACATTTTGATGTCAATTTTGATTCTATGTCAAGTCGGTATTAAAATCATCCACAGCCAAAATATACACTCTGTTGGAATTACTATTCCAAAAATATATATATATATGTATTAACTTGTATTACATTGAAATATTGCAAATTACTTTGTTTGTGAACATAAACATTTTCCCGTTTTTCATTATTTTTCTTCTATTTACACCATTTTTTAAAGACTTTATCAATTATTTCAGACACTGTGTCACTCATTTTTACATTTATTTTTCTTCTAAATAGAAATATCCTAAGATCAACTCCTAAAAACAATGAAACGTTGTTTTTCTCGAAAAAAAAGCACAACAGTTGGATTAGTTTACATAAATCGGTTGATAACTTATATCTCGTATTCAGAAGAAATAGCCTATATTAGTAATATAGTCTTGGCTTTGGAGTTCATAGGCTATGGGCAATATGATTTTATTGCCATAAACATAAACAGGAATTCAATTTTTTATAAAAATAAAAATACTTGCGCCATGGAAAACCCTGAGTTTTGAAGGTAAATGTATTTAAATTCTTGTTAATAAATGGAGACAGGCGTTGATAGAGAATCTATTGGCGCGGTGAATATCTCTATTCTATTTATAAAAGTCGTCCTTTAGTTTATCATCTAGCGGTTCTCATTTTGAAAGACTAGGGATAAGTGATCAGCGATTACTCACAAAAATGATTAAACGATAAAAATCGCCTCCATCAAATGAGGCTGTGAATATCAATATTAAAATAAAATATATCCATTTATTTTATTTATAAACAAAAGAAGTATTTTTCATTCACGAGATATTAATTACATAATTTCATAATATTTCAGAAAGAAGAGATAATTTATAATAGTTTAATGATAAATATTAGTATTACATCAGTGTGTAATAGAAGAAAAACTTTGGTCTCGATAGAAATTGCAAGATTTTTTCACATTACTTTGTTTACAAGTATAACTTCTGTGGAGTAATATTAGAACGTTTTTATTTGCCAAAAATAATCACATCGTTCTACTCTCAAAGCATGACTCATGTAATTTATGAACGCAATACGATTTAATTACTCTTAAGAAGTAATCATATTGCTGCTTTAATATGTTTAAAAGAAGATCGTATAAGTAGGAAAATAGAAACTCATAAAACAATTGGCTCTTGTCGCGGCAAACTATCATATTAGTAGGGGTTGAATAATATAACCACGTTAATATCCTTATTATTATATCAAGCAGTAACTGTTATCTTTATTTATTCTTTCTCTAATGGCGGCATTAGTGGAGTACTTAAAGACTCTATTGCATAAGCGATCTGATTGGTTGATCTATGCATTGACGTTAGCGGAGTAGCATCATCATGGGTTTTTTTTATTAATATTACACGCAGTTTTCAGCATCGTTTCACATGGTAATAAGATTTACTTATCATATCTCATTACACTGCAGTTTTCAGTCGTACTTGCACATTAAAGAACATATCTCTCTCAACTCTGTCTCTTTATTTATTGAGGTAATCAGTTAATTAAGTTATGCCGCTGCATCAAGGATACAGTATCACAGTCCTTTGGGGTTTGGTATATCATCGTCTTATACAGTCCACTTCGCTTTACAGCTCTGGACTTCTAGATAGTAACACTAATGAGAAAAAGTACGATAATTTACTTGCAAGTAAAATGTTATTTTATATAATGTATCCAATCTTTTGTACTTTTTTATATCCATATATAAACTGTTAATATTCTTTAATATGATATTAGGGTTATTTGATAAGATCCCTTATAAAAACATCTATTATTACAGAGTTAAAAAACAAAAATTTAGGAATAAATAATTAAGCATTGTTTTTACAAACAAAAATTATATTTTTCTATTTCATTTTCTTTGAGCATTTTTTAGGACAAACAACTAAAACTAAATTAAAAGTAAGAATATATAATATAAATGTTTTTTTTAATGAATAAAAACTTGTGAATGGAATGTTCGAATTAATAAGAAACCTTACTTATCCAGCTTGACTGATTGAATTTGCCGGAGTGACTTCAGCCATCAAATTGTAGAAATTTAATGTCTGTAGGATAGATATTTCCAAGGTCATGTTCCAAATTATCATTATGAAATAATTTAAGCTACTTACGTGTAGTTATAAAAATAAAAAACTGGATTTTTTTTTACATTGATTAGATCAACATTTATTGCACTATATCTTCAAGAGTAGGTACAATTCTAATATGGACTAGTGATAGCTATAATAGCTAAATGTTGACATTTAGTCAACATAATAATTTATTGCGGCTCAGTATATGAATTTGAACTCTTTAAATCATGATAAATAACTTTAAATAGGGTTCCATTTATTACCCATTCTACTTGTTATTAAAAATAACTGTTAAATAGTTTAAATATTTGCCACCAAATTATCCAGAAATCTCATTTAAAAAAAAATACCTTGATGAGTGCATACAAAGAAATAGTTATTTTAGCTCCAATAATCCGTTGTAATACTTATAATCAGGAAAAAACGTTAGACACACCTCTTTAAGCCTGTATAAAAGCTATTCAGAATGGCACATTCTTTATATAAATATCCCTATACGTAACGTAATGTTCCAAAAAAGTAACCATCGTATGAATGAATCATTTCTTATTGAAATTGCATTCCTTACTTACGGGAGTTATTGATAAGTGCTGTAAAACGTAAAAGAATAGTATTGCACTTCCTTAACGATCGTCATGGAAATATATGCCTATAAGATCAAGGTAAGTAGAGTAGAGAAAGGATTCCATATGCTCACTGACGTCATCATAGTCATTTTATAAATATTTAATAAAATCCTCTCATTGACTCCGCTCTATGTTTATTATCTATGTAATTTGAGAACTCAAAATGCATAGCAAAATATAACTTTAAAATATGACAATAATGTTAATTACTATACATACATATTGTTATGTGATATTAAGGAAAAATGGTCAAAATAAAAAGCAATGAAAAACAGAAAATGATTAAAAGAATATAATTTGGCAAGATCTAAGATTATTACTCGCTTTAAAATATTAGGGATTACTTGACATTGAGAAATTATTCATCACTATTTTAAGCGGACCTCCGAAATTTTTCAAAACTCTTGATATTAGATATTAAATAAATAGCATTTATTTATAATATATTATAATGCATCTCCAAAGTATTATTGACTTATCTCCTTCAAAAACTCACTGGCTCCAATGGAGCCAATTTCTTTGCCAATTTTTTTTCTTTATATTTCTTCCGGGTACCATAAGTTAAGAAAGGCCTCAGCAAGCTACTTCCTTTTTAACCGTTCTTAAGGTATAAAACTTTTATATATATTATATGAGGCTTGTGGGCGTCCGTCCGAATTTTTTTCTGTTTAGGCGTTTGTCCGTTCGTTGAAAAAATATCATTATTTCTTATTTTAAATTTGAAAAAGTTCCATTATTAAAAAAACCGTCCTCACTTTTATCCCAGAATGACTCGCAGTAATTTCAATTGTACTTATTTTGTAAAAAAAAAACGTCCGCACTTTTTTTTTCTGAAGTGGCATCAGAAACATTGATTGAACTTCTTATAAAAACGTCCACACTTTTGCAATTAATATAAATTGAACGGACGAACGCCAACAAAAAAATCCGTTCGTCCATTCATTTATATTCCGTTCAGGCGTTCGATTTTGAACGTGTGTTTGCGAATGGTGTTCGTTTTTTCCGTTCATCCACAACCCTGTATTTTATATATATTCTAAAGTTACTTCGGTATAAGCATTAAAAAATATATATATTCTTAAAAACATCCATCTGCATATATAACAATGACGTCACTGGACATTTTACCTCGTTTCTCTCCTTTTTTTTCTCTCTCCATAGGCCTTGTAATATAGGCTTTGATTTCTATAAGAGCTCTATGTTTATTTAAAAGTGATCTCATTAGAGACTTTTGCCGCAACTGAAATGGGCCCCTTTATTGAAGTGATACGGATGTTCTCTATGAAGCAGCGTCATTTGTGCCCCTGCTTGGAAGACTCCTTTTCTTTCTTCCTTCGTCTTTTTTATTATTATTATTGTTCTTATAAGTGTCGTTATTATCTTGGCAGTTCATGATTCTGCAAGAGGGGCTTGACTCAGTCTTCTCAGAAGTCCGTTGAATATCAATCTACACAGCCATCTTCACTCCCTATAGAACTATCTTCCGTCAAAATGACGTTTTTAAGTCTCCCTTTAAAGCGAGCTACAAATATCGACGTGACCAAGTCCATCAAGAGTGCTATCAAGCCCAGCGAGTCCCTTTCCAAGGACCAGCTTGACTCCATCCTCAAGGACTTTCAGAACCTCCGTGTGAAGGCCATCAAGGTTAACTCCAGTGGGGGTGATCCCAGCCTTGAGAGTGTCTGCCGCTACTTTGACCAATTGGCTTCTCTGGAGAGCAAGATTCCGATCCATGAGGTTCAGATTCCTTTCAAGTACAAGGATGCCTTTGACAAGGGTGGGCTCTTTGGGCTCGGGCGGCACTGACTGTGAGCTCACTTCTATTCGAAAAGGTCGGGATGCTTTTCAATCTCGCCGTTCTACATGCCAAGTAAGAACGAGAAAAGGTCTTGATGAGAACTCCAGGACACTGAAATTGTGTGATTGAAAGTACTCTGAATATTTGGCTAACTTATGCTCAGAGCTGGAAGTCTTCAGAATAGAAGATATCTTTTCCGAGACAATGAATATTAGAGAGCATTGAAGAAAAAAACCCAACATAATCTGAGCTTTGTCGCTGTCACAGCATGTTAATACCAGCATTTTAATCGGGTTTTCTTTCTCCATTCCTTCATCTGTCAAAAAAATAGTATGAGGCCAAACTTAATGCAACAGGATGCCTATGTCAAAATACATTGGATTGATTATTTCCGAGGAGATTCTTTGACAGGAACAGGATGACAAAATGTGGCTACACTCATAATAAAATAGGGCATTAATATAATCAAACTTTTTTAAAGCCTACAATTTTATTATTGAAAATATAGTTGCAGAAATATAGAAAATTCTTGAAATCAAATTCTCATCATATTTTTGATTGTACTCAAAGTAGTTCTGAACGATTGATTTCTGCCCAGAACTATTCATTAGGAAAATAAAATGTTGGAAGGAATCTAAACTAATAAAAAATAATTTTGTTCGTTTTCTTGTATCTCCCGAACGATGCATTATATCTTGACAAAAAAATTGAGAGCTCAGGGAGTATTTTAGTGGGGTTTTAACTCCCGGAAAATTAGACATCGCCATGCTTATTTTATTCGCCAAAAGTATTTTGTCGATTTTTTTGAAATTGCCTAGTTAGATTTTGACCAAACTTTCTGTGGATGATTTTGAGGTGGTAAGACGTGCTTTTGTTTTAGAGAGTGTTTACAAGAACATTCGTTTTCACTAAGATTACTTAAAAAGAGTTATTTCTGTCACTGCCCCCCCCCCCCCCCCCCTGAGATTCGTCAGATGTAATATCCAATCGTATTTCGACATTCATTTTTTAAGCTCTCAATTCAGTCAACGATGTGCAATTTATTAAAGAATCAAATATTTAAAAGAACAAACGCAAACGGGATACAGCACTTCAGTAGCCCCAATTTAATTGTATATCAATTACACCAACATTCATGTAAAATGAATATGTATTCCAAAAGTTGAAATCCAATTATCAATAAATCTTCTTTTTGACTAATTCACTATAACTTTTTTTTGAAATATATATGTTTCTTTGTAGGCATGAATACATTAATAATGGTATGAAAAAATATCCTAGATTCAGGAGAGTATTTATAACAAAGCTTAACTCCACTTTTTTTCAATCATAGTAAATTAAATGCATTCATGTAAACAAGGTATATATGTAACAGTAAGAATGACACATCTGGGATTTACGCGCGTTAATCATTTGGAACATCGGGTTCCCAAGACCACAATACTCTAGTTATTTGAGGGTCCAAGCCCTCGACCAATTAACAGCTCTCAGGTATCAACCCTGGCTATTTAAATTTCCAAATAAGTGTCACTGTGCCCTTGGATTCTGAATAATTATAACAGTTTGGAGTGCTTTATGGAACATCAGCTGTCACAAATATATCTAATTGAGGGGGTTACACCCATAGAGATATAAAGATATAGAGAGCTTATTCCCTTCAATGCAGAGAAACATCGTTCAGCTGTATTTTTTGTCCAATATAAACAAAGTAATTTGTACTACGTCATTATAAGTTGATCATAGAAATAGAAAGATTTGTTTATATTGGGCGCAATGACGTATTTCTCTGAAGAATACAATAAATTCTCTATGTCGTTATATCTCTATGGTCAAACCTAACATCACTTGGTCCTCCGGTTTTACGTGACACAATTATGGAATTTTGGGTTTAGACCCCCCCCCCCCCACACCCGTCATGTTCTAATATTCATACTCACACTTTCTTACTGTGTATCAACTACTTAAGACATCCATTCATATATTCCCCTGCCTAATAAATATAACGCAATCAAAATATTGTATATTTTTTTGTGTTATAGAATCAAGTATATTGTTAAGAATAATGGATAGTATCAAAGGTTACTGCAAAATCCCCATATCTGAAAAAAGTACGTCTACACCCCTATTGATTGTTTTTTTAGTTATCACTTATTCATTTTATAAATCCAACAATATGCACTCATTCAAATACATATATGACTTGTGGTTTCATGTACTTAAAATCAAACCCTGATATGATATCAAAAAAATATATGTCGGTAAAGAGTGTTTTCCATGTTGTTTTTTCCTTCCCCTGCCTTTTAAAGAAGAGCTAGATCATATGAAATATGAACCTTAAATATTTTGAACTAATTTTTTTCGATGCATGGTGAATTGGCATTATTCATCAGCATGAGTAAGCACAAAAAAAGCTGCCAGATCAGGTTATCTTAAATTCTTATAATCTTTTCCTTCATTCTGTCTTGGTAATTATATACTTTCTGTGCATTCCAGGATAGTGGCATATGTTCGTTCATTAGGCTGATGGCTCATCTTAACAAAAAATGCATTCAAGTATTCTTCTTATGGCTTCAGTGAGGAATGGTCTTATTTGTGTAATAAGGTTATCATGTGGAACTATGGCTTTAGCAATATAACTGTTAACTCTTGATTAATCAAATGGTCAGAGCGGGGGCTATCGATCTATATTTGGTATTTTGTTTGATCGGCATGAACGGTAATATATTTATGCGTCTATCGATTGATTGGTATAATATATTGATGGGTTTTTACACAACTTGTAAATGACTACTGGTATCTGCGGTATATTTTTTCATACGGAATCTGTATCTCTAAAATATCAAATAGCGGTAGATGAGTTCAATAGTATCAAAAATGAAATCAATTATATATGTATATAGCTAGAAAGAAACTGAGAAAGAGTCCATCTTTTTATAGGATCTATGATTTGGATACCCTTGTTCTCATGATGTGTAGCCTAAAGGGTTTCATAATTAATTATAAATATGATTTATTTTTGCTTTATTTTCTCCCTTATTTTCAGCTCCGCTGTGGAACAGAACCTAAGCTCGGGTGAGGGCCTTCAGTCCGCCTTGAAGAAGATGCAGACGGCGGGCGGCATATTTCAGTACCTCCGTGAGAACGCCGTGGCCCTCATTCAGGTGGACCCTACCCCAGACCTCGAGCCGGATACCCTGGGCGTCCTCTCAGAGCTCATGTTGGCCCAGGCCCAGGAGGCTATTACGCTCAAGGCTATCCCGACAACATGAAGAGCAGTACACTCTCGAAGTTGTGCAAGCAGGTCGATGTCTACTACTCGGCCACCCTGACCAACATGCAGAAGGAGGGGCTTAAGCATCTGTGGAGAGCCACTGGGTCACGCACATTGGGACCAAACAGGCGTACTATGCCGGACTGGCACACTACTATCTGGGGAAGCTGGCTGCTGAGGAAATGAAAATTGGGCCTGCCATTGCGAGGTAGGAATAAGAGAATAAGACATTGCGATACACTTATCATGATATTAATCCTCTACCCATAAATTAAACTCCCCAGTCACCTCTTAAGCTGAATTATAACTTGCATTAATAGCAATATCCTCAAAGGTCTCAGAAATGCTACATGAAACATCTTCAAATTTCTATAAATGAAACTGTACTTTTACTGTTATAAAATTAATTAAAGGCTCATATAGGAGAGGATAAATTCTCTCGTTTTCAATAACTAAATTAAAATTAATGTAATAGAGAGTCATAAATGTCCTAAAATCAGAACTACATACTAACACTTGATTAAAAACTGCCTTGGTGTCCATATTATTATCGTTATCGTTTTATGATTGAATTTGCAAGTTGAGTTGGCCGTGTTTTATAGTTAGTTGAAAAATAAATTTATGGTTATGGCAAGTTGAAAAAAGCAATCGAATGCGTTAGATCAGTGCATATTATTTAAAAAATAATAGTTATAGATAATACATTATTTTTGATGTACATTTTTCTATAAAGATTTCAGCACAGCGAATCCCTTTTTAAGGCATCCTTAGAGCGTGCCAGTCCCATTGGCGGTGACTTGGCAGCCAAGGTCAAGAGTTCCCTCCAAAAGAACACCCACGAACTAGCTGAAGTAAAAAAGGATAACGATTTCATCTACCACGAGCGAGTTCCGGACATTCGTTCCATGGAGGCCCCAACCGTTGCTCCGGTGGCCAAGCTGACGCCCTTTGCCTACGAGACCCGGTACTCGTCCGGGGATGACATCTTCCGGGACCTCCTCCCCGTACAAATAACTCACGCCCTCAACACCTTCCAGTCCCGGAAGGACGACAAGGCCAACCAGGAGATCTGTAAGCTCAAGAGTGCCACAGATCTCCTTAACGACCTCTTGTCTTCCATGAACCTCCCTGCGGCCATCGAGGAGACCTCCGGAGATAGCCTCCCTTCTTCGCTTATCGATAAGAGTAATAAACTCGTCGAGAGTGGAGGCTTGGATTCTCTAGAAGGTAAAATGAAGGAAATGCCCTCTCTGGTTCAGAGGAATAGTGAGATCTTGGAGGAATGTGATCGAATGATTAAAGAAGAGGAGAACACGGACACCAAGCTGAGGGAACAGTTCAAGGAAAAGTGGACACGAACACCTTCGAGTAATCTCTCATCTCTACTCATGGCCAATTCACAAAGTATCATACGCTCCTTGATAATGCACTAAAAGTAAGTTTGCGGGGGAAAAAGATGCATAAAAGCCACAAAAGAAAATATATATTTTTTGTGTCCAAGTGTCCAACTTTATCATTAACATTAATGTCATGAACATTAACATCAAATATTTTTTCTTATAAATATGTAAACACAATAATATTATCTAAAATAAAGGGAGTCTTCAGGCAATGTTATTATATTTAAAATTAATTGAATTATTCATAGTTATTGGTGTTCACCTAATAAAATATACAAAATATTTTGAACTTTAGAGTAGGACAGCACAACATTTTGGTTACAAAATTGCTTTTTATGTTTTATTTTTTACACAAAGGATAAAGATTGAGATATGAAATAGTTATGTAAATTTTTATTGAGTTATTACATAGGAGAGTTGTTAGCAATGCTCTAATGTCTCAATGTGAATGTTTATATTATTTATAAAAGCAGCTTGTCTTTATTTAAATAAATCATGCTTCAACAATTATAAAATAATATGTAAAATAACAATTAGCTCTTTACAGACCATATTGAACCTTTAATTAATTGGCATTAAAAACACTAATATTGGAAATATATACTTTCATGGCAAATACAATTAGCTTGGTCTCTAAAGTACCTTCAATAAAGATATACTGTGGTTCATCTTTATTTTGTACTTAATGTATCATAAGTCTTAACTTTTTTAAAATTATATCACATGAAATCACGTAAAAGAATAAGATACAAATATATTTTGTCAAATAATAATTTATATTGAATAATATGGGAAATCAGATAATATTATAAAATAGAAAAAGCCTCTTTCAGTAGATTAATAATTTTCTCTTTCGTTTCCTTAGGCTGAAGAGGTGATCAATAGTCGCTTCGAGGAGAATCGTGAGGGCATTGAGCTCCTATCCAAGGGTCCCGGGTCTCTCAAATCCATTGTTCCTCGGGCTAATGCCCCAGGTTATGCCTCCAACAGTCCTGCAGTGATTGCTCTCCGATCGCTGATGAAGGACGTGAATGCTCTTAAGGAGGAGAGATCCGCCCTGGAAACGAACATCAAGACTCCCGTCATGGACATGAAGGGAATATTTGAGAAGGCCTTTATGACAAAGGGATCCATTGATGAGATGAGCCTCTCCTCATCTGCTTGGACGGAAACGTTTTCGCCATTGGAGAAGAGGGTGAGCTTAAGCTTAGGAGGAGTTAGTGTTGTAGTTGAATAATAAGACTGGGATATATAAATAGGAATCACTTACAAAAACTTAAAGTATTTTTTTTATTTTTCTCAAAACTTTATTACTTTAATTATGGGGTATCACTTTCGCTTATCGGTATTTATTTAGGAGAAAAGTTAATATGTTAAAGATTATCACCTTCTTTTATTGCCCAAAAAGCGGCTGATCTTCGAAAATATCCTTCAATCTCATTTTATGAAGAAAGTCAATCTTTTATATTTATGTACCCCAGTCCATCGACTAAATAAATATGGACCGATTGATAGTCGGTCCCGTCCAAACGGTCCAGATCGACTCAACACTAGCTATAAGTGTCACACCTCACTCACGGCTGTTAAGAGTCAACATTAGAGGAGAAAGAGAAAGAAATTCACACCTAGAAATTTTCTTTTCTTATTGAGCCTCGATCCATGTTATATAGGAATTTTATAAATTGAAGTCCTCCTACTTCACATTTTACTATTAATTTAATAAATATCTTCTCAACCTCAACTCTAAATTCCCTTGAATCAGTGAAAGGCTTTGTTGATCTATTTATCCAAGGAATACTAGAAACTACATGGAAAGGTAACTCTTTACCTAAGTAGATACTACTCCTTTTCAGTAGTCATTTATTCTTTATTGAAACGTGGTGATTTTAACATCAATTATTTTTCTCGAAATTGAGCTCAATTAAGAGTAAATTGGCTCAGTTTAGTTGAATTTTTATCAATATTTTATTTTAATAAGAATATAAAAAACTCAACAGAAAAATATAATATATACATTAACATAGAAAATAAAATAAGTAAAATTTAGATGTCTTGCTTACGTATTGATTTCCCGGCGTGCGAAAAAAGTCACCCTTCCATGTAGTTTTTTTGTTATTCCTTGATTTATCCTTATTAAATGTTATATACCCGCGTTACCCCCATATTTTTTTAGTTTATATATATATATATATATATATATATTTAATTGATATTTATAATTTTGAAATTAAAACCAAGCTGCCACGTTTTTCCCTAACTAATAACAGAAATGAAATTAATTAAAATGGGCTTGCTGAGGGTCACACACAAAACAATCATTATAAAGATCCTTAAGATATTAGATAAGTTTTTGAGGTCTCTATATTTACTTCTAACAGGAATTTTAGTTTATAAACTTTATATTTTCATCCTTTTTGTAATATATAAAAATGTTACTACTGTGGATCTTACTGGATTAAAGTCAGGCATAAGGCTATAGAAGTTGAGGCACTGATGTCATCAGTCAGAGTTCAAACGTGATTCCTACAGTAAGAGTCCTAATTGATGACACCAGAGCTCACTTCACTTGCCTGGTTATTAAAGGGATTATTTTGCATCTCAATTTGATAGAAATGTATTATTTAAGTATAAAACACCTCTCATCTTTTTTCTAGGTCACCGACAACTTAAGCAAGCAGGAGGGCCTTATAACCGAGATTCAGAAGAATATGGAGCTTCTTAACTCGGAGTCAGGGGAAGCTCCTCGGGTGAAAGGCCGGGATGACCTCCTCAAACAGCTTGCCTCATCTACGATGGCCAACAACGCTCTCCGCAAACGTCAAAGAGGGAATGAGTTCGCAACCAACTTAACCACCTTACTCGTCAACTTCCAAACACAAAGTATCCGACCTTCGGCTCGCCCGCAAGATGGGAAAAGGCGAGCTTCTCAAGGATTTGACGG
>CP045898.1:18229872-18255570 GCA_013387185.1 Caligus rogercresseyi
TATATTGGTTAGCCTGTAGGACTTACAAGCATTTCTTAGGAAGCTGTATTAGGCTGATTAGTCATGAGCTCACAATATTTCGATTTCTTATGAAAGACAAAGTTTAAAAACGTTTCGATTGGATATTAAGTAGGTACTCCCCAGGGCAAGATAGTACGCAGAGGTTGTGTATACGAACTGAATTAGATTAAATAGTAGAAATGATACTGAAAAAAACAGTTACAGTTGATGTGATCTAAGACCTTACATATGCTCTGACCACCCCATCAACTGATCTTTATTGTTCAATGTTAAGAAAATTTCATATGAGTATAAATTAATATTTATTCAAAAAGAATGCAATCATGTTTTAAAATCCACTCGATTATAGCTGACACTTAGTTGCTATTTTCATTCACGAGTATGTACGTGCATAAGCTCAATTGTCATCTCCCTAGACAACTTATTGGTGCTTCCTCTGTTTTGTACACTTTATTTTTCAGTATATTTCGGAATCATTGGAGCTTTAATATACAACTTTGATCCACCAAAAGTCCAAACAAAGAAAGTAAAAAAAATGCTTTTTAATTAAGAATTGAATATTTATGAATCCACTAGTTTTTACTTGCAGACATCATTTTCCATGTGCAAGGCCTAAGTAATGATTTAGTTAAATAAAATGCATCTCTGGTTAATAATTATAGTATCAACTATCAATGCTTGAGAGTATCTGAAGTAAGTCAAGCAAAACAAAATAACACTGTTAATTCTTAACTACTCTAAATATATTGTTTTTCGGTTGAATATGAAAATATACTTTTATCTTGACAAACTAACACCTCTTGTACCTTTGATCTCGGTTGTGTGTTTTAGAAAAAACTTTATTTATTCAGAGAAATATATAATAAATATAGTTGTAAATTCTCGTATAGTGACCAATTGTATCCTTGTCTTGAATGCATATTAGGGTTGTTCTTATTTTTCAAATGTTTGAAATGTTAGAAACTTTGTGTATTTTCTGTTTCTTGGTGATAAAAGAAGACGACATACAAAGTTTGAACAATATCGGTCAACATTACGAGGTCGCGCAACGAGGTCAAAGTTTTAAAAATTTAGTAAAAATATAGTTTTCCGCAAATTTCTTCAAAATGGTGGACGTTACAGACTTCAATAATAATTATTAATTTAAAGGAAATCTAATTTACTACCAGACGTATGTTTGATGTTTTTTAATAAAACAAAGTTTTCAGTAAAAACAAAGCAAAAAATGAAGTGTGTATTGTTAGCTTATTTCATAGCTTTTTTGTATCAATTAACTTCACTCGCCTGTAGAAGATGACTTGTTCGCTTCAGAGTAAAATAGTACTTTTAAGTTTAGTAAAACTTTAGATGATAAATCCAAAAATGACCTTGGTTGCATTCTATCAATTCAGAATTCAGTACAATCTGAGTTTATATCATATGATTCAGAGCCTGTATTGACCTATAAGAAATCGATTATGAAAAAAATAAATCATAATGTGTTTCTTAGATTGTGCGTCAAGGTATCCTCTCAAAATTTTACTTTGTCTCTGACGCATTTATAATCCATTATATGCGTCATTTTGTACGCGAGATAGGCTTTTTTAATGTACATATAACTCTCTACTTATTAAATTGACATGATTTAGTATACCAAAATATTAAAGCTGGTTAACCAAGCTTTCATTTGATATATTTTGTGTTCTAAAAATCGCTATACTTTAAGAGATATAAGCAAATACGTACTCTCCCCCAAAAATTGATCTTTTGATATGAGAATATACGATTACCATTTGGTAACGGCAGTTAGTGTAACCTGGATAGGAAGAAAAAAAGAAGGGAGAGAAGTGAGGCAAAATACTCCCTCCTTCTCTTTCTCTTTCTATCCAGGTAACACTAACATAATTACCAGATGGTAATCGTATATTCTCATATCAAAAGATCAATTTTTGGGGGAGAGTACGTATTTGCTTATATCTCTTAAAGTATAGCGATTTTTAGAACACCAAACATATCAAATGAAAGCTTGGTTAACCAGCTTTAATATTTTGGTATACTAAATCATGTCAATTTAATAAGTAGAGAGTTATATGTACATTAAAAAAGCCTATCTCGCGTACAAAATGACGCATATAATGGATTATAAATGCGTCAGAGACAAAGTAAAATTTTGAGAGGATACCTTGACGCAAATCTAAGAAACACATTATGATTTATTTTTTTCATAATCGATTTCTTATAGGTCAATACAGGCTCTGAATCATATGATGTAAACTCAGATTGTACTGAATTCTGAATTGATAGAATGCAACCAAGGTCATTTTTGGATTTATCATCTAAAGTTTTACTAAACTTAAAAGTACTATTTTACTCTGAAGCGAACAAGTCATCTTCTACAGGCGAGTGAAGTTAATTGATACAAAAAAGCTATGAAATAAGCTAACAATACACACTCCCTTTCTTGCTTTGTTTTTACTGAAAACTTTGTTTTATTAAAAAACATCAAACATACGTCTGGTAGTAAATTAGATTTCCTTTAAATTAATAATTATTATTGAAGTCTGTAACGTCCACCATTTTGAAGAAATTTGCGGAAAACTATATTTTTACTAAATTTTTAAAACTTTGACCTCGTTGCGCGACCTCGTAATGTTGACCGATTTTGTTCAAACTTTGTATGTCGTCTTCTTTTATCACCAAGAAACAGAAAATCCACAAAGTTGCTAACATTTCAAACATTTGAAAAATAAGAACAACCCTAATGCACATGGACATATTAATCTCTAGCGAATTTTATCCGGCGCTGCCCATAATTTTCCAACTTGACAATAGTGTGAATTGAAAAAAAAAACCACAAGAATAATTTTAGTGATGTCATTGCATTTGATTTTTCATATTAAAATCAGTTCCTTAAAAGACGTCATTGGGTCTTCATTGCCATTTTTTCCATTTGTATTCCTTAAGGCTGGGTATTTGAGCATCGTAAAAAGAAGTTATTTATGTTATTTCATAGAGAAAACGTAGAGTGCCAAATATATGTATGATAGCGCTGAATATCAGAGTATTTGTTTGATCTCCGTTGATGGGGAAAACAGCAAAATCTTAAGAGAGACTTCATATCTTTATCAAGAAAAGTTGAGAGTGATTGACATCACTTTCCATCTCTAGGCAGTATTAAAATTTGAATAGCGCCACGTTGCATTACAATTTTTTTTTCTCCCACAAAACCTAAATTTGGGGGGAAAGACAGGGACAGAAAAAACTTATTTTTAAGTAATCATGTAGAAAACGAATTTTTTGGTAACACTCAAAAAACAAAAACACGTCTTAATACTTCAGACTCATTCACAGAAAATTTGGTCAAAATCTAAGTCGGTAATAAACAACGGCAAAACACATTTTGGCGAATAAAATATGTATGTCGATGATGAATTTTTCGGGAGTTTAGAACATCACTAAAACACTCCCTGAGCTCTCAAACTATTCACAGAAAATTTAGTCAAGATATAATGAACCCGTTCGGGAGATACAGAGAAACGAACGAACAAAATTCTTTTTTATTATATTAACTATACCAAGCTTCATTAGGTTAAGAACCTGTAAACAAGGTAAAATATGGCTTTCACAGCCATACTCTAATGCGTTTAGACGATCAATTAAATGAACTACAATCTGTATATATTCAAATACTGATAATAACTTTCTTGAACATCACCAGTCATTGTCGAGCAAATCTGTTATTCATGAATGTCGTTTTTTCTACATTGAATTAGTAAACAAATTGTTAAAGGGATCGTGTGTTATATTGTATGGACTTATATGGTGTACCATATTCCGTCTAGGATCAAAGACTCGAACTCAATTCGTGCTGTGGGGTCTTACCTTCAAACAAACAGCATTAAGTTGAACTAGATTAGATAAGCAGGCACAAAAATTTATTTATCTAAAAAGTAAAAATTATATGTATATTTTGAGATGCCAAAGTGAGAGTTCTATTCTTTGAAATATAACCTCTACTTCAATATTGGACGTTCAAAAGCACTTTTGGTTGGGAAGTTCCTGTGGATATAAATTATTTCAATAGGATTCAAATATAGACTATTTTTTGAAACTCAGCAAATACGTAGCTCGAAGTCTTAGGAACATTCTTGCCAAATACGTATTTTCTTTTTATTGGATCTCGACAATTGAAGTTGCGTGTTTTCTGCAAAACAACATATCTGCATTGTTTAATGGAGATTGTGGATAAATATCATGCCACCATATAGACAAAAAAAAACACATATGACAAAATATATAAACTGGATATAAAATTTATTGATTGTTACATAAATTGAGGGGTCCTCAAATAATTTGAAGCGAAGTCACACAACACACACGCATACATTTTGTAGTTCAATTTTTGACTGTGTCAATTTCAGGTTCTGTTCCATGCGTCTCCGTTTCTTTTGGAGAGTGGAGGTGTAGATAGTCTATCTTTGAGCTCCGAGGATCGTTGAGAAGGGATGAAGGCATGGATGATGACGAAGATGACGAGACGTTGTCGTACTCCCCACTGCTAAAGCGATTAGGTGGCGGTGGTAGAGGGCTGGCTTTTGGTGTCGACGAGTGCCGTTCCTGAATGAATGATGGACCCTTGGGACTCCGGCCCAGGGTCCGTGTTTGTAGGCCAGAGGGTGGTAAATGCGATATGACTTTTTTTCTTGATTGAACCGGGGAGGTTTGTCGGTTCAGGGGAGGAGGGGCGGAGTGTTGCCGCGTGAGGGACTGACACTTCTTTAGGGTGTCCTCATAGGTGGGCCCGTCCCGCTTCTGAAGGTAAAAACGATCCAGGCTTGGCTTCCGAACGAGTGTGGAGGAAGATGGCTGACAGGTACTCAGAACGGGTGCTGGTCTCTTTGGCTGGTGACTAATGCTACTGTTGCCATTACCGCCATTAGCCTTAGAGGAAGAAGAAGAGTGAATGGTTCCGCTGTGAAGCATATGATTTGGGTTCTCTGAAGAAAGGCGGTTGAGAGCTGTTGAGACGAGATTGCTCTTTGTAAACTTGTCGTGCGCAATGTTGGTTTGGTTTAGGATTTCCTCAATGTTGGCATAGAGGGACTTTTCGGGTCTGTGAGGCTCAGCCTCTATTTCCTCCCTCTCATCTTCCTCCCCGTAAATATCCTCTTCATCGTCTGACTTGACAGAGAAAGTCTCCTTAAAGCGAACGTTCTTAGACTTGGAGTCCCGCCGTTTTTGAATGTGATAAAGCCGGGCTTTTTCTTGATGGTGCCGCCCTCTGGGGAGTCGCAGTTGAAGCCAAGCTCCACTGAGGACTTTTCGCTACTGGAAGAATGATGCTGATGTTGAGTTTCCTGGCTGCTCAGGAGCAGTGGGGGTGGGGAGGGACAGAGTGCTGAGTCAAAGCTACGGTTCTCCGTGGGGCTCCTCTCTGCCGGATTCGAGGAGGAATATCGAGCCAGCTTATCAATGTCTTGATGAGCAAGATCCTCAATAATAGCCCGATAGTTTTGATTAAGGATCTTTCCATATTTAGCGAGTCGAATCCCAGTGACCCATCTGTTGAGTTCGAACTCTGTTTCCGCACAGAGGTATCGTATGTACTTTGGACTCTTTGCTTGAATTTGTGGGTGTTTGATGGAGAAGCAGTGCGGGGTTGGGGCTTTAAACTTGGGTTGCCATTTCACCCCATAGTAGACTTGATTGACATCAAAGGTTGCGAGGCATATGAGATCTTTGGATGTTTTCTTCCCTTTGGGGGCGTAGTAGAGTCCTGATGTGCGGAGAACAAAGTAAACTTTTTCCAGGTCTTTTTGCCCTCTGCCTTAAGAAAGAGGAAGCCTTCCACGTCCGGGCTCCCACGCCCGTGCTGCAAAAATATTCCTGGAGGAGTTCCACTCGGGCGTGATCCTCCATCTCGGAGCACACTGGGAGCTGGAGGAACCAAGGAGGTAAGTCTCAGGCCTGAAAATGAATATAATGAACTGATAAATAGAAGAATTTTTTTTTTTGGGGGGGGGGAAATGTATACATTAGGATATAAATCAGGGGCAGAGCCAAGAAATTGGGGCCCTGGCCAAATAACAATTTTCGGGTGAGTCACAAGGCTCCTTAAACATTTCACGGGCGGCGAGGCATTGGAAGGTGATGCACTGACGTCATTAGTCAGATTTACAATATGAATCATTAAGAGTCCAGTAAATCTGACGTCAGATGACGCCTCCATTGTCTCACCCAACGTGCCTGGTTGGAACCAAGGACGTATTGCAGGGGCCCCTAGGTTATTTATATATGGACCCCCTTATGCACTTTCTTCTATATTTATGAACCCATGTTTAACCAATCAGTACTGCTTTACTTGTTTATCACTCCAAGGATCAATAAAATCCATTACTTTTCTACCATTGTGTTGACTTAACATTTTTCAAAAAGTTTGACTTATCAAAGGGCCTGCCATATGTAGGAACTACAGCCTAGAATAGCCTTTCATGAATCCGCCCCTGATATAAAGACGCATTATTGAGCTCCTCTGACTGATGAAATCAACTGGTTCTCCCAAGAAGAATATTAAAAAAATATTAAAATAAGTTCTGTTAATGAAACCAATTACTTTGTGTTTAGTTGATTATAAACTTCGTTACAAACCTGTGTAAAGAGTGAATCGGAGTTTTAAAACATTAACTTTCATAAAGGTCCAAGTGTTTAATTTAATGATCTTGCAAAATTGAATTTAAATGCATTACAACTTCTCAACAAGTACTATAAACCATTTAATTGACTCATATGATTGATAATTAAAATTGAAGGGTTCATTCAAATGTTTATTTTCAAAAATTTACGTATATTCCAAAGTTCCACTTAAAGTATGAAGTCAATTTGAGATCCATCAATTGGTATTTGATACAAAATATGTAGCTTCAATTTCCTTCTATCGAAAGGCAAAAAATTATATGAATTGAAGCGGTTGTATGTATGATATCCAAAAGGAATCGTTCCTTTGGTTTCAAAGGTTTTGCACAATATGAAATATGGATACCATGACATTTTCATAGATAATAATATCTGACTCCTCTGACGTCACCTTGCATGTTTAACCCAAATGAATTTATCGAGCTCTTGGGCTGTACAAAGTTAAAAGTATTGATAAATAGCACTTTAACAAAATCAATTAGCATGACAACCAAAGAGAACAAATGAATAAAGAAGGGATCTCTCAGCTGCTAACCTATACGTGGACTGTTAAACTATTGTGTATGCCCGCCCACATAACGTGGCTGACATTATATAATTAGCTTGCCACTCAAATATAACTAAAACATCTGGAATGAGATTAATAATATCAACTTTTATGAAATCATCAAATAGAGTAAGAAAGATCATAAACATTTTTTTAGCTTCCTATAAAACATAGCTACACTCTAATTGAACCAATACGTCATAAAAACATATAACCATGATTCTTAAAAAGGTTTGGTTAGGTGTCCAAAATTTTAGCTCTATGTTTCCTCCTTAGTAATATTATCAACCCAGAAAAAGAGATTTGAAAATAATGCTTTTAATGGCATGCAGTTAAAAAAAATATTTTAAAAAATCAGCCAATAAGTACTATTTGACATTCTGAAAAATCATAGTAATTAAAAAATAAATATTATTTTTAAAACTTTTTGTGAATGCTCTTCAATGTTATGATTTGCTCATTTTCTATTGTACAATCAAGGTGTCTATTTTATTGATTTGACTAAAAAGTGCAGTGAATGTATATTAGAAGAGCACAAAAATAAGAGATAGAATCTGGGATCCAAAAAATATGTACATAAGTAATTACAAACTAATTTCAAATATAAAATACTTGCCAAATGTGGAATTCGATATCAATAGAAGCCCAAGTTTTGCCTTTCATAGATCGTAGATCCCCTCTACCTCTGTTATTGAAGATAGTCCTATCTTCATCTGTAGTTTGCTTCTAATATATTAATGATTAGTCTTGTGTGAGTCGCTGTCGATATCCCAACCACCCTTATCGCACAGTATCTGTGTTGTTTCCAGCGCATATTTCATTTCTTATTTATTTTTAACTTTTCATAGTGAAGTCATGGCACTTTTTATTCATATCAATAACTCGTTATAATATAATTGGACCTGGATATATTAATATTTTGTATAATTAAACTGTCAAAGCTTCAATATTAGCTCTTTCTAAGCATTCTATGTATTTATATATCTCCTTGAGTCAGAGTAAAGTGTCTTTTTTGCTCAATATTCCTATATGCATATATGTAGTTTAAATAAATACTTACCTGAGAAATAAGTCATAGACCTCAGGCCTCCGAATGAAACCAGAGCGTATTTTGGAGTCCGCCTTCCAAAGGAGTAAATTTTCCACTAGATATTCCGAGTCTTCATATGCTCTCTCCATATGAAGATCTGGAAGGAGCTCCACGAGGCCCCAGTTGGGGTCCCGCTTCACATTGTTCTTTTCGGCCAGCATGGAGCAAACCACTGCAACGCTCATACGTTCGTCCACCAGGAGGCTCTTAGAAGACCCGTCCTCGCTAAAGACCTTAATGAATATCTTCTTAATGGCAGCCTCCTTCATTTTCTCAATAGCGAGCCGTATTTTCTCAGCCTTTTCTTCCTTAGGGTCGGTTGAGGATGCTTTGGGCATAAGGATGAGGGAGGAAGAGGTCTGCCCTGAGGATGAGGTCGTCGTGTTCCCAGAGCTGGAGGACGCGTTGTCCCCAAAGGCCGAGTCGTCGTCTTGGGAAGAAGAGACTTGCTCTTCAGCTTATTCAGCCGCACAGACTCTGCCGTGATGTAAGCAGGCTCAAGACCCTGCTGAGCAAGCCGTTGTTATGGTTAGATTGCTGATGGTGATTATTACTACTATTACTAGAACTACTAGAACTGCCTTATTATTATTAGTAAGGCTCGTTTTGATAAATCACTCTCCAGGGCACAGAGCTCGCCGAGTATATTGTCCAAGTCCTGATCCAGGCTTTCCTCCAGATTAACGAGTGAGTATCGGTCCGTGTCCAGTCGAGGGGATTCGATTCGAGGCGTGGACATCCGCCTCATCTGCACGAGGGGAGAGGATCGAATCGACGTCGATGCCGGGGGTGGGGAACAGGACATGGATAGATCCAGCCCCTGAAATAGAACAACACAATAATATAACCAAGAGGTATAACTGGAAAAAAATAATCCTCCTTACATTCCAAGCAAGCAGAAGTTATGAATAACTACTCGACTAATATAAAAATAATAACAAATTTACTTATTTTTTTAAAACATACACACACACATATATATAACTCTAGACATATTTGATCATCATCATGCTGAATGGCATAAGAGTGCACGGCAGTCACCATTTGTTTTTCTCCTTCTTTACTCCTCCTCCTTCTGCCCATTTAAAAAGGATCTCCAACCATATGGTTTATATTATCCCTTTAAAAGCCCCTAAGAGTGCCTCCGGACCCCTTACGAAGACAGAATGGCCTCATTTCTATCGTTAAACATTGATATCCTCAACCATCCTGGCAACTAGTGAGGCCAAAGGCCTCTAAAACCCTTAATTATCGAACAATCCTCCCTTGAAAAAGGTCATGTTAGAGTATTATTTTGATGATTTGCTAAGAAGAAGAAGAAGGAGGAGGAGTGTGTGCCTTCTTCTACCTTTTTCTATCCACCTTCCTACATATTGCCTTGCCTATTCACTATATTATGAAGCATATCATGCATATGGTTGCTCCTACCAGGTCTCTCTATGGCCTACATACAATAATAATAATAAACAGCAGAAGAAGAAAAAGAACTTTGGGCCGCACCAAAAAAAAAAAAAAAAGAGAATTCCTTCTAGCTCTTAAGTTGGGCGCACTCTCAAAAGAGAGCATGAAAGATATTTTTCAAGGATGAAACATGAAATAAAGGGACTCCTTGGAGCAACATATAATAATAATAATATGGATGCATATGTCCATGGACCAAAGATTAATAAGACAAGTCCTATTACAAACTCCTTAAATACCCACCAAACTCTGTTAACTTCTATATCCAATAAATAAAAGAAGGGGATAAAAGTTATTATGATCCTCCATATATATATATATATATATATATATATATATTGGAAGCCATCTTGGTGATAAAGTACTATTTTGTTGTTGTTGATGGTTATGAAAGCTTGTATTTCATACACTTATAGCTGATCCATAAGCGTAGTTAATTGATTTTATGTATAGATATAAATTCATTTAAAAAGACTAAATTATAAGCATTTATAAGAATTAATATATTTATTTCTTAGAGTGTAAAGTAAGTCAATGATTGAACAAGCAAACTTGAGGTATCATTTGTGCCATTATTTATATTTGAAGAAACAGCTGACGGCTGTATTTATTTTCTGCATCTATTCATGTTATATTGGTATCCCTGATGAATATAATGATGATCTAGGAGGGTTTTGCGTCTTGACCCTTTCTCACCTTTTGAATGGAGTCCAGTTCCCGAGCCAGACATTGAGGAGCCGACTCGGATCGTCATCCTCTGCTGGAGGTCTTCCGTGTTGGAGCTCATGTTCACATATTTAGAGGAGTTCACGTCTGTCTGCTGTTGAGTCTTTGATGCTGTTGTTGTTTTTGTCTTCGGCCCTCACAACTTTTACTATTCGTTTCCTCGTCTAGGCGAGACCTACTTGATTTTGACACTGCTGTTCCTTGGAATGGTGGTGGCTCATAAGATTACTTTTGAGCGCCCATTCCTTCCTGAATGCAGGGGAAGGAGAGGAATGAGCAGGCCTGGCTGCGAACGCTCTTCGACGATCAACTCATCGGCCCTGTATGCGGAAATGAAAGAAGAAATAAGATGATGGGGGGACAGAATCAAAGGGCCCTGGGTTATGAATAAATGCTCTTAGTAGTATCTAATAAAGAAGGCTTTGACCAGCTTGGCTTTCATCCATCATGAATTATACATATATATTACATAATGTCGTAATTAAACATAATTAGGACTTTGAAAGAAAGAGAACACACACAAAAATATATATGATTTGCTATAATTTATGTTCGCAAACAAAAAATAAATAGTATAAAAAGAGTACCGTAATCAGGTGGACGATATTCAATAGGGAATCTATATATACACACTTATATATTTCGTCTTAGCGAGCTCACTTCCTCAAGTATTCTTCTTTTAGGTGGTATGCCTGTACCGTTAGCTCTTCCTTCTCCTGTTTTTTTTTAGCGGGCGGAACACAATGATTTCATCTCATGGTATGGGATGTTTTTTTCTGGGCGTTTGAAGAGTGTTTTTGACAAAACAACGAAAAAAAAGGATAATTAAGCTTGGACCGGATCTTTGGTCCATAACTTATTTGTGTCCAGAGGATAATAATTAGAGTTGTTACAACGATGATAATAATAATAGTGGAGGCAACGCTAGCATTGCAATTTACTTCTTTTCATTCATACAAAGGCCCCTTGTTCTTTACCCCGCCTCATGCAAAATCAGGTCTCATCATTCGTAGAAAATGAATGATTTTACATCTATCAATCAAGGAGCGTCTCCACCCATTTAGAGGATAGTATGGTTAAAATCTGAGGGATAAATATTAAAATAGCTAATACACTGTTCATTGTAAGCATCATTATATCTGTAGTAATGATGTGTTGTCTCTTCGATATAATTATATTTTTTTAGGGAAGGGATGTTTCGACTCATAAGTATATATATATATATATATATATATATATATATATATAATATAAAATGTATAAATAGGTATTGATAAAATAGGGCATACAATGGAATTCTAATAAAATAATAGCAAATACTGCACCAATTTAATGTAACAAAGAAATAAATGCGCAAATAAAAAATATTTGTGTGTTGGTTTATTTTTGTTGTATTATGTCATTGAGGCAAAAAATAAGTTTGATACAAAGATTCTGTGATAAGCATTACAAGAATGATTTACAAATGATGGAAAATAATGGGTTGAATTATATTTCGAGAAATTAAGATTTGTTTACTTGAAACATTTGTCTGCAGGTCTTTAATCCATTTTTTATCTTTACAAAAGTCTTAACACGTCTTAACATTAACAAAAAAAGTCTCCTTTCCTTTTTGGGGGTCTACCGATAAGTTCTTAAATTAAAAATAGTACGTTTGATACCTTCTATTTCAACATAATAATCATTGTTATTAATTCTTTTGACCTTAACAAAAATACAAAGTTGATCCATTGAATGGCTGTTCTATGAAGAGAATGATTATTTAAAGCTATAAATATACATTTATATGTAAGTGTTCACAATGTACTTGTTTTATCTTGTATGCTTTTAGACTATGTAGTTTATTTTCGAATAAGTGAATAAAAATATTTTAATGAAATAAATAATTAATTAACGGACGGTGGAAAAACCCTTAAAAGCTATTCCAATAATAATAATAATAAAATAGTTGGCTTTGAAAAGGACGCCAAAACGGAACGTCGATCCATTGCATGTCCGTCATTGTAGGAGTGGCTTTTAAATCAGTAAATATAAACTTTAATTGTTTGTGCGTAATAATATACACTTTTTGTTCATCTTAGACCTTTTAAAAATGTGTTGACTGTCAAATAACAGTGATTTTAACCGATGGTATAATAATACGGACGGAAAGGCCTCCAAATCAACTGCTCATAATACCACTTTTTTGCTTAAAGGCGATGCAATTACAGTGAGAACTTGTGAGAGAAAAAGAGTTTTTAATTAATAAACTTATTTTTCACATGAGGAAAAAAAAAAAAAAGGAAGGCTCAAGGTCAAACTTTTTTGACCTCTCTCTCTTCCAACACACACTCAATAAAAACCTAATAGTTATTATTATTATTATCATAATAATTATTATAAATTTGATACACAATTAGCTGATAGGTGGCATGAGATACTTATAATCAAACAAATCCAATGATTTCAGTGGAATTATGACTGGATATAATGATTTGATCAAGTCACATTAAAAGACCAACAGGGAATAATTATTGTAGAAGTTATTACTTTGTTTGACGCATGTTCTTTGTTTAGAGACAAAAAATCATTAATAATATTTATTGAGCCCTTAATTACCTTTTAATCATAATTCTACTCTTTTAGCAATGCTTTGTTTTTACACAACATCATGAACTTGCAAGAGTGGATAGTTTATGTGACCAATGTCAAATCTGTTTTCATTCAGTCTAGAAGGAGAATCAAGGAAAGTAGTTAGCGTATTGCATGTGAATGCAATGCAAATAGTTGAATGTATATTTACAAAAAATACTCTTTGGCGACGTATACATTTTGGAATAAAATGTTTATAGTGGGCCAATCGCACCGGAACTTAATCAGGTATAGGTCGGCAATGCACCTTTCTGGATCTACAATATTTATTGTTAAAAAATTCTTTGAAAGTACATATACATTTATGCACCTACAAAATATATTCTTACAAGGATGTTTTTTTTTCAAATCTCTCCTTTGAGAGCCATCATTTTTGTTGCTGGGCAATCAAAAAGAACCTATAATCTTCGGCATTTGACAAACTGAAAAAAGTTATTAATTTCATATACGAGAAACTAGGGCTTGACATGAAATCTTGAGTCCAAAATATAGATATCAAGTATAAGTTTTCATGATTTGGTAAAAAAAACCTTCCATTCTGTAGATTTTCTAATAAAATCTACTGATTCTACGTCACATCACTAGATTTGAATATTCTGAAAGCAATTAATTTGCACAGAGGTTAACTTCATTTTCCAGAATATTTTTTTTTGCATTAAAAATGATTTGTGCTCACTTATTTATCTACTTCTATCAATCGACTAAAGTTATTATGTAGTTGTATTAAAATAGAAAAGTAATCGGTATTGGTAGCATACATAAATTGCCGGTTAATAATGTTTTGCTGAAATACAGAATTTGTAACATAAATAAATCTTTTTTATTAAATTTGTTAATTAAAAAACTAAAATTTTCAACAAAAATTAGTTGGTAAATTTAATTATTGCTGTTTTAACCGTACTACATACAAACATTACAAATATGTTCATTGATATAAGCCAATACATTCATTCAAATTTAATGCATATATAATAATACGTTTGGTTGCTCAATAAACTTTATATTTGCAAAGCCAAATCATTTTTGATGAAATACATTTATTTTTGTATCCAATTTGCATTATATTTTTTCACAAATCTCATCTAAATTGTTAATTCATGATAAAACTCAATATTCATTTGTGTCGATCCCAACGTCCACTGCGGAAGGAATTCCGTGCGCCAAAGTGAAAAAAAATCCCTTTTCGATTTTTAAATCTGGGATAACCAAAATCAAAAAACATGTGATTTTTTTTGTAAATAGATAAATTGACAGAGTTATAACTTATACCTACCATTGTAAATGTAACAACTATATTAGTTATAAAGTCTGTTGATCTGATAAAAATATTTCTAAATAGTTAGTCGTGATACCAACAAAAAAATCGAGACTTTATGATGAAATAAAAACTATCTCTTAATTAATATATTTTTTATCCGTCCAATTTCATTGTTGACCCTTTGGTTCCTTGACCATTCCTTTTGGATACATCGATAAAACCCCCGAAAATGAATTATGTCGGACTCCCTTCATGAATGATGAATCGTTCATCAAATATTATAAAGGGAATACTATTTTGATTACTCAATGGTTGTTTTTGTTTTTGTAGTAGTGGTGGTGGTCTTTAGGCAATTTTAAAATATCTCTATGATCAATGAGCAATCTATTTTCCTTTCCTTGTTTGATTTGTGTTCAAGTCAGCCTACTCATGCGAACGAGGTTAAATATTAATTGTGGCAAATACGAAATAAACTCATATTATATTAGAACATTGATCGATTAGAATAGTTTTGTAACTATATTCTTCTTGAATGATAACAATGATTAAACTTTATTTTATATGATTGCTAGGAATGGAAATCTGGAGCTTAGCCTTGGTGCTTACAGATTCTATAACTGTTTTAGGCCGTTCAAAAGAGAGAGTGGTAAAGGGAGGGATAGAAGGAAAGAGAGAGGGAGAGAGAGAGAAACTCTCTCTCTCTCTCTCTCTTTCCTTCTATCCCTCTCTTTACCCTCTCTCTTTTCACGGCCAAAAACAGTCATAGAATCTGTAAGCACCAAGGCTAAGCTCCAGATCTCCATTCCTAATGATTGCTATACTGAAGGAAGGGCTAGATCAGTGTCTTAATGTACATCCGAATATTGAAATGCTTGGCATTCATATTAAGATACTCAGCATCTAATGTTTTCTAGCCCATGGACAACTAAATATGGTGGTCCAGCAAGAATCCAAATTAAATGGATTTTCGAGTTACCATAATATAGTTGGTAAAATTCTCTTTATTTAGTAAAATATGTACTTTGTTTAGTTGAATACAGGCACCGATACTTGCTAATCACATATTGTAATTGCTAAGGATATTAACAAAGGCACTATCGTTGGGGGATCATATCGGAGGGATCATATGGAATTGAACCCTATAGCAAATAAGTCCTATAGAAAGAAAATCATTTAACTTATCGAGAAAAAAATGACATTCAGTTGTAAAAACGTGCACAACTGGTCTTCAAATGCTTCTAAAATATTGGCCATCATTTTTATAAAGTAAAAAAAACTGAAAAAATCGTTTTTTCATTTCCAATATTTTCATTATAATTGCCTTCATGCTGAACCACCTCATATTTTGCCCAAAAAAGTTTTTAGACATCAAGGTAGGTAATAGCTAAAAGACTGTCATCATCACTTTATCAATAAATTTTAAAAACAAGGAATGTATGTACAAGTAGAAATGAATTGATTGCAGGGGACAATGGTTCTTCAAACGCATTTTTTCATGAATGATAAGTCATTCTTGTTTCCCCCCGTTTGTAATGCATTAAAGTTTTTTTTTTCTTATAAGCACGGTCTTTATTGAATAAAAAAAATACATAATATAATGTAAAACATATAATGTAAAATAATTAAAAAAAGGAAATTTGTGTTAGGAATAACATAAATAAACATTTTAGTTTAATATTAATTTCCTTTTTTAGACCTTAAAAATCTAAAACATTTAACATTCTTGATATATATACAAAAATACAACTAACACAATTATTAAATACAAAAGGCATTAAAATATAGCAAATATTCAAGAAAAATCTAAAATATATAAAATTCTTAAATGCAAAAAAAGAAGATAAATAAATAAGATCAATCTATAAGCGTTCGTTTTTGGTGTTCTTGTATTTCTTGTACTGGCGAATAAGGACATTGAGTGTTGCTGCGAGATGAGGTGATGTAGATGGGACGTATTTGATCAGTTCAGCCGCGTAGTTCCAACCTCTGTTCTGTACTTTGGGAATCTTGAGTGACAAAGCGGAGTATCTGGCGGCAGCACCGATCATGATGGTGCGTAATTTATGTTCATCAATCAAAACTTCTTCTGTTAATGATTTGGCAATATACGCCTTGCAATTACTTATTGCCGCATATATAGACAAACTTTCAGTTTTGATCGCTGAGTCCCCCTAGAAATGCCAAACAGGATGTAACCTTTGATATGGTCCTTTTCAAACCCGGAAATGTTCATTGCGTTTAATTCTAATAAATCTTTGATGATAGTTAGAGCTGGACAATCACAAAATGCATGTTTATAGTGTTGTATAAAAGACCACAATCCTTACAATGTCCCAAAAATTGATAATATTGGCCGATATTTGTAGTTGACTTGTAAATTTTCGCCCATCAACGATTCCAACCATTGACCTCAAAATACCCCTCTTCCACTCAGGGGGAAGATTCAAGTTTTTTAAATGTTCTTCGGCAACAGAATGGGCCTCACGAGTCCCGATATCTTTGTCGGTGAATTTCAGGAACCATGGCATTAGCTGTGTGTGATATTTGGCGGATCTTTGAAGAGGATAAAGAAACCTCCCTGTCATGAAAACGATTCACTCCTTATATCAGCACATGTAAAAGCTCCTTCTCTGAGGGCATTTTTTCCAGTTCTTCTGGTTTAAAGTTTAACATTTTAAAGAATGGGGGCTTGCTGGCGTTCTTGCAAATTATGTCAATGATGTTATTATTGTCAAATATTGGAGAACCTCTCCAAAAAATTATTTGTGCAGCTGCCCAGTTTTCAGAGAATTGTGCTACATTATCATTAGACATATCCGTTCCAAATAAGAGAGCAGTATATATATTCGAAGCATATATGTACCCTCTCCATTCGGTCGTTGGCCCTATAGCTAGTTCCTTTAATATTTTCCGATACAATTTCGGGACTATTTTATTGAGGAGAACTAGCCCACCTCCTAATTGCGACCGTTTTCTTTTCAAAATGGAAATATAGCGTTTATGGAAAAGGGTGTCCAACCAGTGATCTTCAGCTTGAATGAGCCTTTCTCCAATAATTGGTGAGGCAGTTGACGTGTAGACCATTTGAGAAATAAGAACTGTATTATAGAGATCCACTCTTCTTTGAAGGTTTAACCCTCTCCACGCTTTACACCATTTAATTGCTTGAATATGCAGTCTTTCAAAATTAGATTGTGATGGTCCGTCCGTTCCCCATTCTATTCCTAGAACTTGCACTGACTTAACAACTTTGCATCCCATAATAATGACATTTTCTGCAGGCTTCCAGGAGCCTATAGGAAGAATGGCCGTTTTACTCTTATTTATTTTCATCCCAGAGACTTTAGAGAATTTTATAAAAAATTAAGAACAACCTCCACACGTTTGATGACCTGTTCTGCTGAGTTTCCTTCTATCATTAGAGTAATATCATCGGCATAGAGATCAATAAGATGCCGTTCTAAGCCAAGTAGGACGCCAAAGCCTCCATATTTTCGGTTTAAAATGGTGCTTAACTGTTCCATTGCCGCTACAAATAGTAATGGAGATACTGGGCATCCTTGCCTACAGCTTTTGCCAAGGATGATAGGGTCACTTCGTACACCGTCGATCATAATTGTTGAAGATCCATTGAATAAAAGGGAACGGATGGGGTTAAAAAAAGGAGGTGGCAGATATTTTTTTACTGCCTTTATAATAAAATTATGCCTGATTGAATCGAAGGCTTTACTAAAATCTATTGCGATTATAGCACCAAACTTCCTGCTAGTATTGACTGAATTTATGGAAGCACTTATGTTTCTATGGATGTCCGCTATATTCCGTCCTTTAAGGAATCCTTTATGGTTTCTTTTAATTGTTTTATTCAAAATTGGTTCCATCTGTTTCGCCAGTACTCCTTCAAGTATGCGATATGTTTCATTTAAAATAGTTAAAGGCCTCCAATTACTAATACATGTATCATCTCCTTTCTTGGGGATGAGGGATATTCTTCCCTTAGTAAGAGCAGGAGGGAGCGAACCTTTTTTCTCCATTTCTGTTCCAAATCGTGATAAGTATGGAATGGTTTCTCCTGACATAAGGTAAAAATTCTCCCTCTAATGCTGTCGGGACCGGAGGCTTTTTCATCACAATAAGTCTTCTTGATAAAATTATAAATGTTGTCATAGGTAAAAATAGACACTTTGGGGGATTTTTTAGGTCGTGGGAAATCCTTCCTTGTATCGCCAAGAATCTCCTGATAAGCTGTGTGGAAAATATCTAAAATGACTTTCGAATCAGTGATGACTTGTCCCCTTACTTTAATTTTTCCAATTTTCTTTCTATAAGAGTGCTTCTCAACTCTGAGGTTCTTGAGTCTTCTGCGAGGGTCGGTCTCAATTTTAACTTTTAATTCCATTTCTTCTTCAGCGATCTCGGATATTCCATATGCATTTAGGGTTTGTGTGGTAATCTCCCGTACAAATAATGATCCTTCTTTCATAATTTCTTCTACATTTTCATTAAATCCTCTCACTATCTTCCATTTTCGCTTTATACCGGACACTGATGCGTCCCTAATTGTTTTATTAAAATTATTAACAATTCTCCACACTTCGAATTAGGTTTGAAATAGACCACAAGCTTCTCTTTTAGATCTGTTTGGAATTCTTTATCTTTGAGGAGCCAATTCGGTGTCTTAAAAATCTTGTTGGATTTGACTCTAAATAGTAAATCAACGATTTTATGGTCTGAAGACGGTTCGAAGATATATTATGTCCTTCTTATTAGGGATAGGATGCCCAAAGAAACAAATGAGTGGTCTAGCCTTGACATTTTATTTGCATATCTCCAAGAATACAAACTGTTATCCTCATTTAATAATTTAATACAATCGAATAAATGAGTTCTTTCAACCAAGTTTTGAAATGCTTGTTTGTTATGATGGGACTGCTTTGTAAAATCAAAATTCAAATCACCAATCAAGATTTTAGGCATATGATTATGGGTAATACAATCCTCTATTGATATGTAGAACTGAGGGGAGTACTTATTTGGGCCGTAAATGTTTAAGATAGAGAATTCTATATTGCTTGATGTTATATTAACCTTCACTTCGTGCCATTGACTATCTTTTGAGTATTCACGAAGACACTCTGCCTTCGCTACGAAATTTGAGACTAAAGTGAGGATACCCCGCTGTGAGCCAGATCCCGTAAAGAATACAGAGAAGTTGGTCGGCAGACAATATTAAAGTTTGGTGTGCACACCTGCAGTTTGAAAGAATTAGTACATTTTAACCAAAGGGCGTCAATTAGAGACCAGCGTTGTATATTTCGCCTCTGAATATTGCAAACCAGATGCGTGGACCTTATTCTGCAGAGGAGGTCAAATATTCCCCATCTATTTTCCCTATTTCATCTAAAAATCGAATTCTGAAGACTTCTAAATAATGTATTTTTAAAATAGTTTAGAACCGTTTTAAAGTACGTATTTTGGCTTTTTATCATTATTATATTTGTTGGATTATTTATAGAGTTTGTTTTCATTTTTGTGTTCCGAAATAATCATTTTAGAATAGAATTTCTATTTATTTTTTGTTTTTAGTGCAATTACTTTGGAAAAACAGGCCTCCCAAGCACAGTTTGAAAACCACCAAAAATATTGAAAAAAATGAACTGTTCATTCAAAAGACCTTTATAATATCTATGACGGCGGTGACCTTTGATTTGCGTGGCTTAATCTTAGCACTGCAATCTACACTTGAGAACATGCATTATTTGTAATTTGATGATTAGACTCTATTAAATTTCTACAACTGAAAGATATACTGCTTTGTCCACACTCTGAAGTCTCATCATCCTAATTGTTTGAATGTAGAAATATACATGATTTAATGCTCTTCTTTGAGGCAACAATGTAAAAAATAGGTCAAGTCATTCTTTTTTAATAGTTCATTTTATAATATATTTACAGAAACAAATGCATTAACACCATATCACGTGAGTACATTGTAAGTCATTCCATTGTTTATATTACTTTGATCCCACCATTTCAACTATTTTAATCAAATCAATGGCTCATCCAATTATTCATATAAATCAATGATATTGACCTGTTTACTTAGTATGTATATCAAAAAGTAATATATAAAATCAAATAAACTAAATATAGTTTTTTCTCTTCAATAAAAATGTATTGACCGCTGCGTTTAAAATGTATTTTAGCAATACCATTCCGAATCATATGAAACAAGTATTGCACTACATAAAAGTTTCGCATCCCACGCCAAGTTGTTTGAAAGGACAGCCATTTTTCTATTATACATAGTTTTTCACAGGGTCTACAATTACGGACTCAGAGATTCTATTTGAGTCCAGAATGTTACAAATCCAAAAACAAAATTTAAAAACAGTGTGTTTTTTGTTGTATGAATAACAGCTGCCGGTAGATTATAGTAAATATTTTCAATCTATTTGATCAACATAATAAGACGTACTTAATGTATCAAATCTCATTTGAGGTGGAGCAAAGGAAGAGTTATTGTATAAACACTTTTTTTTGCTCTCAACATCACTGCGTCTATAAAATACTACTCAGAGCTAAATTTAACCGACAGACGTCATTTTACTATATCTATTTTCATGACTTTGTATATGTATATATATTTTCTTCATCAAGTTAAGCCATCAACTCGTTTCCTTTCTCTAATATTATTTGCACTCACAGCTGCTCGATTTGACTGTCGAGAACGTTCATGATCGGCGTGGAGGAGGTAATTTGCCTTCGGATGGAGCTCCCGGATGAGGATCGCGGTGAGGAAGATAGAGAGGAGTGCTCTTGAGTAGAATCCATGTCTAGGGCATATCTGAAATGAGTACATGAAATAAATATATTGTATTAAAAATATAATATATATTTTGTGAAAAGGGATCAATACTTGTAAATCGATTGTATGACGTCACAATCACATTAATATAATGCCTATGGGATAATTCATGATTAAGCTTATCTGAAATGAGTAAATGAAAAAAAAAATTGAAAACCAAATATCAGCTTATTTTTTTGCAAAATGTAAATTCATATTAGTAATTTGATATAATAACGTCACAGGCATATAATTAACAAATAATTATTGTATAATGATTAAGTTTTTTATAAAGCGTTGATGCAAGCTGTCGTTATTGGCTGTAATAACGATTCGATCGGTTTTTTTGTGGGGTTTCTTTCTATGTTTTTAAACGTTTTTGTTCGTATTATTCTGTATATACTTTTATATCATTTACTTTCTAGCAGAAATATGCCGGCCCCTAGATAAATGAAGATTCCTGATGGCTGGAAAGGATTGGTGAATTTAATTGTGGGAATACTTTTTGACCAAAAAGTATGACTTTTAATAGGAGTAACATGAGTCAAAGGGTATATGTCACTTGAGCAAGTTGTAACATTCCCTCCATAAAAAGATATATTCGATGTATTTCATAGACCTGTAAATAAACAGCTTTACGAAGTGTCTTACCTAAATCATCAATCCTTTCTTATTATTTATGAAGCTACACTATTTAAACTATTGAGTATAAAATACATCAAGCGATTATTTCTAGATGTAACGTTGTATTAACTAATATGGTTTAACGTTTAGGCGAATAATATGCTACGTATTACAAGAAAATGACTCTTAAAGAGTCATTTTGCGTCAACCCCGATTCTAAGAGTTGAGCACCCATTGGCCTCTTCTTAGCTTTGGGTTCCCATGTGAGCTGATTCATGTCATGTATTCTAGGACCGCAATCGTAATTTATATGCTGTTGCCAAATGTCATACCCACAATTTTTTCAATTTAATGATTTTTAGGCTTATGTACTATATAATATATAGTTTAGATGGATAGCAACTTTTAAGTAATTAAAAGTTAAGGCGTGTTCAACTCTCAATGTACGGGGTGCAGGTTCGAATCCCAAGAGGGGAAGATCAATTTTGATCAACCTCATTGATAAGATCCTAGGTTCGAGTGACTAATTTTAACGCTACCTATGCTTATTTATGTCTACATAGATGCAGGTCTATCGCATCTAATATGTCAAAAAGAAGTTTCCAAACAAATATATATTGAGGCTTCCAGAGCTTTTTGATCAGCAAATTGACGGCCGTTTCTACTATGGCATTATAGCAAAAGCTGAGGTCAACTTCATTGCAACAACCTCTTGTTAACATGTCTCTATGTCTGTATAATCAATTCAACCAAAGTAGTATTTTTAAGTCCTACATTTACTCCAATCCACGGCTTTAATAAAAAAAATGTGAGCTAATAATATTAGCGGTGCTCTATTCACCATGTAGAATGATTAATGAAATCATTAATCCTCGTATTATGTGCATATTATATGTGTAGATTGATGGGGCTTCTTGTTGCCTAATGGGATTTATGTAGTTGAAGAGCTGATAAGAGAGACGTGAGAAGCCCTGAAGAAGGCAGCAACATTTATTCTTTTGTTAGCAGAAATATGGTCAATTTATTTTGGATGGATTGTCCATGATATACTTACTTATCTTTAAAAAATCCTTTTGAATATTCCTTATTTTTGGACTGTGCAAAACAACATGCAAACTGAATATCGCTCTTTGCACAAAAACCTGATAGAGTTATTATATCGTTTGATAAGAGAGGAAAAAATGAACATAAAAAACATGTTGAAAAGACTTCTGGACTTGAATATTTATTTTATTTTTCTTATTTTGGAAGGATAGTTAGTCGTCGTCATAGTAATCAACTGATACATCCACATATTTTTCTTAATATGAAAATAAATGATGTAAGATACACAACTGTTTATATTGATTGATGACTTAATAAATCGTTTCATTATACTCAGTCTCTGCTCTAATGGAAAGATAATCGTTATACGAGTTGTTCATTAAACGCTGTAATCATACCTCTGTCATACGTTCATGTAAGAGGATACTCTATTTATAAATATCTCTATACTGTAACGTCAGCGCATCTGGTTAGGGTACTTCAAAATCAAGGGTCACGTTTTCATACAAGATACTCAGAGAGTCAAACCTGTATAAACGGCCATCTGCCAATAACGACCTCCTAAATTTTCTCCACATAAAAAGTTATATATATATATCTGCTGTTTACAGGGACTATTTTTAGGGTCCCTAGAGTGCCTACTATGGAAGGCGTTGATTGTTTATTTAATTGTCCTCAGACTACAATTTGATGAAACATTATGTATATATATATATAAAGTTTCAATCTCTTCTTGTTCATTGTGTTGTCTGTCTAACTAAACAAGAACGGCAATTAAAATACTGACGTTACTCAGCACTAAAATGTATTGCTTCACATTCTATATTCCCTATGATAGCCATGTTCTTCTATAAGAGAGATTCCCTCCTAGGAACTAGCTGGAAGGGCTAGCACAAACTAGCACACCTTACTATGAGTTGAGTTTTTTTTCCTTCTATGACTTTATATTTAAAACACAATACTCCAAATTTGTTCTTGTTTACAAGCTTAAAAGTCGTTGTATAATCCCCTTATTTCAACATTTACGACAGTTCAAATATGAGTACAATTGAGAAGCATCATTGAGCTTCAAAAAATTATAATTAAGATGGATAAGTGCCACGACGCAAGAGACTCAGTTGTCAAGGGGTTGCATATCAAATAGCAAATGGTAAGAAGGGATATAATTGTATATGATGAGTTTGGTAAAGTTTAAATTTGAGGGAACATAGAAAAAATGTTAAATATGATAACAAAGAGGGATGCCGGACGTTAGAGTGTAGGAGACATTTAGTCATCGATAGCTCCAGCTGTCTCCATACTGACTCCAGATTACAAGCCCAGTCATGCTGATCCTTCAGGGAAAAGTATTCTCAAGATTTCTTCTATGCAGAGACGGAGCAAATCATAAACGAATGAATCAATGTTGTTCAATTGTGCAAAGCCTCTCAATCCTGGGAGTCTTGGAAGAAGTAAATAAAGAAATATGTGAATATGAGTGTCCATTTTTTACACCCAACCTCTCTTATAGCTGTCTATGTAGGCACTTGAACAGGGGGGGGGGGGGTAGGGCATGAAGAACCATTATTGCCATGCAGCGAGCGACGAATAGGGTGAGCAGTTGGGACACACATAAAAATATCCAAGAACACTGCCACGACGTCGTTGCAGCCGGAAGGAATTCTATTTTCTATAAGAGTTCTTATAAATTTTATGAAGATCCTGAATTTTTAGGGTCAGGGTCATTATTTATGATACACTTGGATCTATTTATCTATTTACTGATCAGCCATTATTGAGCATATATTAAAAATCCCTTCCACATTAGTAAATTTCATTTGTATACCACTTTCAAGGTCTTGACAACATGAGTTTAAATAAGAATAAATCATTATTTCATTAATTTAACATTTGACACACCATTAATATATAGCAACAACGTACAGCTCAAGGGTCTTTAAAAATAATAATTTTACCTTTGGATAATGAAGCTTTTTTATATTAATATTATCAAATAGAGGAGTCTTAACGAACCTATTGTAGACGATTCCTTTAAAACCTTCTGAATAAATTATTATGATTATTATTTTGATGGATTCTACTCTATGGATCGGTGCTTGAGGAAGACAATGAATACGTCAATCTGTCTGTTCCCAATCTCTCTCCCACTCTGTGTGAATCCTCATTAATATGCGTCACAATATTGATCATAAAGAAAAGTGAGCAATGGGGCTAGGATGAGTTGTTTACTATGTTTTCCACCTCTCACGCTAGGAATTCTTTGCAATGTTTCTTTATTATAATTGCTACTATTATTATTGTAACTTTTGAGGTTTGACATTACCTGTGATTTACTTTAGGGGTTGCGTGAGGGATAGGACTCTCTTGTCAGAGAGTCGGATGAGAAGGAAGGGATCTTTCAAATCCTTGCATGACAATTCGTTATCTTATGACGGGACCCCTGCTCCTCAAAACAAATCACTAAGGACTCTACAAAGGCCATGGACATCAAATACTAAGAATTTGTTGTAATATTTGAACTATGTTTTCCTCGTTGCAAATGCTATGCAAGATCTTAAAATGTTAATTTGTAGTATGTGTACTTGAAAGACTATGTATTTAGATTTCCCCAAAAAATATTAGATATATTTATGATTTGACGATGCCAAAATATGGGTCGGTACATGTCATTTTCGACTATGTGTTTACTCATAACTATATTTGATCATATTTAGAGGGAGTAATCTGCCTTGCTAGTATGACACTATAATAACTTCTCAATAACAACTATTCATACG
>CP045898.1:18255670-18290670 GCA_013387185.1 Caligus rogercresseyi
TTACCTAGTATATTGTTTACGCCCCTCTGTGTCAGTTTTAAAAGGATTCGACAGAAAATTATAAAAAGATAAAAAACGGTAATACAACTCTATTTTGTTATTATTCTATATATCGCCCTTAACAGCAACAACAGCCTCCAAACGGGATCTGAAGGCCTGACAAACAGACACCATGTAATGAGTGTCCATTCCATCCCAGTGTTCATCATCACGGAGGTCTTCATTGCTTCAATATTGGGGTGACGGATTCTGCAGGCCCTGGCCTGCACATGCGGCCAAAAAGAAAAGTCCAAAGGGTTTACATCAGGGCTGCATGGAGGCCACATTTCCCTATCCCCAAATGGGATGTTCTCTGATAAAAATTATGGGTGGATTTTGCTGTAAGGGCTAGTTCCATCCTGTTGGAGCACCACTTCTTGGTTGGAAATGTTTGCCTGAAACCCAGGGCAAAAGTTTGGTGTGCAGCTCTTAATTACGTGGCTGCATTCAAGCGAACCCTCGGGGAAACCAAATCAATGGCATTGTATCCCCTGATGACCACAAAGCCCGAGACATGGCTGAGGCTGGATACTTGGTAGTGGTAATTGTTCTAAGGTCTAAATAACATCTTCAAAGGCCACAAAACCGGTCATTTCTTTTATTTCTGACCGGATCCACAGTCCAGGTCTTTTCATTTGAGGTGATGATCCTTCCAGATGGGGTGGCAGATTTCAGGTACTTGATCAGAACCCTTGCAACGTCTGGCGATGAGTCATATGATGTTCAGGGATCCTTAACCACCCCCAGATTTCCTCTCGATCCCTTGGTTCATGTCCAGCTTCTTCTTGAGGCGGTAAATGGTCGATCTTGCCACGTTCAGTTGCTTTGTGATCTCAGTTGGAGTCTACTCGCGCCAAGAAGCGTCAACACTTGAACTCTACGGTCTCGTTCCATCTCTCTGCTATTCTCAGAGGAAAACTATAATAACATAAAAGCATAAACATAAGCACTGCTACTGAAGTTATTTAGCGGAACATTTTGTTCGAAACCTCTCGTAATCTCAATTGGATTTTTGTAAGTGTTGCAATTTCTGTCCCGCACCCGGTATATGCCGTTTCTGTACAAATTAAAGCTGATAATTATGTATTACGTCATTGGCTACTGTGGCATTAGATAAATTAGATCTTAATTATAGGTTTCAATGTATATTTAATAATTTTAGCTATTTGTAGGGATCTTGATTAAAAACGAGGACACTTTAGTTATGATGGCCCCTCAGAAGTTACTTTTTAATTAAGAAAAAATTAGCTTGGATCAAAAATGTAATGAATAATTGAAAAATTTTTAAAGGATGTATACCATTCTGTCTGCCCCAAATCGCTCTAGTCGGGGTTTGAACTAGCTGTAGAATCCCAGATATATTTGGCAGACATAGAAGCCCAGGTCTTATTAATGGAACTTATTAATTGCTAACATTGGACATTACCCACAAGAGATAATGTTAATATTTATCTATGTTGTAACACCATTTTTTTTTCTATTTTGTTTATTGCATAAACTATATATTTTTATACGAGTTAAATAATGACCTTCTCGATGAAAAATGGCTCTTCAAAATATTATCTGCAAACATATAAAACATGTAACAGTTTCATTGCACTCCAAGCTATTTTTCCTCCGGAAAAATAATTTTTATGTTACTGTATATATTGTGATAGATATAAAGAAAAATATATAATTTGAATATATGAAATTTACCATACATTGAACACTGAATAAGGTTACCAATCACTGTTTTCGAGATATGATCTCCAAATGTTCTGAGGAAGAATTTAGTGCAACAACGTTTAACAAAATGTTACTCTCGGATATATGACAGTTTAATGATTACATTGGACTTTTATTCCTGCTTTGCTATTTAAAATTCTTATTCATAGATACTAAAATCAAAACTAGTTTCATATCAATAAATATGTATCCATGGACACACACAATTAGTTTATTCATTCAAAATGTCACCCTTTAAAAAATTATAACATATACCTCTTGTTTAGATTTTTATGATGAACTGTTTATTTACTTATATATATATTTATATAATTTTTATACATGATCTAACAATATAGATATATATATATATATATATATATATATATATATCTTGTACGTCTGGTAGTGTCAAGTAAGAATAATAAATAAATTTCAAAGGTATAACGACAAAAAATTGTGTAAAATTTTATAAGAAACAAAATATTTTATTATTTTTTAGTATGTTTAAAAAGTATTAGTAGACTTTCACGGATAACTTCATACTACCGGAGCCTAAAAAGATACGAGCATAACTCTTTGTTAAGTCCGAAGGACTCTGAGCCCGGAAAAATATGTGTTTCAAAGATTTCACTACTTTATGTCTAAATCATTTTTAATACATATGTTTTGGAATAATATAGTTATAAATATTAGGTGTAGTTGACGCTTTTTTAAATATGTTTCCCCTTGGAGTTGTCTGTCATGATTGTTAAAGCTTCATGCATCATCAACGAATTCAAGTCCTTTGACGTTATCTTGTTTGTTAGGACAAAGACATTCTTTGAATCAGAAGAAACTTCAAAGATAGCATTAGGAGTGACAAGGGTAATGATGTAGTTCATATACCGTCTTATAAAAAACCCACTCTGAGGAAGGCTAATTGTAGAGACATGGTTCAAAAAGGATCACGATTGTTCTCAAAATAAGTTGTTGAACATCAATAATGACTTGTATTAGTCTTATATAAAGTAATTATGGCATCAGGACAATTCCCTCCTCGATACTTATTGATTGGATTTTCTTATCAAAATACAAGCAGGTCCAGTGTCATCGGAGAGCAATTAAAAAACAACTATAATGCACTTTTTTTATTTTTTTATTCAACAGTTAATGATAAAATATGAATATAAACGATATACAAAACAGATCCTACTATGTAAAAAAATAAGACATATAAACATTATAGTCCATAATTAAATGGTAAGGCCCGAATAAAAAAGGAAATATATTAATAAATTAATTTTCGACACACTAGTTAAGCTTTATAATTAATTTAAAATATCTAATGATATGCGAATTGCATGTAATAAATTATGCTAACAAACGAGCGTATTGTTATATTAAAGGGATCTTAATATGGATCAATTTACATTATATATACATATTATATGTATATATATATATATATAATTATATATATTATATATTTACATTTAGTACATAGAACGATTAGATTTATATTAGCTTTAAATAAAATTCGTATAGTAACAACATATATTTTTAATAAGACAAATTTGGTGAAATATACTTACAATTTTTATTTATAATCCGGGGATTCATGAGACCTTGTGGGGAACGTCATCAATTTTATCATCAAAATCGATAGAACATTTTGAAATTATAAAAAAACATTGAAATATTTCAATATACGGCGGCGGTCTACATCATTGATATAAATTATATAAAAATATTATATTTAAGTAAAATAAACAGTTTATATTAATAAATTATATAAAAATATTATATTTAAGTAAATAAACAGTTTATATAAAAATCTGAACAAGAGGTATCAATACAAATACCATAATTTAAAATATTTCAATGTTTTTTTATAATTTCAAAATATTCTATCGATTTTGATGAATAAAATTTGATGACGTTCCCCACAAGGTCTCATGAATCCCCGGGATATAAAATAAAAATTGTAAGTATATATTTCACCAATTTGTCTTATTAAAAAAATATATGTTGTTACTATACGAATTTTATTTAAAGCTAATATAAATCTAGTCCTTCTATGTACTAAATGGAAATAAATGTATAATATTATAAACAAAATATATGAATAAAAACAATTTTTGTTTTGATTTATTAAATAAAATAACTTGTTTCCAAAATTTTATCTTATGAAACCTTCAACTATTAATTTCATCACTTAAACAACACAAAGTCAAGAAATGTATAAAATAAGAATTTAAGAGGGGCTTTTACTGTATTAATTTAAAGATATCCATCACAGTTTTTTTTTCTTCAGAGTAATATCTAAGCTTGGTATAAGCTTATAAATTAAGTGTTAGTAATTATTATTTAGTAATTTTTATAATTTATTATGTAATATATATATATATATAATATATAATAATAAGCTTGTGGATTTATAGATGACAGCGCCATCTATCATATTTTTACTTGCACTACAAACTTTCAAGGCTTTTTTTTTCAGACGGGAGCAAATAACAATTTATCTCATGAATTGATAAGCCAACCAGACCCCAACATGTATATCTTATGTTCTTGTTTTTACTATATAACAAGTCCATCCTTTTAAGTGAAGTAAACAGTGGGTACTCTCCTTAATCTAAATGCTCCATAAAATCATACCTTCTGTTTCACCTTTAAAAATTATTCTTTTTTATGAAGCCTTTCCACCTTCCTCATGTAAAACATTTTGGGTCATATTTAGGGCAATGTGTTATTATTATTACTCTTAGTAATAAGTGGGTAATTAGTAAGTTTAAGTTTATACACATTCATAATTTGAAGGGTGACGAATTAATTAAGAGGAAGTGGGCCCAAAGGTTCTATAACCTCGAAAATAAACTTCCGTGTCTATACATATCCACATAAAAAGTATATATTAAAGTAAATATTATAGAAAAAATCGTCCAAATTGAAAAGTAGAACAATGAAAAAAGAATACTTAAAAAGAGAAATTTGATAATATCTTACATTATTAATCACTTCAAATGAGTCATATTTGGACTAATTAATGAAACTAATATACCATTATTATAATTATCTTATATAATTACTGGTAATGGAGAAATTACATCATATATTATATTTATATCAACCTCCTAAATCGTCCAAAATCACGAAAATATTTTAAGATGATCTCTGCATACGTTTTAAAGTATTTTATTTATTGTATATTTATCTCCTTTAAACTCACATTTTTCAATGGATTTGTCAGACCATTTTTTCATTTACCATTTATTTCAGACATCCTTAAATATATCGCCAATATACATATAAGTAGAAATATTTATTGTTTATTCGTGAGTTCTTATTTTCATGACAAGATAGGCTGCTCAAGTTCGAGGTTTCGTGGCTAAACGTTTATTCCTCTTTAGAGTAGTAGCGTTATGGAAGTATTTCTACTTTTTGTAAAGAAATAGTTTAAAAGTCTCACCTATGTGTAGTTGATAGTTTTAATTCATTTGTATCTGTTATTTATTATCTTGTGAATCAAGTTATTCTACACAAAACTGCACATTCAACTGTCAATTTTTGTTCTGGTATAAATAATAAAACGAATGACCGTTCTTCTTTGAGGTGTCGCTATCTTATGTTTCTTCCTTTTAAGAGTCATTATTGCCTTTATTAACTATACAACAACTTTAGTAAACAGTCATAAAAATGGCGACCAATATGATTCAAAGTTGGCTTATATTCAAAGCTTTTAATAACTTTCCTACACTGTTTTGGCCGCTAAACTAATAATAAACTATAAGGGAGTCCTATAGCTGTGTGTGTTAAGGTGTGTTCAACTCTCAATGTTGAAGGGGCAGGTTCGAATCACAAGAGGTATGGTCACTTTGGTCTACCTCATTGATAAATCCTAGGTTCGATAGACTAATTATAACGCTAGTATGCTTATTTAGATGCAGTCGGATGCAATTCAATCGAACATAAAGGCAAAATAAATAAATAAATATTTGGATTGGGAACGAAAATATGCATATTTAAAGGGCTTAACATACTAATACAAACGAAAAACAATACGAAGAAAGGTATATAATTATGTACATATTGACTAGCCTAAAATGAGTTCAAGGTCCTTTTTAAGTTTTCTAGACTTAAAAGCCCTGTAGAAATGAGTCTTTAATAAAAGTAAGGCACTTCCTAATTCAACTGATTCCAACTCAATAGAGCCTCAATGAAAGAAAGAGAGTCTTTTTCTTCATTCTTTATTTATTTTTCTTCATTTCCCTTCTCTTTTTGAATGTTAATCCCAATCAACAGTTTTTTGTACATAATCACATATCAACTGAATAAATCATGTTGACATATAAATGAAAACGCGCGATAATGATCACTTGAGGGGGCTTTTGATATTGAAGATTATAAAACTGAGTTAGAGGGACTCTTACATAAAGATGCACACACCGAAAGGACTTCATGAGGAAATAGGTGACAATAGCTAAAAACTTTTCAGTAACAACGGATAATGAGTTTTGAGTTTATTTAAGGAGTTAAATGATAATATAAACACCGAAATTATTGGTTTCCATATATCATATGTGTCAATTTTCAGAGCATTATCAATTATGCAATATATATAGAAATGAGCCATATTTTGTGGTTTTTTTCTCTCGTGATTTTGTGATCCTCGTCTTTCTCCAATGCGTAAAATCCTTTTTGTTATATCCTCTAAGTCCCATTAAGACTTTAAGATAACCCGAAATAACGAACTTAATTTTAATAAAATTATGTTATCAATAAAATATATAATGTTAGTTAATATGTGAAGCGTTGAAAAACTCATTTTTAGAACAACTACAATGAAGAAATTTAGCTCCTTCGATTAGTTCATTTCTTAAGTTGGTTTGTCTATACTTGATTTTTGCCCTTCTTATTTACCATTGTAAGCGGTCAATTTAATGATATTTATATATAATTTTTTTTAAATGATTCGTATCATATTGCATATTTTTTCGATATAATTCGATATCCGCATGGATATGAGTAAGCCTTATAGTATTATATTTCGTCAGCCCAACCTAGAAATCTCCTTCCAATGAGGTTGACAAAAAGTCTCCGGAGGGTCGAAACCTGCTCCCCCAACATTGAGAGTAGAACACACTCCCACTAAGATATCTTGGGTTTCCTTGTATAGCTTATTTCTTTTTTAAATACGACATTTGTAGTCCCGTTGTACAATATTATGATGTCATAGTTCGTTTATTGTGAATGAAGTTGACATATCAATACTGTTTGCCCGACTTGTTGACGTTCGCGAAAAATTGTTGAAATTTTTCTCATCAAAAATTAAAATCTTTGTCTTTTTTGGCGCCAAAAACGAACGACAAATTATAGGAATTTTTAGCTGTCGTTTATCAAAAAATTTGTCGTTCGTCGTTCGCGAACGACGAACTATTACAAATGAACAAGTCTGCTGTTTGCATATCTTTTTAGCTGCTTAATAAGTTAAGTTTATTCGGTCGAATATCTGAATACACATTCTACTTTAATTTAAAAATATCAATTAACAAATCTCGTCCTTCTTGCTTATTTGATTGTACATATTTGCTTCAAATCGTTTATTGACCCTCTGTGCTTAAACATAGACTCTCTTTGGTTGTCTGAGTTTCTTTTATGCGCGACCACCATGTTTTCTTTTTTCCCCCTCTTCACTTAGCCTCTGGCCTAATCAGATTTATATTGTTCTTTATCAAAGGAAAATTGATAAAAGAAATACCATAGCTGACAACTCAAGGACCCGTATGTCCTAGGCAAAGTAACGGGAACATCCTACCTACCTACCCTTGTTTGTAGCCTTGATGGCTTCTTTAATCGCCATTCAATTTGTTGATTGTTGTACACAAAATATTAATACAAAATAATAATAGGTTTGTCCACTTAGAAATGGACGGGAACTGTTATTTTATGCTCCTTGAAAAGAAGAAGAAATAAAGGATAATTGACCCAATGCCAAAAGGAATCAAGAGGGTATCAAACCGTAATGACAGGCGGCCTTGTCCTGCAATGTCATGGGTAGGATCAAGTCCTTATCTTGAGGTCCTAGAAAGGAATTGTCAATATAATATTTTGAATCATTTCATTATCAAAGATTATGAAATAAATGTGGTGTTAACATTTCAATTGACCAAAGTATTATTCTTTATAAAAGTCGTTTTTATGGACTTAGAAAATAATATATTAAAATGTTGAACTTTAAGTTTTATTATTGAATAATAGATTAGAATGTAGAATTATAATCTGTATTATTGTATAGTAAATTCAAATATTGATCAATAAATTTAAGATATTGAATTACATATAATAAATATTGAATTATAAGATTTTTACTTGATAAAAATGGCGGACAAATATTTTAAAAGCATTTTAAGGTCAGTTGTGCATGTTTTTATTCATGAATGTCATTTATGTTTAGATAAGCAAGAATGATTATCTTTCTATTGGACTTAATTGTTATAGGGTTCAGTTCCACATGATTCCTCTGATATGATCCCTTTTTTATATTAAAATAAAACAAAAATAAGATTATATATAGCCTGATGCACATGCGTAAAGATGTATAATTAAAACAACATTATATTCGTATATTTAGGGCTCATATTCATAATTAAGATAGAAACACAAACACATATTCAATTTATGAACATGACCTACATGTATATTCAGCAGCCTATAATAATCAGATATGGTGTCCAATAATTTCATTCGTCGTAAATTTGTCGCGGAGTTAGGTGAAAAACACTCGGCCTAATACTTTCGTAGACCTTAATCTAAGGGTATGCGCCTACTTTAACCGGGTGTCATATGGGTTTAAAATCCCCCGCCGACTCTTCTTAAGGGGGGAAAACCCGGCCTAAAAAATGTATACCTTAATTTAAAGAGTTTTTCAGACACTAGGCCGGGTATTTTCCACCTTAATAAGAGTCAGTGGTCGATTACAATCCATAGTACACCCGGCGGAACAACCAAGGCTTAGGTGTGCAAAACTCTTAGGCTGCGTGTCTTTTCTCCCTAAAGAGTGTCAGCGGTAGATTTAATCCCCATGGTACCACCGACTAAGCGAACGAGATTAGGTCTACAAAGTAAAAAAATAAATCGCACGGAAAATGCTTCACTACAAAAAAGCTACGCGACAAAAATACCGACGAAAAAAAAGACGAACGACGAAAATACTTCACTACAAAAAAAGCTTGGTGACAAAAATACCCGGGACAAAAAGAAGAATGACAAAATTGACTGACTATAAAAGAGCAAGTGATGTATTTACCTGCGACAAAAAAACGGCTATAAAAAAGTCCGTGACAAATTTACGAGCGATGAAATTACAGTAAACCAAATAGCAACAATTATAGTTTATTGAGGTTTCACCAGCCACAACATATTGTGGATTCAAACAAAGCCGTTTTGTGTTCCTTCGGGTTGTACATGCCGCCATTATGGCCGTTTGGAAGTGTCAATCAATATTCTATGGAGTTACAGATTCCGGGTGTTACAATTATGACGTATTGGGATATCATAATAGGCGTCCTATTGGACACCAGGTTCAACTTCGTCAATTATGGCATGTTTTGGTTTTCAAACTAATCGATAGTGAACCATATTAAGCGTAAACTTTAGTTACGTGACCTTACAGTATCAATTACTAGTTATTGAGAATACTAATAAATCAAGAATTCCAATCCTTCGTTCGTTTCCTTGACTCCACAAAGCGATCCATTATTTCTTGACGAAATTGTCAGTGAATAACTTGAGGGCTCAAGGATTGTTTGTGTGCTAGTGGATTCTTCCGAAAAATTATTTAGTTTCTTTATCTAATTTATTCGCCATAGCGTGTTTTTGCGATTTCGTAAAAAAGTAGAGACAGTTTTATAACAAATTTCTGTGGATGACTTTGAGATGGGTTTTAGACCCTTTGGTTGTTCCGAAAAAATTGTTTTCCAAATCTTGATTTTATGAGAACAATTATTGGTTCATGACGCGTTATATTTTGACAAAATTCTTGTCTAGAATTTTGAGCTGTCACGAAATATTTTTGAGGGAATGGTTATTCTCCCACAAATATATATATATATACTAATAAAAATCGATCTATTTATTTTTTATATATTAAGTATCTCATAAACACTTAGTTATATATCGATCAACTTTTCATGGATGAGTTTGAGATATTGAGGAAATATTAGGTCAAAGTGGAGACTCTCGGAAAACCCATGCAACGTCGGGTAGCATCCGGTAGTAACGGTATAATTTGATAATCAAGCCCAATTATTGAACTTTCACATATACTTAAAAATGAGACCCAAATATTTATCGGTTAGTGGATATATATTCTTAGATTTATGATTATTAAATCAAACTATGAGTAATAGTAATATTTGTTAATTATACCTAACACAATTGGACCATAGGATTCGGAAGCTAAGAAGAAGGAGAGTAATGATGACGAGCTTTATGTATTTTAAAATTTTAGTATTAACACTCCCTTACTATAAAGTTAGGATCTTCATTTTTTATTTCGACTTTTTATGTGTACTTTTTGCAATAATCATTGCCTATATACAAATATATTGAACGTATAAAAGTGTTTTGGATTGCCTAAAGTAAACAACTCGTTACGCAGATTTTCCATATATTGTATATATCCATGCCAAAAGTATCAAATTCCCATCAAACTTGTTTTCTTATCACCCTCTCAGCCTTGTAGCTTGTTATTTTTATTGGAACGAAATTATCATATATGATGGATTTTGCCTCTTGATACTAATTTTGGAGATATATTTATAAGTATAGTTTTGAGCTAAATAGAATGAATGAGCTGAATGATGGCAGTTGAAAAGTATTTATAGTAAATAATTTATTGCAAGATATAAGAATATGGTGATATAATATCTGGAAGTATAGATCTTGTCAAACTAACTTCAAAAGTTTTCTTATGAAATAAGGTTTCCAAAAAAAGGTAAGAATATATAATTATTATTCATAAAATAGTGATTGATTATGAGGAAAACCAATAACAAATAGAAAAATAAATAATCAGGATTTGAAAATGGCGTCCAACATCATTCTTTGGTTATGTCTTTTACGTTTTTTTTGTTTTTGTCACATTTTTACATGTATTCAAATACTATTTTGTACATATATACAAAGATAAATATATAAATGTTATATAAAGCCTAAATAAAAAGCTCAAATAGTTCTCTCGTTGCAGCAGATAATTTGTGAGATGCTCTTTTACCTGTTGACAATGTGTTAGCTCTCAGGAGCGTTGCGTAGGAATTTCAGACAGAGCCCAGTTTTTATGCTATCAAATAGCTCAATGGGAGCGGCTTTTTGAGGACATGTGTATATATTTCTTTAGAGAATTGGAAGTCGGTTTTCGTTATATTTGCCTTCATAAAAATGGTTGGGACACCGAGTAATCGAATATATATATATATATAGAGAGAGAGAGAGAGAGATAGATAGATAGATAGCCAATGGTAATATAGTGATATCTTGATTCCTCCTTAAGTTTATGCCACGCCTTATCATTCCTTCTCGAATCTCAAGGAAGAGTTCATCTCCCAAAAATATTCCCTATTAGTAATCTCCCCCAATAAATATAAAATCCCACGCTTCCATTAGACATGGTATTCTTCGTCGTTGATTAAATGTCATACAATTTCATCCATATAATTCTTTAAGGTGCTTTAAAATAAGCACTCACCTGGCCCAATACATACATAAAAAAGACGAAAAAAAGAAGTGAAAAAAAAAAATTCAGAGCAAAGATACGCTACATTAAGTCCCAGAGGGTTGATCAAGTTACATCGTTTTAATTCTATAAAAACATACACATTTACTTAGGAGCACTCAGAATGTAGGTAACTGCTCATAGCAATACTGGAAGGCTTGAGTGACGTTTATATATTTGTAGAAGAAAGTAACCTACTTCAACATGGGCATTGATAGATAAAACATTTTTCGTCAATTGTTTATACTATATAAAGTTATTATTTATTCAATTTCCAACATGAAGTTTTTTTGCAAAAATATATAAATAAAAAGAACAGTCCAAAGGCACTTTATGGCATTCATCAAATGTGCTTTTGGTGTTTTCCTTTTCATCCTTTGACTTATATTCTCCTATTTTTAATTTGACTCTAATAATAGCATCTACCTTTGTGTGTGACTCAGCTCTAGATAGTGTCGCTAAACATCAGAGGATCAGTCTGAAAGTCAAGTGAGTTGTTCTGCTTCAAAAAATAAGTCTTCAAAGAATGAATAAAAAATACAATGCATAACTCTTGAGAACAAATGAAAGAAGTATGCAAACTATATATGTGACTTGACAAATACAAAAAACTCAGGAGAAGTTATGGTTAAAAAAGTTAACCCTATGTTGATATTCTGGGAAAAATTACGCTTTGTTGGTATCCAAGAGAGGCATTTCCTGTTAATTATGTATATACACATCCTAAATATTGACTTTCCATGATTACAACAAACAAGATTAGTCAATATAATGATAAAGCACACTTGCTAAGACATTGATTCTATGTCTTTACCTACCTTTGACGTAAATGTTTATATTAATAAATATACTAAAATATATATGAAGTGCTGATCTTCTATTAAAAAAGTCAATTAGTATTTTCATGCATAGATTAATTATCAAAACATAATACATAATATCGTATTTTGAACAAACTAAAAAACTACTTTATAATGTAGGTATGTTACACGAAATTTAAAAAAAGACATTTCTTACCTTATTTTGGATCAAACTGTTGAGAAATGGTCGATGGAAACGCTTTCGAGGATATTCACGGATATTTGTTTGCGGATTGGACGTAATCGTCTTTTTTCGTCTCGAAAAAAATCCTCCTTTTCTCTCTAAGCGAAGCATATTTATAAGTCAAGTGATTCTACTTCCTGCTGGCGTAGACTTAATAAACCATACCTTCTCTCAATTAAATAACTAAACCCTCCTTTTTAAATTCTTGTCACGCAACAGAATAATAGCAAAGTAATTGTGTGATGACGCCATTTCTGATTTTTTCATATAAATTTTGAAAAGGCTAGTTCAATATGAAAAACAAGTGCTAAAGAGTTCAAATTAATTGTAAAGGGTAGTAAAAGATTAAGTTTTATGACCAGGTATGAAATTTGAGTGAACACTGATAAACAACCGAATAGTTGCAAAGAAATAGTGTGAGGACGTCATTTTTGATTTTTGTATATATTTTTTAAAAGGCTAGTTCACTTTGAAAAACGGGTCCTAAAGAGTTTAAATTAATTGCAAAGAGTAGAGTTTGATATTATAATTACACAAATAAAAGCAATGAAAATATTTTTAATGATCATTTTATATATACTATTTTTGATCTTCTTCTTTATCAAATATATAGAATATCAAAGGGTGTTATTTTTTGTTGTGGTAAGTATTCACTAAATTTTTTATTCATATTCTGAACAAAAGAGCTTTGATGATACACTACGAAGTGCAAATAGTACAAGGAAATTGCTCATTTAGTAGGCAAGTATTGGATGAAGTAATAAGATGTTATTATTACTATTGATAAGCTTATACAGTCTATAAAAAGAATATTACGTATCCTAACAAATCACACATACTAAGAAGAGGTAGACAGGTATTCTAACAAGGAAAAATGTATTTTCGAAGAGTTCAATCAAGAAACCGTTCGGATTGTGATTCCTTGATTGAATACACCACCGTTTAGAGAAAATAAAGTTTTCAGCTCGAGTGTTACATATTATACTATTATGTGTATTAATTTGAGAGTTGAGAAAACTTCAATGAAACACTAAAGATCCAAAAAACAATCTGAAAAGTCCTTGTCACTTCATTATATGCTATGATAAACTTTTAATAAAATCTTTTATGACCAAAAATGGTTTTTAAGTTTCCAAAATGCGTAAAAATATATTTAACAAAGTTTTTTTACATTTTTGCTTTTAAAGGGAAGAGTCACAACTTTATAATTAACTGAAAAATGCTATTTTTTTAGGGATGTTAGTTGAGAAGTACTCCTTGCTCTTCCTATAAGACCTGAGAGATGAGGGTCGTCCGTCCCTTATGAGCACAAAGACACGCACAAATCAAGGAATGTGCAAGCACAAATAAGCTTCAAATTTATGAGTATTAGTTTGTCATGATTTTCTCATTTGCCTTGGCTGATAAGCGGGACGGACATGACAGAAGATGACAGAGAGAGACACGTAGGAACATTAATTCTATTCAGGTTTTTTAATTCTGTGATTGCAGTGCAGTCCATTTCAAGTCATACGGAAACTATTTCCAGGAACAACAATGCAGGAGTTTCATTTTAGTGAGTAAATTAAAAGAACTATGAAAAGGAATCTTACCTTACACACAGATATATATATATATATAAATTTATATCAACTAAAGACTTTGATATCTGAAACATTCGCTATACACAATATGATAAACCTAAATTTGTAGTAAAACTTGTTTCTTTTTGGCCAGATAGACTTGAAGACAACCCAAATTATTAATAAACTAAAGCCAAATTCGAAGAAACATGAAGAATATAGATTGGCGAGGCAACGTATGGTAGCGCTGAGCATCCAGGTATTGTTGAATGGAGAGCTAACAAGTACTTTGTTATTCATCGCTACAATACGTTACTTCGGCACTGTATATTCTCTATGAGAAGACACTATTACTCACATGCTATTTAGACATTTGGCTATATGTATTGGAGTCCCCTGTAAGGCCAAGAAAAGCATTTGTCTGAGGTTTCCTTCATTAATAAGGATGAAAGTGGTCATGTTTATCGCATTTTTTTGAGAGGTCTTATTTTTTTGGGAGTGTGAAACGGCAGGTGGAACATCATTCTTATAAAATGCTTTTAATGAAGGAGTAAATTATGAATAATTATTAATTTACTCAGTAAAAAACGCGAGACATCATATAATAATATATATATATATATATTTGTACAGTTTTTTTTAATATGGTTCTTTACCTTTACACAATATTTCATTATATTTTTGTATGAATAAACAAAACTCATAAATGAGTAGACGCAGCCTTAAAAAGGTAGAAGGTCATGCCATTCAATCCTTTGCATCTCCAGTTGCTTAAAGAATAATGACGTCGGAAGGCATAGTTGTGGTCGGTGGAATCCAAGGGCTCATTGGTGAGGCTTTGTAGTCTCAGTATACCTTAGATGTAATAGACGACACCTAAGGGTCCATTAAGTTTGAATCGCCAAGATGTCATTGGTATGATTGGCGGACCCAAAGGTCAACCTGGCGATGGGTTAAAAACCTAATTTGAAATTGTTGTAATTGGCGTATCACGAAGGTGGGTTTGAAACCTCATTATGCTATAATTGTGATTGGTGGAGCCCAATGATCCAGGGGCAATGGTTTTGAGCCCCCCTATTATGCTATAGTTGTACTCGGCAGAGCCCATAGATACATGGGCGACACCTTTTGTCGCCCCATTGTACTATAGTTGTGATCAGACGAATCCGATATAGTTTGGTTATTTTACAAGGACGCTACTCAACCTGGGGTGAGAGTAATTCCCATAGACTATTTGTGATGTTCCGGTGGGATCTGATCGTCTTGTACTTGAAGATCTAATAGAAAAACTTCCTTGGGTAAACAAAAAAGGGATAAAGATCCGGTCTTTTTCAGATTAGTTATAAAGCAAAGCAATTAAAAGTGTAATGAGAAATCGTAACGTATGATAAAATAAATCAAATTATAAATAATGTATGAAATTTGGAAAGTCATTTAGTATCTCTTACTTTTTACAATAGATACACATACAACAAAAATAAAGAACAATACTGGGTATTAGTGCAATTGAATTTTGATAGCATTCAGAATGAAAATAAATTTAATAGTTGTGAGTTTGAATATAGATATTTGTAGGATAGGATTTTATTTATATATAATTATTTTATTATTTGAAGTAGTTAAAACATTCCTCAAATTTAGATTTTTCATCTCAATATGATTCCTACAAGCTAGTCGTTATGTAACATCGCTGTAACAATTTTAGTTTATTTACTTTTATCTTTTGTTGGATTATTATTGCTTTTACCATACTAAATCCTTATATCAATCTAAAAGCGAATTTATAAAAATATAATTTTTTTAAATAATGAACAATAACGTTATCTGATATATATATATATATAAGTAGAACCAAAGCAAATTTTAATCTTTGCATTATTTTTTATACTGATTCTAATACTTTAAAGTCCTTATTTCATGAGTTATTAAAAATGAAACATTATTCGGTGAAGAATAATCAGAATGACTAAAATCTGTATTATTATAATTATATGCTCAATGAATATGAGTTTAAATGTTGTTGTCCTGACATATTACTTGAGACTTTTGTGCTTATTTTGTAATATTGTTAAAACATTGACTTACAAAAAAAGTCATCGTAAAAGACAGCTTTTTTGTATACTATGTACATAGATGACAGATCAAAAGAGTAGTGTATATCTGACGTTGTATGGCGTAACGCCCTTGAAAATATTTATTTTGAAAGGCCGTCAAATAGACTATATTCACTATATATTTGCTCATTTTATTAATACAGTAGTTAATTTATGAGAGGATATATTCAGAAGTATTTCTTATTATATGCTTTTTATAGAGCAGTAAAATATTGATATAGCCTTAATGCACGGGTCAAGTTGAATGCATAGATGTCTTTGTATAGGCAAATTAATACACTGTAGGCTTTCATGAAGCCTTGTGTGGTGAATAAATTACTGGACACGTCAAATAAATATTCTTTCTCTCTTTCTCTCCCCCCCCCCCCTCTCTCTCTCTCTATATAATATATATATAATATATATATATATATATATATATAACGTTTTAAGGCGTTGTACTCCTGGGGTGTCTTCAAACCACACTTTGCTTGACCACTCATCAAATGAATTAACTATTATAAGTCTCTTGAGCGAGAGATTTTATTACCTCCGCCGAAGGAGGTATTGTTTTCACTGGCGTTGGTTTGTTGGTTGGTTTGTTTGTTTGTCAGCAGGATAGCTCAAAAAGTGCGGAACGGATTCGGATGAAACTTTGTGGAGCTGTTAGAAATGTCAAAAGGAACAAGTGATTAAATTTTGGCATCTCTGAGTGCTTCTTTAAGATGCAAATGAGCTAAATACTAATAAATATTCAAGTTAGCCTACTATGCCAATAGATGTCGCTGTGCTGTGCTCTCTCTTTGATGACGTCAGTTTCTTTTCTTTCCATGTACCTCTAGAGCCGTGGTACCCAACAGTGGTCCAGTGGACCCCTTGGGGGTCCACGTGTAATGATCATTTTGGTTTCTCTATTTCTTTTCTTAAAAAAAGTCCTCACTTGTTTTGAAAATTAAAAAAAAAAAAACGTCGTCACTTTTTTTCTTTTCTAAAAAAAAACGTCCTCACTTTTTTTAGAATTCTTTTCTAAAAAAAGTCGTAACTTTTCTAAAAAAAAAGTCTTCACTGAACGCTAACGGAACGCTGAACGCAAAAGCATGAACGGTACGTATTTTTTTTTTTGACGCCTGAACGCAAAAAAAAGCTGAACGCTCACATGCCTGGATATAAGTCAAAAAAAAATATAATTGTACTTCGCAGATATCTCGCATTGCAATTGAAATTCGCGTTTTTGACAAAATTCAGGCGGGGTCCACGGAAAGTGCCCGAAGACCGTTAGGGGTCCACGAGCCGAATCCAGTTGGGAACACTGCTCTAGAGTGTAAACAATAAAGGAGCAGTATGTACAGTAAAGGACAGTGCGCAGAGGGTTGGAAATGACCAAAAGACCAGTGATTCATTTGTGGGGGGATCGGCGGAGGTTTGCACTCTCTGAGTGCTTCTAGTTCTGTGTGTTTTTATCTTGGAGGAGATTTATTCATTCCAAGAATCCAAAAACTTAGCTGAACTAGGGCTTTCCATTTTTAAAATGAGCGGGGATTCAAGATGGCAAGATAATTTAACTCTAGTCAAGGCAAACAAAACAGGACAAAAACAAAATTAACTGTAATAACGGACACTAAGATAAAAGTTAGCTACATTCTACAACAAAATTCATCGGCTTTATATGGCTTAAATCCATAGAATGTGTGCATTCTATAGTTTTCGACATTCTATGCAACATATATATATATATATATATATATATAATATATATATAATATTTTTATAAAACAATTGTAAAACCCCTAAGATTTAATTAAAAATAAAATTTGTTTATTAAATTGCTATTAAAATTACTTACAGAGAGCTTAACCAACATCCGGGGCAAACAGGTACGGCAATTGTTAGGAATTGACACAAGGGTTACCTGTTTGGTTTCCAGCTGTTGAATGAGACAACAACATGGTTTTTAAAGTGGATGTGTGTTCTTGAAATGGACAAAGATCGTGGATCGATTCGTCTTGGAGCAAATCTCGACCTACATTCGTATTTAGGACCCTACCCTCAACAAACAAAAATAGTTTACAGAGAAAGTCAATTCACATTTATCAACAGAAATGTGAATAAATAAAGAAATAAATATTTATCTTCATAACAATGATAAATTATGATCAATACTTACAATATAAATCAATGCATGGAAATCAAAAACAATAATATTTGTCACGGCTTTTCTTTATTACAAAGGAGAATATCGAACAAAATCTAAATATCCAGAATGTGAGTTTGGATTCTGAACTCGAAATCAATGTCTGCCAGTCAGAGACTCCCGTTCCAGTCCATCAAAGCTTCTTAACTAGTATGTGTATTGAGAATAACAAACAACATATGGAGTTTATATATATTATTCTCACATTTTAACTTTGATTAAAACGTATTAAAGAGATAAATGTAACTTCAGTCCAATTTGAGAGATCTTTTCTTTTATATAATATATATTATCACACTCCACTCTTCACATAATTTTCTTTCTTGAATAGGCTCAAAATAATCCAATCATAATTGCCCTCCTCATAGCCAATCATCCTCGCCTTCCGATTCATCAAAAAAAAAGCATGGAGCCCAAGGTTTTGAACCCCTCATAAGTCAATGAGTTGCACTGAATAATAATAATAAGTACAACAATGCTATGTAATTATAGCTATTATCAACCTCCTTCAATCAAGTAAGGAAGAAAAAAATTAACACCGGGATCTTTTGAAGGTCGCTTTGCTGCTAATGGGGCGACTGCAAAGATCTAAGACCTGCATTGTTAATTACAGCCCTTTTCTTCTTCCTCACTCGCAGAAGAGTGTTTCTTGAAAATGATGATGCAGAGGAAGGTAATTAAAAGGGCCAAGGGGCCCCTTGGAACAAGTGCAAGTACGTCTTGGCTGAAGACAGGAATACTAATAATAATACGTAATTCAACAAATCTAAGTTTGGTGTAGATCATTTGTATGTTCTAGAAGTGTTGGATCTGTTTTCGCAATACACGTATGTATATATATATATATATATATATATATATATAGATATGTTGACGTTTGGGACAAATTGTCGTTCGCCAAAAGTTGTCGTTCATCGTTAATTTTAAATTGAATCGTTCGTCGTTCGTTTGTCGTTCGTCATTCTGAAAAATTGACGTTTTTAGGAAGGAAATTTGCCCATAAAAAAGAAAAATCTATGTCTTTTTTTTTTGGCGCCAAAAGAGAACGATAGGAATTTTTGTCGTTCGCGAACGACGAACGATTGCAATTGAACGACAAATCAAAAAGTTTGATATATATATAGACAAATGTACTTTAAAGAAGTTGAAGTTTTCCGGGCATTCTTTCAAGGTTGCGTAGTTAATATCACACATTTATCAGACTAAAAAAACCAATTAATATTAGTTTTATAAGAGTATTTTATATACAATCGTTTTTGGAATCCTTACAATTAAATATTATCAAAAACAATACTGTAACAGATATACAGAAAATCAAAACAAGGCAATTTTTTTTAGGACTGCTAAAGATCCGGTCGAATCACTGATGTATCGAACAATTAAATACATTTTGTCATTATGATCCCTCTATTTTTTTTATACGACAGTAAAAGTAATAATTTTATCTATTTTTTAACCTATATTTAGATCAATAAGTTCTCCAAGGTCGAACATAATAATATTTGAACTTGTTTGAGCATCCAGAGCCTCTCGAGTCATATGCTTCCATCCCTATAATTTATGAAGGAAGCTGTACTAACGCAATTAATTTATTGTAAAATGCCTCCAACGAGGATGAAAAAATTATATTTATACTTAAATGTCGGTTGATTTATGTTAGGAAGTGTGTGCATAGTAAAATTATGCACACTTATATTTTTGGACTCCTTAGGAATGATGAAATGACGTATCCATAAAAAGTCATTCGGTAGTCAATAAATTGATAAAATTCAATCCTTTCAGCTATATATATATATATATACGCTCGCGAAAAATTGTCGTTGGTTTTACGTCCAACAAAAGTATGTTCATCGTTCATTTTAAGATTGAATCGTTCGTCATTCTGAATAAATGTGACGACGCTGTTTTTAGAAGGGAATTCATTCCCATCAAAAAAGATTTAGAAAGTACAACACTACTAGTCTAAGGAAAGTACTTTTCTTTTTTTGGCGCCAGGATTAACATTCATATATAAGTATATTTAATGAATACAAATCTGCAAGTTATTATTTTCAAACGAACGATGAAGGATAGGATTTTATGGCTTCAATACGATTAAAAATGAACGACAAATTAACAAGTCTGATATATACAGAGTGTACCAGCAAAATTTAGAAAATCGTATATCAATTTTTGCTTTACTTCTAGAAACTTTATTTGATCTTTTATAAAGAAGCATCTGAAACAAAAGTTAAAAAGAAAAATTTTGGCAATCTTTCTTATTCAATGTAGCCTTTTTTAGCTTCAATGACTGCATCAACACGGTGGCGGAAAGCAGCACAGCTCTTCTTGTTGAAGTCGGTAGACATATTGGCCCAGGCAGCAGTGATGGAGGCCTTGAGAGAATTCACATTGGAATGGGGAGTGATGTTGGTCTCCCTCTCCAAAAAGCCCCACACAGCAAAGTCCAGAAGATTGAGATCTGGGCTTGAGGGTAGCCAGTAGTTTGTTGGCCAGAAATCGTCAAAATTCCTTGAGCAGAAGTCCTGGGCCAAGTTAATGTGTGGGAGGGAGCTCCATCCTGAGTCCACACATAGTGGCCACTAGGGTAATTTGCCTTCAACCAGGCAAAACATGTTATCTCAGGACTTTCACGTAGGCATGGCGGTTAATTCTCTCTCCGGCCCGAAAATAGTACGGAGGCATGGTCTTCCCGTCAGATGCCACGACTCCTAGAACCATCACATGGGCTGGGTGTTTGGTTCTGTAGATTCCCTTGACCTCATCTACTGACTCCGCAAGGTAACGATCGTTTCTCTGATTGTAGACCTGGTCCACTGTAAAAATCATCTTGTCTGAGAAAATTGTCACAGTGGACTTCTTCTTGTGAAAGGTTGAACGAATTTTGGGGCACCTTTCGAGCCTCTTGACAATCATTGCCTAGGTCAATGAATACTAAAACAATAAGGAAAAGAAGGCTCGTGAGGAAAATACGATGAGGGATCTAAAAAGGAAAAAGGAGAATACGCGTACATTCTCCCCTTTCCTTATTAATTTCATAACAAATTAGGATTTTGAGAACAAAATATATTTTTTACTATTACAAATTTTATGGACATATATAAATAAACATAGATACATTTAAGACATTCTGCAAAATTATAATAACATACATACATTTTATTTATTCTCCTTTAAGTTTTTTCAATCTCTTAGAATTATTTGTCATATTTAGACTGTTGTTTTTCTTTTGTTTTTGTGAATTTGATCATTGATTTCCGAAACATAATTTTTGGACATACAATTAAAAATTTTAGCAGCGATTTGTGGAATTAATTTATCAAAGAAATGGTCTACTTCGCATTGTGCTAAAATAATTTCCAAAGCATAAGTATCATTTTCCAAAAGTTTAATAAACGAAAGAACAAAAATATTTTTTGAAGAAGGGGAAGAAATCAACTCTTTGAAGATACTTTTTGAATTTTGAATTTCTGAAAAAATGCATAAACAAAGGAACACGTTAAAAAAGAACATCAGAAGGACGAGTCAGCCCACCTCGATTAATTTGATACAAAAGTTTACTTTCATCATCAATATTTTCTTAGAAGAATAATTTTACATTAAATTTTTTATTTAAAGCTGTCAAAAAATTGTGGCAAGAATGACAGGCTATAGTTTTACATAAGGAATGCGCGATATAACCAGAACAAAAGTAAACTATATATACTTCATTAATATATTTAAATGAATCTTTAGAAGTAAAATGTTTCAAATTGAAAATATATTTAGAGAAGAAGACTTAATCTTTTCATTTTTTGAATTTATATCCTCAGAAAAATGATATTCCAGATCTTTCAGTGAAATTTTGCCTAAACTTATGATATTCTTCATTCGAAGGCATTTTTCTGAATCAGTTTCTAAATTCAAAGATGAAGAAAGTTCCGTAAGGCGACGTTTTGTAGGTAATGTGAGAACTTCTTTACGTAGATCTCTATAAAGACTCGTTGAGAAACCTTTCCAGGACATAGATAAGGCGTACAAGGCAGGACTGTATCTCCGTTGTTGTGGACATTTAAACAACAAGGATAATTGTTCAATCAAAAAGTGTAATTTCTTCTCTTTTGCTTCGTCCAAATGGGGCAAGATATTTGTCAAATGATTAAAGCTGTGTTTAATTCATTTTCCAAGCCAAATAGTTGATTGGTGGAAGAGTTTGATGTCAATGAATTTAAGAAGGCCAAAATATTAAGAAGGGTGTCACATTTTGTAAGATGATTGTTCTTGGTGATATGTTCGAGATGATTAAAAGATAGATCTCTATCTTCCACCCTGAAAAATACAATATAGCAGGGAATAAAGTCATCGTAGTTGTATGAATCAGTATCAATAAGAAAATACTGAGGAATAGTCAAGTTTTGATATGTGAAAAACAATATATAAATAAAAAGGTTAAGGAATGAAGTTTGGCTTACCGTATATGGATTGACATTTCTTCATTAATCTTTAGACTGAAGTCTATTGACGGTCCTCCATGACTAAAGTTCATCTTGAAGAACACCAGTTCTTTATCTTTTTCATCATAATGTTCTTGAACGCCGCTCGGAAGGCAAGTCCTATCCATTTTAATTTGAATCTCTTCGAGTGTTAAAAATGAGTTGGCCTCTTCAAAAGCCTTAATCTTTTTTTAAATTCGCTCGTTTTCATTAAGGAGTCGTGAGGAGGAGGTTGAGGTGGAGGAACGCTTTGGAGGAGGCCTTTTTGAATAGTAGTGAGGAAGATTTGGAAAATTGGAAGGAATTAATATCTTAAGACAAAGAGTTTTTCCAGATCTGTCGTGATGGATTAGAGTCAGTAGACTCTGGCTTATAATCGGAGGGCATGAAATGTACGTCACACAACGCAGAATGTCTTGAAGGTATCTAATTTTTTCGCGGAACAGCCTTTGTGCAGAGTTGGCGTAGGGACTCATCCTTGGGGAACATATGAAACCGTCTCTTTTTCCCCTCATTGCCCTTTGCTTTGTAGCCACTCTTGCAACCGGAGCAACACAAACCTTCCCCATTGTCGTCTAGTTTGAAGATAAATAGGTGGTTCTAAAACGATTCCTCTACACCAGGGCTATTCAATTAGTTTTCCAAGGGCCACATTTGGAATCCAAGAACTTGAGCTGGGCCGCAAAATTTCCGCGGCCACTTTTTTTCAAATAAGTCTATTATTATGTTTTTTTATTTAACATTAGTAGTATTACTATTAGTATTATTAGGCCGATGGTTACTATGCCTATTATTATTTATTTTATTAGGCCTATTTTATATGACCTTTTTAGCTTTCAAAATTGAATAGGCCTATATATTTAAAACAAACAAACAAAAATTGAACATTTGGGGATATTTTGTCAAATCACTTATGTTTACAAATTTAGGTTGTTGTGATGACGTCTCACACAGGCTGCCAACTGCATTCCTGGAAGAGTATTAATATAGCCAACCTATTAAAGAAAAGGAAAAGAAAGAAGACGAAAGAGGGATTGACGTCACAAATCAACTATCGAACGTTATCCCTATTGTTGTTCATTTCTCCGAGCCCCTTTAACTTTGAGCATTGTTCTTATTTTCATTAACTTATAAATCAATAAAGGATTGAGTTATGTATATTTAAATAATCTCATAATAGGAATATTTTAATATAGGAATAATCAGTTTATTCATAGGTAACAATAGGGATAACGTTCAATAGTTGATTTGTGACGTCAATCACTCTTTCCTCTTCTTTCTCTCTTTCTTTTCTTTTCTTTAATAGGTTGGCTATATTAATACTCTTCCAGGAATGCAGTTGGCAGCCTGTGTGAGACGTCATCACACAACCTAAATTTGTAAACATAAGTGATTTGAGAAAATATCCCCGAACATTTAACTCAACATTTCTCATTGTTCATGAGGCTGGCTGCTAAACAGAACAGGGCTATTTAGCCCACTGCTGCCGGTGACTTTAGTGAGAGAAGTGGCATTTCTTGTTTTGCACAAGATCTCTGATGTTTGGCTCATAAGATGTCAATGCAATCCTAAGGCACTGGTGAATTTTGTTGTCTGTTAGGGAACACCGATAACTGTTCTTAATTGCATTCACGTGAGAAAAGCTCGATTCGCAAGTGTATGTTGACCCAAACATGTTGGCCGTGTCCGGGCCGCATCTGGCCCGCGGGCCGCCAATTGAATAGCCCTGCTCTACACACTTCCACTACTTCATTCACGCAGCAATAAATAAATTAGTCCATCCCACTTTGAATTTTGTTTTGAAAGGTTGCGCGACTTTACCTTTCCTGATTGTTTAAGTATTCATTGCCTAGGTTAAAAGATGCTTGGGCCTCCTGACATAAGATTTAGGTTCAGGTCTTCTTTTAAAACCCTTGACATGGTAGAAGTACCGACTTCCATGGTCTGAGCCAGTCTCCGAATTAACTTTGTGGATTCCTCCTTCACCGCCTCCTTGACCTTTCTAAAAAAAAGTCCTCAGTCCTCTTCTTATTTGCTCCTCCACTGCTTGGAGTCCTGCCAGTACATTTTCCATCTTTTAGAGCCTTAGAAACATTGTAAACTGTAGCCAGAGAGCAGCCAACAATCTCCAAGATCTTTTTTGTCCACTTTGGCCTTAAGGAAGTCAGCGATCCTCTCACGATTCTTCTTCTCATGACTCATGGGGAAGAGTGAGTGAAAACAATGTTTTCTAACAAGCGCTCTACATGGCTGGTACAACATGAAGTTTTAATGTAAAAAAATCACTAAGCTCGCTCCAGGGTAGCCAGTGACGATTAAACTAAATATAAATTTGCTGGTACACTCTGTATATATATGTATATATATAATTATCAAACAATAAGGGAGACAGTTGGGAAAGAATGAATGTTAATTATTGTTATATCATCACTGCCAAAGAATAGATCTGTACTCTCTGCCAATAAGATATACAAAAAGGGTTACAAACTGAAAAAGTGATGTTCATGGACGAGGTTAAGAGAACTATTATACATAATCATTTTAATTGAGCCTCGATTATTATAAAAATAAACAAAGCTGTAAAATTCAATGGACGCCAGAGGAATCATATGTTTCTACAGATTATTCGTATTAGTGATATTTTTTCTTCCTTTTTTGATATGTACATATATGATGTACCACAAAAAGAAAAACATATAAAAATATATTAGCTTGAGCAATCACAAAACAAGACGCTACATGCTTAATTATATCAACACGAATGCAATTCTATGGAATCATATAGCCAAAATAAGATAAGAAAATACATTAATAAACATTATTGTTGAAAATACTGATTTTGCAGTTCTACTCTGCAAATTCATAAGTACTCCATAAAGATCTACTCCCATCTGAATATTATACAAAAATATATAGATATTACACAACATACTAAGAGACAGAGAGAAATAGAATACAAGAATCTTTTTTAATTACATTCATTTAAATACATACATAACTACAACACTCAATTGAGTTCTACATACTTCCTTCGTTTGTTTTAGTATGATTGTTTGCTCGAGTATTTCCTGGGATTCACCCCCCCCCCCCCGCTTCATAAATACCGTACTTAGGTACTTAAGGAGGTTGACATGCCGGCATAGGTTATTTTTAGAGCGAGAGAGAAAATAAAATGAGGTCAAGAAAGTAGAGTAGTGTAAAAAGAAGGAAATTTCTTAAGAACTCACAACAAGAGGAGCAGATGAAAGACTCTCTGATCTTATTAATCGTGCATATGCATGAGCTTTTTAATAAACACTCACACAGAGAGAGAGAGAGAGATACACATATTGGAAGTTGCTTTTTTTATTATTATCTCACTCTTCCATTCACTCATATATATTCCGATGATTGAACCCTTCACGCAAATGTTCCGATGCTAAAAGCCCTATTTGTCATGCATATGAATAATTCCATATAGAACATAGAGTGCCGAAGTCACGACTGATAGCGCGGAGTAACGGGACTTTTTGTTAATCATGAAATATAGATCATGTGAATATGAATGACTGATCAAATATATTTTATGAGCTATTACCTTGGACTATCTCAATTAAATACATTAATTGCTAAATACAATATTGATAAATAACATAATAATAATATTAAATATTGATGGTTTGCTCACATTTGTTGCTTGGTGTGATAGCGTGGCGTAGTCATCCAGTCAAAAATGTCCGTGTATCTCTTGGATTATTATAGATGAAAGCCGTTACGCCAACACCAGATTATAATCCCAAATTTTGCTGGTTTTGAAGAAATTCAAGAATTTATCTAAATTGATCATTGGAGAATTTTCACTACTTCAATACACTTGATTCATTATGTAACAAACAAACAAAAGTATAATACACTATAAGAAGTCGTGCTTGTTATATTATTAATGAAAATTACGAGATTAAAGTCTTTGGGCAAAAATGTATCTCAATTGGAAATAATATTTCAGGATCAATAAATGTTATAATCACAGATTCACGATTTCAAAATGATCTATTAAGGATGTAAAAAAAATCGGTTATCACATTTCTTTTGTTGACACGCAAAGATATTTTTATAGGGCCTTTTAATATTCCTATACAAATGTTTATGCGTAATATTATGGTCTAATGTTATATTTTGAACAACTTATTTTAATTTGACTGTATTTTGTATATTAATAATTTAATGGCTGAGTCAGGGACTGAGGAAAATCTATTATTATCTATTTCCTACATATTGATGGTCACATGTAGTGTTGTGCCGGTCCTTATGTAGAACCGAGGAATGCACTCCCGTCCGGTCCAGTCCTTTTTGTCGGTCCTGAAAAAGGAAAATGTTTCTTTTTGACGTCATAACCTACGTCATGTTGTCGGTTTATACGAAAGGGTTGGGAATGAATTATTTTTACAGAAAGATTTAATGAGTAATGACTGACGATGATATACTGAAAAGTCTATATTATGAGAAAAAATGTTTCCAAATTGTCTAATATAAATATTATTATCCCTTTTGTTGCTACTAAATTAACGCCAAGTTATAATATAATATATACATATAATATTAGCAGTTATAACGTATTAAATAAATACTCTTTTAACATTTTATGGAAAATTAAAGGACTGACCATAAACAATCTCAAGGACCGACGGTCCTAAGGACTGATCCCAAGGACTGACAGTCCTAAGGACCGATCCCATGGACCGACAATCCTAAGGACCGATAGGACCGGTCCTAAGACTGGACTGGACCGGACCAATAAACTGGGACCGACACAACACTACTCACATGTACACACGTACTATTTAATGTTAAACATGTTTCACCTGACTCTGAATATTTAAATTCCTTTTTACAATATTCCTCCTGGACAGAATATGTTTGCCATTATAACTCGCCCACAAACAATTTATGTGCTTCTTTAGAGAGGACCCTTTAAGGAGATGATGAAATAAGAGAACACAAAGACTCAAATATATGAAAAGTTACTCATTTTAATACAAATATATATTTGTTTTTTAATACAAAATTATGTATATGCCTCCTTCATCTCCCCCTCAATTTCTCAGCATGAGAAGCCCTTAAGCTCTTACTCCGAAGTCATCCCTTGTCCAATTGTCTTTTTACTTATGGAGATCCTTCTTTAATCTCAAGCTCAGCTGGAGGAAAATGAAAGGCTAGAAAAATTGATGAGTCCTGCCGAAAGGGGTTCATATCACCCACCTAAGTAATAACTGGATTATCAATAAAGAAGAAAAATTGGCTCCATTTTCAGGAGTTGTATGATGACGTAAAATCCATCTACGGTGGCCTTACTGGATGAATGAGGTAACTATGGGTCTTGGGGAAATATAAAAAGGAAATCCTTGACCAAATTACAGAGATATCACACTATGACTATGTATATATATATATATATATATATATATATGCGCTTATATAATTAAATATAGAAACTTCGACATTTGACATGTTTCATTAAGAAAAATGGAGATCAAGACATTAAATAACACTTCAAAACTTAATTATACGAAAAGATTTATAACAAAGAGGCTAAATTTAAACTTTTTTACCGTTAATGAATTCAAATAATAACAATTTGAATATTTATAAATGACTATAAATACAAGTTCCCATATTTTTAATCTGAAACACCTGAAATTACATACAACTTCTTTTTGTAGTTGGTAAGTTTTCAACAAATTTATATATCTATGGTCGTTGTTTCGCAAAATAATATTATACTTATTTTCCAACAATAACATTTGTGTCATTTCTTCTTTTTTCTCTAAATTTAGCTGCTGAAGGCAAAAACAATTCCTTCCTTTTCTTCATTCTTTCATCTACTTCAATAATTATTATTGTTTATTTTCGTCGTAATTACAAGACCGTATTAATTGGCTCCCATCAGTTGATATTTTGAATATTTTAATTCCTACTTTATTGAGTCTGTTATTCTATAGGTCCATGGACGAGAATCTATATATCCAAGTAAACTTACAAGCAATGGACTTGACAAAGAGCCCTAAAAATGAAACAATAACAATATAAAAGCTAACTGCAATTGCAAAAAAAAGAGTAAGACGTAAATATAGTATAGGAATGCCCTGTCCACTTCTACATCTTAAATTTGCCGCCCACGCAAGCTTCTTCTTTCTTTCTCTAACAAGAGAGGAGAAGGAGCAAGTAAACAGGTTATACCAGAGTTTGATCTCACTGATATGTGAGGGAACATGATTATTTATACATTGTCCCGGCTAATTACGCATCATCATCATCATCAATAGCCTCACTAAGAGAAGTCATCTATGAATTGAGGATGAAAGCTATAATGGCCATGTCTTATGGGCTCTTTCATTAGTTTGACATCCAGAAAAGAATGGAGGTTGCTCTCTTTTTAGGATCGTGTATACTCTGATTCTCATACATATCCCTGTCCAAGTTCTTTTTAAGAATAAACAAGTAGTCGAGTCAAAGACGGATCCATAGAATGCCCATCTTGTAGGCCCAATAAAATATCATATAAACTAAATCCAGTCTTCCGGAATTCTATTAAAGCTTCACAATTGTAGACCTCCTATAGAAATTGAACTAAAATACAATGAAGTCAGCTTTTAAAACAAACAAGTTGTTTACTCAAAGACGAATCCATAGAATGCCCATCTTGTAGGCCCACAAAATATTGAATAAAATAGCACCACTTCTCCCAGAATTCTATTAAAGCTTCACAATTGTATATCTCCTATAGAAATTGAACTAAAATACAATGAATTTCTCTTCAAAAATATATTCTAAGGAAAAGAGCATCATATAAGCATGTCTAAGTTGTATTATGATTTTAGTGCAAACGTGCTGAAGCAGCCAAGTCGTTGCTTCAATGTTTTTGCATGTAATCAACATCTGACTCTCAAATCGCATTTAAAAAATATTGAACATATTTATAAGGACTGGAAAGTATACGAATGGCAAGCCTTTAATTCTCTTAATGGTTATAGATCTGAGTCCCTAATGGACGTCGTGTAGGTCCGGATTCAGACTGCTGTCCGGCAGTTAGGGGTTCTAGTCCTATAGGAATCCTGGATGGTTTAATTAAAAAAGCAGTCAAATTCAGAGGGCTATGGAATTATCAGTACATAACGTATCTTACTGATATACCTATGAGTAATTATGTTAAAGCTTTTTAAAACTTTACAATTGGGGACTCAGAGATCCCTACTTTTAGAGTCACCACTGTTATATATATTTTTAATCTGAAAGAAAAATGAGTTGCATCTTGAACTTGACGATTGTGAAGTACTCGAATATTTCTTCCTATTTAGTTCCATTTGAAATAATAAAGCCTAATTTGGAATAAATATAATGGACTTCCTTGATAGCATTTTCGTCCAGTTGTTCATCAAGTGACTTTATAAATAAAAAATAATTTACCATTAAATAGGGCTGGTAAAGGGATGGATGAATTTAGGAAATCGAGATATTGATTCCCGTAGAAGATCATAAATTGTCATACTTTTGCTCCAGCAACGAAGAAATTGAAATTGGTTATAATATTCTTTTCGAAGGGATTAAACTATAGCAAGGAGTTTTTTCGTAAGGCTTAATTGTTCATCAAACATTCATTTAAAATTATAATTATTTTTGATTGAAGTCTGAGTTATATTTCGATTAGAGTCTTTGCAAGAATATATATATAAATATCATTATGCATTTAATGATGAATTCGGTCAATAAATATGTAAATGTATGGATTGTAATCATGAGATTGTAAGTTTTTGTTTAGGTTAGGCATTATACAATTTAAAACAATTTTTTTAAATGCTGTCCACATAAATTATATTATATTTGTTATAGTTGTTAACAGCCTTTGAATGGATCCATAGGAATGGTCCTGTATAAATACAAATCGAATTCAAATTTCTATTGATAACATATGCCCAATTGAAGATCATGTTTGATAATTAAAGCAATATCACACTTGCATGAAAAAAGAGTTCATTTCTTGCATATAGATAAGAAAATATGAAATGATATGGAGCTTCCAAATCAGGCTTTAAATTAATTATTTTGTAACCAGTCTATGTTAATGAACTTTTTACTTTTTAAACCATGTGGGTTTTCATTTATTAAAAAGGATATTCCTCCAAAGTTATTATCCTCCTCCACCAATGTTAACGAACTTTTCACTTTTTAAACCAATAGATGAAAAGGAAATTCCTCCAAAGTTATTTTCCTGCTCCGCTCTACTCATCGTATAGAGAACGTTATATTGCGAAGCATTGGCGTATTAAGCAGCTTTAGGATGAGCAGATGAGTATTGGCAGAAAGTCTTTTCTCATGACCTGCTCCCCTGTACGCTTCTTCTAGTTATTACATATTGCATCACCACTCGAAATATAAATTTAACAAGTCTTTCCGACCTTATGAATATAAATATGAACAGATAATGTTACGTAAAGTATAAGTTCTCCTGTGTCAATAATTCATTGGTTTATTTTTGTATTCAAAACAACATCAAAATATTTTCATTAAAAACACATTTATTGGTGTTTTTGTCTATTAATAGAGTTCTTCCTTAAATGGGATCATCTTTAATTACCTTTAAATTCATTTTGTGCAAGATACTTAAGACAGTATATGGAATGAAAAAAATATAAAAATGCTTCATGTCTCTGCAAAGGAAAAACACTCATATTGGTCAAACATAGTACTTGAGAACTGCTGATGTAATTATTGTCCTCTATCAATCTAAACTTTCTAAGACGTTACTACGAGCCAGTCTCTTTTAGAATGGACTCTGATATGGCGGCCTTCAACTTTGTCCCTGATATAGGAGCAACATCATCATCCTCTTTTTAAAGCATCCAAATGACAAACAATCCACTGATTACACCACAATCCGTCATTATGAGAACAAGGAGAAGAAATAATATAGACAAATAATAATAATATTACATCAAGTCACAATGATATTTTGATTCGGAAATATCTTGGCATGGAGAGCTGCATGATAAATCATCCATTTCACTCTCAATTTCATAACTAAAAATAATAATAAACGTCTTCATTGGAACATCTAAAAGGATAACATTCCTGCTTGTCGAACGTAATTGGTTGAAAGAAAAGTGGATCATTTTAAGAAAGCACATGTTTGTTTAGTTCCTAGATAGTCCCACATCTCAATGGATCTTTATCCGGAAACAGTCGTTAGAAGTCTATCTTTATTTTAGATAAAGCAGTGGTATTATCAAATAAGGAGGCATCACGTATCTCCTGTCTGATGAGGTTTGAACAAGAACATTATGTGTATTTTCTCATAGATCTAGATCCATGTCATTCACGATTAATTTAAATGGTCAATATCACCACCATCTACTGTTTATGGAACAAAATAACTTATCACGCTAAAGAAAAAATTGATTCATATCTGACGATAAATGGATCATCACTCTGTCGATAAGCATTTTGAAGAAAAAAGAAAGAAAACGAAGTTGTCAACTGGCAATATTATTTATAATGATTAGCTTGCGAGAACTTCACCAATGTCATTGCATCTATATCAATTGTCTTACCTTGATTCAGATCTTTGGCATAGAGGTCCTTCTTCCAATGCACTATTCCACCAATGCTCTTCCGTTCATTGTCCCTTTGGTTGAAAACACAGCTTTAATATATATGTTTATAATGACTTATAATTCTATAAACAAATATTGAATATCGATATGTGACTGAACGGATTGAACTAAACACATAGGCACACTAAAGTCAATTTACGTGACGATGATTCGTAAACACACAGATAAAAAAAGGAAGAAAAAAAGACGTTTTCTAGAGAAAGAATTGCCCGCCCGCCCGCGAATTCGAATCTTTTTTGTTTAAAGCAAGCTTGTTCTTTTGCTACTTATATTTCCCTCCTGTGCTTTTTTAAGTATTAAAAAGAACTGCCTAGCTATTTGTAATTTTCTAACATAATGGCATTAAGTAGGCTATACTTAATAGGAGTAGGAAATAACAAATTATCATTATGTTTTATAATTGATTTGTCGTTTACTGCCTTCATAATTTTTTCGCTTGTGATTGAATTGCGTGGCAAAATAATCCTGTTGGATGCCATATAGATATATATAATTTAGTATAATCACCAAATCCCATTAAATGCAGTGATTTTTGTACATAAATCATGGGCTCGTGAAAGTTTATTATACTTGATTTGAAAGTATTATAATTTTATGGCTTGAGTTATGGCTGTTCAAAAAGCTGTCTATGAAGGTTTTGACGCAATATATATTGCTGGCTAAATTATATACAGACCAAAAAAAAATAATGTCCTCATATAGCATATGTCTAAATAGGTTATAGACCACATATTTTTTGAGATTTTTTTTCTTCAGAAAGGTTAAAAAGACTAGAGTCAAACCTATGCTAAAATAGATTTACTATTAGAGTGCAACGTTTATAGGATGGAAGTTCATAATAAAGAAACTGAATAATGCAGCATTGGCAAGGATCCAAGTCAATTATGGAGGAAATAGACGAATGGCGTTAAAGACTTCTTGGTTTGAAGGTCGTTAAAAGTTCTCAGAGGGAAAATTCAGTGAGAAGCTAAGAAGGTTTAAAATCTTTTGAAAGATGTGTGAACTGAGTTCAAATGGGTTGAATATGTAAGGAATAGAATACGTAAGCAATGCAATGTTATTATTTTTCAACTCTGGAATTATTCGAGATATTCTATTCATATAGAACACAAGCAGAAAACCATAAGGATAACACAAACCATTCTGATAGTTGAGTAAACTAAAGTATAATTGAGTATAATAAGAGTTCATTCGTCCATTTAAAAATACGCAGTTATATGACTAATTACTTTAAACATTCTTCAAATACTTTTGGCATTTACAAAATATTATGTTGTATGATTAGTGACTAAAAAGGATGCAATAATTATGAATGCAACTTAAACAAGAGGCCATTGTTGTATAATCATCTTGTTTTATGATTCCTTTCGTTAAATTAATTAATAAATACTTTTACCTATGGGAATATTAGCCCCAGGAAAGTAAATGTAATGGCACATGTATACAGTTGATTGTTATATGTTACCTTAACGCTCAAAACGTCATAGATAGCTACTTTACAATTCAAAAGACACTCGTGCTTAGTCACATTTTTGTAATCATGTATTTAGTATGTGGTTTAGTAGACTCATCGGACAAAATCAATGGCTCATCCCTCGACCCAAAGAATATTAAGACTTCTCACAGCAGTCCATTAATATTTCGTATCGACTAAGAGTCATTTCCCCTCGCATAAATCATTTGACAAATATTATTTTCTTATTTTAAAAAATATGGTTACAAATAATGCTACCAGCTATTTTTAGAAACTGAGGCATAATATGTGGTTTATTGGCACATGGATGTATAGTATGTAATATATGAATTACAGTAATTCCTTTAATTATTGTCATTACTAACTAAAGACAAGTGATTTTATCAGCAGGTTCATAATTAGATTGTTATAGATTATTAGAATATCCATAGGCTATATTTTTATCAAAAGTAAAAAAATGTATTTTGAAGTTCGAGTTACAGATAAGCAAAACATACTTTAACTAGAGGCATATATACACTCAGAGAGTGCAAACCTCCGCCGTCACGGGGTCCTTATGAGCCTTCCGAGGCGAATTTTTCACGACTGGGAGGCGTAGAGGGACGGGGGAGGGTTCCCCTCGACGGAAATTCCGAGAGGAAGACGCTGCACCCGATTTTACAGCACAGCGACATCTATTGGCAGAGTAGGCTAACTTGAAATATTTATTAGTATTTAGTTCATTTTGCATCTTAATTCTGCACTCAGAGATGCAAAATTTAATCACTTGTTACTTTTGACATTTCCAACAACTCCACCAAGTTTCATCCGAATCTGTTCCGTACTTTTTGAGTTATCCTGCTGACAAACCAACAAACAAACAAACCAACACCAGTGAAAACAATACCTCCTTCGGCGGAGGTAATAAACTGGTTGCATCAACTTCTGGATGTTGGCATAAACTTAATATAAATTCGATATAATAAGGCATTAATATTGGTAATTGGTTTTGAATTCCAAGCCTCAATATTCTGG
>CP045898.1:18295670-18304333 GCA_013387185.1 Caligus rogercresseyi
TATATGTACATATACTTTTGTATATATATATATATGAACTCAGTTCAAGGAACATTTGATTCAGGGTATTTTTATAACTTCTTCAATGCATATGTCGCCTTTCGTTCAAAATTGGAGTGTAAATCATTGCTGAAGAGTAAAATATCCAAGAGCAATTGACAACATTACATTTTTTAGATGTGTTGATGATGATGAATGGAAGAGATCCATTCTTGATTATTCCTCTGTCAACAAGGAAGGAAAAAAAGAGAAGAAGATATATTATTACTATAACTATTAAGACTATTATTATTATTATTTATACAAATCTATTTTGATTCCTTCAATTAAACATAATTAAGTAAGAATCATATGCTGTACATACTTAGAGAAACATCTTGAAGGCGATCTTCTAGGAGGAGTACTTAAGTATTCACATTACTTGGATCCGAGAAGATAGTTTGAGGATGATTAAAGTATGGTGACTTGAAGGTCACTTCAAAGGCATATGTGGTTTTCATCGCTGTCTGGTTTATTAAGTAGGACGATGTCACCATTAGAACATGAGTGATATATCAAATGTGATTACCATCACATTTTGTTTGTACCACGTACAACTATATTTTAACTAAACATTTAATAACATAAATAGCAAATTGATTAATACATTTACAAATGGGTCACATATATAATAAAGCTTTCAATAATACTTGTAAATCATTTGGGGGGGGGGGGGGGGACTTTATCACATCAAAATTTGGATATGTAAAACTGTCTTTCTTTTGTTATACTGTAAGAAATTTTTTGGTATCCAACAATATTTTATATAGCAATATAAATAAATAAAAAATATAATATGTGTATACATATTATATATATATATATATATATATTATAATACGTATATATAAAAAATATGATATGAATTTAATTATTATTATTAAATCTGCACAAACAGAATTCCACATAAAAAACTTGACGACTGGCTCATTACTAACCAATATTCTATTGAGATTTTCAAATTTTGTCAATCGTGTCCTTTGAGGAAACTTTTTCCGGCAAATGGTCTATAAATACCGTCTTTTTATAGGCCTAAGACTATCAGCATTTATTTCTAATTTTTGGATCAGTACAACGAATAAAAATTATATATCGTAAAAACATATATCCAAAAAATACATATTATGAAATAAATGCTATCATTATGTGTAAATACTATATTTCCCATTCTTCAATATATATTTTGCTCATGCTAGAATCAATGTTTTCCAGTCAGACCATAAAGGAAAAGTCCTATGAATGGTCTGCAGTTTAAAGAGTTTTTTTGGCAGGGACTCCCATTTACAACAGCAATAGCACAATTGATATAATAGTCCGATACCGTCATAGGAGTCCTTTTTGTTGTTAATTTATCTGGTCCAGATGAACTTGAGAGGACTGCTTTTTTGAGAATACCATTACTTTGCACGACCTTGATGCAAAGTCAGTATTCGATACTGGGAGGCTCTTTTTTCCTCTGGTATCTGAAATTTAAGGATAGGGATGAAAACAATGAGGTTGCAAGTAATCTCTGCGAAAAAAAATGCGAGTCCTAATCCTTTCTTCTATTCGGGAGAGTCGAATAATGCGTTCGACTTCTGGACATTTGGATGATAAAGTTTTTACTGTTCAATTTCAGATCTCCAATGACCTAATCTTCAACAACAACCATTGTAAAGACTGCGGTGAGCTCGAACCCGAAACTATTCACAACTTCTTCGACTGTCCCGCTTTAAGTATTTAAGTTCTTATAATTACACATAAAGACACGTCTCCGACCAATCTCAGAGCAGCAATGCTTTGCGGGATTGATTCCGACCGTAATGTTAAAGCTTATGAAGTCAAATCCATTAACATTACTCTTTGAGTTTTGAAAGCGTACATAGCCAGAGCGTTAAGAAATGGGACTCAATTAGAATCATCAAATATCTGTGCAATAATGAGAACTACGTCAGCTAGATATTTGACACTCTCAGTCAATACTCCGAAAATATAGGTATGGACAGGAATGGTACTACTCGAGAAACCTTATGAATTTTTTTCTTCGAGTTCTTTGCGACATTTTAAAACATTGATCTTTATATTACAACAGTATGAAAAACTTGCTCCAAAAAATGTCATAAACATGTTTTTTATGTTGTGTCTTTTTTTGTTTCTTTATTCTGTTAAATCATTGTTTTGCCTGTATAGTCCATGGTGATATGATAAGCTTATTCGTTGATTTTAAAGTACTTGATATTTGATTTTTTTACCTTACAACTTTTATGTAGTTAAGTACAAAAGTGAATATTTTTTAAGACACGTAATAGAAAGATTAATTGATTTAATTTTTACCATTATTGATCAAAACAAGTTTATAGATTTTATTTTCCCCCTGAAACTTAAAATAGTTAACTCATGAAATTAAAAAAATCTTAGTTTTGATCCCGCCCCTGGTCGCAAATTCTATTTGTGTTTATCGTTGTTCCTTTTTTTAATGGATTAAATAGGTCTCGAAGGGGCATTTAATTTTTAAACTATAACGTTAATATATGTTTTTTTAATACAAGTTTCCCCTTAAATGTGTTTTATATAATTAATGAGACCTTGTTTTGAGGGGGGAAATATTATTTTGTAACATTTATCATATAATCCCATTATCTGTGTTTTTATGGCATTTAGATATTTTGGTCTTTGTTATAGTTACGTTGATTTTGTCGGCCAGGTCTCATTTGAAGTCATTCTGGGAGGTTGTATTCTTTCTGTATGGTTTCTATCAGTTATTCATTCGTTTTGAGGAGTTTCTACAAGACCAAAGAAGATATTTCGAAGTTTTGAGTTCCTTTCCATGGAAGTAAAATTGTTTTTCTTCTCCACTCCCGAAGTGTTCCACTGAGAACCTTGTACTTGAATCATTTTACTGCAGAACTCAAACAAGAGGATTTTTATGTTTGATGTCTCAGCTTATTTCCTTTCCTGAGAGTAAATTAATAAAGGACGGAAAAAGTTGCCTCCGTTCGGCATCTCCTCAAAATATGCGGGCTCACATTTAAAAAAACTATTCTAAAGGAATGACCGGTGGATTTTTTTAACTTCCTTGATTGTTTTTTATTCAATGAACAGCATTTATAAGTACTGTCTTTATATATTTCCTCAAAACCGAGACTCACTATCGAGATTAAAATACGATATGGCGCCTTTTCAATACATCTGCTGCGTACTACTTTATCTTCCAATCATTTTTAAACTCGTTATCCTAAAGGCTTACAAATACAACATAGGTTGAGTGATCCATTAGTATTTTTTTGTTTGGCATCGATGCTTAGTTTCATCCCTCGAGGGGATTAGCGAAGACTTTTAAAAAGCAAGCAGTGTTATGAAGTTGTTGCATTATTCAGAGAACTTTAGGGAATAAATGAACTTTCTTTAACGTATTTAGGAGGGGAGGGGGGGTGATATTTCCCTCCAGGAAGAGATGTAAGCCTGTATGCACCCATGTGTCCGCCCCCCCTCTTTCTAGAAGGAGTAGACAAATGTTCCCCATCATAAAAACGTCAAATGCCACAATAAGAAAGAAAGTTCTAATGGATAAAATAATCATTAATTGATCTAAAAGCAGGACAACTACAACTCAAAGTTGTTCAATATATAATTTCTTAAGCAAAGCTCTGGAACATCCTAATAATCATGTTCAAGTTGATTTATAATTTTAGTGTCAAATCAACTGAAGGATTTGATTCATTGTCTGCATTGTACCAACAGATGTTTTAACCCCTTAATTAATTAATAGTTCGGGCTCGTATTAAGTCTTCTTAGCAAATTGGGTTATTGGGAATGCCTAAAGTCATTTCGAGTTTTATTGTGTATCACATTTTATCAGCCCGCCGGTCAGGGGCCTTTGATCTAAAGTGATCTGTATTATGAATTTTAAATGAATATGGGTGTTTTAGGGGTTAAAATTGCGACCACAACAATTATATCATATTGTTTTCAGGTTTAAAGTTCAGCTTCATTAACTTACAGTTCTATACTCCACAGTTATGGAATATATAGATACTCCAGGACCTCTTCTTCCCACATGACAAAGGTATAAATTTATTTGTAAGCATTCATATATGTTATATTTTTGGATATAATAACTATTTCACTCAATGGTTGAAATAATTTTTACAATTTTTTCGATATTACATTTATTTTTTCAATAAATAGCTCTGTCACATATTATGTATATTATTATCCAAGGAATATTTATGGTCTTGATATCATAAATATGTTGTTTGTATATGTATAAGCTATCGTCTTAATGATTCATCAAATTGTACATCTAGAGTCACATGAGACTGGATTAAAAGCTATTTAATCTATGTATAAATAAACAATTTCTCATTTTCAATAAATATCCATTTCCAAAGTAACAAAAAAAGATAAATGCACTTTTCAATGCTTCTAAGATGCACTACAAGAATATCTACAATGTGTTAACATCTCATGTGCTTCAAGTAATGTTAAAGTAATTTTCTCTTGTTTAAAAGCATGTCAAATGCACTTTTTGGGCGATGAATAAAAGGGGATGTGTCTTTGTGTCTGTGTCGATTTTTGAAGGTTATGATGAAGGAATTCTAATATTAAATGTTGTTCTTACTATACATCAATTGAGGAGAAGAAGAGGAGTTGTCTGCTCCCTCCGTTCATCATATGGCAATTGCCAAATACGCTGCTGGAGTCATGAAAGTATCTTATTATTTTGACAATTTGTGTATTAATTTTGCCTATTGGGTGCTCTTTTCTTAATAAAATTCCTTTGCAAAAATAGACACATTCATGCTTGAAAGGCAATAAATACTGTTATTTTACGTGTCTTTAGATCTAAGGGGGACGAATTGATTTTCACCTTGAGTTCTGTCTTAAAGGATGTCTCATACAGTTTTGTTTTTGTTTGTATACCTGATCAAATTCGTGTTTCTAAGCATACGAATAATTTAGAAAAATATACTGAAATGGCCTTGGTATGTCAAAATCAAGTTAATATGAAGTTTAATTATAGCCAATCATTAAGTTTCTTTTTTGCGATAGTTGACGTATTTATGGCATTGGTAACCTTCAAGCTGACGGATCATAAGTTTTCAATTCGCTAGTATATTGTCAGACGTCGCTAGTTGTATAACCTTATATATATTCGCCTTTTTACAAATAGAATGTTTGTAATTTTTAAATGATATTGAATGACATATTTACCTGAATAAATAAATTAATTTCTATATTGCATCCTTAGTATATTTGATGAAGGACTCCTTATCCTGAATGCAGTTAAGAGGTATCTTTTGGTGAACAGAAACAATGATCCAAGATGTCATACAGGGAGTAAACGAAAATTATATATAGACCTTCGAAAGGCTAGCCCACATAAATGTACTGTCTGCATTGCAACTTTATATAGTCAAACAATTCTAGAAATATAAACCTAGATTATTATGTGTTTTGTTGTTTTCATATCATACTTTTACTTAGGGGCCATTATGCCTCCTTTTTGCGTTCTATCTGGTACGTTGGTCGAGGATACCTGAAGCCGCTGATTATACTATCTCTTTCGCGTTTATGGTCATGGTTTTTGGATTTATTGATTTATGTAATATGTAAATAAAAATGACCCTTGCCATGGAATGCTCAACCCTCTGAATCAGTTTTATTTATTCATTTCGTTTATAAAATCTCCAATCTAATTGCTGGAGAAAACATATTTAGAAACGTTTCATATTATATATCAAAATAAGTCATGTCATCGATACATTTTGCTACAAATATCGAGGGGATGTCTTCACATTTTTTTTCTGCTATGGTGCAGGATTTGTTTGTCTCTACGTTATCGGTTTCGACCGATAGTGTACTATCAATGTGTCTATGATTGATAATGTTATTAAAGATGTACAAATACTGGGAGACTTTAAAAACTGTATTCCTCTCAACATCAATCCCCAATATCTCCCTCAAGTTTGCTTATACTCTAAAAGGTCGAGTTTACCTGGAAGCAAGAATAAAAAGATCAAATCGAGAACACAGCTTTAAAGGTTGTTCTCGCAGACTCACCTATTTTTTATATGGTGACACTGTTTTTCTTACTTTTTTTTCACTTTTCTTATAATTCCCCTTTCCTCTTCTTTCAACCAATCACGTTTCAAAAAGCACTACCCTTTCCTAATCCCCAGTGCCTTAGAGTAGAAGAGTCTGATTAATATCAGCGCACCAAACGATGAGTATTGACTTTTCAATGCAACCTACTCCAAGCTATTTTGTCAAATAAAATATTTTTGAATGTGTTTTATTTTTAAATGAAAAGAATATTTTCATATATATATTGTTTAATTGAATATCGAAATACAATCACATCGATAACAACTTCATTCGTATCCACTATTATCTCCTTTTTCCTTCAAAGACTTTTTATTTATTTATGTTTGTAATATGTAAAATGTTTCTGAACAAGATTATTTGTTACACAAAGATTCGAAATATAATATTTTTATGTTATGTATTTGAATTTGATATAAATAAAAAATTGAATCTTAAGAAAAACTTTTGTTTATTGTGAATTGATTACTTTATATATTCTTCAAACTTCTTGCAAAATGATTCTGATTTTTAAATACGATATGCCCATACGGTTTTTGAAGTATTTGAGATGGATCAGAGTCATTAATTAAAACAATGAGAGAATTAAAATAATGCAAAATAAAATTGTAAGTTACAATAATTAAAGATGTTTATGTTTAATTATTTCAAATAGAAAAAAGGACAATATTTCAATTACGTTAAAATATGAAGGTATGGAAAAAATTGAGGACTACAAAGATTGTTTTGAATAAATATCGGGGAAAATAATAAAATCTAAATATCTATATCATTATAATGAAAACACTTGAATAATATTTTACATATGATGATGGTTACGGATGAATTGTGGTCTCTGGATCTCATTGGGAAGCCGTCCCAGCTTGGTGAGGGTCCTCGACGAACTTTTGAACGTGGTACATTTCTCGTTAATTTTAACCAATTTTAAGAAAGAACCAAAACAAAAATGTATTATAAATAAAAATATTCTACATCAGTTTTAAAACAAAAAAAAAAAGGAATTACCCGATATACCTTAACTTTAACTTAACTCTATCATCCATTGACGCTATGTTTGCAAGCTATAAATATCATATCTGATAATTTTGCTATCATGCAGGCATTTCAAGGATTAAATGATTATTATTAATAGTAAAAATAAAATAGACTTTGTTATAAAAGATAACCGGTTATTAATAGGTATTTCCTTTTCCTTTTCATAAATATATACATACATGTATAGTATTCACATAATTAACAAATATTTAACTTTTTATATAGAAATAAAACAAATGTATATCTATACAAATTCATAAAATTTTACTTTAATATATAAACTCGTTAATGCCGATTAGTTAACGATATATCTAATTTTTACACTTATACTAAAATGACTGACAATCATAACTTTTTTTTTTAAGTTCTAAAGTTGCAGGTTGTTTATATGTGTGTTGATATAGAGGAATTTGAGATCAAAGTTGATGGATATCCGTAGCCCTATTTTCATGCCTCTGTCTCGATGATATAACGGATTTATCATCGCTCTTGTGAAATCCGGAGTGCTCACCCTAACCTCCACATCAACATTTCTGGGTGGAAGATGGATTTTCCCTTCAAGAAGACTCATTTAGGACTGTATAATGGAGAAGCGGGTCACTCCAAGGCTCGTACAAGGGTCTGTTGACCCATAAGGGAGGTCATGACGTTCTTTTTCATGAAATGGAGAAGGGAATCTCCAAGCTCTATTCCAGGATAGAGAAGGGGGTTGCAGGGCGATGGACTTGTCAGGGTCTGAGCCGCCTCCAAGCTGAAGGATTGTAGCCCCATCCGCTTGCGATGTGATAATGTTTACTCGGGCATTTAAAAGCGAACAAGCAGGATATTCGATGTCTTGTGGAATTATTTCAAATATGCTTAGTCTTTGTTATGGCTTTATTTGACAAAAATCAGGTAATGCCACCATTTTGTTGATCCACCCTCCTATCCGTGGCTCTGTCTATCCCTATATATACAAAAGGATTAATCAACAGCCCGATTATGCATAGTCAAATACATGCTAATTCCTTTGAAAAAGAATACTTTCTTCTTAATTGTATAGTGGCCATGTAATTTGATTACTTACATTAATAATGGGATATACATATGTTAATTTGGCATTGCCTTAGAGATAGATTTGAGGAAATATAGCTACCAATGTAGTTTATTCTCACATACTTACTCTCCCCAAATATCTCTATGTTCAATTGCAACTATATTAAAGAAGATACGCATTGAGGGAGTTAGAGGATGACTCAGATTTTCTTATTATTATTTCATCTTACACTGCTACGCGAGAATGCACTAAGTCATAAAACAAACCCTAATAGTGGGGGCTTTTGAAAAGTAGGTAACTTAAAAGATAATATAACATTTGTCAAATCATCTTAGTATTATCCATCAATATCACACAAAAAAATATTTAATATGATATAATCCAAATGCCCTCAAAGAATCTAATCATCTTACTAGCTATCAGCACTTTTTAACATCAGTCTGTTTGAGGTGATTGAATTAGTTTATCA
>CP045898.1:18304433-18317958 GCA_013387185.1 Caligus rogercresseyi
TTTCCTATACGGTGATAATAAAGTCGCCTTCAGGTCATGACCCTCACACGTCTCGTTCTTTAATATTCGTTCCTGTCGTGCAACCAATTGCCGATGACTGGGATATGATATACTAATAATCAGGCTTGTGAGCGTTCAGCTTTTTGGCCCGTTCAGATTTCCGTTCAGCGTAAAAAAAATAGCGTTCCGTTCAATGTTTTTGCGTTCAGCGTTCCGTTAGCGTTCAAATATTTAAAAAAGTGACTCGTCCATAATGCTCCCACATCAACAGCGCTCTGAGGAAGTGAAGCCGTGTTTAAAGATATCAATCATTTTTTAACTTTAATTTACGTGTCGTTCCACCAATCAAGTTCAAGAAAAAAATCACGGGGCACAACTAGTATTATGTTATAGCGTTTATGAATGGCAGTCTACGATGTAGAATGATATGAAGAGACTATACATTATTTACAAGAAGGAGTATACATACAACGGGAGTTGGTCCCTTTTAGATAACTAGGTGCGTTGTAATTATAGGAAATGTGTGTCGAAATGGAAATATGAGAATAAGGTGAAAAAAAACGATTGGAGAATTGATGTCTTTGAAGCTGGAAAATGCTTTACGTTGTACATATAAGATTTCAGGTTTTATTTTATTTCCAGAAATAATATTAAGTAACTATTCTTACTTATAACGTTCATAAGAATATGAGGTTCCTTTCAAGATAGATATTAATATTCAGAGATGTCAAAAAACATTCAAATAGTCTTGCGTCACACCAGCAAACTAGGCAAGTTTTAGTTCGAAATTGTCATTTTATGGAAAATACCCAAATATGACTACTTCAGAACTTTAATATCTCGTTTATTTTTTATGTACATAAAAAACCAAAAAAAACTCATGAAATCCTTGCATTCATACCTACATTTTGCTCCAAATTGTTTGAAAAATAGCATTTATATATATTGAGGACATTAGACGCGCCATAGAATGGCTACAAAAAATTGGTCATAAATATGTTTACTATAACTTTTGGATCCGTTGAGGAGACATTAAACGTTTATTCGATTTTGTTCAAACTTTCACAAGATGATTTATATACTAAGGTAAAAATTGGGAGCCTGACTATCAAATATGACACAAGTGAAGTAAGAATCATCCTATATATATATATCTAAATATATATATATATAGTATATATATATAATATATAGTCCAATCCTTTATCACTTTTTGGTAACCATCAGATATTTTATGGCTATCATTTATAACTTATTGCTGTAGATTTTTTATTTTTAAATCATTTTTCGGAAAGTGAAATTAAATCGTCTATCTTCCTCTAAGTTAAAAAAAGCTATATGCAAAAAATTAAAGATATACACTTAATTTGTTTGTCATGGTAATTTGAAATCCTAATATATCTATAACATCCCTTGTTGAAGATGGATTCTAACAGATATTGATATCAAAGTTTTCAAAGTTAACTTATTATATCAAATATTTTGACACCAATTCTTTAAAGATTGGTAAGTTTTATGCAAGTATTTTTCAGCCTTCATCAGTACAAAATCCATATAATATTGAGAGCTCGAAATAATCCTCATTTACGACACGAAACAAATACTATCTTTAAGGTACATATATCTTAATAATAAGTGATCCATTGATTATAGAATCTATAAGAAATACACATCTTGTCTCACGGGACTTTTATTTTTTTATTAAATGAGTCTACATAAATTTTAAGAAAATAAACAAAAATTACACAGTAATTTTCACCTCTTCCCGAGACGTCTTAGATTCGATGAGATGATCATGATTTGAAAGTGTTCAGAGGCTCTAGGGATACGCCTAATGCTGCCGCTGTTTCAATAAAATAAGTAGGTGGGGTGCGCGGAGAAACAAGATCCTCCTTATTCTGAATGAACCTTGGTTAGAACGAGGCGATGCTTATGCAAGTGCTTGGGTAGGATGTGTTCTTCCCTGGCCTGAGTCCGAGGGCCTTCAACATCCCAGGAGGTAGTCGCTGAGCCTTATTGGGCGGAGATTGATTGTGGGAGACCTTGATGGGAGAGTTGTTGACTCGACGAACCCGATAGCTATAGATGAAATCCCCTAGTAAAGGACTCAGAAGATCCGCATGTAGAGGTGTATAAAGTGATTGTGAAGGCTTGAAGGGGATACACAGCCACAAGAGACGAGCTCATCCCTGGCCTGCAAGACGTTGAGAGGGTTTCTGTGTGGACCAAGTATCTACTGAGAGCCTTGGAGGTTGTGAGCTTTCGCTTGGAGGAGAGGCTTCGGGATGAGTGAGAACAGGCTCTAGGCGCTCGTGAGTTGATGTTTGACTTTCGAGCGTCTAGGATCTCAAAGGCTTTTTTGATTCGGGGGATTGCCGTCCGTGAGGGTGATGTAGGTTTGAGGAAGAATGTTCTTTGACATGGAGCGCTTTTGGAGAGAGAGCGACCCGAGCTGGTCTCGGATCTGTTCCAAGGAGAAGAAGTCCGGTTGCAAACTAATAAAAAAGAAATACGCGTAACCATGATGAAAATCAATCATTTTTATACCCTAGGTCTTATAAGTAAAGAGTTAAAGCTGAGAGCGCTTCCGGCACTCATTTTGTCTACTTCTGTAACATATTAATCAACAGGAACTCTTCATTCTAAAATTGTTTCAAAATAATCTTGAACAAAATATGTTAAGAGACATAATTTCAAATATTACTATATTGTTATTAATAAAATGAATTAATACATAGTCTTGGTTAATGCCGATTATTTAATACCTAACTTCGGAAACGACGATAATTATTCAAAAATTAAAATTTTATATTTGAAATTGAGTTACCTTAATGATAATTTTTCAATATGAAATTATGCTAACTAATATAATATAATCTGTAGAGGACTTTTTGGTTTTACTATGCGATGTTTCACGTTATCTAGTTGACATTTCCTTGTATGTGATCAAGAAAATATACTACCCAAGGCACGATAATGTTAAAATACCATATACAATAATAGATAAATATATTTATTTTTAATGAACAATTTAAGAATAGTCTTATCAATTAAGACATTATACAATTTTTGTTACAAAAAAGAGCCCCTTCTTTCCAAAGAAAGAGGAAATTTACATAGTAAGTTAAATAACCCATTAAATAACAACTATGTAACAAAAATTAAGGCTTTGTTACCCCCAGGCTGAAATTTATAATTTGATCCAATTTTTACGGAGATCCAAAAATATAAAAATCTTAGGTGCGTACTATTATTGTGATGGTTACGGAAAAAAACCATGTTTGCCTTTTTATTTGAATGCAATTGCCATTACAAGTTTATCAAATAAATTTGAAAAAATGGGGGTACGGTGATTGGAAAATGGCATTTCAAATATTGTTTCAAATATTTAAGACTTGCAAATAAAAAGCAAACATGTTTTTGTCTTCGTAACAAATCACAATAATAGGTAACGCGAACCTCAGATTTATGTATTAATTTGATCAAAACTTGTTCATACTAAATTGATATTTCTTACTTCATCCAGATATCGAAATTATAAAAACTGTTCTGAAATGCATTGACATACACAAAAAATATATTACATATTGATTATAGTCAATAGACTTTAAAAACAAAACATATAGCACTTAAATAGAACACTAAAAAATGATCAACTTTTGAAAATAAAGTCTATTTTTTCGATTAGTACGAAGATACTTGAATATTAAACTGATTTGAAATGCACTGACATACTAAAAAAAAAAAATATTCATGACATTTGTGAGTATTCTTACTGGGCGTGAACCATAGAAATTATGAAAATCATGGATTATAAAAAGGCCATAGGCCAAACCATTTTTCGTACGATATTTTTAGTGGCATTTTTGGAATCTACGTAAAAAAGGGACTCAAATTAGAAATTTCATCCTGGGGCAAAATTCTGTTACATAGTGTAATTGTTAATCAATTGTCCTTTAATATAACCATTTTGACAAATGATTGTTTAATGTCAGAACAATATGACATATATAAATATATGAAATTTAGTATGTTTTTTATTTGACAATAAACATATAAATTTAAGTACTTAGAAATATAATTTAATATCTTTTAATTGTAATGAATTGTATAAGTATTATTGAGAGAGTAGAAATTTAAAAGAAATTGTTTTTATTTTTATTTGACTTATGTCAAATATATCACTATGGTCAAGTTATGTTGATTTATATATTTTACTATTCATTATGGATTAATTTTGAAACAGAAGGACTTATCAAGTACTTTACCGATATGATATTGGTCTAGAAATAATACAATGACACTTCAAGTACTCACTTCTCTGGTGAAGAGATATAATCCAAGACTGGTAGTCGAAGCAAGCTCTGTAGCTCGGGTAGAACATCATTCAAGGAAATATCGTTGCTTTGATTATTCGTGGACATCCCGAGGTTGAAAGGTTTGTTGATGGCGAGGAGACCATGATCTTTGTAGAGGATACAGGAGTTGGCCAAGTATGAGGCGACTTCGGATGTACTCCTCCAGACCCCGACTTTATGGTAAATGTTTTTGAGCATGTTAACAGATCAGGGACAAAGTAAAAACGGATGGAGTAAGATAGAGAGGGGTTGAGTGAGCCTTGATGTTGCAACGCATTATAGACAGCATGTCAGTTTTTTAAATCAATGTCTCGGAGTAATAATAACATAAATGAATTCTATGTGTGACGTCAGGGGCTTATTTATTTTTGTCCTAAATGAAACACATTTTAAAAAAATTACGAGTTTTCTCTGAACGATATGTAATATAATAAAAATTATTGTTGCTAGTTAGGAGTAAGTGAAGGGTTTAAAAGTCCCACAAAGTAAAACTGATCGAAAAAATTGTTTATTTTAATTAGGATATAAACTTATGACGTCACAGCTTGAAACTCATGTTCCCGAGACCTTGTCAAAAAAACAAACACATCAATAAACCACAACAACTAGAATTGCATCACTTTGCATAATCAAAGCACGGTTTTTTAATACTTCAAACAGACAAAAACATTGCATTATTAAAATGTTTCCTTAAAGTATCCTTCATTGTTTATAAAATATATCTCAAATGTTAAAGTTACATTTTCAGCTATTTTAATTTTACCTACTCCTGTTTCTATTGTTTCTTGATCGAGATATTGTTCATCTCATGGAGAACGACATCTTAAGCCAAGGATCTCAAGGCAACGAGTCATCGACTCGGAAGCGCAAATCCTCACTTCAAAGTAATCAAGATGAGACCAAGAGACTCAAGAGGGAAAGTGGAGTATGCACGGCTCACAAAAAGGCAAAGAAAGGATGTTGCTCCGTCTGTGGGACATGCAGACTCTGTGATCCAAGTTCCAACTGTTCCGGGCAGGGCAATCACATCAACTGGAAAAGGAAATTCAAGTCGATGTGTCCTCAGGCAAAATATCTCAAGACACATATTAATAAGCTCCCCAATGAAGAAGAAAGCCCAGGGTTCATCCAAGGAGTAATCATCCATCCACATCCAAAAACAAAATGTCTGAAATCTCTAGTATTTTAGGGATTCAAAACAAACCTTTCTGGATGACTTTCCCAAGAAGGGCTTTACCCCAAACTCCATCGACAAGAAGGGTCGTAGCTTGGAAGGGCAAAACAGGCCTATAAGAGAGTCTCGGATGGGATAAAGAGTATTATTTGCCCCTCGGACCCTTCTCTCCTCGAGAACATGGGCTCCAGCAAGTCCGAGGAATGCCATCAGAAAAGCTTTCGTAAAATAATCAGCAATTTGGTCCAGCTAAGCTTCTTCGGGAACCGAAACACTCGCACCCTCGCTCAGTGTCTCATGGCTTCATCTTTGACGAGGAATGACTGTGTTAAGTATTTAAGAGAAGAATATGAGACCCTGGAGGAGGCAACTAGGTCCAGGGTCTCCCCCAAGTCTCGACTCATGGGATCCTCCAAGTTTACTTCCCTTCACAAAACATTCGAATCCCTTCTATCCGGCGAGGGCATTCCCAAGCAAGATTACTCCTCTCGAATTGACTCCAGCCGGATTGCTCATGCCATTTCCTTTATTCAAGAAAAGGAGCAGCCTCTCAACAAACCACTCCGGGATATACAAGTCTCTGGATATCTCTTTAAACACATTCCCCAATATGAGAGAAGCAAAAAATCCATTGATGTTCAACATGAAGAATTTTGCTCGTCTGTCAATGATGAACACCGAGTAGGGCGTCAGACCTTTCGTGATGTAGTTATGGCCATGACGAAGACGAGTGAAGGACGCTGCGAGGCTTCACCGTTTTTCTTGCGCTTCAAGCACATTGGAAATGTTTTCCTTCGTCTCTGTAGACGTGCGAATGAGCTTACTCCTATAAGTCAATTGAGTCAGGTGGAGAGTTCCTGGGAGCGGATTCGTGGCTTCCTCATGTGGGATTACGGAGGGAGTCGGCATCTTCGCCACTCGGACTTGGATTCCCTGCACTGTGTTCAGTTCGGTCTTGGAGAAGAAACCTGCGGCCACGTTCATGCCCCCAATCCATGTAACCCCTGTAGTGAAGCCCATTCATTCTTTTGTCATCAAGTCAAAGGCGCACTTTCCTGCGTACTTGAGCTATCAAGTCCAGAGGATAGACCAGAGATATCCAATATGATCAATGAAGCTCTTCCAAGGATGCAAGACTGGTTTGACGCAATATATGGCCTACAGACTTAGAACCTTTAATCGATTCAACGCCGTAAATAGGGCAAAGATTGAGCTAGCCAGGAAGGCGCATGGGACTAAGGTTCTAATCCTCATGGATCATATGGAGAAAGTTTTGCCTCATGATTCCAAGGCAGAAAATACGAGTGCCAATAATAAGGGGATTTGCATCATAGGAACCCTTGAGGTTCAATACGGACCCCTTGGCTTTACTTCTCGTCACAATGACTACGTCTTCAAGGACTACTACGCCATGGATAATGTGACAGTGGCAGCTGTGATAGACATGATTTCTCGGAACATCAGAGCTCGTCACCCCTCTGCAAAAGAAATAATATTCATTAGCGACTCTGCATCCTGCTTCTCCGAGCAAGAGCTTATCCTTACATTTTTAATCTAAACGACGCAGTTTGGGATGAAGAAGGGAATGAATATCCCTCATTGAGAAGTGGATCTTTACAGAGGCCCGACCTGGCGTGAGTGAGCTGGCAGGACACTTCCGCCTCCTCAAGGAGGCCTTTCAAAAAACCCAAAATGAAGGCTGTATGAGTGATGAAAAGGAACTTTTCAAGGCTTTATCTTCATATGAAGGCCTGAGGGGAACCTCCATGTTCCTCCTAGATGGCTCACATCTGAATGGCCCCATTCTCAACACAAAGTTTAAAGTACGCGGGATTTCTGCGAGTGATATGAGAGAAGTGAGATGGGGCAAGGATTCGGTTGAAGTGATTGGGGCCTATGGAGCTCGGCAGAGGAGTGAAAACATCTCCTCTAATCATCTCTACAAGCATAAAAACAGTCTTATATCACAACGGTAGAGCTCCAGTTTTCTACACCGGATGGATTTATTCCTATATCCGAGAGGAAATCGAAATTAGCCATCGAAAGAGGAAAGTAGAAGAGGAAAGCATCTCACAGATCCCAGCAACTCTTCACTTTCTTCATCGATTCCGATCGAAGGTATTCAACCAGGTTGGGCACGGGAAGAGCCTTCATTCACATCAAGTCAACACTTGGAGTGCTTAAATAAACTTAGAGAACTCTCGGTTCGAAGCAAAGAGGCCCGCGGTAAGAGGATTCCCCCTGAAGAAGCTCTGCGCATCATAGCTGAAAGCGTCATTCCTGGAGATGGGGAGCTCAGGTGGACCTGAGTCTTGAAGACGTTAAGGCTTTTCTTGGATTATCTCTATCTAAAATGACGGCCATCATTGAGAGAGGCGGATATCCGGAGTCGGGCTTCCTTGAGGAGGAAAAGGACAGGAGTGAGGATGATGAAGATGAATGTAGCGAAGACGATACTTAGACATGATAGTTACACACAAATACATACATACACACACACACACATATATATATATTCTATGCATTCAAAATATAATAGTGAATAAAAACAGTGAAGCAGTAATTAGTTTAGCTGGAACATTTATTTATTATTTAAATCCTATGCAAAAGAGATAATACTGAACAAAAAATTGATAGAATGAAAATATGGGTTAATGATCAATTACATATTATTGTCAATTAAAATGATATGCTAATATAATCAAAGTAACCACGGACCTCTAATTGATTCAATGAAAGATAAACGGGTGTTTATATATATATATATATATATATATATATATATATATTTTTTTTGGCCCTATGATACATTTAGTTTAGTCTAATTTTATATAACAAATCTCCTCGGTGCAAGGGCTCCTCTACGCATGCAGGGGTCAACGGAAGATGCATTCCAGCAGGGATACGAAAATACGTGGTCCAAAGCATAGAAACTCTTAGATCTGCAACAACATAGTCAACAAACAAGGCGGTTTTCTTTAAAAAGTATATACAAAACACGATGTCACATAAATAATTATTTTTAAGAGTTGATACAGCTTTGCAGGCTTTTGGTTTTATTATTGTTATCTTTTAATAATGAATTTACCTGTTTCCCTATCCCACCCTCATTTGTATTATACTTTTTTAACATATCACAAGTCATTGTAATTGGATGTATTTGAAAAATTGTATTGAAATATATATTGGATATTAAAAAAAAAAATTTAATTGGATAGAAAATAAAGGTGAGATAATCAATTTGCACTTTGAAATATTTAATTGAAAGGAAAAACATTATGTATTAATAATTATATGTTGAAATATAACGCCTAACACATAAAAAAAAAAAATACCGCTATTTTTTAATGGCATATTCACATTGAAGCCAAAAGAGTTAAATTTTGGTTTTCCTGTATTACTACCCTGCATGGTTCCTATATATATATATATATATCTTTGATTTCAGTTTAATTCCATTTCTTACTAATTTAATTCAGTGACATCACATAATTTTAAGTCTGCGGTATTGTTCCTTTTTATTATAGTGACACCTGTATATAACCACCTTGCAGGGTGCTATCCTTAACCATTACAGGGCCTTAATATACATATAAATGCCTCTATGGGCCTTAAGCATAGCTGTATGTTTAATGAGCAGACATTTCCCTGGGTGCTTGAATCGACTTTATGTGTCCGTCATTTTCTATATGATAATCAAAAAGACTGCCTATGATGACATACCAATGAACAGTGAAATCATTATACGTTTTATTTTCAAAAATGAATACATATATTCTATTATAATATCACTGATAAATATTTGTATTACTGTTCAACTCTTTCTTTAGTTCTTTTCTTTGAATAAATAGTGGATTTAGTACACAATATATGTCCATCAAGCGGGATCGACGTCTTCCAATAGCCCTGAAATTTCTTCCTTCAAAGCAACACTTGAGGTTGCTGTTGTTCTTTCTTGGGGTGGGAATTCTCCAGTCTCCTTAACTTCTTTCAAGTCTTCATGTTTTTCCTCCCGGAACTTTTTCTTATGTATTCTGATGGAGTGACTCTTTAGCTTGCAGCTTTCAGTAAAGGTTTTACCGCAGATTTGGCACATGTAAGGACGCTCGCCTAAGGTTAAGAAAAAGTGGAATATCTCTAGTAGGGATATGAAAACGGTGATAATTTTGAATCGTGATTCGTTGCAAGAATATATATATATATTAGGGTTGTTCTTATTTTTCAAATGTTTGAAATGTTAGCAACATTGTGGATTTTCTGTTTCTTGGTGATAAAAGAAGACGACATACAAAGTTTGAACAAAATCGGTCAACATTACGAGGTCGCGCAAGAGGTCAAAGTTTTAAAAATTTAGTAAAAATATAGTTTTTCCGCAAATTTCTTCAAAATGGTGGACGTTACAGACTTCAGTAATAATTATTAATTTAAAGGAAATCTAATTTACTACCAGAAGTATATTTGATGTTTTTTAATAAAACAAAGTTTTCAGTAAAAGCATAGAAAAAATGGAGTGTGTAATGATAGCATATTTCACAGCTTTTTGTACCAACTAACTTCACTCGCCTGTTGAAGATTACTTGTTCGCTTTAAAGTAAAATAGTACTTTTAAGTTTAGTAAACCTTTGAATGATAAATCCAAAAATGACCTTGGTTGCATTCTATCAATTCAGAATTCAGTACACTCTCAGTTTACATCATATGATTCAGAGCCTGTATTGACCTATAAGAATCGATTATGAAAAAAATAATAACAACAAATTTTGGCCCTAATATATATATATATATATCAGGAAACGACCGGGACACCTTTTTTCGCCGGACTTAACATATATTTTCGTTTCTTCAACTGAAGTGACGATTTCCCCAAAAATTGAGTGACGAATTTCCCCAAAAAAAAAGTGACGACGTTTTTTTAGAAAAGAATTTCCAAAAAAAGTGACGACTTTTTTGGAAAAAAATCTCCAAAAAAAGTGACTTGCGCTTTTTTTAAAGAATCTCCTAAAAAAGTGACTGATTTTTTAAAGAAAAGAATCTCCTAAAAAGTGAGGACGTTTTTTAGAAAACAATATTTCCAAACTTCCTTTCTAAAAAAAACACCCTCACTTTTTTTGGAAATTCTTGCAAATTCCTGCAAAAATGCCGAATTTAAGTATTCAAAGCTAGTTTTTTAGCCTTCTTGCCTGTGTGTATCCTAACATGTACAGTGAGACGTTGTTTCTGGGTGAAATTTTTTCCACATACATCACAGTGAAAAGGTCGTAGTCCTGAATGAATGATCTGAGAAAAATGAAGACATTATTAAACTCGAACAAGTTGACTAGAATGAAAGAGTCTCAAAGGGATCGATTGGACAATAATAATAAAAAAAGTAATCTGATTGGCTTTAAAAATAAAATAGATGATCATAACTTGACTATCGGACGTAGAAAAGAAAACACTACTATGAAATGAAAAAAATATATATATTTATTGATGAGTTTGCGAGAACAACCTTTTATTTATCCCTAATTATTACAGAGATAGGATTCTGTGGAGAGAAAAATAATCTATCGCCTGGTCTCGGTAGTCATAGGAAAGCTGTGCACAGTAGGTATATATTTTTTAATATAAAATATACCGATTGAAGAAGATATGAGTAGATTCTGAAAAGTTTATCTTGGGGTGCAATAAATGTTTTAGAGAAAATTGCGTTTATTCTTAAATCTACCGCTACCAATCGACAAGAATTTTACAATCGATAATGGTAGACAGTATTCAAGAAATCTATTGTCGGTAGCACGGATCGCGCAGGCGGTCTTGGCAACTTTTATCCCCTGAGTGAACTTTTAATAGTTTGACTTCTGGCATTGATATTATTCTTGATCACGTACTTTTGAAGGGTGCTCATGCGCTCCGAAATAGATTGCATCCTGGACGGTCGTTCACATTGCCCATACATAATTCCTCTGACCGATTTAGCAAATACCAATCCTTAGTTTCAGATCTACAGAGAGAAACGTCATTTGAAATATATTCATAAAAGCATATTCTCCCCATTTTATTATATTTTTTTTGTACTTCTTCATTAGATTTCGATTCTTCTATCCCTATCCCCAAAGCATTGCAATATTGACCTAAACGAAAGTTGCTATAATCGTTTTTAAAAGTTTTCAGTCATATTACAAAGGCTCTTTTCCATCATTCTCACTTTATTTAACTCTGTAAGACCTATATTTGTCAATTAAAACGTGTTCATTTTGTAAAAATGATTTAAAAGCCTGTGAAAGAGCATTTAATATCAAAATTTAAAAAAATCAATGAATTTTAAACCTTCCTTTTGTGTATGTATAAAAATCTACTTTGGGTCTTGAGTGATAAAAAATAATATTACTTGATAGCTGACCAGTCTTTCCCTTTGTGATACTCGGCTAAAAGGGCGTCTTTCTTTACCTGATGTCGGTTGTAAGCCGTGAGTCCCGTTAGGGTTCTTCCACAGGTACTACATAAATACTTCCGATTCGTGGAGTTTTCATATTGTTTGTTCTGGAAGAAAATCATACAAACATAATCTTAATTGGGATACCAATAATAATTGATGTTATTTATAGTTAATAACAATAATAATAATTAATATTTTATATTCTAATAATTCATAAGAACATAATGAAAAAAAATCCATTGTGTTAATTGATATCTGTGTATTAATAATACTTTAACCAAAATTAATAAAACTTAGCATTTAGCGTTTATGTATTCGGCTCCAAATTGATATTATTAAATACTATCGCTTGATCGCAAGTTCAGTTTTAATTTTATCCCTGTTTGTAATTTGACAAGTATATTTATTCGTTTTCCTAATCGCAAGTTGAAATTCATCACTTATTTTAACAATATTTGAAACATTAAAATATGCTGTGGTTGTTTCAATATTATAAATTCATCAATTTAGGCAAATTTTCAACACATGAGGTGATAATCATCGTGCATGAAAACAGGATTCTAACTCTATGCACAAAATATCAACGACTAACGGGGAAGGGTAATGACGATAATTTGCCGTATTATTTGTGTTTCGTTTTGAAGAAAAAATAATAATTTCGTATCCATAAATTGAGCCATGTTCAATAAATATTAGACCTACTTTTATCCATCCTCTTATCAATGGATACGAATACAAAATTATGAACAATTGATGCCATGCGGGCTTCTAGTATTTTAAGCCCATTTTGGGAGAAGGCGCTATGATTTTCTTTTTTAATCAGCTCTTTACATACTTCATACTAGCCAATGAAGGGGAATTCACCCAAATACAATAAACCCACAATATAATGGTGATATTATAAAATATGGCAATTAACGTCTTCCCATTTCTAGTGCAATTTCAGAGTGTTTCCTACCCTGAGGGATCTGGGTGTAACTGCTTTTTAGGAGAGGTTTCTCATGTAGATATATATCTGGAATGAGCATGGAAGTATCGCTCAACATGGTTCTTCCTCCTCCTCTTGCTCTGTTTCATGCTCATGGACTCTGCTCTCTGTCTCCTCCTCCTCCTCTGTCATGGAGAATAGTTCTTCTTGTGGGAAGGGGAGTCCGAGTTCGTTGAAAGTCTTTTGAAGGAATCCTCGCTCCTTGGGCTTGTCGTAGGCGAGACGATGATCATAGAGGTATTCGATGGTCTGCACCCAATATGCACCCGGGATACTCCCTCCCACGCTCAGGCTCACAATATTTCCTCCCATCCGAGAGTAATCTCGTAACAGGGGCACCTGAGAGAGGATCACGCGGTGCACTGAGAGGCAAACGATACTCTCACCACTGATCGATCTCTTAACTCAAGACTCATATCCGCATATTCCTCCGAAACAAAGCGGATTTTAAATGAGATCCAGGCCCGAGGATCCCTTCTTGGAACACGCCAACACTGACTTCATCCCCAAATGGACTCTCTTCGGAACACAACTCTGTGATGATAATCCGTATCAGGGACTTTGTAAAGAACGTCAAGTCTAAGAGT
>CP045898.1:18318058-18337795 GCA_013387185.1 Caligus rogercresseyi
CCTACCCTGAAAAGAAAGGCAATCCCAATATCAACTCAATAACATCTGAGAGAGAACTGAGATTATATATTGGTTGTCCAATATTATTTAATTATCAATTTTATCTTTTCAACTAAAATAAACTGACCATTACAACAACTTTCCTTTACTCCCATAGAACTTTAACGGATGTCCAGAGATATCTAAGCTCAATAACAATTTAAGCTATTCACTGTGAAGCAGGGCCAACAAAATTATCACCTCTCCTCGTATAGGTTTTAATTTCTGAAACATTCTACGATGGCTGTCTGTGTAAATATTTTATTTGATAGCTGTTCAGTAATATTTTTAGGTTGTAAGACAAATTAAAAAGATTAGACTACTTTTTAAAAAGTGTATAGAGTTGAGTCCATAAATAATAACTATTCATTATCTCTTTTCTACCATTTTTAACATCTACTGCAGTAATAAACATTTTTTCCCCCCCCTTTTCTCTTGACTCGGATCGAACGGCTTTAGAATAAGTTTATATGGATTAAGAGTTAATTAATTAAATGAAAATATTAAATACTGGAGATTTATGATGATAATGAGTGCCTTAATGCAAAGAATACTGGAAACACCATGAAAGGGTGACTCTTTACCTAAGTAGGTACTTCCTTTTTAGTAATTTGTGTTTTTTAGTGAAACGTGGTTTTTTTAACATTATTTTTCCTCGAATTTTGATCTCAATTAAGAGTAAATTGACTCATTTAGTTGCAGTTTTATGTATTTTCTTTAAAAAATCTAATAAGACTATAAATCACTAAAACAGATAAAATGTAATATATCATTACAGATAATATAAATAAGGTAAGATTTGGATATCCTACAATGTCTTGATTTCCCGGCGTGCAAGAAAGTCTCCCTTCCATGTATTTCAAGTATCCTTGGCTTAATGTAAACTACTTAGTGAGGAAGGAGCGCGCACGTTTGCTCAGTGGAAGCGTGCACAACACTCTCAATATGAGGGCGCAGATCCGACTCCGGGAGGGGATCAATTTTGGTCAACCTCATTGATAAGATATTAAGTTCGACAGACTAATTCTAGCGCTATCATGCTTATTCATATCCAGTCGGATACTGCAATTCAATCGAACCAAATGGGAAGAGAAAAACCTTAGTGATATTTATACTCAGAATTCTTTTAGACTGCATGTTTATGGAGAAGTCACTGGATTTTAATTCAAGGTTTACTCAAGCGACTTAATTGAAACATGTAATAATGGAGATTATCTCTGTAAACACATATAATGCAAACTCCTAACAAGCAATCGAGGTACAGCAAGGCTAGAATACTGTATTGTTTGTTCACTAGTTGAGCACTTTGTATCGCTATCCTTCGACTTACAGGTTTGATTAATAGGACTTTGAACTATAAAAGCTTTACTTTTCTTATTGATTCTACCTTGACATTGACTTAACTGTATAATTGGTTGATTTTACATAGGGTCGAAGTAATTATCATTTTATTTTTAGAACAACCAATGTATTTCATGGGTTAAAAATAGTGATTAAATATTGCTGTCACACATACACACCATTTATAAAAGAAAGCATTCGTGCAGTGCCCTTATATATATATGTATATAAATATGCCTTATTCAAGAATGTTCATAGTGAATCAGATCCCCGTAATAAGCCGTCATGGTCTTCATTTTCCATTAAGTAGATTTTGCTCCACATCCACTTTCCCTCCTCCGGACCCAGCAGATAGCTCCATGAGCTCATCAATATTCGTATTCCTCGGAAGAAAGTAAGCAATATTCTTCGTAACTCGAGAAGCGAGTTCAAACACCTTTTTCCGTCTAATGGAATGTTCTCAAGACGAAATATCTTACTCTTAAAGTACTTTGGCCCACCCCAAGGCGGACTAAGAAACACGGCATCCACGCCTTCAACAAGGGAAGGATCGTAAAGGCATCCCCCACAATGAACTCGATTCGATCTGCGACGTTGTAGACAGAGGCATTGTGCCGGGCATGTGATATCTTATTGGGATCAATGTCGATGGCTATCACGTGGTTGCAGGTGAAGGCGATTGAATGGCGTTGCCTCCCACACCGCAAAAGGCGTCCACGATGACGTCAGAGCGGCAACGCTGGGCGATATGCTCTGCTATTCGCTCAGGCGTCACAGAGAACCAACTCTCGTTGTCCATGCGAATGCCTTGGTCGTATTTTGAGAATAGACGATAGCGCTGGTTCCAATATTTTGATATGTGGCCTCCTTCTTTTTCGGCTTCTTGGAGGAGGCGCATTCTTCTGAGGAGGACGTAGAATGGGGGTCATCTCTTTGGGATACATTGCGTTTGTTGGTGTGAATGTGAAGCTTGAGCTCTTTGAAATGGCATCTCGAGTCTTGTAGTCTATTTTGGCCCGGGAGAAGCCTTCCAGGTATCCTTATCCGTGTCGTAGCCCAGCATGTGAATGACGTGAACGACTTTTTGAGTGCTGAAGAATCTGTTTCTTCTTCTTGGACCGTTTGTCTTTGCCCTGAGTCTGTCTTGGTCGTTATGAACTCTTGGCGGAGAGTGTGGTATACTTCCTCCACGTGTCGATTCCAGGCGGGAGTGAAGGGTGGGGAACTACTGCCGAGGGAGGAAGAAGAAGGATCTTCTTCGTTCTGAGTGACTCCCATTTGTCTTTCCAGCCTTCTTGAATGCGATCCCAGCCGGTTGAGTCCAAAGCTCAGAGAAACGTCGCTCTTCTTCCTCGTCTAGACACTCCTCTTTGAATCTGTTCGGAGGATTAAAAAGAGGATATTATTTGATCGGCGGGACTTGCAAAGCATGAATAAACATTATAGCAATATAATAAGCCAATGCAAGCCTGGGAAACTTCAAGTAGGCTGATCAAAATTAACCACCACATCTTGGGAGGCGAACTTGCACCCACAACTTTGAGAGTCGAGCATGCTTTTTATTTTTTCTTTCTCTTCTACATCTATTTGTCAAAGAGTGATGATCTATTAATCCTCATGGATAACATTCAAAATAAACATGTAATTATTTCTCTGAGTGTAAGGAGTTTATTCATTTAATTAATAGACCATAGACATAACATAAGAATTCATAAATATAGTTGATCGATGATGTACTTCAAGTCCTTTAGAAATGAAATTCCTCAAGAGCTACGAGTGAAGTGATGCATTAATTTATAATGCCAATTATTTAAATTCACACTTTAACCAATCATGTTCTAACGAGAAAAAGTTTCTTAGTGATCTTCAGGATTGGCGCATGCATTAAAACGCAATGCAGTAAATGAACATGAAGTTTTTTTTAGTTTATTGCTAGGTTTTTAGATATTATCTCTAGTCTCCAAAACCTAAGAACGATAAATTAACAAACCACTATTATAAAAAGAAAGTGTACAGCGCCAATATTTTTGCATGTTGTGTGTCTGAATTTCTTCATAGGGAAAAAAGAATAATGCATTAATGAATATAAAAAAGGAAGAATATGAACTATGAACATCTAATGCATATTCTTTATTTCAGCTGATATGACGTCAAATGACTAGAAGCTCTTTATTGTGTCCATGAATAATTAAGCCAGCACGTAAAAGTAGGCTCTTATTTCAATGCTCTCTGCGAAAAAGACAGACCGCACTCATAAATATGAAGGAAAACAGAGTTGATCGGGGAAATTAATGAATGTTTAGAAATTTAGGTTGCATATAACAATGTAGAAAGAGTATCATCCTTCCATTGAATTATATTTCTTTCTGCAGACATTAAGTCTAGTTAATATTTAAGCTTCGAATACAATTTATTCTGAAGAACATAAATTCCTACTTTAAGGAGAAAAAATAACAGTAATTAATTATTAATTCTCCATATTTTTCACATTCAATAGTATGGGTTTCATCACTCTACAGGTGTAGGTTTAAAAAGAGGAAATAATTCTAATTTTTTTTTTTTTTTTAAAGAAAATATCTATGAATTCACTTTTACATCTATACCATCAGATGTATCAGATATGAATCCCTCTTAAATCATTATGAATATAATAACATTATTTTTGTCAAAGTACATATCATTCAAATAATTAAAAGAATGACGCAATAAGACAAAATGCAATTTCTGAGAAGAAGGCTCTCTGACAGCCAACACCTGAATATGTTCATTCTTCTCACCTATTGGATCTTTTCCGTCCCCGCTCCTTTCGTCGAGGTCGTCTTTCTTCGAGGCTACAGGATGATCCGAAGGAGATGGGAAGGTTCATAGAGCGCATAAGCTCTCGTTCGGCTTTCAGCTCTTCGCTCTCTTCTTCTTCCTCCTCCTCTGTTTCAACCTCTGAGTCTTCCTGGATGGTGACACGTGAGGAAATAAGATCAGTGTCCGGGGACTCACTGGCGAAAGATGAAAAGAGGCGAGTTCTTCCCAAAGACCATGGCTTTTGTATATACTTACGACGCTCTCTGACGTCACAGCTCATCAGGACTAATATGTTATATGGACGGTTATTAAGGGGAATCTCTTTGAAATTGAATCCCGGATGTTAAAAACTATAAAGATAGTCAATTTGCAATAATGAAGATATCAGCATGATAGTGACATAGACATAAAATATTTTGAATGTTTACCAAATAAAGAAAGGATCAAAATAGATATTTTGGAGTTTATACTATTTTAAAATATTGAATAGGTTAATATTTGGGGGTTTTAGTTGTTAAGAGGAAAGACATTAACTTATAACCGTGAATAATAGTAATATTTTTTGAGAATTATCTTTATTGTGTTAGTCCTCTCATTTGCTTTATGAAATCTTCACTGTCAAAGCATCAGTAGTTTCCTTCCTTTATCACTTCATTAATTTACATATCTTCTTGATAATTCTTGTCAACCAATAAATTTAAAATTATATTTATCACTGAAGTTTAGCTTTTATCAGTTATCTCTCTGTTTAAAAATATATCACTCATCAGTTCACATATGGCTAGTCCTCAGAAATGAAGAAACCTAATTATAATTTCAAAGAAGAAAAAAAGTATAGAAAAAAAAAGATATCTTTGTTACTTTTTACCGATTTAACATTTACACGATATGTTACATTGAGTGAATAATTATTTTCAGATGAACATTTTTCCAATAAACATTTGCTTGTCCTACAAGAAAAGACTACTTTTGATCGTATTTTTTTAAAATTATTGTGTGAACTAGATTGCTAGGCCACATTAATATTTTATTTTTAATTCATTATATTTGTTGTAAAGACACATATTTATCATTTTATAAAATTGTTTATAATTATACAAAAATATTGATCCTTTTACAAAATTACCTTTATTTCAAAAAATGTTTTTATTACAGACTAAATATAAACAATCGAGATAAAAAAATTAGTAGAAGTGATTTATTTGAAATAATCTGATTATTATTCTTCCAAATATCTATGTAATAAAATATAATTTTTTATAAAAAATTCATACTAAATTATTTGTCTATATAACAATTTTGAACTAAACTATTCGTCCCAAAAATATATATATAATAAATTGCTTCTTTTTTTAGACCTTTCTCTATTATTGTTAATTTTACAACAATATTTGTTTAGGAGATAATCATTTATTTATTAACCAAAGAATTTTCAAAATAAGTATTTATATTATCAAATCATTCGCAACAATTTTTTATTAGTCACCAAATTCAAAACTTTGGGCAACCTTTCATAATTTTATTTTTTTCAAGATTTTATTATATAAGACTATAAAACTGGACTACGTATAAAATAGGACATTAATTCAGTAAAACTTACTTAATATATACTATTCCATATGATAGAAATAAATAAATAAAAACGGCAATAAAACATTTCCATATATATAACCACGTAATAACTATAATTTTAAGACTGTGTCACTTCCCATGTTATACAATTAATCCATCCAATTATGTCACTCCCCCCCCCCCCCCCCCCCTCCTTGTATATTGCACAACTATCTAACTATTGGTAAATTATTTAATAATTTAAAATACTGTTTTATGCATCACTCATTCATGCGAGAGACAATTGTTTATCTTAATTAGATATGATGTTGTAGAATCAAGAATAGTAATTGCTAGTGCATAATATACAGTCAATCCTGTCTATATCATAGAGATATAAAGACATAGAAAGCTTATTTGATTCTTCTGAGAAATACGTCATATTGCCCAATATAAACAATCTTTCTATCTCCATGATCAATTTACAATGACGTAGTACAAATTACTTGTTTATATTGGGCACAGAATACAGCTGAACGATATTTCTCTGCTCATAGAGATATAAATACATAGAGAGCTTATTGGATTCTTCAGAGAAATACGTCATATTGCCCAATATAAAAATATTTCTATCTCTATGATCAACTTATGATGACGTATTACAAATTACTTTGTTTGTATTAGGCATAGGCGACAGCTGATCGATGTTTCTCTGCTATTGAAGGGAATCAGCTCTTTATATTTTTATATCTCTATTGTCTATAGTGGCAACTCAAGGGAGGCTTAAAAGGTGCCGTAAAAGACGGGTGATCCCTATACAATTAATGCTTAGTACTATTTTTTTCTTTTGTGATTAAATTTGTTGATCACCATGGACGAGTGACCGCCCCACGCAGGTTTGAATATATTAGGATGACATTATGGTAGTTCTCGCAAACTCATCAATAGGCATCCCTTTTTTCAGTTGACAACTCTATTTTTATTTTTACGTCCTATTATCGTAAGAGGAATAATCCATTTATCGTAAGGAAAGAAGCATTTATTTTATACATGAGTACGAGGAATTGATTCACACCATCAATTACTAGAGTTAATATTTAAATGGTTATTTCATAGGATTCGAATATGAGAAATACACTTAGTCTTAATTAAGTGATTCCTTATTTCATGGATGCAACGTTTTTTTTTTGTTAATTATCCTCACTTCTTTTTCTTCTCCACGAATCACGTACGATGAAAAAAACCCGTTTCCAGTTTAATGTCCTTAATAATGAGTAAGCAAGAACATTCATTATTACCCATTAAGTGGTAGGAATTGTTATATTTAACCAGGCTTGTGAGCGTTCAGCTTTTTTTGCGTTCAGCGTTCCGTTCAGCGTTAAAAAATAGCGTTCCGTTCAATGTTTTTGCGTTCAGCTTTCGTTTCCTTCAGCGTTCAATTTAAAGAAGAATAACATTGTGTAATCTATAAAAAGGGATGTACTATTTAGGGTTTTTATAATAAAAAAATCTGGATCTACCCAGGGTCTTTTTTTAGAAAATAATTTCTGAAAAAAGTGATGACGTTTTTTTTTTAAGAAAAGAATTTCCAAAAAAAGTAATGCGTAGTGATGACTTTTTTAGAAAGAATTTCCAAAAAAGTAATACATATGATGACGTTTTTTAGAAAATATTTCAAAAAAAGTGATGACGTTTTTTCCGGAAAAAGTCCAAGAAATGTTTGGAAAAATTGAACGCTGAACGCAAAACCTTTTTTTTTTTTGGCGTTCAACATTCAGAGTTTAAAAAAAAGTTGCGTTCCGTTCAGCGTTCCGTTCATTGAACGTGTGTTCAGCTGAACGCCGTTCAATTTTGCGTTCCGTTCACAAGCCTGTATTTAACTAATAGTGATCTCCTCAACAACCAGGAGTAAAATGATGCTGCACTTCATAACCCCCCCCCCCCTCCTTTTTTTTGCTGCACGTTCATTTTATATATATATATATAGCTAATATATACACTTTATCTATTGAATATATATATTATATATATATATATATATATATAATAATATGTATATATATATATATATATATATATATATATATATATATATATATCTATATATATATATATATATATATAATAGCCATTGGCCCCCTTTAACTTGGCTAGTGATGCTGTTGATATTTAAATTTGGCGGGGTTTTGGTTTTTTAAAGGTGTTCTTATTAACGAGTGTTTCTATTTTAAGACATACCGTTTCCTTTGTTATTATGATGATGCAATTCATAGAACATAGAACCTTGAGGAGCTCTGTAGCGTACTCTACGCTACAAAACTTCTGTACCGCTGTATATTCTTCTAAAATTAATGTTCTAGATACTGACACCTGATTAAGCATATGTGGAATTTTGCCTTTAAATGAATGTATGTACTCTCTATGCAATATTAAACTATTCATAACTCGATATTAAATTTTATAAATCAAGAGCAATGTTTTTTTAGATGAATCCCTATTTCAGATTTGAAAAAGATTGAAGAGAATATTAATATCAGACTTGTTGACGTTCGCGAAAAATGGTCGTTCGCTAAAAGATATCGTTCGTCCTTCATCGTTAATTTTAAATTGAATCGTTCGTTTGTCATTCGCCATTCTGAAAAATTGACGACGTTTTTTTAGAAAGAAATTTCTGAAAAATGTGATGACGTTTTTTTTGCTGAAAAAAGTGATGACGTTGTTTTTTTGCTGAAAAAAAGTGATGACGTTTTTTTAGAAAGGAAATTTGTCCCTTGAAAATAAAAATCTTTGTCTTTTTTTGGCGCCAAAAACGAATGACAAACGATAAGGAATTTTCCTTGTCGTTCGTCAAAACTTTGTGTTTCATCTTTCGCGAACGACAACAAATGAACGATAAATCAACAAGTCTGGTTAATATATATTCAAAAGTTAATATTCGCATGAAAAATAGACGCCACTAACTTTATTTGTGTGGTTTTGGCAGATAATTAAATAGTTGTTATGTTATGTATAATATCAGGCTTTGTGACGGAACGCAACATTGACCGGCGTTCACTGACGCACGTTAAATGAACGGAACGCTGAAACGCTACTTTTTTTGAACGCTGAACGTTGACGCAAAAAAAAGATTTTTGCGTACGTTCAATTTTTCCCAACTTTTCTTTATACTTTTTTTGAAATTCTTTTAATAAAAAAAACGTCTCATACGCAGATACTTTTTTTAAATTCATTCTAAAAAAAAAAACGATACGCAGTACTTTTTTGTGGAAATCTTTCTAAAAAAAAAAACGTCACCACTACGCAGTATTTTTGGGAATTCGTTTTTAATTTTAACGCTGAACGCTACGAACGCTATACGCAAAAACATTGAACGGAACGGTATTTTTTTGAACGCTGAACGGAACGCAAAAAAGCTGAACCTTAGCCTATATATATATTATATGCAGGCTTGTGAACGGAACGCAAAATTGAACGGCGTTCAGCTGAACGCACGTTCAATGAACGGAACGCTGAACGGAACGCAACTTTTTTTTGAACGCTGAACGTTGAACGCAAAAAAGAGTTTTGCGTTCATCGTTAAATTTTTCCAAGCAATTCTTGGACTTTTTTCGGAAAAACGTCATCACTCTTTTGAAAACTCTTTTCTAAAAAAAACGTCATCACTACGCAGTACTTTTTTGGAAATTATTTTCTAAAAAAAAACGTCATCACTACGCAGTACTTTTTTGGGAATTATTTTTTAAATATTTGAACGCTGAACGCTAACGGAACGGCTGAACGCAAAAACATTGAACGGAACGCTAATTTTTTTTGAACGCTGACGGAACGCTGAACGCAAAAAAAGCGCTCACAAGCCTGTATATATGTTGTTAATATTTTTCTCTGAATGATACAGGGTTCAATTATAAATATCCAGGCTTGTGAACGGAACGCAAAATTGAACGGCGTTCATCTGAACGCACGTTCAATGAACGGAACGCTGAACGGAACGCAACTTTTTTTTAACGCTGAACGTTGAACGCAAAAAAAAGAGTTTTGCGTTCAGCGTTCAATTTTTCCAAACTTTTCAGTACTTTTTTGGGAAATTCTTTTCTAAAAAAAACGTCATCACTACGCAGTACTTTTTTGGGAAATTCTTTTTAAATATTTGAACGCTGAACGCTAACGGAACGCTGAACGCAAAAAATGAACGGAACGCTGACGGAACGCTAATTTTTTTGAACGCTGAACGCAAAAAAAGCTGAAAGCTCACAAGCCTGTAAATATCAGATATAAATATAACGCTAATTATGATATATCTATTTTGTGCCTTTAATATATTGAACATTTCTGATACTGTTTTTGAGTTCAAAATTGTTTCATAGAGCAATAACCGATATAAACTATGTATACCCTTCAAAGTAGGACAGTGTATGCTTAAGTCATCATTATGCTATCTGTTTATGTGCCTTGTCAAATGCTTACATTAACGTCACACTTTTAAATAGTACCTTGGGTTCAATATCAGGCAGTCCACCATATCTAATTCAATTCAAATTAGGTTGAGGCTGTCAGAAGTAAAATTAAACTGAATTACATTTCAAGGAGGGTCCCCTTTCAATGCTTGTTCGTAAAAAATTGTCCCATTCGAAAAAAACCTACTATTAATAGTTCCTTTTGCCTAAAATAGTAGATCCTTGCAAGTATCTGTGGAGTAGAAAAATATCAAGTGATTCCTCTCATGACGTCATCGACTTAAATTAATTATTTTTCATTGATAACAATTAGTAAAATGATGATTTCATCCCATAATCAATGTCTTTTTGAAGGAAAAGTAATAAGTAACGTTATATTAAGAAGCTCCTCAAAGAAACACCTTATAAACCATCCATAGTCTCATAAGTCATAGCCGTCTGGCCCAAATACAAACTTTCATTGGCCTTTATTCTATAAACCGATTGAGAGGTTAGGTGGGTATCCTTTGCTATGTGAATGTTCTACATTTACATCATCATGACGAAGTTCTCATTTTTGCGTGTGTCGCCCTCTGGCTGTATCAAGTTCACACTTGCCTTGAAGGTTGTTGTTGTTGTTCTCAAAGTAACAAGGACCAAGGAGTAGAGAAGAATGGATATATCAAAAGATGACGCATGACGTCATTTACAATAGAATAAAGCCACCCCTAATTATAAGATATAGGTAATAGCATGACATCACTGGTTTAAATGTTCTATTAAAGTTGTCTCTGATGTTTGTGTTTTTATATGTGAGTCCATCTCCTTCATCATTCTATTGGGTTTCTCAACAGCAGTGTGTGAGTCTCAAATTTGGGCCTAGGGGGTTGTCGTCGTCGTCGTGAAGAAACTCCTACCTCGTATCTGGGACCTTCCATAAATGATGATGATGATGCTGCTGCCTTAAAGGCCTGCCTGCCTGCCCACATTCTTGCGCGTTTCCTAGATTCCAGGATCCTACTTTGATTGATTTCATGATGCTCGGAGACTTCCTCACCTTTGGATCCGAGCTGTCAATTCCATGTGAGATGTTCAATGGCCTGGAAGAAGTCCCTCAAGATCCTTCTCTACGTCGCCTTTTCCCTCCTGGCCCTTCAGTACTGGAGTCTCACCCGGACACGATTCGCAGGGCTCGCCGGAAGAGACGACACAAAGCCACGAGGGACCGGGTCACTCCTCACTCTGGGATGGGGATTCCCAGCCAGAACATTACACCATGAGAAAGACAGCAGTCTCACTGCTCCTACAACAGGGGAAACAGGGGGAAAATGAGGAACACAACTCTTCGCTTCCTCCTCCTCCGCGTCCTCCTCTTTCATCCGCATCATTGCATCCCAATACCACTTCCTTTCTCTCTCCTCATGATCAAGAGATCATCATTAATGCCTCTCTCCCTCTCTGCCCCTTAATTCCACCCGGTCTTCACGGACCCATCAAAGTAGAATTGGACAACGTGCCCCCCTTAAGCGAAATGCAGCGGCTCTATCCTCAAGTCCTCCCTGGAGGAACCTATCGACCCCTCAACTGCAGCTCCCGACACCGCGTGGCCCTCATCGTTCCCTACCGCGACCGAGAAACCCATCTCTCCATCTTCCTCTACAACATCCATCACCTCCTCCTCAAGCAGCAGCTGGACTACGCCATCTTCATCGTCGAGCAGGCCGGCTCGGGACCCTTCAACCGAGCCATGCTCTTCAACGTGGGGCCGCTGAGGCGCTCAAGGCCTACGACTTCCAATGCTTTGTCTTCCACGACATTGATCTACTCCCAGAGGACGATCGAAATCTATACAATTGCCCCCTTCACCCGCGACACATGTCCGTGGCCATTAATGTCTTTATGTATCGACTCCCCTACACGGATATATTCGGAGGCGTCTCGGCCATGAGCGTGAGTCACTTTAAGAGCGTGAATGGGTTCTCTAACTCCTACTGGGATGGGGGGCGGAGGACGATGATATGTTTAATCGCATACGACATCGAAAGCTCTTTATTTCCCGATATCCCTCCAATGTGGGACGATATAAAATGCTCAAGCATGCCAAAGACGCTCCTAATCCCGAGCGCTTTAAAATGCTCTTTAGTGGGGTCAAACGGATTGACTCGGATGGCTTCAATAGTCTTAAGTATAAGGTTCTTAAAATGGAACGCTATAAGCTGTACACCTGGATTCTTGCTGATTTATCCAAATAGAGGAGATGCATTCCCTTACAGTGTCCCATAGTTAAATTGTGAGTCTAGTCTCATTCTTCTCTTTCACATTTTTTAAATAAAAAGACTCTTATCCCAGCAGTGAATCCTCCCCATTTGCATAATACAGGAACTGCTACCCCCCCCCCCCCCACCCCTCTTGACCTCCTTAAACAATTCTCCTTGATGCAATAACTATTTTAAAAAATATAGAGAGAGATGATCCACCAGAGTGGCTCTATATTTTAATTTACTCTTGCTGCTCCATAGAATAAGTTTAACAAAAAAAAAAAACACTATGAACGCCAATGTGAATCTATTCGTGACTTGCCCGGTTTAAAACCATTTTCTGCTTTCCCAGTTCATAATTAGCAACAACTCAACCTTATTAATAAAAATACTAATGATAAAGATCTGACATAATACTTAATTAAGAAGAGGTACCTGTTTATGTGGTTAAAATATATATATATAATATAATTGCATTCATACCTTATTGTTCATAATGTATGATTAAGCTATTAATAATAATTATTATAAATGTTGAATATCTTGTGTATTATTCTGTTAAATTATTATTACTATATATAAATTTATTTATGTTCCCATTCGAGACAAATGATGATAATATAAATATTTATAATCCATTCTTATTTCTTTCAACTTGAAAGCTGGAATGACATCCCTTTCGTATACTACGAATGCTGAGTAAACGATAGTCCTCCTGGTCAAAGAAGAACCATGGCGTGCAGGTCTCGCTACGCTCACCGGGTAGGAGGCAGACGCTGAAGCCTTCGTAATTGATTTCGCTATATATAGTCCAAGCCTGGCAGTTTTTAAGTATGAGAGATGTATGTTGATGATGCATTGCGGGCGTGCTCCGAAATATGATCTTTTCAGCTCCTGTAAAGTATGTACCGTCGTATATACGAAGATTCGGTATGATGTCTTCTACACCTCCTAAGAGTCGCACGGAGGTCACGCTGCCTGCAAGGGATCCTAGATGACCCGAGGCTGCCCCCTTGCCCCAAAGGATAAAGCTCAGTAAGGGATCTTTGTCCTGATTAAAGTCAGGGTAGCGGAAGAAAGCCCAAATCCCGCTTACGTTCGCTGACGTCACTCGTTTCTCAAAGATGCTGCCCTTTAAGTTGTTCCAACTGGAGTGCAGTGTGCCTACGTATCCTTTGAAGTACGATTGGTCATATATTTTGGCATAGGACTGGATTCCCTCTGCGTCGTATACCAAGAGGAAGAGTAGGCTGAGGACTTTGCGGAATGAAGTCATGTTGTCAATGACTCCTCATAAACAAATTAGGGGTGATATCTGTAATTTCTATTTGCGTATATTTGTCGTTATCTTATATGTTGATAAGTGATAAATATTAATTTTCAATATATTTTTCGCAGAAACAGTAATCATGAGCAAATAAATAAACTGCTCTTTTTATATTATATATATTAAAATCTGATCCATAGGATATTTTTGGCTCACGATACCAAGGACGAGAATCAAAAAACTAATATCAGACTAATCTGACAACAAATTTTGCCTCTGTGGTTCGATTGAGTGTCATTTGTGAGGATATGAAAAAGCATTTTAACATTGAAATTACTCTATCGAATCAAAGATCTTCATAATGTTGCTGATTGATATTGACTTACGATAACACGCATAAACATTAGGCGTTCTCGCTCCCTTTTTAATATACTTAGATTTCGATTAATTAATTATTAGTAGAAAACATAATTTGACTTTTAACATAGATTGGTATATAACATATTTAGACCAAGACAAATATATATATTTGAGGCCAAAAACTGTTATACAATAATGTTAATGAGCATTTAATATAATTTAAACTTGATGATATAATCAAAAAAATGGTTTTATATTTAATAAAGAAGCAATAGGGCTATTATTATATTCAAACGTTCTTGGCAGAGACTTAATGAGTAAATAAGGAAGGTCAATCTACAAAATTTAACTATATGAGAATTTATCGAGGCCGAGACTATATAATGTTCAGACCAAAGACACATCATAAGGATGTATTTCCGTTTAAAAGAAATGAGTTTCGAGTTTGATGCAAAAGACGATATTGAAGTTTATAAGTTCGACAGTAAAGTCAATAAAGGAATTCCTACGTTGGATACATAAGCTATTCCTTAAGCATATATGTTCGAAATAATAGTCATTAAGCAGGATCAAAACTAATGTCATGAAAAATCGTTTTTTGACAAATAAGAATGTCGGAACATTCTTGTACACCAAATTGATTAGAGAAAGACCAATTTACAATAAATAAGATTGATTTAGGTATCTCTTTAACCTCCATTTTTTATGTCATAGCGTGTTAATATACTTTATCCTATCATGTAAGTAGCGACGTTTTAAATTTGTAGTCTGCCCTTCCTTTTATCCTTCTTAGTAGTGAGCACTCAGCACAACGAAGATTGTATTGGAAAGTATTTTTAAATAGACCAATGAGGCGGGTAATTAAATGAGTGCAATTTTGACGTCACCGTACCGAGTGCGTCACTTTTTTATGTTTGTATGTAAAGGAGGCGCTTAGAGGAATTATAAATGTATAACTGTGCTACATATAAAATTAATAATACACTCAACTAAACCCGTTTCTCGAATAAGTATGGGAATAAATTAAATGACGCCAGCTTTATAAATCATGCTTCTCGTATAAAAGTTTTGATTACTTCTTTCATGTATTTATTTTTATAATATCCTATCTTGATATTTACAATCGAGCCTTTCATAAGTAATTGAACTTCCTCTCCTTCTAATATATAAGAAAAATATTTCCTCGTTTCTATAAATATTCATTTCTTTACAATCAATATACATTTAATTGTTTTAAATATGTTTTGTTTATAAGGTTCTATTATGTTACATCCATTACGATATAAACCAAAGTATGTTTAATTTATGGATAGTGAAACCATAGAGGGCTTATTGGATTCTTCAGAGGAGTATGTTTTTGTGATCAATATAAACAATATTTATATCTTTATGATCAACTTACGATGACGTAGTACCAATTACTTTGGGCAAAGGCGAAAGCTGAACGATGTGTCTCTGCTATTGAAGGGAATAATCTCTCTATATCTTTAAATCTCTATGAGTGAAACATCAATCTGTGTATTATTTTGACCTTATCAAAAAAATATATTTTGTAATGACATTTGTCCCGCTTTTCTGTAGTTTTTAGTTGCGTTATAACGGCAAACAAAGTCAACTTTTTAGGCAATACCCTGTATTTCAATATACCTTGGGATCAACAAGCATTATAATTAACCAATCTTTTTTTCCGATTCCTAACCCTGTCAAATAATGAATAAAAAATCATTTTCTTTATATATACTTATATGTATATAATATATTCATATATATAGAAAATACATATTGATAATAGTATTAAAGGAATTAAAATACACAGAATGGATACAGAAAGGAGGCAACAAACATGCAGGCATTTTATCGCCTATCTGTTTTCCCAGATCCTCGTTACCAGCAAATAGATGCTGGGCATCTTAGTGGTGATCTTCCTATCCGATTCTCCGACTTTGCCAAGCTGATTGAAGGATTTATTCTGGGTCTTTTTATTCATCCTTTTGATCTTGGAGACTTGAGAGGCATCTCGTACGCCAGATTGTGAGCGAGGCACAGAACTGGAGCTACGCACCGTTCCGCTCTCATCCATTCGTGCTCTCTTGATACGTGAGCGGCTGCGAGCCCGATCTTCGTCTTGGTGAAGTTCGCATCATCTGTGCCAGTCATGTCGACGCCCAAGTCCGTAAACTCCTTGCGGAGCCTGGATACACTTCGTTCTCTCTTCTTGGCGATGGTATTTCGCGGCATAATGGATTTGGTCGTGTTATCGATTCGCTGATCATTCTTCATCAACTTCTTCTTGACTCGAATCTTTCCAGCCAACTCACGAATTTCCTCCATGCCTTCATTTTCCTCTTCCTCCTCGTCAGAAGCATAGAAACCAGCCTTCTCACGTGCTTCTTCCTCCTTCTCTAGCTCGTCCAACTTGGCCATAATGTCTGGATCAACATAGTCTGCAATATTGTGTCCACTCCAGTGCTCAGGGATCTTATCATAGATTTCCTCAGGATTCGGTAGATCCCACTTCTTATTGAGGTCCGAATGTAGTCATCACCCAGCTCCTCCTCAATGTGCTTCTCAAGCTTCTTGCCTCGTCTCTGAGGTGCTCCACCATTCATGTCCTACCATCATCATCCTCTTCGGCATCCTGCGACATCTTTTGGGCCAAACGGGCCTTCGCAGCCGGTGGAATGAAGGCTGGGCGAACATTCTCATCGCGAGCCTTGGGCTCAGCGACATGTATGCGATTAAGAATCCCGTCCACTTTCTTAGTGCGGAACTTCATTTCCACGCGGTGTTGAAGGAGTAGCTCACAGGTCTTGACCTTGACGGCGCTGACTGAGTCCTCATCTTCCTTCGTGGACATTTCCATATATGTTATAGCATCTTCCTCGCTTTCGGAATTAAGCATTTTGTCCAAGATCTCTCTTTTTTCAGTGGGGAGTTCCTCTCGGGATCCCCAGACGTCTGTCTTGTTCCCGACGACCACAAGGGGCTTGTTGGCAAACAAAGGCTTGATACTTTCGAAGAGAGAGAATTGGGATTCCAAGTTGTAGCCACATTGCTCTGAAGGATCCACGATGAATACCACAGCTGCCCGGAGATGTGCTAGGGCCGTAATGGCCTGCATTTCAATGGTGTTTCGCTCCTCCAGGGGGTGGTCGAGGATCCCGGGGGTGTCAATTATTTGCCAGCGGAGATACTTGTAATCCGTGTGGCCCACGTAGAGCGACTTGGTGGTGAAAGCATAGGGCTGAACGTCCACGTCGGCACGAGTGATCTTATTGATGAAGCTGAAAGATTATTAAAATGTAATGTCAATTTTAAAACATGACACACATATATATATATATTTCATTTAACCGTTAGACTATCTAATAAACTTAAAAATCTTTTATTGATGACATGTCAAAATAAAATAATTAGAAGTTAATGAATAATTACTAAGTTATTCATGATTTGAACCCCCCAAAAATGATGATAGGTGTAATTAAATAAAGGATTAGTTAATGCAATATTTTATTGATAGCATAGCTTTAGTATCTCGGTTTCTAATTTAAAACTGATAGGTAATCTACCAATTATAAAAACACTGCTATGACAAACAATTTAGGACTTAAGTTTTGGTCAAAATTGCACCACTCTATAATTTTGACGTCTCAACGAGCATTCTGAAATCGCTTAATTTTATTCCAGGTTTTGAATCATGCAATGACTTTGAAATGATTGTCAACGATAATAATAAAAGAAACAGCAAATGGAGCTTAGTAGTTCGATTAATACATTTTGTTGTCAACATTTGTAATTCATAATAAGGTATGTTAATCCTTCATAGGATCTCCGGTTCGACAGCTTTCAACATATATTTCCTTGTATACTTTTTTATTAGACCTCATTAATGTTGAATTAGTAAAATTAACAAGCCCTCAATATAAGTTCTTTTCAAGGCTAGGGTTATAGTTATGGCCATCACGTTATTAAGACGTATTTTAAACTATTATTACCTGGACTTTCCAACATTGGGGAACCCAGTGAGGATGACAGTTCGAGTGTTAGGGTCGATGGAGGGAAGACGGCTCAGATGTTGACGGATTTGCTCCAAGTAGACAAGAGAAGAGGACTGTCTCTTGATGATTGTGGCCATGCGACCCATGGCTGCACGCTTGAGCTGCTTGCATCGGTAGAGGGAGTCTCCATACTTCAGAAGTCGAACGTAGTCCTTCCCAACAGAGTCTGTGAAAATAAAGCGATTATTAAATAAATTAAATGGCACAGAGGTCCTAAATATATAAATATAATTGAAATATGTTTATTTATAAGATAAATAGTTCACATTTAAACGATAAATTATAAGAGGATTGGTATACATTTATTACCTACTATATTTATTTGAAGGCGTATTATTATTTTTATTAACTGAAAGTTGCGTTACACGAAATCCTATCGTCATTATTGATTTCTGAACAAAGTAACTGTCGTGTTTTTATTTGTATACCTACAAAATTTCATTAATTAAAATACCTTAAATAACACAATAAAAGAAGGACAAGATGCTTAATCTATAAGCCTTGACAAAATTACTACCATAAAAGACATTAGAATGTGCAGCCTTAAGTTAGATCGCGATTGGAAAGAAGCAAGAGTTAGACAGTCTTCCAAAAAAAGGTTGTTGGTATCAAATAGCGAAATAAAGACGAATATATTTGAAAAGGAAATGAAATTTAAAAACAAAGCTAATAAATATAGAAGAACTGGATCCAAATTAGATTAGAGCGTTCTCAACTTCAAGTTACTCACCAATTAGACGAACTGCCGTGTTGAGCTGTCCCAGGGCAAGCTTGTAATGGTCTCGATCATAGAGGACATTCATCAAGTCAGAGTAGAATGGATGGACCTCTTCTAGCTTAGGGAACTCCTTAGAATCATGGTGAGCTTTTCCGTGAAGTTGGATTGAGTGAACTTCACTTTGCGCATGTAGAAGCTACGGATCCGAGAGATCTTGTAGTGCTTCCGGATCACGGTAGTGTCTTCCGCTGAGTCTTGGAGAGCGTGGCATCCACGAATTCCTTCCATGTCGGAACGACGCAGATCTTCTTGAAGTTGTAGGAAGACATGCTGGATGAAGTGAGTCTTCTGTTCCCTTCCTGACCCACGTGGAAAGTGAGAGAGTTGTCGTGTTTAATATCTAGTTGCCTAGCATTTGGGTCACGTGATAACAACAAAAACAAGCTACATATATATAGTTGCCAGGTATAAAGTATCACTCAACCTTTATATATCCATATTATGGCTTCAAAATGTGTATTTATTTTCTTAGATATTTACTTGTTATATCATATTTTAAAAATATGAAATTCTATTGTGTACGATGTATGTGGTGTAGTCCAGTAGATATAAACTGTACTTACAATTCATCACATATACACAATATAGTACATGTAATCAATAATGCCCTTAAAATAAAATAAAAACATTGTAGTCAAAAATAGTTTATTAAATCATCAAAGATGCAACTCATTTATAAAGATATCCAAGGATAGTGATCGTATCTAAATTTGATACAATTATTTTTCATAGATAATGTCATGATCAAGCATGAAGAACTCGAGAGTTTGAGCCATGTAATTCATGATTTATACGTTGATCCTTGCAAAAAGAAATATTTGCATCATTTTTGTACGTAATAAAAAAACATACT
>CP045898.1:18337895-18372091 GCA_013387185.1 Caligus rogercresseyi
TTGTATATATATATATATATATATATATATCGCTTTAAATTCTCACGCTCTTTCATTGTTTGTTTCGTAATTTTATTCAATATTGGTAACAAACAATAGTGTGTTACGACAATACATTAAAATACAAATATATATAATAAAATTATAATTATTGTTTTCGAGAGTTCACTACTCGCTGCCACAAATAGAATTGAAGCTACAGAGTATCCATATCTGCAACTTTTCTTAAGATGAACGGGAGGACTGTTGATACCTTCCAGGGATAGAAGGAATAGAACCTGATGGGGTTAAAAATGCGTTTTGGAAGAAGACTCTGAATTGACTTTAAAATATGACATTGGCGAACGGAGTCAAACGCCTTCTTGAAATCGATCGCAACCAAGGCACCGTACTTTTTACGACGGTTATTGGATTCTATTGTTATGGAAATATTTTCTAGAAATATCAGTAATTTTCCTACGCTTAAAGAACCCTTCTGTTCTCCTCCTATTTTTGAATTTAAAATTTGTTCGAACTGTTTGTAATATTGAAGATAATTGATTCTGTACGCGTCATTTAAATGCTTATGGGTCTCCAATGATTAAAATTTGTCCTGTCTCCTTCTTCGGGAGCAAAATTATACGACCCCTAGAAAGAGCACGGGGGATTCTTTCGGATTGTTCCATATAATTTCCAATGGTTAAAATATACGGAGCTATCTCTTTAGGAGCGAGGGTAAAAACAAGTCCACAGATATCATCACGACCAGACGCTTTGTAGTCTCTATAGTCTTATTTGATATATTCTATAATGTTTTCTTTAATCTAATTAAAAATTAATGCTGTTTAATATAATAAAATATATTTAAGTATTAAATTAAATAATTATAATTATTTACTTTTCACGATCTGGTTATTCATGGAGACTCGGCATTGAGCTGTGGTAAATTTCGTTTTCCTTTAAAGAGAGCTTGCTCCATATATACTACCCCTCGTCCATGGCATCTATAGCTTGAGCCTCCCTCCTATAAGGAAGAGGCCCATGATGCCTGCATCAAATGGTTAAGGGAACTAAATCTGCCATCTAATTGGTTAGGACGGATTAAGACTCTCTTTCTGGAATACATGACTGTTTTAAATTCACTGCTCAATTCCAAATTTCAACCAGATGTCTATATTTTAATACCCCTTGCATTGATTGCGGAACCGTTTTTAATAATATTATACATGCTTTTGTAAAATGCCCTTTAATAATTACTTTAAGCTAATTCATAAAATTAAACGTTGTTTGTTCTTCTTTCGAAGTGACAGGTACTATTTTATTTGGTATTCCTAGAAAGCAACTCTATTCTACAGGCTGTTCACTTCCCGCTATCGAGTGCGAAGGCCCTTATTGGATCAAACTGTCGAGGAAGGAACCACTGACAAAGCAAGACTTGCGTCCAATTTTATTATCTGCCGCAGCTCGATATACCGCACTGGAGTTAAAGATCCCCGGAGTTAGGCCGGATTTGTGGAAATATGCTATCGACTTGGTTTCGTACATGATACCTTCTTCGAGCCGTCACCTCACCTTGTTGAAGAAGATAGTCCTTCAATATCACCGTTTTTATAACCCCTTATGATTTGTTTTTGTTTTATAGTTTTGTTTTTATATTGCGTATTATTTCTGTTTAATTGAGTTTGGTCTTTTTAGATAGATTAATTTTAAACTATAATGTTTATTTATGTATTTTTTACGCAATTCTACCTACTATTTTATTATTGTATTTTATGTATATTCTATGTACTACAATTTTAAATAAAGACCATAAATAAAAAACCGTTAAAATATCAAATACAAAATAACACTTACAATAAAAATACAGATTTTCTTATACACTTTTTATTCGTACACGGCGTTGACCTATATAATAACTGGATACTCAAAAAATGCTCCACTTTATGACGTAAAGAAACCTAAAATGGCAGTGGCACTGGATGAATTGTTCATTGAAGAGAGAAAAAAGGATATCCTAGAATTAATTCCAGTTCTCACACTCTTGATTATGTTTCCTGAATGACGTCAATGGGGCTTTATTGTGATTTCTCTCTTTTCCTATTGACTTGGCCTTAACAACTTGACTTCCCAAAGGATTCTCTTTTTCTCTTTGTTCTTTCATCGAATTTAAGAATGATATATTTCGTCACTTCAGATGGATCCCAAAGTTATTTTCTGTTTTTTTGCATCCTTTGAACAACCAGTTAATATATAGGCAGGTAATCCAATCTTATTGTTTATTGAGAGCCTCTTAACACGATTCATCCTTTTAAGACTACAACCTCATGAGTAGAGCCTTAAGAATATGTTTATAATCTTGCTGTCCTTTTCATTAAATTTAAAAACGTTCAGGACTGGAACTTAACTCCTCAAAACATCGATTTTATCTCTGGGATCTTTGCGTCCCAATAACGATTTACGAATTGCAAATTGTCCTGTTGAAGACAAAGTTGAAATTCTAGTGAATGGATTTCCTTGAAATCAGCGATATATAATAGGCTTTAACTTTGTTAAAGCTTAAACCAGCAAATGCGAATCTATTTTTGTAATATTATTCATTGCCTTTATTTTTATATAAAACTCTCCTTCTGCCGATTTTAGCTGATAAGGTAATACAAGAAGTGAAAAAATGGATTTTAACTCTCTTTCATAATTATATATAGAGCCATTAAAACGACCAAGGAATCAGCTTGGGGGGATTTAGTGGTTTTATCCTGAGTAATTCCTCAGATTTAGATAAAGATTTAATTGATTCATCCACAAGGTCTACCTTGAGTGGAGATCTGTCGTCTCGAACTCCTCCGTTTATACATTTTTAAAGATGTGTACTTTCAATTCCAATAATCTTCTTTCATTTGTATCTCCCACATGGGCAGCTGTCCAAAGAATTTTGGGTCTGCCCTATATCTTTCGACTCTAGCTCAACAGTGGGCATTATCGATCAAAAGAGAAGCAAAAGGTCTTTTTGAAGAAAAATGAATATCCCATAACCGTGGAAGGCGAGGCGCTAATGGGAGGCATTCTTACTATCCACGACCTCCAGAAGAAACCTTAATCTTCATTTAGCGATGGAAATGTAAATACCTTCTTATGAATTGTGCAGTTATCATCGTCCTCCATGTCCTTGGCACCTTAAAGTAAATATATCTTTTTGAATTATAAGGAAGTAAGAAAGATTTGCCAAAAAGCGATGAAAGATCTTAAAGTCTCTAAGGATTGGTTCATAAAAATAAAGGAGTCTCTGCTTGGAGTCATGGAAGGAAAAAAGTTCACTTCTCATTTCCAGATCACGACCAGTGTTCTTTTTTTAAATAGCCTTGTAAAGATTACGGGAAACTTTTTACACTACAATACATGCATTTGTTGACTATCCATATGCCTCAATTTTAACAGAGTCTTTGATTTAAAACATGTCTCCTTCAGAAGATTTTAAGAAAGTAGTGTTATACGGCTTTTCCAAGAAAGAAAGGAAAGCATCACGAAAATTTGAAGCCCTTCACTTTGCGCTTTTAAGTGCACAAGCACTGATTAGTTTATAGGTTGACGTCTTGGGAATTTCTACTTCGTGAAGATCTGAGGGGCATTTTAATCTCGGCTTCGGCGAGATTAACCATTTTTGATCTCGAAAACCCCGATGTAAGGAACTACGCTTTCGACTTGGTGAATTTCAGTTGGATGACATACTACGGATATTTTAGTCAAATAAAAGAAAATTGTGATATAATATATTTGGTTTCTACAACCACAGTTTTAATTTGTAATTTTTTTGTTTAAGTATTATGTTATATGTTATGTTTGGTTTTATAGCTTGTCAACATTATTAAGTATTCATATTATGAAACTTGTTTAAAACTTTGATATGTCCGTATTTCAGCTAGGTCTTTTGGTAGGTAATCTAATTTTAAACTATTATGTTTATGTATTATTTTTACACATAATTCTACCACCTTTTTACTTTGTATCCCAAGCTACAAATGGAATAAATACCTAAAAAATATGTTGATATCATTCACTATCAATAAAACGTTAAAGCCTACCTACACTTAATCATAAAGAGTAAACTATGCATACTTTTCTGTAGATGACTTTTTTCTTGATAGATAATATCTGCATATACTCACTCTTTATTCCCCTAGTAAGATATTCATATAATATATCTAAAGCCTTTATTATGCATCGAGCATCATATCTCCATGTTTGCTGCACTTTCAAAATAAATGGAAAAGTATATACACACACAACAGAAACATGTGTTATATTATTATATCCAATGCTTACATATTTTATGAATATTCTATGTGTACATATTGATAGTATGGGAAGCTCTTGAAATATGAAATTGACTCTAGTCAATCCTTTATAATTTATGCTTAAAAACATCATATTCTACTAATCTGTTGTATGTTTTGTTTTAATAATATACTACAAAATATGTTAAGTAATTTTTAAAACTTCATATAACAATTATGAAGTTGGCTGCTTAAAAAGTTACCGGTTAAATAATTGGTAATAAGGAAATGCATTTTGTTCACATTATTTTCTCTTCAGTTAAAGAAAATCCAAGAAAAACCAATCATGTTATCCTTATTAAGATAAATGACTATATGTTACTGTATAAATGGCTTACTAAAGATATATATATGTACAGGGCGTATACGTATAATCCGGACTAATTAAAACAAATTTTGAAACGTTGATAACTTATTTATTTATCAATATTTTTCAACAATTTTTTGTTAAATGTAAGGCACACATATATAGATATTTATTTTTCAATATAGCCTCCATCAGCGTTGACGACCATCTCGAGGCGGTGCCTGAAGCGGCTGCAGGCCTTGGCGACGACGTCCTTTTTCATATTGGCGAACCCCTCCACGATGGCGGCCCTGAGGGAGTCGAGAGTGTTGTGAGCGTGCTTGTTGGTCTTGTTCTCGACCATGCCCCAGAAAATAGTCGAGGGGTTGCAGTCAGGGAGCTGGGGGGCCACAAGTTCGGGCTCCAGTGGTAGGGGAGGTTCTCCAACTGCCACGACTGGGTCTCCCTCGACTTGTGGGCGGGAGCAGAGTCCTACTGGAAGACATAGGGCCTCCCATTCGCCACCAGGTCCATCCAGGGCTTCACGACGTTCTTCATAACGTCGATGTAGATGGCCGTGTTGACCTTGAGGCCCTTCTCGAATAAGTGGGGGGGGGGGCATGACGTCCTCCTCACTGCTGATCACCCCCAGGACCATCACGGAGGAGGGGAACTTCGTGTGCTTGACGACAGGCACCTCGTCAACATTTTGGCAGATCCACCTATCATTCTGCCTATTGCTATTCTGGTCCTGGCTAAAAAATTCTCGTCGGAGAAGAACCTGAGGAGACCGGCCCTCTCGTGCTTGAGGTTGTTGAGCAGGGCCGCCGCCTTGACCCTCCTGGACTCCCTGGTCCCCTCCGTCAAGATCATCCTGTGCCTCTTCTTGTACGAACTGTAGCCCATGTCCTTGTTGATGGTGTTGGCAATGGTCTGCTTGGAGCAACCCATCTCGGCGACCAACTTGGCGTAGGACTTGTTGCCGTCCTCATTGACCTTCCTCTTCACCTCGGCGACAAACTCGTCGGTCCTGATGGCCCCCATGGACCGAGAACGCTTTTTGCGATGAGTATCATGCTTTTTGAAAGAGTTCCAAGCCTTTCACTGGTCGTAGACGGTCGACTTGGGGTAGTTGAAGAACTCTATCACCTCCTTTGGACTCCTCCCGGCACGGAAGGAAGAGAACATCGCATGCCTTTTCTCCTCTTCCCTGGCTAAATGTTGACTGATTTTCAATCTGTTTTTTTTTTGGCAAATAGATAAGATGCAAGCGCAGTAACGTACATATGTGCGTTGCTATATCTCAAAAAACAAAGACGACATTACCTATCAAAGTTAGTCCGGATTATACGTGTACTCCCTGTATATATAAGATACAAAAATAAAATTCAATACTTTTTAACCAAACAAATAATAATTTGTTTTTGTTTTTTCAATTATATTTATTATTGTTATATATATTTATATATAATGATTAAAGTTGTCATATTGTTAAGGTATTTTATGCTCTAGTTTATTATTAATCAAAATTAAAGATCTACGTTATTGTAAGCGTTTAATATATATATTTTTATTATTAAAGATTCACAAAAAATATTTGAAAGTAAGATACGTGCTTACTGATTGGTAATATGAATCTATGCTTTTATTTCATTTTACCGATGTTCTATTTCATTGTATATTTTATTATTCGACAACATAATTTTTAGAGGGGCATTTCTTAGACAATTTTTGACACACACGCTTTTTTATCGGACACTTTTTAGACACACGTACTCTCATTAAAAAAGTCCACCATTTTATAACAAAAATGACAAATGTAATTAATAAACCCAGGGGCACATTGAGGGGATTTGTAACCCAAAAATACCATATATGTAGGTGCACGGAGGAACTCGAGGGTCCATTAGGGGGGAATGTGAAATCCCAAAATATAATAACCTTTGTCCGGCCGAACTCGAGGGCCCATTGAAAGGAGATTTGTATCTCAAAATATCATATTTGTGCTCGGCGAACCCAAAGACGCTTGATGGGGGATTTGTAGTCCCAAAATAGAATAATTATATCCAATGTACACGAGGACCCGTTTGGCAGTTATTTGTAATCCCAAACACCAGTATTGATTCTGGCCAAACCCAAGGGCGCTTTGATATGAATGTGTTATCCCAAAATACTTTAATTACCTCTTCCGAAGGAGGTATTGGTTACCTCCGCCGAAGGAGGTATTGTTTTCACTGGCGTTTGTTGGTTTTGTTTGTCAGCAGGATAACTCAAAAGTACTGAACGATTCAAATGAAACTTTGTGGAGTTGTTAGAATTGCTAAAAGGAACAAGTGATTAAATTTTGGCATCTCTAAGTGCTTTTTTAATATGCAAAATGAGCAAAATACTATTACTAATATAATAAGGGGTCTCTATTCAGGGAGTAGGAAAGAACAAACGCTAAAAAATATTCATTGACGTATTATTGTTCATATATCAGCTCAGGACTATGCTAACCCAGTGACGTAGCTTAACTTCTTCCGTCTTCCCATCTCTGAGTGCTTTTTTAATATGCAAAATGAGCTAACAGAGAGGAAACAATGATTAGAGATAGAAAATCGGGCGTGTGAAAGGGAGAATGTTTGAATAGGAATGTTGTGGGGATCGGCGGAGGTACACACTCTCGGATTGTATATATGCCTCTAGTTTTCACTGGCGTTGGTTTGTTGTTTGTTTGTCAGCAGGATAACTCAAAAAGTACGAAACGGATTCGGATGAAACTTTGTGGAGTTGTTGGAAATGCCAAAAGAAACAAGTGATTAAATTTTGGCATCTCTGAGTGCAGAATTAAGATGCAAAATGAGCTAATACTAATAAATATTTCAAGTTAGCCTACTCTGCCAATAGATGTCGCTGTGCTGTGAAATCGGGTGCCGCGAGCGTCTTCCTCTCGGAATTTCCGTCGAGGGAGAAACCTCCCCGTCCCTCTACGCCGCCCAGTTGTGAAAAATCCGCCTCGGAAGGCTTATAAGGACCCCGTGACGGCGGAAGTTTGCACTCTCTGAGTGTAATATGCCTCTAGTTTTTTCTTGCGGAACCGAGGGCCCTTAATAGCGCATTGTAACCCCAATATGTCACATTTGTAATAGGCCTCATTGGAAGGGTATTTGTAACACACATTTGTTATAGTTATGATAAAAAATGTTTGTTCGTATATTTTATTGGGTGTTTAAAGAATGTACTTTTTTAAAGTGTCGGAATTTTTGTCTTAAAAGTGCCTGTCTAAGAAGGTCCATGAAATTACCGCATAAAAAATAGTCCTGGAACTGATTTTTTTTAAAGTCGTTTTTAAAAAAGGGACAGAGATAAGTTTAATCCGAATCATTATTTTTCAAGTTATACATTTTTTATATAGTACATATAATCATCAATAAATGAAGAAGAAACAAATAAGGACTCCAACGTAAAATATAAAATTTTCAAACGTGTTTCCCACAACAAAAAATATAAAAATCTGAGCAAATTGAATAGGAGTAAATCTAAAGAAATAAACAGAAAAATATAATTTTTATATTCATTCATTAAGTTTATGCCTTTTATGACAATAATTTTACAAAAAAAGTAAAGAATAAAGGAAAATTTCATAGGCTTTTCTTTGATGTTGAAATTTGTAGCAATATATTAGGTTCAAATAATGAATGAAAATGTTTTTTTGTGTATTGTGTTTTTGAAAAACAAAAATAAATACGTCCTTGAAATAAATTTTGCCATTTTATATTAGACGATATAATACAGTTTTATTTTCAAATTGATAAATAGATTGAGTTTTTAAGAGACTTTATTGATATAGAGATGTTACATTAAAAATGTACAAAAAACATTATAGTTTGAAATTAAATCTCTAATATAAAATCTAGCAGCACTATTTACAAAAAAAAATATTATTTTTTTTAAGGAAACAAATTGTCATAAAAATACCGGCATAATAAATTATGTTACAAATAATAAATTAGATTGACAAACGATTGATATTCGATAGTTCTATTAACGATTAAATGTAGATTCAGTATTCATTTGAAGTAAATCCGTATTTTGAAGAAGTAGAAAACCCCCACTTATTCTATCTATGACTACCAACCGACATATATCGGTACAATGAGTATATATCGGTAGTTTTATCAAAATGAATAGTTAGCAGACATTACTTTTAACAGGTGTACTAATCTTTGAATATCTATATTATGTGTCTCTGCTTTAAGTATTCTTTGAATATCGTCTTAGGTCTTTACAAATCTAAAAATGGGGATTGTGAGGAATCAGCCTAAAATCAAACATATTATTTCCATATAAAGAAGAAAATGCGACAATTTTTTTCCTTCGTTATTAGTATAAATGGTACAGCCAAATATTTTTTAGAGCATTTTAATTTTCTTAATGGCGTTCATTATTCCAGATTGTTTTTGAATTCGGGTGACAAAAAAACTAAACAGCTGTTCATAATAAGGGATGAACAAAAATCTAAGCAAATGTGATTGCATATCATAAATTTAAGAGATACATGGATATAAGATGAGACGTTATTTACGCACAACTATGCAATATAGTTCATTTGAAGTAAATCCGTATTCTGAAGAAGTCGAAAAAACCCACTTATTCTATCTACGACTACCAACCGACATATATCGGTACAATGGGTATATATCGGTAGTTTTATCAAAATGAATAGTTAGCAGACTAACGATTGACGTTTAGACATCATTAGTATGACAATATTGTAAAACAAAGACTTTGTCGAAAATTAATTTTGCATTTTCTATTTTAAGACCCTCCCAGGTATAATGAGAAGAAAATCATTGGGAATATCAGAATAATTGTAAATTCACCATGTCAATTATGTAATATGACACACCTCTCTACCTATGTAGTAACCTTCATCTAACTCTAAAGGATCCCGTAAACAGAAATCTCAATGCAATGCAAGTTAAACAAAGCGACACCATAAGAAACATATTCAATAAGAAAAAAATGACCTAATATACATAATTGTCAAGGGAAGTCTCTTCAAGATCAAAACTTCTGAAGAATATTTTCTGGCGTTCACAAGGAAAGCCAAATGTGACGCCGTCATAACCAAAGTACACAACATATTATACAAAATGCGAACAGTTGAAAAACGAAGTTTATCATCCCAATTGTTGCTTTATATTCAATAAAAATTATTACTGATATGAATTTTTATTGAAATACTTTTAGTGTGTTTATTAAAATGGTTGTTTCATATTATTTGAATGTTTTCATATATTTGTTTCGTATAAATAATTGTTACTTATTGATAATTTATATACAACGTATCTGCACAAATCTGTTGTCTTTCTTTGGTTTAATTTGTCGAAATATATGTCCACTGGGCCAAAGGGAAGTCTATGAATACTTTACGCCAGATGTTGTTATATTATAAATTTAAAAGGCTCACAGATAAGTCATTGATGTAATAACCAAGCCGAGACAACCCAGGTTAAAAAACAAGGAAGAAAACTGGGAGGATCTACGAGTTAAGACTTGATGATCGATCCGTACGAGAAGAACGGGCTATAATGTTTTCAAATAGTTTGAATATTTTTTTATACACTTTTGAGTAGCATATATACATGTTTATAGTGTATATTTCATTATATATTTTAGAGTAATGTATTCTATTTACAATTGGAAATATATAAGATGATTTTGGTGATATTTTATAAAACATTGGTAATTAAATTATTTGATATTAAATTATCACCATTTATACTCGAATTTGCATGTGTGATTGGCGACGAAATATGCATTACAATTAACCTTGAAAGAAAACTTTATTGATAATATGATAAATAATTCTTCGTTTTTCTTTCGTATAACCTTGATTATGATTGATTATTAATAAATCTTCTAATTAACATCTTGGCCACTGTATGATGTACTCAGAGAAAGGAATAGTTGTGTAAAAGAAGTGTTTGATATTTTAGTTTAGAAAAATATATCATCCATCCTCAAAATCAGTCTTCAAAAATATATTAATTGATAGAGAACTTACATCAAGCCATTCAGACCAGATCAAATGTTTTACTCGGTTTATGAAAAGGGATCCACTAATTATCTAATTATCCATGAATAGGTTCTTTGACACAAAATAAGTGAAAAAGTGGAAACAACATACATTTTAATACAAATGTAAAATTTCATCAAATTTAAGACACTTTGGACTACTTTTCTCCATATGTTAATATATTTAATCTAACCAAAAGAAGAAAAAAATCTCACGAATGACCAGTAGAAAAACAACAAGGCGAAGGCTTCTTTCAATTAACTCAGCCTCCTTATTTCTTCATTTTGCAAATACACCTTATTCACCATATTCGTATTAGAGCATATATTTATATATTTAGGTACATATATTTTTTTGTATTTATTCTATTAAATGATTGGCGAGATAAATGAACATTTTGCAACTCTTGTACATGTGTAGTATGAATAAAAAAAACATATATATTATTTGGGTCAATCAATATTCTCTTGTTCTTGAGTTCTTTGTTTAGACCAATCAACTTCTCAGACAGGAGGAAAATGCCTTAATCAGCAATGCTGTTTTCAAAAAAAATCTCCAGAGTTAAGCAAGAAAACTTTATTCGAATATCTCTTGATTATTTCCATCAGGGTATTGGATCTCTCTAAATAATGGTTTGCCAGCTTCTTTTTATTCACACTTTTGATCTGAAACTTAGAAAATAGACACTCATAAATTTGTCAGATCATCTTTCTTCCTGTGAAATCAAATCAAATCTACATTCTCTAATTTCAACTAGAAAAAAATATATATATATGTCACTAGTGTCAAAGGTTTCGTTATGAAGCAAACCTTTTTGTTATTACTTATTTTGAAAAAATTAGTATATGACACTAGTGTCAAAGGTTTCGTTATGAAGCAAACCTTTTTGTTATTACTTATTTTGAAAAAATTAGTTTTACTAAATTTAGCTACGATCAATTTATGACTCTGAATTTTTTTGCAAATTTTCGTCAAATAATATTTAGTGCCAATAAATGAACATAAGTGCTGATGCCCAACCATTTTTTAAATAACAGCTCCTACTAGGGTTCTTTATAGTTGAACAAAATGTCTATTGGCGAATTCACGTGATTACCATAATGACATTTCCATTGAAAAACTGCATTTTGAGAAAAACAAAAATTAAAAGAATTGTTATCAATACTGATGAAAGGGATTCAGAGGGAGTAGATTGGGATTGATGGGGAAAATCTACTATCATTAGTCGTTTAAAAACGTATTTAAAAGATAACTTAAAACATCAACATGAGTACTCTCTTTTTCTTTTTCCTTCTTGAAACTATAAAAACCCTAGTAGGAGCTGTTATTTAAAAAATGGCTGTTGCATCAGCACTTATGTTCATTTATTGGCACTAACATTATTTGACAAAAAATTGCAAAAAAATCCAAAGTCATAAATTGATCATAGCTAAATTTAGTAAAACTACTTTTTTCAAAATAAGTAATAACAAAAAGGTTTGCTTCATAACGAAACCTTTGACACTAGTGACGTCCGATTTCTAACAATGCTAGAGATTTTTAAATTAGATATTCGTTTTCAGCATAAAAAATGAACCAGAATCGCTGGGACTATGTAAAAGAACTAAAAAAGTGGTTTCATTTGGGAGGTCATATATATATATATATATATATATAATATATTATGTAGAAGAACTAAAAAAGTGGTTACATTTTGGAAGGTCTAATATATATATTATATATATATATATATGAATATATAATATACAAATATATGAATACATATATATATATATATATATATAATTCTTGGTATTTATATATTTTTTATAGTTTTAAAATATATTTTAATATCAAGGACACATTTAAGAATTTGCACTTTCATTATGTTTGAGCAGTTTTGTCTGTTCAAACAGTATTGATAAAACTATTCGTACTGCCTTGATGGATGTAATCGGTAGTAGAAAAAAGTTTACTGCATTCTTCCACAGCATACAGACACTCCATACATCCAATCTTGCTTCTCCTGACATTTTCCTCCTTTCAATAAATTTTGTAGTTAAATACATTATTTCTAAATAAAACTTGTTCCATGTATAATTGATGTTTGTACGACACACCAGGGGCGTGCACAGCCATTCAGAGTTAGTGGTGCTCATATTTTAAAAAGGGCATTTTAATCGGGCGCGAAGCGCGCCCGCAATAGTTCGCCCGCGCGCAGTGCGGACGAAAAAAATTGGGTTTTGGCTGTTTGGAGTGGGTTTAACGGGTCGGTTTCTTGGTCTGGAATGATTCATCAAGTGTAGCTAGACATGGCATGGCATCTCAGAGTCATCTATTAAATAACATTTAAAACTCCTTTGCATAATTTTGTCTTTAGATATTTCTTGTAGATGTGGAAACATTTTTCATTCAACATAATATTTTAAATAAGTATTACTATGCAATGAACCAACCTGTGTCCCTCACTTGCATGCAACCCCGTCAGCTTGTCCCTTTTTGCATGGTAAAAGTAAAAGGTGTGAGTCACATGGCACACTGGTTGTGACGTCGTCAATCACTTTATTAACAAAATATGATAAGCAAAAGTTTTCCTCTGTTCTATTTTCATATTTTTATAACAATGTCAGCCTTGTTTCGTGCAACCTTGCAAATTATCATTATAGACAAATACTTAACGAAAATAAGTTTTACATATATATTATGTAATATACTAAATAGCCACTTGTTAAATAGCATCAGCTATCTCCACAGCTAGCATTTATTCCACAGAAAACCTAAAATTAGTAAGGATTTGCAACCATGTTACTTACAACCCTTTCACTTTTACTTGCAACCTTGTTACTGTATGCAATGGTAAAGAATACAAAAAATAAATAAGCTTAATGCCTGAGCTGTGAAAATAAATGTTTTTATTATTACAAATATGTAACCAAAAACTGTGAAATCCAAAAATGCAAAAGAAAAAAACAAATATATAGGGGTTGCTATTGTGTCTTTTTCCTCCTGGTCCTAGAGAAGCATCCTCCTAGTTGCCATCTCCTTGTAGATTCTGATTACCTCTCTGTGGTTTATTTCTAGATCTTGCTCAATGGAAATCAGCATAAGATCTGAGATACGTTCTTCTCCACACAGACTTCTTAGTTTGTTTTGATGAGGCTGAGCTTTGAGAATGACCTCTCTACAGAGGCGGTTGTCACTGGCAGTGTCGCATAGATTTTAATCATTTTGGAAAAGGCTGGAAAGCTGCGCTGGCCGTTGTTTTCCCTCAAAATCTCAAATATTTCTTTTAGGTCTTTTGAAGGAAAGCTGGCGAGGAAGACTTTCAGCTCTGCCAACAGCCGGTCCTCGTCTTCTCCATAAAAATCACAGAGTGTATGCACAGCTTCCTTTGCTTCTGGGTTGAGCTGGCGAGTCCATTCGGCATGTACAGTTAAGGAATGGAAGGACCTGATAATTTTATCAGTGGGAGTAGCTTTGTCCTGGTCCCCCTTGAACCTCCTGTTAAGCTCGCCAATCATGCTTTGCAGAAAGGTGTAGTAGACAGTGCACCTGAAATATGCTTCCACAGACTCAAACTGGTGGCCCACTTGAGACACTGCTGGGTTGTCTAACAAACGCTTTGGCACTTTCCTTGTTCTCTGCTGACCAGGCACCACAGTAGGTACTTCAATGCCGAGGCTCTTTGCCCAATTTTGTGCTATATACAAATTATGCATTACTCTCTTAGCATTAATATGACTAAAATATAGGTTTTCCATAAATGGTTAACACAACACATTTCCCTTTACATATTTAAAATTGAAAAATTGGTAATCAGAATTATTTTTTAAAAAATCTTATATTTTTTCGATTGGTCTAGGGGAGGCACTGCCTACCCTGCCTCACTTGACTGCACGTCACTGGCTTTCTCTCCCTCTCACACACACACACTAATTGCTTTCAGCTGTGCTGTGGGCTCTGGGAGAGGGAGGCGGGGGATGGGCGCTGTGCCTACTGCAGAAGGAACTGAGAGTCAGAAAGAAACGATGTAGACAAATTTTTGGGTCATAATAAATACATTTATATATAAAATTATACAAAATTGAGCTATGTCATGATGTCCATGTGCCACAAAACAAAAAAAAAAAAAAACACATCAGTCAAAAAAGGGCACATTTCTCCAGAGGGCAAAAGGGCAGGTGCTCTAGCACCACCTAGCTTTTATCTGTGCACGTGCCTGCGACACACACACAAAAAAAAAAACAAGTCAAAATATGCACGTATTTCGAATACGTTGAATACATACCTCCTTTTGCTGATCTTCAAGAGGATGATAAAATATTACCTAAAGAAAATAAAAGCAAATAATTAATTAAATTTGTTGTATATTTAGATAAATGATTATAAATGAATACAAATAATTTGTTTTAGCAACTGCTAGAATTGATTCTATTATTGTGGTTTAATATAACAAAGCCTTAAGTAAATGCATTCTTAAGTTTAAATTTAAGGGTTTCAAAAATTAAATGATACCAGTATAGGTTAAGGCTCAGTAAAACTTATTAAGGAGGAAGATAAAAACTATATCCTTCTCTCTTTTCTCCAATGAATGCTTTAATGCCAAAAGTTATGAATGATGACATATTTTTGGTGATGTTGTTGATTTTCGAGACATGAAAAATAACAGAAAAATGAAAGTTTCTTTTCTTAATATTTTGAATACAAAATCGCTTTAATAAATGTTTTCGAATGATAATTAGTTCCCTGGATCTACACACCTGTTTCCATTTGACATCTCATAACAAAAGCTGCCAGGCTACTGTCCAAATCAATCAATAATTTTACTAATGATGGTTCTATATATATATATATATATATATATATATATATATATATATATATATATATATATATATATATTGATCAAGAAAAACTATCGGCCGATTGGTCGGCTATTGAATAAATAAATAAATTCAATTACGTATTGGCCTTTAAAATCAACTAAAAAATATTTTGATATTTGCATAGTCACATAATAACTTTGAATAGTTTATTTTGTTGAAGCCTGAGTGCGTTGTACATCTCAATGATATCTACAAGATTATTGATTCAATGCCTTCATAATATATTATACATTAAAGTACATTATGTACATTAATACATTAAAGGGTTACATATGCTTTCAAATACAGTGAAATTCTATTAAACTGCTCCTCCAATTATTAAACGAATCTTGTTTTAAGGCCATTATGTGGGTGGGTCTCAGTAAAAAATGGTTTTTTAATATAATATTAAGCACAGTAGTAAATTAAATGAGTGTTTTTTTGCGTATGTGGTACGACAGAATTGTAGTGTCCGATGGATATAAATAAGCATACTAGCATAAAATTAGTCACTCGAACCTAGGATCTTATCAATGAGGTAGACCAAAAATGACCTCGGAGAATATTTTATTGCATCCGCGACCATAGACATAAATAAGAAATAAAATCCTTGAGTCTAATTTATGAGTCAAATAAATGTGTTGCTGAATAAATTTTAGCTTCAAAAGCAAATGTTGGTTTAAAAAAGTAAAATCGGGTTTTTGATGCTTCGTCCTTTTACTTTTTGCTAATACAGTTTATAAGACTAGCCATGCGAGCAGGGGGAAATATCTAAGGAACCGATCTTCTGGAAATTTGATTATTGATATGGTTATTTTTTTTGTTGCCTATATGGTTCGATAGAATTGCATCCTACTGGATATAAATAAGGATACTAGCATTAAAATTAGTCCCTCGAACCTAGGATCTTATCAATGAAGTGGACCAAAAATGACCTTCTCCTCTCGGGATTCGAATCTGCGCCCCAACATTGAAAGCTGAACACGCTTTAAGGCACTGAGCTATTGCAATCCCTTTTTTACCTATATGGTCCGACAGAATTGCATCCGATGGATATAAATAAGCATTATAGTATTAAAATTAGTCTATCGAACCTAGTTTTTTTATGAGTACTAGAAGAATAAACATTTTGTAGACTGTTAGTTTGAAAACTAACGAATTGTCATTTTTATGATCCATTGTTAAAGAGATTATGTAAGCAATGTTAAATACTGGTTGATAATATTTTTAAAGTTTGTTAGATCAGAACATGATAATGAGGCTTGAATTTGGAGAATAAATACATTTTGTTTAATGAATACAAGCCTTACATTATAAGGAGTATCACATGCCGTGAAATATATGTGTAAAAATGCATGCCAATTTAAAAAGCCCTGCAGTAGAAAGTTTTTAGAAAAACAATTGAAGGTCTCCATTTTTGTAATTGAATTGCATTTATACGTGTAAAGTTTTTCAAAGGAATAGAAAAATTCCATTTTGTCAATTCAATCCATTAGGAAGACGTCATATGTTAAATGTGCAAGGTATAAATTCCTTGAATATATAAAAGACTGTTCTATAATTTGATTTGTAAAATAGGCTGATTACACATTCATAGACAATGAATGAAAACGTGTTTCCAAATGACAACTTGGAAGAATATTGATTTGTCCTTCAGTTTCACTATTCATATAATGAGCCGGCTATTTGTAACCTTGGGATAATAGATTAACCTTTCTGTTTAATTAAATATTGACATTTTATTGATATAATTACTTGTCATACAACTTTATCCTCATTTGTATGCTTTAATTCATGTTCTGTTCTGTTAAAAAAAAGATGTCATTATTTTGCTTGATTTTGTTACAAATTTGACATGTAAAAGGAGATATACCCAAATTAACAATCACGGGCCTAAAAAAAGAACACAACTTCTAATGATACATATCGAACTATTTTATGAAATAGACCTGGATTCTTTAGATTTCTGGTATCGACTTTCCTCTATATTATAGTAATATTTTTGGGGGGGGAATATAAATCAGCTTTATATTAATATGTAAATCATATTCAATACAGCATATTAGAATATTTACATCTTAGTCTATAATGAGCAAAAAACCTAAAACCAATATTTTGAGGTAGATGTCGATAAGTGAGACAATCACGCCTTTATCTTAAATACAGGCTGCCATATCAATATACTATTAACTTGATTATGACGACAGAGATAGAACAGTTTTAGATATAAACAAGAAACTGTATATATTAAATAAATCTGAATGCAACTTATAATATTCGAAAACTAAAATGAAAAAGAAAATTGCACATTAAGCATGATTCAAATATGTGTAAAAAACTCCAGCCTGCAAAAACTTATACAATCAGCTTCAAATTGCAAATGTTGATTTGAAGTGACATGCTTTAATCGGCCGGATTTTCTCTTTCATTGTTTAGGTGATATATAAATTATATAAAAATATTTATATAAGTAATATAAACAAATTTTATTCACTAATCAATCCTGCGGGATATACTTAAAAACAACACAACATGTATGCGTATAGATAGAGTATTCTATTTATATCGTCAGGTTGGAAGTTCGACATCCTCCTCTGGGTTTTAAATATCTCTTAGATATCTTATCATGGCACAAAGGTACGACATTCTATTAAATTTATTTTGTTGGTAAAAGTACTTCCAAAAAAACTTATATATCGTTCATAGTCTCTCTCCATTACCCTTGAGTGTGGGAACGAGTAGATATAATAATTACTCTCCTGAATTATTAAGTAAAAGTCCTTCATTAAAAATAATAGTGTACAACAATTTAAGCTTATACGACAAGGATTGTCACATAATTGAACGTCTCTCAATTATTGGAAAACTCTAATATGCTGATTTAAAGCCTCTTAATTATTATATAATCATAAATAAATGTAATATTAATGATAGGTGTTCAATTATTATTTTTGAGTGGAAATAACTTATTTCTACTAAAGGCATGTATAATCCAGCTCTTATATACTAAATTTAAATTATGACTAAAACATGAAATCAGCTCCTTGGCTACATATATGTTTAAATCGTAATGCGCGCACACAATAATATATAGATATATATATATATATATATATATATATATATATATATAATATATAATATATATATATATATATATATATATATCTATATATAATATATATATATATATCAGATAGATGAACAGGGTAACAGTTCACTACTCAGGAAGAAAAGTGCACTCAGGATAAAAATGGAGCAATATAATAAATATAAAGAAATCACGTTGACAAAGTATTTTTCACAACACTGGTTTCATGGTTATATTTAACCACTCTTCAGGTTCAAATACTGAGAAGGGGGGGGGGGATAAGCCCCCAATATTTTTCAATTCATTTGACTGCTGTACAAGTGTGTGTCGTGTGTATTGTGAGAATAATAGCCAAAAAGATGATAATGGATAACAAAATGATCGACAAGGACTCATTATGGATTAATTTTAAACTGAGATTTGAACCTGAAGATTGGTTTAATATAACCATGAAACACGTGTTGTGGAAAAATACTTGTCAACGTGATTTCTTATATTTATTATATACTATATATATATTATATATATATATATATATATATATATATATATTATTATAGTATTAACATATTAGCCATAGGGAGTTCGATAGCCGTGCGTGCTAAGGCGTGTCCAACTCTCAATGTTGGGGGCGCAGGTTCGTGTCATTTTTGGTCTACCTCATTGATAAGATCTAGGTTCGATAGACTAATTTTAATGATATAATGCTTATTTATATCCTGTCAGATACAATTCCATTGAACATATAGGCAACAAAAAAAATTAGCCATATCAATAATCAAATTCCAGAAGATCGGTTCCTTAGATATTTCCCCCTGCTCGCATGGCTAGTCTTATAACTGTATTAGCAAAAAGTAAAAGGGTAGAAGCATCAGAAACTCGATTTTACTATTAAAAAACCAACAATTGCTTTTCGAGCTAAAATTTATTCAGCAACACATTTATTTGACTTCATAAAATTAGACTCAAGGATTTTATTTCTATTTATGTCTATGGTCGCGGATGCAATAAAAATATTCTCCGAAAATGAAATGACCTACATATTAAATAGTTTTATGAGGACCAATGCACAAGATAAATTTATTTTTTCTTCAAATATACGATGCTATACCTAAAAGAGAGTCTAGCCCTTTTACTTTGTATTTCTGTTACAATTGAAATAAAGACCTTATAAAAAGAGAGAGTCTTGCCTGGACTCCTATAAGATATCTTTGCCCCCAAAATTGCTGAACTAAAAATACATTGTAGAATAGTTAACTAAATCAATGGAAATGTATGACAATCTACGCAAAACTAGTAGTAAAACTAAACTATAAGTTCTTTATAGCGATAAAATGACTCAATATTTAGACATTTACACAAAAAACATGAAATAATATTTTTGTTTTCAACTGTTGGGAAGGGGGAAGAAATATATTCAGGCCTAGAATTGTTGATCCAAAATTGTTTTTGCGGAAGTTAAGCAAGCCTAATGCAACACTGGACATAAATGACTTCCGGGATGACGGTACTATTTTTTTTTTAAATCAATTTGTTTTGCAACCAATAAACATATGACTAATTTTAGATACTAAAAAATAGTAAAATACAATCAAACCTGTAGGAGTGGCCATCCGTCTAAAGCGGTAACCTACCCATGGCACCACCCCAAAATTTCCCCGTCTAATAAGAACCAAGTATATATTATTCTATCATCAATATTTTCTGACCAGCGCAACGGAGGCTTTTTGAAAAAAAATAAGTTTCTTCCGCTCGATGTGCTGCATTGAACCTGCGGCTCCCTTCGATCACGTTCAACTCATGGACGCTAGCTGGCGATTTGGTCAAATATGTCCCCTCCGTTCCATCGTCTTAAGAGATGCCTGAAGATCACTTTTAAAGAAATTTAAAAATAAGAAGGGAGCTCGATAGCCGTGCGTGTTAAGGCGTGTTCAAGTCTTAATGTTGGGGGCGCAGGTTCGAATCCCGAGAAGGGATGGTCATTTTGGTCTACCTCATTGATAAGATCCTAGGTTCGATAGACTAATTTAAATGCTATAATGCTTATTTATATCCTATCGGATGCAATTCTATCGAACCATATAGGCAAAAAAATAATAATAATAATCTTTTACACCTCGTTTTTCGTATTTATGTTTTATTAGTTTAATTATCAATTTCGAGAAATTAATGAGTATGTGCATATAACATGATAAAATTAGGATCTATAATGTCTAAATGTTGTATTTTTTTACTTACTAGCATCTGTCTTGTATATCGTTTTGTAAACACATTTGATCATGAACTGTTGAATAATAAAAAATAAGTTTCTTAACCCTTTTGGGAAGATAACTCGCCTCGATGTTTCCTCTAAGTAAATCGTAAAGTTCAAATATCCAAGCATTTTGTCCCATATTTTACACATTTAAATAAGCTACGATATATATCAATGCCTATAAGATTTCCTTAATGAATAAGTCTTATGTATTTAATAAAGCGTTAAAGGAAAGTATCGCATTCATAACCAAAAATTCTTCCTTTTTCCCCAAAGGAATTGGCCAAAATTTTAGTTCTTCTTTAGTCCGTAAGGGCGCTTTGATGCTAGAGCTCTTTGAAATAATAACAAAGTCCTTTTATTATTTATATTTGGAGACGCACAATGTTGTATTGATTTGATATATTTCAAATCATCAAATTTAATCCCTTTAAACGGTTTCAATTAGGATTGTGACGTAATTTCATTGACTAGCGACATCTAACGTTAAAAAAAATAACCAAAATTTTGGCCAATTTTTTTGACTTACTTTTTCCTTGTATGCGCTACTTTACTTTAACGCTTTAGTATTTAATTGTCAAAGATAAAGATGTACATCTGATGGGTCCATTGATTAATCATCCCCAAAGGATTGGATATCAAGCATAATTTCTACAAATATTTATACGAAAGATCACACTTTTGTGTGATTCATCGATTTATCTCGCAGCCTTTTTTGCAATCAAAGTAATTGTGTAAGGTATATTTTTCCAATATTATCATTTTCATCTTATCAAAAAATAAATAATCCCTTGAAGGGGGTATAAATAATTCTTTGGTAAACTCTAATAATTATTAATGAGAAAACGAGGAATTACACCATGGATATTTCTCCTTTGTCTTTATTTTTTATATATTTGTAATGTATATATGCTGGGCTACCAAAGAAGGTATAAGGTTTATCTTAGATTAAAAATGTATAACTTCTTTATTTATCCACCAAATTACTATTTTCTCTCTCATCTATATCTTTGCACAAATCTTTTACACGGATAAATATTTTTTTAAAGCTGAATATTGATTACATTTTATATTGTTGTAAATATAGAAAAGGAAAATGTTTCGCTGGGTTCAAATTGGCTAAAAAATAAACATTATCTTTATTGTAATAATATTATCAACCAAAAAAACGTCTAAGACCATGTTCGTATTACTCTAATCCATTGTCTTTTTTATCATTAATCAACTTTATTGAAATAAAAGAAATTACATATATAGAAATAAATAAACAGTTTAAAATCAGATCTCTAAACAAAAGTTAAAAGATGAATGAATAACACTAACTATCGACAATATAACATGACAAACATAAAAGACATGTCAATAATATAATTTGGGAGTTAATATACAATCCAAACACAAGAGCATTCAGAATAAATCCCAATTAACAAAAAAAGTTAACTAAGATAAAATGTTTTTGAATTTTGGATGACATTTTATTAGATATTTAAAAAAAATCATGTGTTAAACGAATTAATTCACCTCTTTAAATCCACGTGTCACTATTGAGTTTAGAATTATTATTATAGTAAGAGCCGAGTAACGAGCAGTGGAGTTTTTACTTTTTGGAAAAAATTTATCACCATTTTGTATCTCCAAAAGATGATATTATGACGAAACATTTTATATGGTGTTGCCAAAAAACATTATTAAAGTTAGAGCCGAGTAACACGTAGTGGAGTTTTTACTTTTTGGAAAATATTTATTATAATTTTGTATCCCCAAAAAATATATTATAAAGAAACATTTTATATTGTATCGTAAAAACATGTTTGTCAGAAAAAACTTAAGAAAACAAAGGAGCATTTATTTCTCTTCTTCTAGTTAGCCATATTCTAAATGAATGAAATTCAAATATTTTATTTTACATGTGTTAAGAAGATAAACGTCCTCTCCTCTTGGACTTTTTAATGCCACAATGCTTATTATTACAAATGCAACTATAGAGGACAAAATATTTGCTGGGCCTTTTATTCCTATTAATAGTATTTTTTAAAGCCATTTTTTGCAGATTGTGACAGTCTGATTACAAGGAATGTGATAGTCTGCTTAACTTCTTTGTCCCACGCAACGACGGAACTCCTTTTCTCTCTCTATTTCTTCCTTACACATATGTGATATTTTTATATTTATCATTAATTATATTACTATTATAAAGTAATATTTTAATCATTCTTATTTTTATGCATATACATAGGGTGCGTAATAAGTCCGGGAAGAGAGAAATGTAGTCTTAAATAGTATATTTCTCACTGAAAATTTGCAAAACTCGGTAGAAACTTTCTTAAAGGTCGTACTAACACAACTATTTACAAAAAATTTTAAATGTCCGCCATTCTCACGTAGTACAGCTTCAAGACGTCCACGGACCTGTTTGCAAGCCGCACGCACCGTTTCTTCTCTGATTTTTTCCCATTCCTTCAAAACAGCCTCTTTTAAGGTGGCCAAATCTCGGTGGGGCGAAGCACAAGCCTTGCTCTCAAGTATGGATCACATGGAGAAGTCCATGACGTTGAGATCAGGGCTTGAAGGTGGTCAGGAAATTTGTCCCAAAAGGCAGGAAAATTCTGCTTGCACCTTTCTTGGACAAGTTTGGACCCATGGGCTGGAGCAGAGTCTTGCTGAAAAGTGAAGAAGGTTTCCCAATACTCAGCCTTGATCCATGGCAGTACTTGGTCATTTAACATTGACAATTAGATCTCCTTGTTAATCTTGACACCCTCGGGGACAAATATGAGAGGGCTCTTTTTCCCATCTGACATAACTCCTGCCCAGACCATCACAGACTTTGGTTTTTGACGTCGGAAGACTCCGCGAAACCTTGACAGGAATGTCAGCACTGCTCTTGACCAAAATCCGATCATTCTGAGAATTGTACACCGCCTGAACTGTGAACAATTGTTCGTCCGTGTAAAAAACTGGACCCTGCGTGCCAGACTTCAGTTTGTTCAGAAGAATTCGGCCTCGTTCTCTTCTATTCTTAATTGTGGCCTCAGAAAGAAGTTGAAGCCTTATCTTCTTAATGGAGTCATCCCCAGATCCTTTTTCACTAGATTTCTCATCGACCCCTCGCTCATATTTTCCTCTTTGGCCATCTTCCTCAGGCTTCTTGCAGGGTTCCTCCTGATCTTCTCGCGGATCCTCTTCACACACGCCTGGGTTCTCACAGACATTGGTCGGCCACTCCTGGGCCTGTCAGATGTTTTTCCGGTCTCCTTGAACCGTTTGACCGTGTTGTAAACAAGTTTGTAGGTCACTTTTATGTCCTTGAGCTTCTTGACAATATCATAATTACTCAACCCCGCGCAATGAAAGGCAACTATAGTGTCACGGAAATTGCTCATGATGCTGGAGGAACGTTGACAGAAACTTTGTTGTTAAAATGAACTTGTTTTGATGAAGCTGAAGAACTACCGGTTTTAAGCACGAAAATCCAAACACAATAGAAACTACAGTGTTGTAAAGTCCCACTTCCCAGACTTATTACGCACCATAAATGCAATGTTTAAAGCCCATTTTTATACAATTTAAGTTGAATTTTCTTATAAAAACAATTTATTTATATTCCATTTCTTTAATATGGTGTTATGAAACAAAATGTATTTTTTACTATACAAAGAAAAGGGAAAAAGTGGGAGTTCCTAATAGGAGCTCCCTCCCTTTTTTTAAGTAGTTAAACATTGGCATAAAAAGGAATGAGTTCCTTTTCTAGTTTATAGTATTCTCTTGATTATGTGTATCTAATAAGTAGTATATCGTATTGGGAGTCAATATATCTTGATATAATAAAAGGTACACATGGTAGAAGCAAGACTATCCCACCTGATAATATGAATGCTTTCTACGGCAATCATTCAATAACAAAATCAAGTAGTCTATATGCACTTTAATGTGCATAAGGGCCTAAAAAACTAACTGTTTTATATTTGGAATCGAAACATCAATCAAATTGAAAAGAAGACTAATATTAATAAGCATAAGCTCAAAATAGGGATATGTAATTTGTGATCATCAATATAAGAAATACTGATATAACTTTTTCTTAGAAAAAATTATCATTTCATGAATAAATTACGTTCATTTTTACAATTAGCAAAAGTAAGTTGTGCATGTTCTTTTGTTTAGCTTTTAATCGTATATTAGATTAATTTTTAGAGTGTCACATTAATTGACGACAAAATTTTACATTTATTTAAATATATATAAAATTTTCTTTCAAGTAAAAAAATTACCTGTTTATCAACAATAACATGGAGCTTATAAGTAATTAATACTTAGTCAGACAATACATATTATATGTATATATATATAGCGTTTAATAAGATATGAATATAAATAATAAAAACATAACTTTGTTAACGTATTAGTTAAGGTAAAAGTTTTATTTATACAGTTAGTTCTTTTGTAATAAACATTAAAGATGAACAGGTTATCTTATAAATCTAGAGAGTCAATTGCTTCTTGAGCATAATGAACCACTGATATACAGACGGCAAGGCTATCAAAGAACTTTATTTTATTGTTTCTCAAATTTCACATAAGCTCAATAGTCTATATAGTTACAAAATAATAATAATAAATATTTTCACTTTCAAGCCATCCAAAGACGTACATATTGTGCTAAAAGAAATATTAACTAGAGGCATGTATACACTCAGAGAGTGTGTACCTCCGCCGATCCCCACAACATTCCCATTCAACATTCTTCCTTTCACACGCCCGATTTTCTATCTCTAATCATTGTTTCCTCTCTGTTAGCTCATTTTGCATATTAAAAAAGCACTCAGAGACGGGAAGAGGAATAAGTTTAAGCTACGTCACTGGGTTAACATAGTCCTGAGCTGATATATTACAATAATACGTCAATGAATATTTTTTTAGCGTTGTTCTTTCCTACTCCCTGAATAGAGACCCCATTTCATTTAGTATTTTGCTCATTTTGCATATTAAAAAAGCACTTAGAGATGCCAAAATTTAATCACTTGTTCCTTTTGGCATTTCCAACAACTCTACAAAGTTTCATTCGAATCCGTTCAGTACTTTTGAGTTATCCTGCTGACAAACAAATAAACAAACCAACAAACGCCAGTGAAAACAATACCTCCTTCGGCGGAGGTAATAAAATCTGCCTTATTTTTTTAAATGGGAATGAAAAATTATGTTTAATGCATCTTTAATATCATTAGTTTTCTCATCATTCATTCCTTCATGGCTAAATGCATTTATGTTGCTAGTAATAATAATAATACAACTTGACGCAAATCACCAGCTTAAAAGTTAATTATCCCGCTTTTGTAGCTGTTACCGGTTGGGTATGCATAATTAGTCTTCATCGCATCCTCACAGTAGTATTTAATGATGCATCAGTCATGAAGACCATTACCATATGCTTTTGCTTTTCTTAACAGGGATGAAAAAGCTCAATATTCTTAATCATTCCTTTTTTTATTTACTTTGTGAATATTGTGAATCCATGGGCATTTGTAGGAGTGTGGATTTGATTACATTTCATGAAGTACCGCATCATACGCTGAAAGAAGATGGAGAAAAAAGGAAAACCCTTTTTGGATCCCTTGTAACCATGGAGATATAAGCATATAGAGAGCTATTCCCTCTAATTAGCAGAGAAACATCGTCCAGCTGTATTTTGAACACAATGACGTATTTCTCTTCCCTCCAATAGCAGAGAAACATTGTCGTTCAGATTATTCTTGACACAATGAAGTATTTCTCTGACGAATCCAATAAGCTCTCTATATCTTTATATCTCTATGCTTGTAACTAGTAGTCAGTTGATAAATACATCTTATGGGCGTTATTTCAATGCGTCATGAATAAAAAGACTCTTTCTGTATCTCTTCAAATAGAGGTAATATTACTGTGTGGAATATTGAGAGAAATGAGACGTGTTTTCGTTATTGCAGAGTCTCGTGATCATCAAAGTTAAAAGGAATGTTTTGGATTTAGGGCATGTCCGAACATACAATCGATCCTGGCGTACATGTTTTTGCTTAACAAAAGCTTGTAAGATGTTTATTATTATTTGCAAAAATGTTTCATTGAAATCCATTGGAAATTACAAAACAATTCATATCCACCAACATATTGAACCAGCGCCCCAACATTGAGAGTTGAAAACGCCTGTACTCAATGAGCTATCGTACTCCAATAAGTTACATGCTAATCAATGTCTGCTAGCTCATAAATATTAAAGGCTACGCTAATTCAGTGTTTGTAAATATAATTTTCGAGTATTATGTATTTATCTTCTATAATGTTTTATATAAACTAGCTTAAGTACCCGGCGTTTGCCCGGGTGACCAGTGACGTCATTTTTGAGGTCATTTTGGCTATGTTTTATGGGGTGGTCTACAATTTTTATTTTATGATAAAAGTTGATAGAATGCCTCCTCAATAAAAATACTCCGGAACATGCTTGAAGGCTTAATATATTCCAGGGCCATATGTTGCTTACATAAATATAAATAAAAGATCATGACAATGATTAAGATACATTTTTTCTTTAAATATTCACTTCTTAAAATGATGTATTATATAAAAAGCTCCCATATCGTTTGAAGCCTTATTATATGCATTAACAACATTAGCATTTATAGATAGACCCTCAATAACATCAATACATAATACTTGTTGCGACAGTAATGACAAAAATATCCAAGATGATAAAGTTATTTTAAGGCAAGACCTTCTTCATGATTTGGAGGGAAAATCGACATTTCCAACTTTGCACTGGAAACCATTTTCATGATGTTATCGTATTCATGAGTACATGTCAAATATTTTAATTCATAGAGCTTCTCCTTCTCTTTCTTCATACTTCGGAGCGCGTTCAGCTGTGTCTCCTGTGAGAAAAGGGGGATGAGTTTGAAGTATTCAAACTGGTTAATAAGATTGGTGAACCCAAGGTTGGGGCAATACAAAAACAAACATGTAGCAGTGTGACTACTCAATGACGTCACTGGAGAACGATTATATCTATATATATATATTATCAATCAATCTCTCTATCTATCTATAAATAAATGTATATATATATATAATCGTGCTCCAGTGACGTCATTGAGTAGTTATACTGCTAGGATTACATGCTTTTTTTTGTATTGCCCCGACCTTATTATACAGACCTTGGGTGAAACGGGGTGTTAATTTATGACGTCATATGGTGTCGGATATTTTTTTTTGCGAGGGCTTCATTTTGCATTTCATAATTTAAAAACCACTTATGCAGTAAAAAGTCTCCCTAGAGGTTACATTAGATTAATAAGTTAGAGCACCCCCTAGGGAGCAAAAAAGAACTAACATTATAGCCAACTCCTATGCTATATATATGTAGCATATATACTTATGAAATAATGCTTACTAATAAAACTTTTTTGTTTTTCATCCAATTTTAAAAATTTCTTCACATTTGCATTAGTCTCCCCAATTGGGAACAACTATATTAACAAATTTAAAAATAAAAAAAATGCCAAAAAACCCCTTAAGTTTTTTGAAAAAATCAGTTTTTTGGGTTTTCTTAAAAATATGAAACACTTGAGAATGATTTATTTTATAGTTTGTTGTCAGACTTTTTAAGCTCCTTCTTATGAACTTAAGTTGAAATCTTTGAGTTCACCAGGAGCGGAGAAAAAACACTTTTCCATTTTGACAGTTTTTATGCCAAAACTCAAAAATTCTAAACCAAAATTCATTTAAATAAACGAACTTATTAGAAATGCCAAACTCTATAGGTACTATTTTATAACTTGATGCGATCAACCCAACAGACAACCCACAAAAGGCCCCCCAAAATTTAGGATTTCAAAAATATTCCGCTTCGTCTATGAAATTGACCTAATATTCAATCCCGGATTTGAGGCTCTTAATGACCTCGGATCCGGATACTGATAACATCAAAGTTGCTTCCTTTGTGAAGCTAAATATGATTGTGCAAAAATAAATGCGAAAAACTGCAAATTAAAAAAAATCCGGATCCCGGCCCAAATATGTCCCGGAGGCCGGACATTGACTTAACCAACATAGACTTATTTTGCAAGGCCTTCATTTCGTATGTTTTGTTTTGAACTTTTTTTCGTATTAAAAAGTCACCCCAGAGGTTTTCTTGAATTTCCCGACAGGCCGGTCCGGTTTTCCGGGAAATTTCTTTGGGACCCGATTAGAAACCCTATTCTTGATATACTTTCAGAGTAGCTTTTTTTCGAAATGGGAAAGAATCAAAAGTTAAGGAAATGTCATAATCCGGGTTCGGGAGTTTATAGATCCGGATTTTTTTTCCGGATCCAGGTTTTTTGGGCAGAGATGCAGATAACTTTTGGTGTGCGTTCTGTCTCTAAAACATCTCACTTACGAACTATGGACAACCAAAATTTTGTTGTTTTATACCAAAAGATGCCTACGGCCAAAGCCCACAAAACATCTAATTACATCCCGAGCCTCTTAACCCTCAAAAATCCATGCAAACCGCAAAACCCTCTCACAGACACAAATCTGGTCTGATCAGAATCTAACCTAGTCCAGAACCATCACAGTGTCAAGATGCATCTGTGTGCCAATTTTCATCTAAAACGGTCCTGTAGTTTGGCCGTAGATAGCGGTCAAACACACACACAAACACACAGTCTCTTTTATATATATAGATGAACAAGATAATATGTCCTTTTCTTCACTTTAAAAGAATATATTATACTTTTACTCGAGTTTACCAACAATATGTATATTGAAAATGTATTATGTTAAAATGCATTTAATAATGCACTTAAAAAGAAAATGAAATTTCTGTTTTTAATATTATTAAATGTGAATTTATGAAGTTACTTGTTATATATAATAGTCATTCATAAGGAAAATATCAAATATTAATCGTTGAATCTTCAATAGGTTTTTAATGTTTTCGGTCCTTAAAGGAGTAACAATTTTTTTGGAGGTGAGGATTCCATTTACTCTAATACTCAATGGTTTAAACAACAATTTAAACTGTTTATTTTTATGCCCCTCCATCTAGATTATTAAGATCTCCTGAATTTTATAATATGAGCAATATAAAAATAAGTGAATTATCTGCCTTATAAATAAGTTTAATAAAATGTAATTTATAAAAATAACTGATAATTTGGTTTATTATATATATGTTCAAATAAACACAATTCTTAATCAATATATTGTGTTGGTTAACTATCATTTCTATTGCTTTGGGGAACTTAGTATTATATATATAAGCAAATATGTATAAAGTAATCAAATATAAATACTTAATGGGCAATATATATTCCTAAGGGAATATTGAAAACTCATCTTTGTGTCAACGAAGAGAAATTTGAATATAAGATAAGATCGAATATATAAGGAAATAATGAATGATTTTTGTGTGATAATATTTCAAAAAATGGAGCATGGGTATATTTTTACAAATACCAAAAAACAAGCGTTTGTTGTAAACACGTTTATTATGAAAGACGGTACATATTTTTTATAATTTCAGCTTTTCGATTAAGTCGCTCGAAAAACCCCTTTTGAACTATTAATCATCCTTTAAATATCCTGTTAAAAGTAAATCTAACTACAATAGTTGCTGGTATCCTTAGCTTTATTATTTCACAAGCAATATATTATATAAGAAAAGAGGGGCAAACGAAATATTGTTTTCTTAGGATGACTTGAATCCTAAATCAATTTACAGACGATTATTTAAAAACTAAACACCATAAGAAAAAATCCAAGCCAAGGAAAAATCTATAATACATATGTTTTTCAACAGGGTTGCTGATGACCTAAAGAAGAAAAACAAAAAGTTATAATAATTCATCAGCTTATAAGTTCATTTTATCTATATATTTTTGTATTTATTTCAGTTGCTTGAATATTTAGGTAGGAGCTCCACATTACTGTAGTAACACAGATACCCCATTGTGTGGTCGTGTTCTTTACTTTAGTTTGTATTTATATATACTTATGTGTACATCTATTGTAATACTTACAGTAATAAACTTTTAACTAACTATAACTATAGGAGTCAATAAAGTATTTTCTGAAGCTTTTTGTCATTATTCAAAGGGTTAATATGAAAATATAACCTCTTTTATAGTTTTTGTTGTGATTCATTTCGTCAGTTGTCGATAAGAAGTAAAGTTTCGAGGAATGATATCTATGTGCTTATTGCTTATGAAGTCAAAATAGCTAGAAACTGAACATTGCGTTTTTTAATCTTCTTTTTTCTCAATTATTTTTAAGAAAATACAAAACATACATGCTTTATCTTAATTTTTGTCTTTATCAAAAAAATATTCCTTCATTTTTGTTCCATTTATAGAGTCAATAGATACATTTCGAGCCATAGAGTTAAAGTGATTGCAGTCATTATTTGTGATTGTAGTATAACTTAAGCTCTAGCCTTATTCAAAATACAAAACTCTGACTTATTATATATATTATAAACCATAAGAACTAAAACTCAATTTTTGTTTACGTTATGTAAAATGTTACACTTTATATGATATAAAATATGTTTGATTGAATTTTATCTTGTAGTATATGAATACGCAAAATAACATAAAAAATGAATTAATGGAACCAAGGGTTTTAATTTGACCTGGCCTTGTGGGAGACGAACCTGCGCTACCCTCAGCATTAAGATTTGAACACACTTACACGCTGATTTATGAGCTCCGCCTTCAACATAAACTGTATATAATCAATGTTTAAATATTGCCCCTTTACGCCAAAAAATCATTTAAAGGCTCCTTGGGAAGTGCCTTTCTGACCAACCATAAGAAGTTTATACAATGCTTAAATACATTCAAGCATATGAACAAGTTCATGCATATTCGTGCAAAAAAAATATACAATAACAACATAGAACCTAAAGATAATATAAAAATCATGAAAACACTTTTTGGCTTTCATTGCATGCATTTCATTGGCATATACACACACACATAAACATACATGTATATTTTTGCATTCTCTCATTCATAAGTTGTATATTTCATATGTTGTTGACTGATGTGTAGGTTTTTTTCTTCTAATTTTCTGCATGGTAATAGAAAAAATAATGAAAAACTACAACTATGATTTATTACTAAAGCTACTACAAATAGTGCATTTTTTATTTATGAGCTTTTGCGTTTCCTTCAAAAGGAAAACAAATATTAGTGGATCTTCAGCTAAAGCCCATGTGAGCCTTGGTTAAAGTATTTTAACAAACACATAATTTTTTGGAACTCTTCGTGCTTATTGTGTGCTTCTCAAACATGAATTTTTGGTGGGTTCGATGGAATTACGGCTTCCGTATAAATTTTGAGCATTTTCTATTCTTACTTCCCGAGAAGCTTTTGGGTCGCAGAAACTGAAATTGACTCCAGCAGCCCGTAAAGCCCATAGGCGAGGTATATTTTAATGAATTTAAAAAACTAAGTGACTGCAATTATGACAAAAAAACAAATATTAGCATTTATTAAGTCAATCGGAATAAGAATCTTTTCCACAATAACCTTCCACTCACTCAGGCTCTCAGGTGATCCTGAGCCCACACCAATGAGATTCGAGCAAGCCTCCACAAACCTAAGTATTCCTAAGTATTCATTGGATAAAGACTTAGATAATTGCCAATTCAACATTACAATTCGTTACTTTTCATGATCAAAATATCTATGAAAATAATATTAGTGCAGTTTTTGCAAGATAGATAATGTTTTTTTTCAGTTGGCAACTCTTGAAACTTAATTCTTCTACGCAGTATATTCATATTGAGGATATATTTATAGTCAGATATATTTAAAAAAAAACATATAATCTTTATATGAATGCAATAACATGCTTTATATAATTATTAATATAGAATATTGTATAGGTCTATAAGAAGGATTTTTTTCATTCCATTGATAAAGGCCTTAAGGTTTATAATGACTAAATTCTTGGTTCTGAGTGGATGTTCCTACAACCACGAGTAAAGGAATGTTTATTTCATAACACCAACTTTATTACAAAGATATTTTGCTTTCAACCAATCACGCACCACGAAAAAAAAACATTTTGACATCTTTAATTGACCATAAGTTTTTTTTGGAAAACGAGATATTTTCTAATTATCACTACAGTTTATAAAGCAATATTAAAACAATGAAAAATGAGATCTTGGTTATTGTAGTCGATCCATTGGAGGTTGAAAACTGACTCAAATTATTACTATTTATTGAAAACTTTCTTTGGCTTCCCTTGTTAAATATAATACTGATTATTATTTATGTTAATCTCCTTTATATATTTGAAAAAATAATTAAGCTTGAGCGTTTAGTATTATAATATGTATTAGTAAATAATTTCTTTCTAGCTGACTCAACACATATACATATGTGTTGTTTGAGAGTACAAATATACATATTCATTTTTATATATAACATAATAATAAAATTAGAATGAGCAAACGGTATTTTCCCTTAAATATCCATAGATTATAAAAAAGCATTTGTGCAGCACTGTTACTGACGGATGGATTAAATATGATAAATAATAAATGTATCCCCATACACTTGTCCATAGAATAATGTTGTTCAAAAGATTGTTCTAAATCCTATGCCGTATTGCTAGATCATATTGGGTAACAGGTATTTTAATCACACACAACACACACAAATAATTATATATATATATATATATATAACATACTGTCTCGATAAAAACCTAATAAGAAAACGGACGAATTAATGTAATAACATAAATATAATAGATATTGGTATATACGAGTATATATAATATATAACACATATAATACTTATCTCCTGCTACGATTTAAATATTTACTGTAAATTTGATAGCATTTTGTACGATAAGTGGTAGTATTCCTTATTAAATTAGAAGTACTTATCCAAGATAAAGTTTCGTTATTAATCCGCTTAAGAAAATATTGGGAGAGCAAAACTTTATTTTTTCGTAAAAAAGAGTCTGTAAAAAAGATAACAGATTCCACGGTTTCTTAAAGCGAGAAGATCCGTTGGAATTTATTGATAAAAATATAGTTTTTACATTTATTAAAATTTGTGTAAATAATATCTTAAACAAATTATTATACTTTTAGTTAAAACTAATTGAATATCACAAGTTTGGCTATCTTACAAAGTACGCATGATTATGTAAATTATAGAATTTTCATTGAAACTAATAGTATACATATTTATTATCATCCATCTATTTAAAAAAAATATAAAAATTTTTATTAAAACATAGTAAATACGTCTTCACTAGAGAATTGTTTGAAAACGACTAATTCTGTTTTTTTAATCAATTTGATGTTTTTTT
>CP045898.1:18372191-18399224 GCA_013387185.1 Caligus rogercresseyi
CATGACACATATCATTTACCTTCGGAGCCGTGGATCTTGAAGGAAATGTCCCTCCTCTTACAGTAAATACATAATTTACACTATTGGTGGAGTAGATTTTTATAAAACTAATTCCCCGTGTAATGTCACCAAGTCTCGATACTTTCTTCAACGGACGGCTTAGAATTCATGTCTGCCACGATTACATATTTGTGAGAGAGATCCATTATATATGCACCCCTACTAAAATATCAAATAAATAAGAAAAATATTATCGGAGCTCCCTCTTCATTTGGGGATCTCTATATGCAGGGTATGTAAAAAACCCAAAATGTTTGAAAAAACCCGAAAAAAAACCGCTTAAAAACCCGGGTTTACCGTGGTTTATGGAATTCGGTGTTTTTTTCATATATCACCATTAGCTAATAGCTAATTAATGTGGTGTAATGAAAAACCCGAATTTCGAAAAAACCACGGTAAAACCTGGATTTTTTAACCGGGTTTTGTTTTTTTCGGTTTTTTCAAAACTTTGGTTTTTTTACATACCTGCTTATATGGCAAGTTCTTATTCGACGTTCTATGAGAGGAACACCAAATGAACGTGGATAATAGGGATTGATAGACCCTTTTTACATAAAATATCATGCATTATATTCTACATAAATATATTTATCTTCATGTCTTTTATAACTATCAATAACGCCCTTGATTTATTCTTCAACAGTTGTCAGTTCTTTTTTACATTAGTAGGAGTAAAAATATGTTATAAGGGTAATCATTTATTGCCAGATCCTGGACACAGGTTCTACAATACAATAACGTAAATAAATTTTTCGTCGATTATATGTTAAAAAATAATATTATCCATGCTTTTGTCCCACCCAAAAGGAAACACTACAATATAATATTAATATAAACAAAAAATAAAATTCCAAACATATATCTTAAAACATTAATTCTATAAGATAAACTTAATTTGTATAAATGAATTATATTAAAACCATGTGCGAAATAACAAAATTATATTGAAAAAATTTTTAGGAGTAAAGTAAAAGTCGGTAAAAAATTGTTTACTCTTAATTTTAATAGTGAGCTCTTCTCGGACTTAATGTGGATACGTGTGTTTATTCCAAGATTCAGATATAAACACGACTCAGATATGAATAATTACCCAAATATCTGGGTCATAAAGGTGAATAAAAAGAGATAAATGAAAACTCCCTCCTGTCTCGGTCTAACGATCCTAAAGTTCCTTTTGCCATGCATGAACTCTTCGAGACGGGAGGAGGTTAGTTCACTTGTCTCTCTCTTTCTCTATCCTTCTATCTATGTTTATTTATCCTTCAATCTATGTTTCTCAATCTTTCCATCCATGTTTCTCTATCCTTCTTTGTATGTTTCTTTAACTTCTATCTATGTTATCTATCCTTCTATCTATATTGCTTTATCCTTCTATCCATGTTATCTATCCTTTATCTATGTTTTTTCCATTCTTCTATCTATTTTTCTCTGTCCTTCTATCTATGTTTTTCTATCCATTTATCTCTCTAACTCCCACTCTTCATTTAATTTTTCCTTTGCCTTTTGGTAAATAATATAATAATAAATACCATGCGTCCATAAAACATAAAAGAGGTTTTCGAAAGTAGAACGTATTCCAATAACTTATTTTTATGATTTTACTCTTTTAAAGCGTTGAAAAGACATATATAATTGATTCCCCTGATAATTGGAGGAAGATTGATAATAGCTTGCATATATATATTTATTGTCATTTAATCATTGTTAACTTCCGCGAAAATAATAATATTCACGTTTTAAAATAATACTTCTTGGCCATGTTGCCAAATCATTTATTATGTGTCTTTCATTTATTTTAAAATCTAATCTCATGGATAAAAAAGGGGTAACAAAAAGTCCTAAATAAGATTTATTTATTTAGTAAGGTCAACAAGAGAACAATGAGAGATTACTACTTTTCCTACATCAATTCAAGGCCATCAAATTAATAATAAATTAATTTCATCAAACTTGGTCTTATACAAACAAAAAATTAAGTTTTCTTTATTTAATTATAGCTCTTTCTTCGTAATTCATCATCTTTAATGGGGTTTTTCATACAAATTTTGTGAAAATTGATTGACTACCCACAATATAAGAAGAAATACATGCACATTTCTCGGTAGCGATGAATTAATTTGACGTGTCTTTGTTTAAATTTGCAAATATGTCGATATTGACATAATCAAGCATACGTTCGTTCAATGAAAATAAATAAAAGCTGGAGTAAATAGCATTCTTATTGCTTTTCATGAGGACACTATATTTTGGAAAAGCTCAAAATTTAAATTTCATTTATTCTTTATAAACATCATGAAATTATTTTATTTTATAGAATGGTATATTAAAAAATCAATTATTGTATGTTTTTAATAAATTCCGTTTAATATTAATTAAAAAATTCCATAAATACAGAGCAAAATAATAATGATATTCTGATCAATTATATATAAATTTATTTAGTTTAAAAAATGTAACTTCTACTTCGAACCCCCCTCCTCATAATTATGATTTAGAAATTGATTTTGTTAGAAGTTTTAAATATATGGTGAAATATACATTTTTAAAACTTATTTTCTGAAACCCATATATTACTATATATTTTACATAATTAAATTATGAAAGACACCATCAAAAGATTAATGGGCTATAAAAACTCGAATTCCTATAAACCATCATTATGAAAATTGATCATTAGGTATTCTTTGATTAATAGGTTTATATCTCTTGTACTATTTCATTTCAATATAAATATTGATTCCCATTTTCCTGTTAATATTTTATATATATATATATATATATATATATACATCGGTCATTAGTCAAGAGTTTATATGGGAACTCCCTTAATAAAATCGGATCTTTGATAATTCTTTAAGATAAATATAAATGATTAAAGACCAATGGATAGTTGAAAATATTTAGTGATAATGCCAACTCTAATCTCAAGCTTGAAAATGATAAGTGCATATATTTTACGCTATTGTCTAAAATTATATCCTTCAGAAACTGTTTAATAATAATTGATTATATATTAATGTGTTAACAGGACTTTGAATGCCAACAGCTTCAAGGCTTTTAAATATAGTATCCATTTGATTTACGAGTACTTTTAATAGTATTATTATTGATTTTCAAATGGTCCAAGAGGAGAGTATTTTCGTTATAAATAACATTTTAAGTCATTCTGTCCACTCAATATCCTTATTATATGAAGAACACATTTTGATTGTTCAAACATTAAATATGATTAAAACATGGTAATTCCAATTCAAATAACCAAAAAGTAGTTGATATAATACATATACACTGTGACATTAGTATTCCAACTGCATTTTTTCAGAGAAAATCTACATCTTCATAGAGTAAATATTCCTTGCCATCCATTGTGCTTGTTGAAAAGCTCCTGATTTGGTCCAATGGATGTCTCGAGGAAGTTTTGTCTCAAACTGTATAAGACACAAGTCGACCACTTCTCTATAATCAGCTCTAGGACTGGTCTTGTCAAGGATTTTTTTTCAATTGCAGTTGTACTTTGCCTTTAATTTCCTTCCATTCTTGCTCCACTTCGTCTAAAGTATTAGGATTGCTTTTATCCAAAGTATTCCAATTATCTTTCACGTAGCTAAAAATATTGTTGTTTGACTTTTAATCCTGCCAAAAGAGTATCACGTACTCCTCCAATTATAATTTTGGAAATGTGATGGCGAAAAGCAAAATAAAACATATTTTTGCCAAGTTTTTTCTCAATTAATTTTGCCGAACCCTTCCTTTGTTTTCATTTGTTTATATGTCTAAAAAGTAAGTAATTTAAACTGCGCATATCGGTTGGTATCATATATACCTATATATTATAGCGTATTTTTATAAAATTAATAATTATTTTAGGAAAAAAGGTAAAATTTTAGTTTTAAAAATAGTTTTCCTTCCTTTCTTAAATAGGCTCACACGCATCTCATATTTAGTGGCAGACGGCTGTGGTGAATTAAATACTCCCATTTTTAGAAGGAAATCACTGATCCTGCTCACAGATAGTTGAACTATTTTTCAAAGACGTTAAATATAATAATTGGGCAGTTTTTCATCTGTCAAACCACACTATGAGTTTTAAACGTTCCGTGATGCTAGGGCAACAAATGTTCAATTATTTATTAAGATAATGGTTTTATAAAACATATATTCAATTTAATTATAGTGTGAAGTTGATTTATGTTCCTTGTCTTATTTTAAGACTCGTGTAGAATAATGAAAATGGATTAATATAGAGTACACCACATATCATTTATGAATATATGTTATCTACTTCGAGTGCAGTTTATATAATATAAGTATATATATATATATATATATATATATATATATAGAGAGAGAGAGAGAGAGATATGTTTATACACATACATACATACAAGCCCTTGTAAGAGCCCTTTTCTATTTACATACGTTTTGTTTGTAGTTTGCTTCGTTGTCTTCCTCTAATTAATTTACTATGAATGCTGTAATCCCTATTCACTGCCCCTTAGCAGACACACATATGTTCTATATACATCTTTTTACATAAGTGAACCTATTGCTCCGAAAATAATTCCCCTTGTCTTCAATTTTAACGATGCTTTAAAGTTGTTTTTATTGACTTACACACCATCTTGAAGATAAATAGAAAATAATAAGTCGAAATACTATTCTATACGTATTAATTTTTTGTACAGACCAAGACATTATTAAAAGCCTGATATCCGAAATAAAGTTAGCTTATATCTTCATGCATGATTCATTTTTTTATAATTTAAATCTTCTACTTATATTATCAGTTCTCTTTTTTACCCCATTTTGTCCTGGATTAATTTTCACAATTATTTTTTCTTTGATTTCCATGAAACTTGACAAAATGATTACTTTAAGATATAAAATTGATTTGCAAATTTGAGATTTCAGAAATCAATAGTTTAGCATTTATTAGCTGTTGCGTACACGCAACGCTAGGACAATAAACGACAAAAATGTGATATTTCTTATTTATTTAAACATACATATATTATACACTTATTCTATATACATGCACAATACAGACATATAACTATTCATTTTTCATGGTAACTGGCAAAGCAACGTTGACATTCAGTGCTGATGATTCTTTTGCATCCTGACTTTCTTCATTTCAGTCTTTTATTATTAGAGACGATAGTGATAAGATGGTTCATTCCATCGTTGAGACGGTTGTCTTCCAGCTCCTTTATAAGGGATTCCATATTTATTTAGGTAGATCGAAACTAATTCTCTTCGAATAAATAAATTATCGAAATACAAGGCTTATGGAAGATTTCTCCTCTGCTTATCGTATTTTTTCAAAAGGTTCAATACACTTGCAGAACATTTTCCAAACTTTTTTTCCTCCTCTTCAACTCCACCACTGGATTTGCCTTGGTAAAAATCAAAAGCTACGAGGTATCCTGATTTCGAACATTGCGACCATACTTTATATCCGAAGCGTATAGGTTTATTCCTGATAGCTTGCTTGCACCCATGCTTCCTGAAGTATTGAATCATGGATTCATCATGCGAGATGGCACGTGTTGGTACAAAATTATCCATGAATTTCTCCTGCAGATGTTTTACTTAGGGCCTACCTCCCAATACTTGTCTTTGGGATCTATGTGATCGTTGGAGATGAAGTGGATATAACGCATAATATCTTCAAACGTGTTCCTTCTCATTGAATTATAGATGGTGTGGTTCTTCAAGTCATCGCCATTTTCCCAGTAATGTCGTTTACTTGGAAGTGGATCGTATCCGGAACAGATCAGAATCACCAGAAAAACTTTAATTTCTTCCTTAGAAACTGTGAATGACAGAGCGTTCTTTTCGTGGGCATATTTATTTGTCTGTTCTGCTAATAATATATCAATTGATCATCAAAGAATAGTTTGAATAACTGCTCAGGAGTTAGATTTGCAAATTGTGAGTAGTTTTCTTCAGGAAACAAATTCTCAGTAATACCTTGGTTTGTGGATTCTAGCCACTCTAAATCAATATGTTTTTCTATACGGGTGTAGACTTATTCTCATATTCACAGTCGGAGTCTGTGCCTTATACTCTATGACCCTTGCCAATCTGAGCCGGAGCTCTTAGTTGGGGGCCCGATAAATTGGTCAAAGAATTGGCGTTTCGATCGTTTTCATCATTGGAATCCTCATCAGTTACTATATGAGCATCAGGAGGTTCAGTAAATACATCATAGTCCTGATTATCTTCCAAATCTTCGATCAAATCCACAATTTCATTCAAACATAGCCCTCTGTAAAAACAAAGCATATTATCCTAGCGTTGCGTTCACGTAACACAAAAAAAAACATAAATAATTTTTTACTAGCAAGTGCAAAATCGTAGTAAAAGGTATATATAGTTTCAAAATATACCCAGTAGTATAATATTTGATAACATTCTTGTTAAAAATAATTATATTTAGATATTAAGACCCACTTCTGTCGAGCCTTCATTATGCTGTACAGAGAAACTGATAAACGTGTCCTTACACCCACAAGACTGCACCATAGATGAAAATAAGACGTAATAACTTGCATTAGCGTCATATGAGCACGTCTGAACCATCTGAGACCTGTCTGTCATCAATAATGAGATTTATAAATAAAAGTGTATTTTCACATTAGCGTTGCATGAGCGCAACACTAGGATATAATGGGTTAAGCCACTTTTATTTATTGATATTGTAACTATTAAGTACTTTTACTTCATTGTAAATTTAGGAATCCAAGCAACTCAAAAATATTGAAACCAATAAACTATCAATTTCAAAAACTAGACTTGCGCCCAAAATATACGGAATAAACATTATACTTCACTACTTAGTGAACCACTATGAAGACATATTACTAAAAGAGGATACAAAAATAGGTTACACCACAAGAACCCAATCAGAAAATATTAGTCAACAAATAAGATACAAGTTACATGCCTTTGCAGATTGTCCTGTGTTGTCAATTTTAAAGACTTTTCTAGTTCTTAATGTTAAGGGATTGAACAGCTGTTATAAAATAACATTTTGAAATGTGTTTTATTGTTTGGTTTTCCAAAAAAGCATAAGAAAGCGATCAGATGCTTCTAAAGCGATTACTTATACAATCATAAATGCCAAGGCACTTGGTGCAAAGAGGTTGACCACAAACGAATAAATCCGATCCGAAGAACTCAGAGCCATAATGCTCTTAGCGGCGGCGAGATATGGAGCGCCCTCGCAACGGATACCGTCAGTTTTGGAAAACTCTTGGAGCGTCGCCACGAAGTCAATAAAATACTTCCCATTAAAGTCGAAGAAGCTTTTACAAATAATAATAAAAATATTGAATATTTATTGATTGTTCGAAAATATTTATTTTATTGTTGTGCATTGTTTATTAAGTTATTTATTTGATTATATATTTGTAAAAACTGTGTTTATCTTTTTTTGAAGTTTTAATTTTAGACTGCAATGTCTATTTATGTATTTTAATATAAAATCACTTGAAATAAAGGTTTGTAAAAAAAGATACAAAAAAGAAAGAAAAAAAACTTATAAATTTATCATTATGTGAGTTTTTATTTTTTTTATTTTAAAAGATAAACTATCACTTTATGTTTACATATCAGTATAAAAGAGTACTTCCAAAGGATCGCGTATCAGGAAAAGATTTAACTCTACCTAATGTGAAAATTGAATTGGCAGTTTCTATCATATACATGCCTGGATTCATGGCAGTTTATTACCAGAAGACTAGAAGACAGAAGACATTCTGCAGATGAGTTAAATTATACAAGACCTTCAATTAAAAACATACATTGACAACACTTACCAATCCACTCCACAATGTCATTTAGACAAGTTGAGGCATTCTTTTGAGGCATTCCCTTGTAAGAGGCTTAAATAATTATTCCTTTAAATGCCGTAATAATGCCACACATAGACGTGAATGTCTTAACCATAAGAAATTTATTAATTTATTATCATCATTCCTTCTTTGTAATGCCCAATTTTGAACATGACAATATTTTGAGTAGTGGAACAATTACTCTTTTATAAACGAAACATCTGCATTGTTATTATCTATGCCATTTAGAGATAAAGAGCTCTTCTTTGATGCCGCCTTGTACACAAATGTATCATGGCAAATACTTTTTTAAAGAGTATACATCTATATATTGGTGTTTATATAAAAAAAGATAAATTTACAAATAAATATATCATTAAAAGTGACTTTATATATGTTCTCACAAAAAGTGTACATCGCTGACAATAAAGCGGTATGTTATTTTAATGGTTGTTTGACTCTACATACTTATGTCAAACCCATTTATTTATGTATGTACAAATAAAAACAGAGACTTACATAACAACAACATAAAACACATTTTCATCAGTACATTATATTACAATTAATTATCATCATATGTTATATAGTTTTTTCAAGTTTTACTATACAAATGTTAGAAAAACCGAGAAGTTGACAAAATGAAGGACGGCTTCTGCACTTTTGTGCGTATTAACATATAAATCGAGAAGATATAAGGTTATAAAATAAACAATCATAAGGAACATTATATCCATCAGAACAGTGATTAATTTTTGTATTTTTTAAATCCTAGTAAAATAAATTGTTTAGATTACGTTATAACAAAATGACTTTTTGGAGGACGTTACCAATAGGCTCAGCAACGGTGGAGACGCAATTTGGGTCCGAAGTGAATCGAAGGTCCACTTTATAGTTTAGTGTAGGAATTAACAGTCTCCGGCTCTCATTAGGAACAGAGAACGATTATTATGAGATGATCTGAAGGAAAAATAACTTTTAGCGTTTAGTTCTAACGTATATGTGTTTCTCTATGTACTTTTATATGTACATTCGTTAATCACAAGAACTTACAAAATGAGGTCAAACAAATTGAATGATAAAAAAATATATATATTCCATAGTCTCTATAATTTATGACTACATATAAACTAGCATCGCTTAAAAGCTATAAATTGTATTTACACTCTTAATATTGTAATATTTGTGTAAATAAAATTTAACGGTTAAATAATTTCTCTGGGAATGGAAGAATTTATTTATTTCAGTCTATATCCATGCACTCTCCCCATTTAAAATGCATTATGCAAAATAAGCCTCTGGGAAACGAATTAAAAAGATAATTATAAATTATACACTTCTATATCTTTATTATTTTTAACTTTCTTTTTTTGGTCATATATATATATATATGTTTACTAAAAAAAATAAAAAAAAATTATGAATATAAATTTTACATTAATAAAAATGATATTCTTATAATTATTTCATGAACTTCATTTTTCTTTATCCTTTTCTTATGTGTCCTCAGTTTATTTATATATATATATATATATATATTTATTTAACATTACAAATATATATGATATTCTTATAATTTATTTCATAAACTTCTTTTTTCTTTATCCTGAATTTATTTCAATAAGACAATTCGAGAGACAACTCTGAAAATATGAAGATTAACTCTAAAAGATTATATTTGTAAAAACTTATTATATTTACGCCCTTTAGTAATGAAAATATAAAACAATAGTTCCTAGATGGCCACTACTGGCTGATACAGATTGTATAACGGAGATATGGGGTCAATATTGAGCCAAAAACTTATGGGGACGTCATCGGGATTTTTTAAAGAATAAATAAACGCTGTTTCGTCCATGTATATAAGGTTATGATCTCTTGACAGTAAATATGTTCTACAATGTTCATTCATGTTATTTATTTTAACGCAACTGTCGAGAGTATTTTTATTTATTTATTAGTTGTCTTGTATTTTAGTGTAGTTTTACTTTACACTGTCTTATAATATTTGATAGCCGAATAAAAACATTTATAACCGTAAAAAAAAAACTTATGGGTTGTATCAATACACATATACTAATATGTAGAAAAGCAATTTGTTTCCAGAGACCTACGAATATATGAAGACTATTTGATTATAATTATATATAAATATATATTTTCTGCCCCTTATTTTCTAATTAATACCCTTCGCACATGAAATACTTAATTGAAATATATCCCCAAATTTGGCGCCTAAATATCGACCATAAAAGAAAAAACCCACTCTGACTCCTTCAGCATGCAAAGCAAAAAAATAAAATCCAAACCATTATTCATGAATATACTTTTGTGCAAGTTTTTTTTCTCTGCCTATAAAACAATGAATATAATAACATAATTTTCTATTCGCACACACGTAAAAATCCTTTTGAAACAATGTAATAATGAAATCTTCTCCTCGTAGCTTAAGCAAAAAAAAATCATTATTTCTATAATTCCATTATGTAAAACAAAGCAGAGTAAATGAACAACTAAAACACCAAAGAAAAAAGTCAGACATGCTTGAATATGCATAACAAAAGGAGTCGTCGTGCACTATTATTGTATGCTGTGCTTTTTCTTCTTCTTGTTGTTCAAGAGTACATGTCTTTAAAAAAAAGAATTATTTTCTACTCTTATAGAAATATGTGCAAATTTATGTACTTTTTTAACACCATAACTTTTATATTGAAAGTTTTTTGTTTACTTGTTATTGAATAATTTTATATGTAAGTGAATGCACATATTATGTACTTAACAAGAAAGAAAACTTTGACATGCTTAGAATAAATTCGATTAAATATCTTTGCCAAACAAGTTTTTGTATTCGTTGATAGGATAGCTGTTATATGAAGTAAAATATATATTACCATATAAATGAGTGAAAAATCTATATAAATTTGTCAGAAACAATATAATAAATTCAGATCGGATCCCCTGCATCATTTTTTTATTATAAATAATGTGGCTTCTGCATAATTAAAAAAATATATTTTTAAGATACGAGGTAACAATCTTTCATTATAACGAAATGGAATAATCAGACTCCCATAATATGAAATTACTTTTCCATTATACGTCATTGCTTTTAATTCTGTCCATAAAGACTTTTATCATTCCAATACGCCTCAACACATAGTAATAAGCTAATAATACTCAATTGCAATCCCTTATGTAATGATATGAATAAGGATTTTTTAATTCACCCTGCCGCAGATCTACCGGTTCGAAAGGCTTTCTTGAAAATCCCGAAAATCTAGCCAAATAACATATAACTACAGTCGTCCCTCACAAAGTCGCGACGGCCCGTATCCACTACACGACCACCGCGATATATATGAGGGTTGCGATGTAGATATATATTGAAATTTAGAGAGATTTGACATCACCCGGCGTTTAAACCTACCGCCATTTTGCCTTGTTGTCGTACGTGCGTCTGAATACATGACCGCGGCCGAACCTTTTTTTGGGGCCGCCATCTTATTTTTTCGAAGATTTACTAGTTTTCAACCTCAAATATCTTAAAAACCACTGAATATTTCTTATTTTAGTACCCCCACATTGTAAAACGGGAGCCAAGCCGTCGTCGCGTAGTAAAAGAACTGCGAGATGTCGAGGGGCGAAGTAGCGAGGGCCGACTGTATGTATAATTTATTAATACATAAAACCTATAATGGCAGGCTTTCTACACAGTATTAAGTTTGGGTGTTATTTTCTCAATATTTGGGGCTCAGGTTCAATATTCTTCGACCTCATTAAAAAGTTCTATGCTTGATTGATTAATTTGAATACCATAATAGTTTTGAATGTCCAAACAGATCAAACTCAACAAACCATACAAATGCAAAAAAAGGATCTAATAAAAATATATTCCATGCACAAATGAGCACAACGATGACATTCAAATTAGTTTGGGTAAAAAACACAATAATATGAACTTCAGTCTTTATGTTACGCTGACTCTTTTAACTTAATTTGAGATAATTATTATGTCAGTAATCAATGTTTTAAGAATAGTCTTTTATATATAAACATATACAACTTTATTTAAAACTGTAAATAATGAAGGGAGTGCTATAGCCGTGTGCGTTAAGCGTGTACAACTCCCAATGTTGGGGTTGCAGGTTCTAATCCCGAGAGTGGATGGTCATTTTTGGTCTACCTCATTGATAAGATCCTAGGTTCGAGTGACTAATTTTAATGCTATAATGATTATTTATATCCTGTCGGAAACTGCAAGGTCATAGCTGATCAATTTCATTTAATAATCCTAGGTTCGATTGAGTAATTTGAAGCTAGTATGTTTCTTCAGTTACTTCAATATCATAGAAACCATAAAAGCCAATTTTTTTGGGGGGATATTTCCAGTCAATAATGAGTGTATTAACGCTTACTCTTTTTTTCACACTTCAAGTTATACATTTAAAGCAATTGTTCAAATTTCATTACCCTGTTAAGATTCAGGATTTTAGTTGTCGCTATTTATAAAATTAAAGACAGTAAATTGTTTTGAAATTTAGATATTGACATGACCGATACGTCTTGTATATTGTATGTTCTTGATTAATATAAAAAAAGATATTTAAAAAATAATGAACGTAGAGGCGACAGGTGGGAAATAACTGCAAATGATAAAATAATACCTGAGTAATCTAAAAATTCGGTCATATTAGCGTCTTATATCACGTAAGTACCATAAATAGCTAAATAAATAACGCTCAGTTGGTGAAGTAGATGGGCATATACTTGCCGCAATTAACAATTTACAAATACAGCTAGATTTTAGGCTCAGATAAAAAGTTTTAAATCGTAAAAATGTCATAGTTTTAAGTGTTACATCCCCATTAGATGGATTAAATGACATAATTAGGGCACATGGCTAGGGATTGTTCAATGAGGGAATACACCATTGCTCCAATTTGCCTCAATATTTCAGGATCACACAGTTTTTAGTAAACAAAAATGAGAGCAAAATCAATGGAATAAAATGGGTTGGCTTCCGCCATTCGAACCAATTAATCCATGTTCTTTATAGTGGAAAATTAAAAAAAACTTGAGACGGTTCTAATATCAGGGATGATCAGTGCAGTGTCAACTATGAAAAAAACTTAATGAACTTTATAAAGAAAATTAATATCACATCAAACATTTTGGTATTTGTGATTTTTTTTTAATGAGATTTGCTGTTGAAGCTAAATAACGAAATGAATCAATCAAAGAAAACTTTTATTTATTTATAATTGTGATTGTATGCTTATTGCATTTGTTATTAAAGATTTTCGTTCATGACCTTTAGATTAAGTTGATATTCGGCGGACCATATAAAGGAACGAAACAAATACAAAAATATTTTTCCATATAGTGCATGGATGACCATATAACAAACATTACTTTATCCAGCTACTCCTGTATTACGTTATGGCTTGATGTGGCATATCAATTACTGTAATTATAAAATATCCCCCCCCCCTTTTTGTTTAATTATAGACATCTGAAAATCTATACAATATTTTCTACATATTTGCAAAAAAGTTAAAAAACAATTATTTTTTTATATTTTAGGAGATTATCAGCAAATTAAAGAATTGGATATTTTTTTATTCTCGATTCCAGGAACCGTGATTAAGAAAGTTTTAACTCATCAAAACTTAATGTATTTTCCCAATATAATAATATTTACCCTAAAGTTAAACCTTACAATAAGAACAAGTCAATTATTTTGTCCAATGTAATAAAACTTCGACTTTTTCAATTATTTCCTTATAAACAATTTAATACATGTCAAATGGACAGTTATTAATAAATGCTTACATATAACTTCATTTTTACTGTCCAGTTTAATGCAGGGACGATTAAGTACTCTAAAGACATTGACATTAATAATTTCAATCAAATAAGTCTCATTCTTAATCAAAAGTATTTGTTTCGCTCCAATATTCGACTCATCAGTATATAAAGGCTTAGTAATGAACACAAATATTTATAATAAGGCATGTTAAAATGACAATTCTTTAATACCATTATTGATATACTTTTCTGTTATTTCTATTTATGGCTTCAATGCTGAATATTATCATTGTCTGTATTAAGCCTTAATAAAAATAGTTTATTTTCTTTGTTGGTAATACACCTATGATAGTATGTGTAGGTTGATGCCAGACGCTGTGACACATAATTATTTGTTTTTAATTACAAAAGTATATGCTTGTAGAGGAACATTACTTTCATTAATGTCTTATCATTAAGAATTAAAATGACTAGAATATATAATTTTGCTTTTTCAAAGGATAGGGCTAATACGCCTTTTGCAGCATGATTAAACAACAAAACAGTTATGACAAATAGTTTTTGCATAGCATTGTCTCATACATTATGAAAGTTTTCCCTCAAACTAATGGTGATTCATTAAAATGTTAATTAATTTTACATTAGAGAAATTTTTAAAAGCTGAAAATGATAAGAAATGCATACAGGTGCAAGTATAAAAAAACTTGTTGTCTGATATGCAAAAAAAAATCATAAATATTTAACCTTTTTCATATGTCGTTTCTGGATGATTTCCTTCATCCATATTGAAAATGTTAAAAGAAAACAATTTTTATATAAAACATATTTGTTAAGGATATTGCTCCAAGGATTTATTCGTTCTATTCGATTTTGATTCTATTGGGCAAATTTGGGTGTGATTAACTGTCCAAGTTCAAAAACCGATTGGCATAGCCAATCAATATTTGTTTAGATATCATTTATTTTATTCAACTTTATATAGTATAAATAATTCTTAAAGCAAAGCAATTAAGAGATTGATATTTCCAGCATCAAATTATTAGTAAATAGTACTTTTAATTATTATTATGTTCAAAAACAATATCGGTTTTCACACTTAAAATGAGTTGTGTATCTCTATATTTTTTTAATTTCGAAGGGATAAATTTTCTTAAAGATGCAAAATTGTAAAACTTTTATTTCTTGATAATGAAATATGTTCGTATCCCTGCGGTTATATTTTCGGTTACACTTATTTACTTCTTGTGGTTCTATAAACTTTAATTTTTGTTTTATTATATATGATATAGAACTGCTTCTTAAGAAATATAGAAAGAAAAAAGCCTTAGTGAATATTGGTTAATAAAAACATTAAAAAGTAAAAAAAATCAATTCATATACAATATAACATATGCCTTCGAGGGTTGATGGAAAAATAAGAAGTGATAATAAAAACATAGGACAAAATTGAAAGAGAAGAATGTGCCAAAAGCACTCAATATTCAAATATTACTTTATATTTGGACGTGTACCTCAAGTGGTAAATAGAACTATAGAAGTTTATAAGGGAGTACGATAGCCGTGTACGTTAAGGCGTGTTCAACTCTCAATGATGGGGCGAAGGCTCGAATCCCGAGAGGGGATGGCCATTTTTGGTCTACCTCATAATAAGATCCTAGGTTCTAGTGACTAATTTGAATGCTATAATGCTTATTTATATCCTGTCGGATGCAATTCGCTCGAACATTATAGGCAAAAGAAAAAGAAAAAAAAGTTATAGGTTTGGAGTGACTAATTTTAATGCTATAATGCTTATTATATCCTGTCGGATACAATTCTATCGAATCATGTTGGCAAAAGAAGAAGAAGAAAAAAAAAGTTATGGGTCAAAACAAAAATAATGGACAAAAAAGTACCCTGTGAGTTAAGTTTAAAAAGTGCTACATTTGATCATGATTAACTAAATCTAGTAAAAAAATTCAGAAATGCACACGAAGAGGTATTCCCACGGCTACTGTATGTTTTTGGTCCGACCCAATTGGCAATAAAGCACTCACATTCCACAAATCATTACACACACAAACTCAAAAAAGTCGATTGTAGAGGCATTTTAATGTCCTCATGGCATGGTTCATTAGAGCAAGGAATGTTTTCAAACACTTTCCTATACATTTCCATGATTTGCAAAAACATGTTTTAATCATTAGAGACCTTGTTTAACGACTGGAAGGGATCATTATTTAATCATCTGTATTAGTAAGCAACTATTATGGGAGTGTTCCTTAGTATAAGGATTATATATCAATTGCGTAAGCATGCAAATAGTAAATCCCAAATAGGTACTTCCGGCAACAATGGTCATACCTCAGTCTATCGCTTTGATGCTGCAAATATTAGCCATTTTGAATTAGCTGAAGATGACGTCAGTTTATTTAAAAAAATTACCAAGGTAAAACTTTATTCACATGATATTATATCTTATAATATTCACAAAAAATACATTTAAAACGTCATGTTATTAACAATATAATCAATCAGAGAAGTATTTTTTTTGGGTAAAAGGAACTCGAGTAGATCTCATTTTATACATAAAATATGAGTTTTAGAGGTAATAAAATTACTCTCTTCTTGGTACGGTCCATTATAAAAAGTAAATAAAATCCTTACTCCGCAATTGTATTTAAAAAAATCATCAAATAACAAATGGATGCACATTGAGTTTAAGGATTCGATAATTAAAATCTTGGACATTTTACTTTAAAATAATTTCATTTAAGGCTATAAATTAATAACTTGGAGAGCGTCATAGATATAATAGAATCGAAATAATGCAAAAAAATGATTTATTTTGGTGCTTCATATCAATGTTAAGAAACTTTATAATTCCAAAATTGCCTCACTCTTTCATCAATCCTTCATCCAAAGAAGCGAAAAAAGGACTCATTTGTCTTAATTAACACCATTTTAAGTTGATTATTTTTGCTGCCAAAGTTAAAAAGAAAATGCCACAATTAATGGATGTTTAATAAGTAACTGTACTGCATATAAATAATAATAATAATTAATCACATGATAACTGACAAACCGTAAAAGGGGAAGAACAAAAAGTTTTAAGTGATAATTAGATGTACTTAGAGAAAAGTTTAGTGAAAAATGGTTTTAAAATATGAACATCAAATTAATTCAAACAATTTATTATTCATTATGTTATAATAAAATACCTATCAGAAGTGAAAACTAGTTTGCTACTAAATTAAATGTTTTTTTTTGCGATAATATAATTTAAAAAAATTCAATGATTCGGTAAAAAATTATTTGGGATTTGACTAATAAATATAAATATTTTATATATTATAAAAAGTAAATTTTTAAATCTACAGAATCGGGTTGAAATCTGAGTTTAAATATTGAGACAATTAGTTTACTTCCTTTTGTCTAATTATATATATAAACAAAAATAGTCACAAAAACAGAATATAGTAGAAACATAACGAATGAGTGTATTGTAGTAGCATTTTTTTTTTAAAGTATAATTCAAACCAAAAATAATTTAAATAATAATGTTTAGTTAGTAGGTTTTTTTTGTCTCTCATTATGTAGTTCAATAAAACATTTTTTTAGATGACAAGTATCTGAGACTAAATTTACTTTAATAGAGCGATACTCACGAATAATATGATTTTCCTTGATGCCTCCACAAACCTTTTTTTTCAAGAATAATGATATATTATAAAGCTTTTATACTGTAATGTTGATTAAATTATTGAACTCATTCATATGTGAACTACAAAATATAAAAATCAATGGTGCAAAGAATATTTATCCTCAAACTTCTAAGAAATTGAACGCTTCAATAGTGTTTACTTTTTTGCAAATGAAAAATGCTTTTCCTGCATTTTGTGGGTGTGTATATTTCTAGAATAACAAAATAATGAAATGGAGAAGAAAAATGTTAAAATATTTACGTACATAAATGAAAAAAAGATTTATTACCAACAAAGAATTTTTAATTGTTATATAAAAAACTAGGCTTGTAATAAAAATATAATGGTGAAATTTTTATTCTTCTGTGACAAGCAGATAAAAGCTCAAAAAAGCTTAGAAACTAAAGACAATATTCTATGTCACTTGCTCATTTGTAAAAATAAATCACATACTTAGAAAGCTACATCTCATATATTTATAACATATATAATCGTGCTATGCCCTTCGAATTTGAATAACAATAATTCCAAAAAACCATTTGGATTCATTTTGATTTAAAAACAATGAAAGCCAGCCAACTTTTTCTTCTTTCACTTAATAATTTGTATAAGAATTCTTCAAAATCAAACTTTGGTATTGTGGCGTTATTATCATTTTACATTTTATACGTTCAACCGTTTAGTGGTCTACATTATTATATATATGCGATAAAAAAATAACAATCTCTTTGGAAACCAGTGAGACTGACAAACAATTACAGCTGAAATATACTACATACATATAAGTTGTATGTTGCATAAAAAATCGTAAAAATCAATCTTATAAAATTGTACTTTTTTATCATTATATAATATATTTTTGTTCAATTACTGCCTCTTTCTTTTGGACTTTCCATTGATCACAGTTTTTAATTTAAAATAGCATTATTTAGATGCAAATACGTTGCATCAAATGTCAAGCAGTTGATTAATTAAGTGCAATGCAATATTGCTTAAAATTTGTCACAATTACATCTTTGATTAAATATAAGTGTATCCATTCGTAAATAAAGATTACCTTTTCAATTGGGGCCTTTATGATGCTCTTGAAATAAACAATAAAAAATATATTTAAAAGAAATAATATTAGAGATATATATCCCTGTGCTCTGGTTCATGGGACAACCAAAGGGTTAATCTTAGCATCTACCCATGAAGAAGAGGCAATAAGAGTTTTTAAAAGATTATATTCCTCTCTCTGAGTTAATTTTCACTCCACAACAGTCGCAAGAGAAGTGATAATAGGCTGTTGCATAATACCAACTGTTTTTTATACACCCGTTCTTTTTCTTTCAACCAATCACGTTTCACAAAGCATTATCCTTTCTCTATACCGAAATAATAGATGCAGAAAAGAGCGCCCTCAATATTCTTGGATTAAGAAAGCGTGCGCTTAACGATGTTCCGGGTAAAACACATTGAGATATAAAGACATTGAGAGCGTATCCATTCAATAGCAGAGAAACATAGTTCAGCTGTCGCCCCTGCCCAATTTAAACAAAGTAATTGATCTACTTCATAGATAAACATAGAGCTAAAGTAGAGATTTATAATAAATCAAATAATTATATTGGGCTAATGGATGATCGAATTATTTCTCTGAGAAGAGATATATTGCAATATGACGTATTTCTCTAGAGTCCAATAGCTCTCTATGTCTTTATATCGCTTTGGTAAACACAAATGCATAATAATAATAATATTACAAAAAGCCCTCCTGCTTTGAAAGGGAAGAAGACACTAAGACGTTCTCACGTTGCGATACACTAGAGATCGAAAAAAGCTCTCTTTTTAGAGGGGAAAAAACTATGCATGCTTCAAGCAAATTGATAATTGACTACATGTTCGTATATGTGAGGGAGCCAGATTCCAGCAGATGGTTTTGTCAAATATTTTTTGAGAAATGTTAAAATACATAGCAGCACAATAAAACGAAAAATAATGTACCCTCATAAACCCATGGGAGTGATAAACAAAACAAAATACGCTTATCGGTCAAACTTGGGCTTACAGGAGTATAGAGTACTGCTGAAAGCAGTATAACAAGACATGGAAATGCTGTCCAGTGAATACTAACACCTGGAATAGGAACTCCGTCTTTTTATGTCAAAGTTTAACTACCTTAGTAAAAAGGAAAAGGAAAAGGAGGGAGTTCTACCAATTAGGAACTCATGTTCGTTTCCATAGAGAAGAAGATTTAAATGCCAACAAATTGGGACCCTTTTGCACGTGATTGGTAGAAAGATGAAGAGATGAATATAAAAACACAGTTGGCAATATGTAATGAAGTATAAACTTCACTCGCGGCTATTGAGTTATGAACATCAATTCAAAGATAAGAGTTCTATCCATGGAAACGCTAATTGTCTTTCCTAAGAAGCCTCAATCAGTGTCATTTATAAAGCCTTTGAATGAGGTTATTATGAAATCAAGTACCTATTTATTCTTTAAAAAACCACTACTATGTTATCTATTAGGCCTCAATCATTAACATTTACTAATTGTTGGCTTATACAGGGACTACTATAACAGCCTGGAAGTGGAACTCCCTCTTTTATGTCAAAGCTTAACTACCTTCGTAAAAAACAAGTTCTATTAGGAAGATAATTTTTTACAAAGGTAGTTTCTAGGTTATAGCTTTCCCTGTGTAATCTTAGGTAAAATCTCCCTCATTATTTTAAACTGAGAGACAGACAAATGCAAACTTAAATATTAATTCTGAGACTTATTTTTCCAATAACTAAATTGTGTGAAAACATTTATGGTCAATCTTAATTTACATTATACTTATTAAACTTTTTCATACTTAATAATTGCATGTGCAAATAGTGAAAAAAAACACAATATCAAAAACCCTCTATAACACTATGCAACAAAAAAATGACTTTGTCTTGCCAACGCAAAAAACCAAATGAATCTAGTAATTTAGAGAATGGGGATTTACAGATAATGGATTCTTAGTCGTGAATTCGTTTTTTGGCCACAATTCCAAACTTTAAAATTTTCGGTTTAGGCCAATGGTACATACGGATCTATGATTTTCAGGGACAAGACAGCAATTAACATTAATGCATTACCAATACAATTTAAAGAAAGATCCATAAATCTATTGGTAAAGTAATATTTCCAAAACTTTGATTATGTATGAGATAATGCATTATAGTCGTAAGAAATGGGACAAAACGGACACTTTCACGTTATGATAGATATATTACTCATGGACAATTTTTTCAGCTGCAAAGTATATTTAATACGTTCCAGGCTTTAGAATAGCCATCGAGACCATTAGAACAATTAAAACGACTTTATTATCGAATAATTGAGAAAAAACATTAGGCATCTATGCTCCTCATATCTATGATCATCGTTGTAAAGGTTTCGTAGATTGTTAAAATTTTCTTCGTTCCGTAACAAAAGGTTAATATCAATATATAATAATTGCATGTATTCTACCTCAGTAAACTATATGTCCTTAAAATTAAAACATACATTTTATAATGGGGAAAATATAAATACAAAAATATTCATATTGAAAATTATATTCAAATAAGTATTTAGTAAAAGTATTGATATTAATCCTTTTGTTACGGAACAAAGAAAATTTTATCAATCCACGAAACCTTATATATATGATCATCGTTCTAAAGGTTTTGTGGATTGTTAAAATATTCTTCGTTCCGTAACAAAAGGATTAATATCAAAATATATATACATTTGCATGTATTCTACCCAGTAAGTTACATGTCCTTAAAATTAACACAATAAATTTTTATTAATGGAAAAATATAAATCAAAAATATTTTTATTTTAAATTATATTCGAAAATAAGTATTTAGTATAAGTATATGATATTAATCCTTTTGTTACGGAACGAAGAAATTTTAACAATCCACGAAACCTTTAGAATGATGCTCATAGATATGAGGAGCATAGGTGCCTAATGTGTTTTTCTCAATTATTCGATAATAAAGTCGTTTTTAAATGGTTCTAATGGTCTCGATGGCTTTCTAAATCCTGGAACGTATGTAAATATAACTTTGCAGTTGAAAAAATTGTCCATGAGTGATATATCTATCGCTAACGTGAAAGTGTCCGTTCTGTACATTTTTACGATATAATGCAATTATCTCATTACATAATCAGTGTTTTGGAAATATACTTTACCAATAGATTTATGGATCTTTCTTCGAATTGGATTGGTCATGCATTATTGTTAATTGCTGCCTTGTCCCTGAAAATCATAGATCGTATGTACCATTGGCCTAAAACATGGAAATTTTAAAATTTTAATTGTGGCCAGATTTAAACAAAATCCCATTGTTTCGAAAATAGCAATTAAATGTGCATGGACTCCATAGAATCAATTTTTGAAAGTTTTGGCCGTTGCATTTTTTGTGTGTGCATAGTGTAATGGACGTTTTGTGTTACGAAATGAATCTAGGAGCATCACAATACATTTCATCAAAGCAAAGGATTTCTTACTCAATATCTTTATGCTCAATGATAATAAACTTCTTCTTTATGATAAATGGAAGCCTTGTGTGGACATCCTTTTTGTATATTTTTTCTTTTTCTAAGCAAATATATAATAGCAAATGAGGAATGACATAATAATATTTTATTTGTGTGCTAAGATAATGGTTTTGAACCAAATTCGTTTGGATTACTTGTGTGATTGAAAATGTATCATTACGTATGGGATTATGTTGCAATCTTGAACGCTTTGCACTTCCCTCGTATAAAATGAATCATGGACGTTGAATGCAAAACTTTAAAGACTTTTTCATAAAATAAATATACATTGATAAAAACCTATCATTTCCCATATAAAAGGGATTTTGTAGCATAACTTATATTCATTACTTCCAAGATAATTTTACTGTCTAGCCTTATGTTAAACTTTTTTGTTTTTAATGGTTTTTTTTTCGGTTAAAAACCTTTAATTCGTGTGAAATTTTATACAGTGTAAAAAAAAAACACACTAAAATTATATAAGAAACAGAGTAAACTATTCAGGGCAGTTGCGATATACATAAATGAACATTTTATTTATTTACTGCCCTTGAAGAATAACCTAATATTAGAGGACAATTTATTATTAAATTAGTTTAAAATGCACGATGTCTTCTTAAAATTCTTTTGATAGCTTTTTTGTAGAGGCTCGATCTTTCTGGCACATATTTAATTAATTTGCCAGCAATTTCCACGTTGGCACTCCTAAATCCGGGATGATTATGTCAACTTATTACTATTATCCGTAATATTTAACTGATCAAAAACTTACAAAAAAACTATTTTTTATGATCGCGAAATAATGAAAAAAAACCCCTATTATGGATCAAACTTCTGAACCGAGACTTGATATCAAAAAGAATATACATTTTGTATTATTCTAATGGCATATGTTTATTTAATGCGGAGGATTTTTTATAAGAACTTTCATTCTCAAGCCTTTTTCGTCTTAAACGTGATAATGATTTCACTTTATTTACAATTTTAAAGTTAAAAATAAATTTTATCCCTCTGTAATCTTAAAACCTAGGCATAAATTTTTGAATTTGGGATCAAAATACACTACAATTAAAGCGTTATCTTAATTTATCATACTTTTCTTGTATAATTTTGAAATATAAGCTTCAAAATTTGACTGACGTCAGCAAGACAATACCATAAACTGTTTTAAATGGATAAAGAAGAATATAAACTCCTTATATGCCAACGTAAGCATTACTAAAACCAAAAATAAATATAATTTTTTACAACAGTAATACATCTTAGTATTATAAACAAGATCTATAGTTTGAAAGCCTATATATATCATGAAATAAACACTTTTACCATCCCGTCTCGTGAGTTTGGACCCCTGTTTAGCTATTTTCTTTATAGATAGAAAAATTATATCGTCTCTTAAATGACTACCCTTTGTGACCTTTAGCCTGTCCTAAGGAGAAAATTTAGAGAACAACTCATTGGTTTCTTTGTTGCCGTCAAAATGATCAACTCATTTACATATAATGTAAATTTAATTTGCCTCGAATGAAGCAATAACTTCCTAAAAATATTTTGTTTTAAAGTTGTTGTATACAAACTACTTAATAGTTTTTTTCTCTTAAAGACCTTTGTGTTTGCTTATAACCTTAGTCTCAACATACATTCTTCTCCCATGAGTCTCAATACTTATATATGAACGAAAGAAATACATATATATCTTTTGATTTATAGTTAAATTTTTACATTAAATTGGCTCACATATTTGATATGTATTAACGTGAACATACATTAATGAAATGATGAATGATATGGTTTAATAAATTGCTTTTGACAGATATCATAGAGATGGAGAGCTAGAGAAAGTCTGTATTGATATTTCCTCATTTATTTCTATATAAAAGAGGGTATGTATATAATTTTTCATTGAATTCATAGTGCCGTGGATAGTTTTCATCTTTGCTCCCAAAAATATTTTGAATTATTATTTTTTACTATTATTCTTAAAAACTAGTGTTCGTTCATAAATAGTTAAATTGTATAAAATAATGTGAATATACTGTCGAGATCTCTTTTCAAAAGAACATCCACCATATAAGGCTTGTCTCCTCAACAAGACACTCCTCATAAACTCCATACAAAGCTAGATTATACTCTTTATATTTCGTTAGTGTTAATAGCATGATAAGAGCCAAAAAAAAACTTTTTCAATCAGCTTCGTCAAGGTATACCTAAGTAAATATGATAATAGGCAAGATACTGTCCTTGAATACGAAAGAGGGTAAAAATCGCCTGTCGAAACATTCACTTATGAAAGTCTCCTGTACCAAAAATCTGATTTTATATGTTTACAAAAATATCGAATCACCAACATTCTCTACTTGTTCAGTTGAATGTACTTAATGTATATCCGAAAATACCTAGCAATTCCTTACAAAGACATATATATATAGAGAGAGAGAGAGAGGGTAATATATTTTATTTCCAAGTCAATACCTAGTTCTCTCAAGTGGTCCCTTTCGAATACGAGGGAGGGCAAAAAATTATATCGATAGATCACGCATGGACTATGAAGTGTTTATATATACAGCAGTCGTTTGGGTTCCTCATTCAAGCACGTCAAAATATTATGCTTCATTTTATATAATAGTGTTAGAGGAAGTTTCCAAGGGATTCAAGTATGAAAGAGTGATTTTTTATTCAAAAAGTGGTCCGTTCGTGGATCCTTCTTATAAAATACAAAGGCCCGAGTTAGAAATGTATAATGCCTTTAAAAAATTGTGACATGATGCTCCCTTTATATATATATATAGATATATATATATATATATATGTGTGTGTGTGTGTGTGTGTGTGTGGGTCTGTGTTTGATAAATGATAACATTTTTCCTGGTTCTTAGTTATATACAATCATACGAATGCCGATTGCTATTGCACATTAAACGTATATGTCTTCAATTGTATATTACCCCTATTTTTGTGCATTTTTTTTCTTACGATGCAGCACTAAAATGTACTAAGTCTATTGACAAAGTCCTTAGAAAAGTCTTGTATTCCGTGCATCCCAAAGAAGAAATATTTGGACCTGCATTGAGACAAGCAAAGTATTTCCTTATTTGTATATATTAGTCGATGAATTTGCTATGCTTTACAAATAAACACCACCTTAGTCACAGATACACAAGTAAAGGTTAAAATAATTTAATATGGGATATCTATACTTATAGTTATTAAGTTTTAAAGTTTAGTAATTTTATAATAAGAAAATATAATGAATTGTCTGAGAGTGACCTTCCAACAGATAGGTGTGCCATGCGTTGATAGAGAGACTTAAACAAGTAAAACTTAATTTGTGTGTGCAAAACAGTTAAAAATATATTATATGATTGAAGTAATATTATATGGATTTAATACTCAAATCTACAAATATTTAATATATTGTTTTTATATACAACAGAAAATCGGTTTGTGGAGTCAACAACCGAATAGCCTATAATCCTAAGTAAGTAACTTTATTAGTAAACTTATACGACTAATCAAATCAAAGCAGCAATATAATTTCTTCTTACATTTTAAACTTTCGTGCAATACTTTATACTTTTTCTAATATGCGCATTAGTAATATATTTGAAAAACATATTCGTTATTTTCGTGATCATATATTTGTGAAATTCATGTATTTCTTCTGGAAATGAAAATTATCAAATGCCGATATATTTGTGTTCCATATTAGCATTAAAAATGTGAAAATGTAGTATGCAAACATTTTACTCAAAATGCCATAAATTTATTGAATGCCTCATAAAAGCCCTGGGATGAATATTGTTATAAAGTATTTAAAATAAAATAAAAAAGATTTCTGATATTAAAAATTTTATTTATTTTCTGTCAAAATGCATTCAAACTTAAATTATGACAGAAATATGATATTGTTGTGAATGACTATTCAGTGAACAAAGTCAAATGTTGTATCCAGTTGTTTCATCGAAAAATGCTGAAACTGTAGCAGCTTACGCTGAATATTGTTATCAGGTCTTCTAACGATATGATAGATTACACTGGGCAACAGCCAAATTTAGGTCGGGACTAATTCACTAATTCTTATAGGAGTTTATCCACTTATTCCGAATATGTATTCATTTTTTCAAAAGTTAGTGATACATTTCAGAGCAAAATGGATTTCAAATTTTTTCAGCACTTTTTCGATTCAGAGCCATTATTGACATACAAGGACTGAAGTATAGAAAAAAATAAATAGGAATGATGTTTGATAGAGCTTAGATCAAAGTACTCATTTCAATTTTTACTTCGTCTCTGGCACATTTAGACTTTAAAAATATATGTCATTTTGTACGAAAAATGAAGGGTTTACTTAGAGACTCACTGTTCATCATTAAAAGGTAAAATTCATATGAATATGAAGATAAAATCAAGTTTTAATTTGATATGCTTGGTGTTCTATAAAAGGCCTTCATATATATATATAAATATATATGGTATACATAGATAATATATATTATAATCGTCAGACAAATATTCAACTTAGTATAAACTTTGGTAAAATGTACTTATATTAAAAAAACTGATATCATATTAAGAAAGTATTGCTAAAACCTTGTATACGAAGACAATCTAAAATCCAGTGATGTGAGATGCTGTCGAACGCTTTTTAAATCTATTGCCATGACAGCAACATCTAAATTATGTTCCCTGTTTGTGATATTGCATCCTTGACCCCCCGCACTTAATCTTCCAGGTAACGGCCTGCACGAGTCCCTTCGGAGATGGGATGTAAAAGTATTGGTAAAACTTCCTTGTTCTCTGTGCTAAAATACCACTGATATATATATAACTACATTTAGCATTGTGAGAGGACGTAAATTATCAATAAAACGGGTGTCTTTTCCAGTTTTGGATGATTAATAAGTGTGTTACCGGTTGTTAAGTACGTTTCAAAAGTACTTAAATGTTTGCTTCTTTTAAAACTGTTGTAAAAGAGGAGATATAAGTTCATTATATGTTTTATACAATTCATTGGAAAGCCATGCGGACAGGAGCTTTATTGAGTTTTTTCTTTAATTCGATATATATTGTTCAATCTCAGCACATGTAATGTC
>CP045898.1:18405399-18429874 GCA_013387185.1 Caligus rogercresseyi
AAGGTCAAATTAATTTGTTTAGGTTATATTTATAAAATAATGCGGTGTTCTCAATGCTAGAGGTCGCAGGTACGACTCCCGAGAGGAAGGTAAATTTTAGGTCACCTCATTGAAAAGATCCATGGTTCGATAGTCTCTTATTATAATGATATAATAGTTATTTATGTCCACAAAGATGCAGTTCTAATCGAACCAATTGAGAAAAAACAACTGGAATAAAGTAGCTTTGGTCTAGCTTAGTTAAATTTAATAAAATTATATTGTAAATGGGTATTTTATCGATTTTTATTATTTTGCGAAAAAATAGTAAATAAATTATCCCTCATACAAGGTCATTTTATAAGTTGAACTCATTATTGAAAAAAAAATACTCACTATGCATTCTATCGAACATATAGAGAAACAACAACTAGAAATAAAGTAACTTTGGTCTAGGCTTAGCTAAAAGTTAATAAAAGTTTTATGAATTAATTTGTATTTATCGATGTTATTATTTTGCAAAAAAGTAATAATATAATCCTACATGCAAGGTAACTTTAAAATTTGAATTCATTTATTGAAAAAAAAACCTCACATATTTATAAGTCAACTTTTAATGCGTATTGAATTTACTTTTTACTGTGTTAGGACTTCAAGAGTTATTAATTAGCGTTAATAAATATATAAATATCCTTTACACGGACTACCAACTAGGTATACATTTTATTAAAGTAAATATATTTTCCCCCAAAAAATGTTTATCCATTCTTTAAAAAATACTATATTCGTAAGAACTTTTAGATATTTTTAATGAGTCGCAACAAGAGCTTCTTGAATTTTTGATGTAACCTATCAGATTCATAATATTAAATAAATTGAAACCTGTTCTTTTTATTAAAACCAGTGATTTACAACATATCAATAAGCATTTTTTCTACATTTATCCTCTAATATATTCATCGGATGTGGTGTAACCCACCTGAGATAGAAGGATAATAAAACAGCTGCCGATCGATCTACAATATGCACTGTATGGCTATCGACATAGATTAGTATTTGTGTCCTATTAAATTTGTAACGAAATCGCAACTAATATTTTTTACAAGCGCAGTACATCCAAGCCCACAAAGCTATTATTTATCAAAGTCTCCTCCATTAAAATAGAGAACAAAAAAACATATAGCTGTTCTTGTATTGCATCCTAATAAATTCCTTGAGTTATTCTATTCTAGAGGAAGAATCCGGTTACGGAAGCCTTTTTTGTATTGAAAGTTCTATATTGAACAGGACTCTTGTACAAGAGAAATTCCCCCGTTGTTTTCTTCATGATGGACTTTTTTTATAGTATTAATTCTCAAACCTTCTTCGATTATAACATCATTGCTAAAGTATTTTGTTGAGGTAAGGATTACTCCTGTGAAATGGCATGGATCGATCGATAGCTGATTTTTCTCTTTCAATTTCAGGTCGGTCAAACGGCATGCCTACTCTATTCATAGTACTTAAGAACTTTTTTTATATAAATATAATATAATATTCGTTCCTCACATTCTAAGTTTGCATGAAGTCATATTGATATTGGGGGAAATCACTCATAAATATTTAATATACTCGGTCCATCTTTATATTTGGATAAAGCCTGAAGATATAACAACAATAACCTGACCCATCATAGTCCATCTCTTTTTAAATATAGTTAAGACAGAGGGTCATTCATTTTTTATCAATATAACAATTTTTGTTTTTACGTGTTCTTAACAACTAATATTTTATATATACTTTAAAAATTGTAAAAACTATTACGTTATTTATGGAATCAAATTAAAAAGAGATTACACGAACAATGTTTTTTGGCAATATACACTTATTAACATATATATATATTATTTTTCATTCATTATTTTATTGATACTTGTGCAGTTTAATACCTACATAATAATTATCATCATATTTATCTAACGTTATATGCATATTTCTAAGACTTTACGACTTTCCTATTGTTTTAGGATCCTACAAACAAAAAACCATTTTCTTTTGTTTAAGTAATAAACCAACCCAGTATTATATAACACATATCTCTTATATATACCTTCCAGCAATATGCTCTAAAAACAATTCTCATTATAAAACATACGACTTATCTGTAATATCACAAAAAACTTGTCAATGAATATACCTTTCTATGAACAAGTAATATTCATATTTTCTGATCGATATGTTAATTATATTGATGGAAAATATAGAGCGAATATAATTCTTATTACCAACCTCAAACTTTTTTTTTGTTCCTCTACAAAGGCGGTATTATTGTATTAATGGTGCAGTTACTGTTATCCCAGATTCACATCATAGAGGCAGACAGATTTTTTTTTGTATAGTTCTGATGGTGGAGGAGATGGAGCGAAAGTGAACCAGAATGGTTCGATACGACGTACCAACAAAGAATTCAAATTCATTATGCACCAAATACCTTGATTAAAATGCCCTAAATTAATTAGAATGTGTATAAAGTAGCGGCGAGAACTTTGAACCATTTCATTCTTGGGGGAAAACTACTATTTGATTGCCAGCTGTTACAATGTACGGGATGCTATTATTTCATAAATGAGGGTTAAAGGAGGAATAAGCAAATTTTATTCTGGACAGATGAATAAAATTTCAAATCCCGAAATTTAATCAAATATAATGATTATATATGTTAATTTGACCTTTTGATTGGTAAGTGTACACTTGGTAAGTGTAATATTTTGAAATCTAAACCGTTGTTCGAAGGACAAAAGCTTGCACCCGACATATCGATCGATATCCATTATATTGATAAATATACAAAGTCGGAACATTCAAATATTTGCTAATTGGTCCCATCTGTATGGCAGCCCTAAAACGGTTTTTTTCTTTCAAGCATCATGGATAACAATCAAAATTTCCTCCGTCTAAAAAAACATTACAATGGATGCTGTACTTAATAAAAAAGGTAAATGCCATTTTTAAATTGCGAATTAGAAGTATTCAAATATTTTTTATTGTTATACGGATACGCCATTTAGTATATAATGAGTGGAATTTTATCAAACATAAAAGTTTGCATTGATTGTCAAACATCTGCAACCTAAAAAGTGTTTTCTGAACTTGAGAAGAAGTAGATCATCCTGCAGTTTAGCAAAACACCTTCTCCTTCTACAGTACGCCGATAATTTATACTTCATTTCAAGATCAGTGGAAGGGCGGCGAAATCTTACGAGCTGCCCCATTTCACGAAAGTTAGTGATCATTTAAATGCAACGGTTCCATCCACAAGAAAAACAAATGAAATAAAATAAAAAAGAACAGAAGCAGTGATTCAAGAGGTGAAGAGTTTTTTTTAAGAAACCCCAGTTATTCACTCAGAAAAGCTTTTCAGCAAATTTCAACCACCAACAAAGAAACGTTGTGAGGATCGTTGGACATAATCTTCGATTTTTTTTAATAATTTCACTTTCGTTAAATCATAAGCTAATGGATTCTGCAGCAACCATCCCATATTGTCGATAGAATAATTTGGACTAACGAGAAGTTATTTTGCCTGCATCAAACCCCCCAATTCGAAAAAAGACATAGTGTGGACAAGTGAAAACCCTCGAAATATCTGTGGGAAAAAGTTATAGGAATGATGTTAGGTTCCCATTATTAATCGTTCATGCACTCCTTGAGATGATGACCATTTGTAGTCGGTGAATGATTTTTGTACCTCAGATTCCTCCAGACATAACTTGACCCAGACTGCGCCATTCTGCAACTTGTTCTTGACGTTAGTGAATGCAAGACAGCGCTCCCTACATAGCACAAATGACTATTTTTGTTACCATGTTATCCTCAAATGTTTGTATATATTCATATATTTATTTTAAGCTTTCCTTTGACAGAAAACAAATTTATTAAAATTATTATAAAATAGGAGTCATGCCAATATTCATAGATGTCCCCAAGGTATCGACTCATGCACCATTTAAACCAGCGGTACTCAACCTTGTCGTAATCAGAAGCCACATTGACGATAAACATTTTTGCAAGAGCCATGTAGCGGCACATTATGTAATAATCAGAAAACGACCTGGACACCTTTTTTCGCGTGGAGCCGGGCCGGGATTTAAAATTTTCAAGCCGGGCCAGGCCTTTAATATATTTGTTTCCTTCAGCTGTCTGAAAGTGACGACTTTTTTGAGAAAATATGTTTTGCTATTAATTTTTTATTTATTTAAAAAATATTTCTAAAAGAAACAAAATCATTTTTTTAATATAAAAATATTTTCAAAAAAAAACTTCGTCACACTCAGAATGACAAAAATACAGGTCTTTTACTGGTAATAATGTAATAAATTTTTAGTGGGATTTAAAGAGCCGCAACTAGTCTTAAAAAGCCGCATGCGGCTCGCGAGCCGTGGGTTGAGTATCGCTGATTTAAACTCTGTAATTTAGTATGAGGAAAATCAATAGTGAGAGCATAACTGAGTGTAAAGGGGAAAATGTCAGAAAATGTTTTTTTATATTAGTATTTTAAAAAAAGTTTTTTTTTTTCATTCTCTCTCCCTCCGAATGGATCCATGTCTCCCTCTCAACTTTTTTTACGTAATGGAATATTGTTATTGTTGTTATTGCTTTAAAAAAGTGTAATCAGCTAGGGGATTTACATAATGGTACTTGATACAGCAACAAAACAGGACAAAAAACTTACTTTTAGAGGTGGAAGAATATGTTAATCTTGATGATGTATGTAGTCAGAGGACTCTGTAAAGCTTGAGGCCATGTTTATGATAGACATGATAAGAATGATGAAGCAAATTTATGCAATATTATTTACCCTTTTGAATACTTCATCAAGTAAAATGAGTACCTGAACTGGTTAAAATTAATTATGCTACATATGAAACCCATATACTTATTGACGATTAAGTTAAAATTCCGTTACAAGATGACACCAAAAATGTGCCCCCTTCAATACTCCATAGTATATCTTCTTTGTGATCTAGAGTAAGAGCCAGGGTATGTAAAAACCCAAATTTTGTTTTTTTAACCGGGTTTTTTCGGGGTTTTTTCAAAATTTTGGGTTTTACATACCCTGGTAAGAGCTAAGATTGACCCTTCGATTCCCCACCTAGATCTCATTCGTACTCTCAAACAAACAAAGAAGTACAATAACTAAATATATATTGTATGGATTTGATAATACTCATAAACATGTAAACTTACGTCTCTCTATGCTTTGAAATATATTTGAGGCATAATAAGTGAACATAGATGCCATAAAAAGGTACCAGAGTGTTCGTATCTATCAAGAAAAAGTGGTAAAGTCTTTAATGTCAAGAAAACATAAATGGACAAGATACTTTGGCTTTATAATCAATAAATAAATGTTCAAATAAGTCGTGTTTGTGGTTAAAATAAGTCATAGTTAAGCCTTCCTTAATCCTTATATTATGAGTGACATTTATGAATACGTATTCATTGCTAAGAAATTCAAAAGTGATGCTTTCCCCAATAAAATCATTTCAATATAACTTTTAAGCCAAGGAAAAGGCTCTCAATGGCCTAATTTCATATTTAATTCATTTTTATATTTATGATTGTCGATATTTGGCCGTAATATTACTTATTAATCCACAAGAACCCAAAGTTATAGCGTACTCAGGCTACAATGTATTTATTATTTTATTTATTCAATCTTTTAATAATATACAATACTTTTCTATCAATAGTCTATCTGAAGAAGTAAATAACAAGATGAAATGAAGATGGGTTAAGTGCCTTACATATACTTGGTCCTAATTTTCTTCGAGCTATATCTGGTAATACCATCCTTATGATGGAGGCGAATATATTTTGAGTATCTAAATTACATATCTAAATACTTCAACACAATTATATTGATCATTGTTGAGGCTTTAATGTGTGCAAGGTGAGAATTGTTATATTTGGTGATATTAGTGATATAGTTAGTATATACTCAATTCATTACATTTGTACAATCACAAAATGACAGAAATGATTTACTTTTTCCAAAGTTCTATAACAAAAAGAGGAAATTATATCCGACAGATATATAAATTAAGAGCATAAATAACATGGATGTTTAAAAATTGTATCGTGGGTGAACATACAACATTAAAATTAAAATCATGATGAAGGATATGCAAAAAGTTATTGACCTACGATATTTTTTGCCTTTTTCAGTTCTTTGTCTATATGGTTCGAAAGAATTGCATCCGACAGAATATACATAAGCATTATAACATTAAAACTAATCTATCTTATCAATGGGTAAACCAAAATGTCCATCCCCTCTCAGGATTCGAAACTGCGCCCCCAGCATTGAGAATTGAACACGTCTTAACGCTCATGGCTATCGAACTTTTTCAGTTTGATTCAATTGTAGTACCCCGAATGAATATTGTACATTAACTAAATTCGAAAGATTGATCTTTTTACAAACTTTGTTTACCTTCTGCTCTCGGAACTGGAACCTATGCTTCATCATTGAGCGCCATGTACGGAGCGTACATGGCAATCATGCTCCCTTCAAAAAAATACTCATACCCTCAATCAAAACTGAGCTCTAAACTGAAGCTTTTTTAATACTCTCTCAATCTTAACCTCAACACCATTTATTTAAAAACGATTAGTAAGTGCCTTTTTCCACCAAGGAATAACAATCCTTTAATACGAATGAAGTCAATTCACAACGTATTTGACGGAAGTTTTTATAAATGTCCATAATGAATTCAAGAGTTATTGTGTGGTGATAAGGTACTGTGTGCATGGTTCGTGAATGCTTATAAGGGGCTTCCATTGATTGCCATATAATTTATTCGATTGATGAAATAGGATAAACATATATTAATATATTATTTGCAACTCAATCTTGAAACTATAAAGCAAAAACCCTCGAATGAAGATAAGGTATGTAATTTCAAACTAAAAAAATAGATATGCAAACATAAAATATACATTTTTTAAACTGTTGTATTATTTATAAAAAATTGGGGTTTAAATTAATGCTGATTACAATTAAATCCATTTTATTATTTTTTATAATCTAAGAGCTTCCAAAATGGAAATTGTCTTTATTATTCGCACATTGACATTGATGAGTTTCTCATATGTTGAAAAAAGTCCTCTTTTGTTAGTTACGCGTCAAAGGCTATTCAATGTGATCTTTCGTGGTGAAGTGCATTTGAGGAAGACACATTATTACAGGAAAAACAGAGTTTTCGTTCGTCGCGAAACATTTTCCCACTCACTCCAAAGGTACACGACAGAAGTTTGTATCTTACCCATTGCTCTAAATGTTATTTGTGTTTTGAAATCACAAATTACATTATTATTATTATTAACATTTTTGATCAACAATTCTAATATCTTGCTGATGAAAAAATCCTTACCAATTGTTATTATTTTTTAAGTAGTGTTTTAATTTTGTAATAGTGGGATAATTTTAGAGTATAAGTTACAGTAAGAACACATTAAAGGGATTATGTGTAATCTGGCACAATATTGGCTTGATTGAAACCCAAATATATATGATAATTATGCTACATATGAAACCCATATACTAATTGACGATTATTTTAAAAGTCCAATATTTTACAAGGTGACCCCAAAAATGAGGTCCCATGAGTACTCCTTTGTATATCTTCTTTGTTTATAAGTAAAGATAAATAATACAATGTCTTCAATTTCATAAAATACTCCTTAATGCAAAATTCATAAGTATGTGGATTATTTTGAGAAGGATTTCATTTCATCCAGACAAAACGCAATAGCATATTAAGACATCGTTTTATGTAAGTCCACATTCAAAATAATCAATATGTAACGTTTTTGGAGAGTGGAGTAGTCAAAAGCAAATATATTCCTCTTCACCACGTTACTCTTTCTCAACAACACTTCCACAACATTAAACTAATGGCATTTCAACTTCATCTACAGACGAAGGGATGACTGTATCAAAATTTGGATACTTTGAAAGTAGATATGAATTATTTCCGGGTGTTCTTTCCAAACCGAATAATTGGAGCCCCATAACTATCTTAAATGAGAGCTACCGTATTCTTAGGGCGTTATTGTTAAAAAATAGAGTCTTTGTTTAATAAAAGACTTGGACTTCATCCAGAGGCTTCCTAAAGATTAAAATATATCGGATATCTCCAGAAATATCCAATGGGCAATCGAAGTTATAAATTCGAAAGGGACTTATGGTTTGATAATCGCAATTGATTTTTCAAATGGATTGGATACCATAATGCATGGACATATATTTAGGACAATAAATTAACTCTACCGAAAAACGTTGGACAGGAGCTGTGACATTGTGATCAAATATATTCAGAAATCTGGTCTGTACATTTAAAACTGTTGTCATTCCACTGGGGACTTGGATGCATTTTTATGGTTAAAGGGTAGCTGACTTATACCCTTCAACGATACCCTTGAAACATAAGGGAAACATAATATGGATTCGAAATGGTCCTATAGATCTCAATTGGACTTCGTTACAAAATCGTATGTTCAGGCAAATTTCCCTTGGATAAAATTCAACATCCAGAAAAGAATTGATTTGTAGGATTTCCTCGATTTCCTGACAGTCCTCGACAGTTCTACTAAAGTTCCCGGATAGCAGAAAAGATGTTGAAAAAGAAAAGTGATTAAGCAAATATTCCACACAGCGTATTTGCCATCTCTAAGAGGCCCCAACGGTACATATGAAAAAAATAAGCTCAAAGATTTATGCAAAGGTCATGCCAGACCAAAAAACCATGAATGGATTGAATGGAGGGCTAATATTTGTAGTTGACCGGTGTATATACCTTTTTATGTTGGGAATAGACTTTTCAAATGCCCTCATGTATCAGTTTTCTCCGTCTTTAGGAATAATACGTATATACATTTGATTTGACGAAGTATTCCAGTCTTCTTTAACAACCGACATCATACGTGAGAGTGTAAAAAAAGTTCCTTTTCTAAAACCTGTAGCTCCCCAAAAAAATGAAAAGTATAGCATTATCTCAGGTACTCTTACCAAACTTGATAAATCATTGGTTTCATTTTTAAATGTGGAAGACTTCAAATATTATATATATATATATACATTCAAGAAGACAAGGTGCTATAAGGACGAAGTTAAAATGAATTCACCAACTTGTAATTTTGATTATTGTTCAAAGTTTCCTTCTTAAACTATTAATTATATTTAAAAAATGTGAAAAAAAAAAAATATTGAACCAAGAGAAACTAAATCAAATGAATATTTTTGCCTAATATCGCTTTAAAAACCTCGGAAATGATTTCGACATAATATAATCCTTTTGTAACTTGATCTTTACTTTCTTCTTTTTTAAATCAAATCTTTGAATTATAATTTGACTTGTATATTATCGAGCACGATCATATAAAGAAAAGAAAAAACGTTCTTTTACGCTCTTCCTGTAACTGTGCTGTTATTCTCCCGTTAGAAAGGAAGAAGGAAAAACTCCTATTTGAAAGGAGTTGACTCAGTCAGTTGTTGTATCTTCTTCAGTGGTGAACTTGTTTAAGTGAATGCAACAGAGAGAGAAAATTCATTTTGTCTACTCAGGAATATCTTTTGGAGGAAGTCAAAACTCCTTGCTCGGTAAGTGGGATTCTCAACTGTTTTACTCTTGTCAATAAATATGTATTTTGTATTAAACTAATATTAGTATGATTTGACTGTATGACAGAGCATTTTAAAATTTCGAAAGAAACACACTGGAATCTCCTTGGTATTTTATTATGATTTATGACATCGTTTTAATTTTAATCCATGCTCAATCCTTCAATTATTGTTAAGTTATATATATATATATTCTTTTTTTTTGTGTGTATATATGTACGTATATTTTTTTTTTGTGTGTATATATATATGTATATATATATATATATTATATATATATATATATATATATATATATATATATATATATATATATATATATATATATATATATATATATATATACACTTAAACATTGAAATGAGTTTATTTATAAATTGAATATTGGAAATATCAAATTTATTTCACAAATATTTTTCTTCTAAATTTCAATATGTATGGTACAGCGATTTTTTAATTACGTGTATTGATCTTTTTCTAGGATACCAATCATTAAAACATAAATGTTTGTATTTTATATTTAAGTTACCTAATTGTTCGTTGATATGGTTTTCAGATTGAATACTCATAAGCTATATGTTAATGCCATTACGACATATTTCACAATCAATACAATTAATATTCCATGAACGACAATTGAACAATGAACACTAATGGAGATATCCGAAAATACTTAATTTGTGATTTAACAATAAATCTCTTAGAAGAGCTTTGAAAGACCTTGGTATTTAAAGGAAACATAATTTTGAAAAGAAAGATATATTTTAAATTAAAAGATGTATTTAAAATTATTTAATACAAACAATACTGGCTTCCTTTTTCCATTTTTTTATTTAAATTTTTAGTGCTTATTTGGACAGGCAGGAGAGGAGTCACAATTTGGTTATCAATTCCAAACTCCCCGTTGAACTGCAGCCCAGTTAAGCGACTTAATTAAATGGAGGTATATTATAGAAATCGAACTCATCATGATAAGAGTGTACTTTGGAATTATTTGATATCATAGACCTCCATTCAAGATCTTGTCTTCCAGCAAGACAAATTAAAACTTTACCAAACACCTATGGCATTACCCTGGAGAGAAAAACTAATTCTTCATCGAGAAGTTTCCTGAGTCTTCCCTGAAATATAGTTTTCATTTGATATTTTTGATTATAAAAATACATATATGTGGAGTACCAAGAAATATGAATGAAACAATTAAAGTTTTAATTAACGTAATGGATATGCTATTTTAGTTACCATGAAAACTGTGTACACAAGTAAACGACGACTTTATGAGCAACATAATCCAATTTTAATATGCACTCAAACACCAAAAGAGCAAAACAAACAATTTAGTAACTCCTCATACTTTGAAAGCTGAAATGTGTGTTTGTGTGTATGTATCTATATTTCGTATTGTATATATGACGAACAGGTCTAGCTACAGCTACTGACATTAAATAAAATATAGACAATAAAACACCAATAAGGAAAATAGATTTTAATAATGCATACATGTTATGTTAATTAATGTGAAAATACTAACTCAAGAGTAACTCTCTTGGAATCTCTCAGAGTCTTGACCTTGCCTTATTACGTAGCCGTGTTCCTAATTATGACCATTTGAGAAGCTGTCACCGAGCAAGTGGAGATTGTCAAACGAGATCGAATTCTTCTATCCTCGTTCTTCGGTCAGAGATGCTGCCATATCTGGGTTGGGGGCCTTCCATGCTGCAATTACTCATTGTTGACTATGGTATGATGACTAGTTAAAGCTTAAGATCTCCGGCCTTTATATAACTGGATACAGTATATATATATATATATATAGTGACTAAACAATGCAGATAAAAAGGGTTTTTTTGTAATCCCATGAAATTAGTCTAAATTGTCTTAAGGATTTGAGAAAAAAAAGAAATAAATTCCAGTCGTTTTTTAGGAGATTCTTTAATACCATAACAAGGCTGTTCAGAGTCTTACGAGAAAAAAAAGACTAGAAAAACTGGATTTTTACTCTAATTACTCGGTTTTGACTACAGATAAACGGTAATTTTTTTATGTAACAAATCACTATTTCACATGCTTGAGAAAAATTATGAGATATAAGAACCTTTTATTACTGAAAATATCTATAGGACATTGGGTAAAGAGGTAGAAAATAACCACTATGTAGAAATGAATTCAGACTAAAAATGAGAAAAAAGTGCAAGTATTGAGCCGCCTGTTTACGAGCAAATTTGGCAGTTTTAGAAGGGCAAGTTAAAATTGAGATTTTTTTACACAAAAGATCTGTGGCAAGGCTAGTTTTCATCTTGTTTGTTAGTATACAATACTAGGTAAACATCGCGCCCAAAAGACCCAAAGATTCAGCAATGTTTCCATTTTCAATTTTGAATCCCAAGTTGTAGACAGTTATAGACTTTTTGTCCCTTTTTAGACCCAAATTAATTGTCCTTCAGTCTGTCTACCATGTGAAAAAAATATTTTGCCGAGCATTACATGACGGAATCTTAATTATATTTAAAGTAAATGAGAATTAGTCTTTCAGAAAATTATTCCTAAAAAACATTGATATTGCTACCAAAATGCTTATCATGAGTTATAGACATTTTTCCCTTTTAGACCTTTTTTGAAAATCGCCTACCCTCGCAATAATGTAAGTTTTAGTGATTCTTTTTAGAAATATGAATGAAAATTTCTCATCTAATATGACCAAAAGCCTCACTACGTCTTTTCCAAGTCTTTTTCGTCGCACTAGTGCGCGACTTGTCGCACCAGCACGCGACTTTACAGGTCACTCAGCCTCTTTGCCTTTCACATTTTTTTTTCAATTTTCTTAGATTGTAACATCCTAACATTCGAAACCACACTCAAAACCAAAATTTGTAAACGAAAACCTCACACGAAATTTCAAATTGTCCTAATAGATTGGAAGAATATGCTTATTTTATTAGATCATCAAAACACAATGTATCTACAATTTAAGCTAATTTGTATAAAATCTCAATTAACTCGTCAATTAATGCCCATTAAGGTTAGCCGAACATATTTTTAGATGTCCCAGACATAATATCACCTGCAGGGAAAACAAAAAAGATGATTAGTAAAGTTTCAAAAATTCTTATGGACCACTTAGGGAACCCTAATTGTGGAATTCACCTATATATATATATAATATATATATTTCCTTCAATTGAATTCTGCATTAGAAAATGAATGAATTACGAAAATTATCATTTAAATTATGAGTGCCATGTTCTTGGGGCATACAAATAATTCTCATAAGATTTAAGTCTGTTGATGCATAAGCTTTAACAATTCATTTAAATCAATTGAATAAAAATTGGGGGTAATTGAGGATCAATTATTTAATTATTCTTCAAATTATTTCAATGATAATACGTACTTTTAAGCAATTGAGTTCAAACTTAGGCAAAATAGAATTAACCAAGGACACATTATCTATGAATTTTAAGGTCTTGGCAAGAAGGTAATGAATGTAATTAAAAAAATTGAGCTCTAATCCAATATACAGACTTTCATGGCTCAAAATATAGATTTAGAAATATTTTTTTAATATATTACAACGAGTAATTCCTATGACAAGGTAGCATATCAATAATTGTATTACTTTATTATCTTCAAGTTTTGCTGATATTCAAACATTGCCTCGGATTACATGTAAGAAATATATATATTTTTTTTTTTTTGGGGGGGGGATTGCATGTATTAAACTTTTTATATTAACTCTATAAACATAAATTAATTATTGCTAAAGCATATAAAAATCTTTGTAGCTCCTTAAATCTCATCCTGGGCTATTTGGATATCAATTTCGTGAACATGGAAGTGTGCCATCTCCTTTGCAATATAAAAGTATGTTTTCCTGGATAAAAACATATGCAAAATCAATTATGCGAAAGTATTTAAAAAAAATTTGCTATATATATATATTTTATAGAAGGAGGTATTATAAAAAATATATATCAAATGCAGCCCTTACGAATGTTGTGCATTAGACATCTAAGTGATAGAAAAAAGGATTTGGGTTTGACTATATACACAAGTTTTTAAAACTGACCATGTTTTATAATATATACCGAGGTGTCAAAAGGCTTACACCACCTATTTAAATGCGTTTCGAGGTTAAAGTTACGGTTTTTGAATTAGTTGCGCACTTCTTTAAAAGCAGTTGTTCTCACTTTCAAAAAGTCCTCGGCACATCCTCTAGCTCTATCCAAAAAGAGGATGGGGACCAAAAGGCACGAGATCGCCGTCATGATCTGCGACCCACCACGATACCTCTGACATCGTCCGGATCCTCGGTGGGACCGCCACCCGTCTACGGGCCTGTAAACGTCTAAAATGATGGGAAAGCCTCAGATCGTCATCAAAGCGGAAAACCGATTAAATTGACCCCGGAGGCTGTCCGCACCGCGTCATGGGTAAACCCAGATACCATGACCGAGTTCGCCAGAAGAAGTCGTGCCAGGACTACGGTCTCCAATGCCGTCAAGGCTGCTGGAGGAAAGTCCAAAGGGTGTTTGGAGAGGTCAATTCTTACCCAGAGACAACAGGATCGTGCAGATCTGGATGGAGGAGAACATGAAGCATCATCGTGATCGTGCCATCTTCTTCTCAGACGAGAAAACCTCACCGTGGATCAAGTGATCAACAAGCAGAACACTGGTTCATATGCTTCGAGGACACGCCCGAGGAGGTCCGTCGTGTCACAAGGACGAAAAATCCAGCCTCAGTCATGTATTGGCCTTGTGGCATCGACGGGAGACAAAATGCCGCCCGTGTGGTTTCAGACCGGTTACAGGTGACTGCGGCCGACTACTTACTAATCTTGCAGACCAAGGTCCTTCCTAGGTCTCCGAAATCATTAAGAAGCGGGAAAGACCTGCACGTCTTCCAGCAAGATGGGCACCAGCCACAGCCAGGATCGTGCAGACCTGGATGGAGGGAAAATGAAGTTCTGGCCCAAAGGATTTCTGGTCACCACAGAGTCCGGATCTCAACCCACTGGATTAAAGTGTCTGATGGCAAGCGGATCCAAGACCTGCCGAGTCTGCCAAGGATCTGATGGCCTCAGTCAACAATGTCTGATAGCCTTCCGGCGCCGAGTGGAGGCCGTCATCATGGCCATGGCCATTTCATAAATAATATGTAAAAATGTATAGAGAACAAATCTCTTTTCTGAACTTCACTGTCCCACTCATCCTGATCAATTCCGTTAATAAATGCTTTAATAATCAAAGGTGATGCAAGACTTTTTGATGCCCCGGTATAATATCAATATATGAACCTTTTTAGGAGCCGTTTAAAAAATGGTTGGTGCATCAGTACTTATGTTAATTTATTGCTACTAAATATTCGCTACAATTGCTCGAATTGCTATTAATCTTTCTTAATACCTTTCTAATTCCTAAAGGGTTTGATTGAGTTGCATTGTTGAGGATGCCATTAAATTAGTTTATCGAGCATAGGAACCTATCAATGAGGTTTATCAATATTGTCATTCCCCCTTCGGGAGGCATACCTACACCCTCAACATTGAGCAAATGCTTTGAGAGTTAAGCACGTTTATTTACTGAGCTGACGGTATCTCTAGAGTCTTTTTATAATTTATGTTTCCACTTTCTCCAATTGACACATTTAGGTGTATGTAATTTCATTCTTTGTTGTTGTTGTTGTATACATAATGTTATTCGATTAAGACTTTAATGAAAGTTTCCCACGGACTATGTCAAGATAGCATGGCAATCAACGTTTTTCCAAGGAATATTACTTTTTGCTAAAAAAAACAACAACTCATATACATGGTTTTAATCTAAAATGCAATTAATTTGGTTTTTAACTAATCAATAAAATAATAATTATTCCCTAATTCCTGAAAAGTATAATAATACTTTTCATGCATTTTCCCTCGAAATTTGCTATACCTAATTTGCCAATTACCAACCAATGTCATTTTTGGTTGCGATCACGGCCAATATGTGTGTGTGTACATGCATTTATGCAGTCCCCTAGGCTCTAAATGGGAGCTAGAACATTCAAGACTAAATGAACTCTTAAGACCTAATAGCTGTGCTACGAAAAATATTGCAAGTTTATAGCATGTACACCATGTAAATAGAAGGTGGAGTCTCTTGACGTGAGTTGGTAAAATAACTATTTATTTTAAATACACTGTACTTAGTAGGGATCCTTGCTTTCGTACGTATACATATATTTATTTATGAATATGAGGTAAAAAATAATGTGTTTTACCAGAACACTTTTTTTTGCAAAAGAGTCTGAGGAAAAGTTTGATATTATATATATATATACTCTGTTTGGTTATAAAATATATGAAACTGAATAAAAGCAATTCCTTGATTGACAACTATCAAATAATAATATACTAGATATATATATATATATATATATATATATATGTATATATATTTATATAAATAAAACTCTCTAAAGGTCAAGTTTGTAGGGTTTAAAAGCATGTATACTTATTGATTCGCCCTTTTCGATAGACCAGGGATATATTAAAAAATAATATAAATATTCACTTTTCTCACATTGAACATATTGTTATTTTCCGGAGTGTCGTGTTTTGATTGGAATATAAGCCTTTCGTCGTGAATGGTTCATTATTCGGCCATAGATTTTAATTTCTTCAATGTTGTTTCATCCATTAATTTTGATTGATTTGTTAAATGATATTATGAGTAATTCTAATGATTATTTGTCTTAATCATCAATTTATTAAGGCATGCTTTTCTTAGTGATAACGTGTTTAACTATCAATCGTTAGAGGGCAAATTAGTCTCGTTTAAAAAATCGAATATTTGAAATATTCTATATAAAATAGAATAGCTTTAACACTTCTCACGAGAAAAGTCTGCCTGATTTATTTATTATAGGGATCCATAGATAACTTTAAGTCTATAATGGCTATTAATATTTACTTGTATATATATATATTTATTTATTTATCTTCGTATTTACTCATCTCTACGTGTTTGGTAGATTTTGAAACCAAGTTTTATTATTATTTTAATTATTTTCTCATAATTTTTTTATACAATTATAGGGTTTATATTTTAAAAACTTCATACTGTTTAGTAAAATAATTTATACCCCCATAAGATATATGGATAAGATATAAAATTGACTTATCGTTTATAGAATATTTTGTATCACCAGCCTATTATTTATTTATCATTTTATTAGTTTTTTATTTGCTCTTTTAAAAAACAGATTACACCTTTGACGCATACAGTATTGATATCTTATACTTTTGTCAAGTAAATATTTTTGATTTGATTGAACCCATAGATCTTTTTTGATCAATTTGAAGTCATTATAAAAATAATGTAAGCACTTGAAAACATGATCATAAAAACATAATCAATATGATCTCGTGGAAAGTCAAAACATTATTTTTTGATTTTTATTGAAAAGATGGATTCGTTTACTTGAAATATTAAAGTCTTTATTATTTATATCATAGAGAGTTTATCTTATATGGAAATCAAATCTATTTTTGCCTTTACATTGAGACTGAAGAATTAGATTTATTTATTTTCGTTATTAATGCTAAATATGGAAATAGTATTCAATAGACGTCGTACATTTTTTAAATGTATGTTATTTATTTAAAGGTTTCTAGGCCTCAAATATAATATACAAAAGACTTATACTTAATTTCATGAACTATTTATTTTCTCCTTTATTGTTTAGATTATTAATTAAAAAAATTATAATATATATATAACACTAAACATTAAAGTTTATAATTAAAATCTGTACAAGAGGTATATCCATACTAAGTATCAAAAGGGTATCTACAAAATATTTCAATATTTTATTCATAATTTTAAAATATTCTTGCGATTTTGATGGATAAGATTAATAAAGTTTACCGATTGGACCCATAAATCCTCGGTGTCGGAGGGAATGTCGAGGGAGAGGGCGGCGTATCGGGCGGCAGCAGAGAGCATCACAGATCGAAGAATACCTAGATGGTTTATATATTTTTTTGGCAAACAACTCGTTATATAGGCTTTGGAGTTTGATAATACAAATTCTAATGCAAGGTGGGATGATCATTTTTTGTCTACATCATAGATAAGATTAATGCTATAAGGCTTATTTATATCCAGTTGGATGAAATTATGTCCTTCCATATAGACAAAAATAATATATATAATTGAGTTTTTATTATGCTCACAATAAACATGACATAAATTAAAGTCCGTTTAAGTTAATTAATTCACATTTATTTCGTCGCACATAGAAAATCATGAAAAGGTTACCAGTAAATTTATATATTTTTTTAAATAATTACATGGAAGGTGTAGTTCTGTCTAATATCCGAATATTTTTAGAAACTCAGTTTCTAAGAATTATTTAGATCCTTTAGATTACTATTAAGGGCCAAGTGTTTCTCCTTTTGCTCTAAAAGCTTTGAAACTTTATACTTTTTACTTCTGTGTATTACATTTATACAATCTGAGAGTACATTAGATGAAGACAAAAGTGGTTCTAAGTAACTGTCCAAAAAGATTGGATAAGTTTTGTTCTTTTAGGTTTTTCAAGCGTATGTATACGTAAAAATTTGTTGAGAACTATCCGTTCCATTTAGATTTTAGGATAATACGTTATCATTCATATTTATAATGTGAATTATTCCAAAAAAAATTGGAAGCTCGAGGTATTTGTTGTTGGTTATATCGATATTCATATATTTTTTCAACGATTAAAGTATTCAAAGCTTATAGTTCTACCCAATACAATATTTTTTAAAACTTTTATATAACTTTCATTTCGGGTCTAAAAAAAAAAAGTTAGAGAAACATATGCAAAGGCTAAGTTTGACTATATTTTATATCATTTTTAATGAATACTAGACCTTAGTCTTCTGTGTCCTTGATTAAAAGGCCCTATGAATATTATATATCAATGTCTTTAGATCCAAGTGAAAAGCAATATATAACTATATATGAAAAATACAGATGTATAAATTAACTAAATTCATGTTTGATTGAATCTTGTGCATAACATAATGATTGGCGTAATGTTTTCATCTTCCATCCTCTTATATAATATTTCAAGATCAAATAAGAACTTGTTAAGGTGAAAAACCTTTTGGCCCTACTTCTTGTATCTAAAGGTTCTAAATTGTAACCAAGAATCGAATGCATTGAAATTAATCATAAAACAAAAGCATCCGTAATTACTTAGTAGTCATGCCTTAACAAATGAAAGTTGTTTGTTTAGCTTCTAAATCAGCCTCACTACACCGAAATTCAATCCGATATCAGCCGGTAGTACACTATCTAGGAGTTAACTTTTGTTTTAAATCAAATTTAAACCAAATTAAAAAAGAATGTGCTCTTTAAACGATTTTTTCATTTTCTTCATTTCCTGGGCCCCCCATCCATCTCCATCCTCGTTCGGGGACACACACACAAATAAGATGGATGGGGATTTACCCATCCTCTAAAGATGTGCGTTTATCCCAATGTTCCGGTCATCAAACCAACAATCCTCGATACGTTTTGCCTCATATAATGAAATCTTTCTTCCTAAATAGAGCTTGGACACGAAATGTTTTGACTGTCGACAGGATCCATGGTCAACCATGGGGCCTTCCACATTGTTAAGGGCGTTTTCCTTAGAAAGTTTTTTTTGTTTGGTTGAGGGATATAGACACAACCACTTGCACACCTGACCGTGTGCCGGTCCGTGACAAATGGGTGGCTCCAACCGTTGGTCACGATCAAATCAATTATTGAATTGCACCGAGACAAAGTTGATACACTTCTTACATTTTGGAGGCTGAAGTTGTTTATGGCAATAAATATGTAATGAGGCTTTCTAAATTGCATTGTTTATATACGATTTGTATTATATGCAATTTTATTTGAATTAACTGTGTTTTAAATTAATTGATCATGAGAATATTCAATAGGCCCATTTATGAGGTACCTAAATTTAGTTTTAAACCATGCGTTATTATTTTGCTGAATAAATAACTATTTACGAAGTAGAATAAAAATAAATTTTTATGAAAAATAATAAGAAATTACAAAAGTGATTTATACATTTTCATACATATCACTACATTACATGAAACTTTTTATTCTGGCAATATATCAGAGCTTATAAGTATATATTATTAATATGTGTTTTAGTATTTTGATTGCTATTATATTTCTAAAGTAGGAAAAATATCAATCTTTGATTATTTTCTTCAACGAAATAATTATCATATATTTCAGAGACATTTTAAAACTTTTGCAATTATTATTCAGATATGTTATTTTTAATTCAGGAGCCCATATATATTCAACTCAAGAGGATTAAATAGTGTCAACCTTTCAATTGTTGCTTAAGTTCTAGCTCACACTAATAAAATGACCACTAGAATAATGGATCAATTGTTATAAAATGTTGAATTGAAAAGCCATAAGATTTAACGAAAGCAATACGTAAACATAGTTTATTAAAGTTGCATGTAAAAAAGTATCGTCAAAAATAATATGTATGTTATGTATTGAAACAATTCTTTAAACATTGATTTAAAAATTTTTATATGTACTTACGTATGTTCATAATATTGGCATCGAAAGATGCTTTTTCAATATTGATAAGACTATAGCATGCTAAATAACTATTGTGGTATAACGATTTTCTATATTTAGTTACTATAAATTAAGTCTAAGAAAATAATGGCATTCCTCAAATGACGCAAATATTGATTTTCATTTGTTTAAAAAAATGATACGCTTGATTTTGTAATCATCACAAAATAGACACAATTGTGGATTCAGATTAAAGTATATTAAGGTTGCACGAATATTTGTACTGCCATTATCGTAGATATCATAAAGTCTTCTAAATAATAATATATATTTTTGCGTTGGAGGCGCAGGTTCGAATCCTGAGAGGGGATGATCATTTTTGGTCTACATTATTGATAAGGTCCTAGGTTCGATAGATTAATTTTAATGTTATAATGCTTATTTATATACAATCGGATACTGCAATTCTGTCGATCCATATAGGGAAAAAAATATATACATAATTGTCTTTCTTTTTTTACGTCTTATAGTCAAATTGGAGCTTTGTTCCGGGGCTTAGCCGGTAGTAATAGTTTATCTACAACCATAATTCAGATGCTAGAAAGAGCACACCCCATCGCTTTTGACTGAATGATTTTAACCTAGGCTCCTTGTGAATGAAAAGTTTGAAAAGTATAAAGGCGTTTTGAGGTCCAGTGTCGTGATTTTTTTCCGTAGCTGATGATTTTATTTTTAATTGCGGAAGAGAATCAGCGATGAGGTTTTTAGATTTCAACTTCCCAGCATTTATATCATTTTTGAAGATATATTAATATGAAATTCTATACAAATTTATGTATTTTCCCAGGATAGGAGGAAAACACAACAATAACTTTTTATTTGATTGCTACAAACTACAGGAGTGATTACCGCAACTGGATATATTTTTCGCCTTCAATACGACTTTTACATGCCAATGAGAGATCATTTTATAGACTTTACCTGGTAATGTAGAAACTGCCATCAGTGGAATTATCATCAAACTAAGCTAATTACCTGCCGATATTGTTTTCAGCTTTGGCAGCATTACCTCAATCAATTTCCAAGTTAGTATTTAATTTGCATTTCTGAGCAAATAAGTGTTTTATCCAGACACTTGCAATAGATCGCTGTGCTTGATCGTGTAAAAAATTTTTTACCTCTACGATCGTGAGAAATTTCTCTAAAACTTGTTTGCTTCTGAATTATGCCTATTTTATTGCCGAGCAAAGTTCCAATTAGTACGTTTTATAGTGTTTCCAACATTGCAAGCCTCCGTCCTCGTGTTAAAAATGTTTTTATTCCATTGAGAAATGTTTTAAATTATCTTTAACTTTATTTATTTATTGTTTTTAGATGTTGATTGATTTCTGTTTTAATTGCCGGTTGTTATGTTTTTTTTTTTGCCGATATGGTTCGATAGAATTGCATCTGATAGGATATAAATAAGCATTATAGCGTTAAAATTTGTCTATTGAACCTAGGATCTTATCAATGAGGTAGACCAAAAATGACCATCCCTCTCGGGATTCGAACCTGCGCCCTCAACATTGATAGTTGAACACGCCTTAGCACGCACGCTAGTTATGTTTTCGGTTTTATGTATATAGGTATATATATCCATATAGAAAACAATAACGTATCGCTTTATTGCTAACAAAATAGTAATGAAATTACAACAAAAATGAATATTATTCCTCAAACTACGAGGACCTTCGAGCAAATGTTTTAATACAATTATAAAAGAAAATGCCTTTATTATTTTGTGTTTCCTTCTTTAAAAAACTACATTATATTCCTTCGACCCCTTCCAAGACATTATCTCCCCCCCCCCCTGCAAGCCATTAATATTAAATTGTAAGGCTTATGATGGGCACTGACCCATCTCCACTCTACATCTATAACTTCTTTTCTCTTCAATAATAGAGGTTCATCTTTGCACAATGAAAGAAAAATCCCCACTATTTTCTTCCAAACCATCACTTTCTTCATTAATTTAGATAAGATGAATGGAAAAAGCATAGTCCCTTCTCATTTTCCTTGCTGTTCATGCAATCAGTATTATTTTTGAGCAAACCCTCCCATGGATTTCAGTAGGATACTATTAATTTTTATAATACATCTTAGAGAAATAATTGCGGCTGGTGTCCGTGCATGCAAAAAAATCATATAAAAAGTATGCATGTCATATTTTTAGTTATTGTCTAAACTTACAAATGGACCGCCGATCAACTAATATAAAAACATTATATTCTTTCAAATTTCAATGATCAATATTAATCTCGATAAATGTTTACCGCTTGGTATATTTTTTATTCAATGATGAAGCCTTCAAGTCATTTTAATAATGTTTTTACCTTATTAGATCATACTAAATTTTGTTATAAAATTTAACGAAGCTCGACGATGAAAATATTAAAGTTTTGAACTATTCCATTTTCAAATTAAAAAATACACTTTTTAATCTTTCATAACACCTATATTTCTTTGCATTTGTATTATATATATTTTTTAATAATAGATAAAATGCAGAGTAAAATTATTTATTTTATAAGTGTATTCAGATTTATATTTATTTAAGTTCATGTATAACTGTTGCTTAAAATTAAATTAAAGATTTTTACTTTTTTCTTCAAAAATCATTAATACAAACATATGTTGCAGAACTTTTTAGGGATACATACTTCATAATTTCCTTTTAATTTCCTGTGTGAAATTATAAAAGAAACATTTTGATTAAACACCCATTTTAAATGTAAATATTGGGCATTTTTATTATTCTAGGTCTATAGCTAAATTCGAAAGTATGTCGACTATTTTATATACTTTTTTACCTTTTTCTTCAAAAATTATTAATACAAACATTTTGCAGAAATTTTTAGGGATACAAACTTCATAGTTTTCTTTTATTCCCTGTATGAAATTATAAAAGAACCATTTTGTGTAAATACCATTTATTAATTGAAAATATTGGGCATTTTTATTATTCTAGTTCTATAGCTAAATTTGAAAGTATGTCGACTATTTTATTACTTTATATTATTTTTATAATTGTTCTTGAAAAAAGCAGCAGGAAGGTTTCTATTCGTATTCCCTTTTATCAACGATTATATCTTTTGTGCAGGACTAACTGGTATATAAAAAACTTTGGGTTTCCTCATATTGTTATGCCCGCATTCTGTATTTTCCTTTCTCTCAATATTTCAAAGACCTCTTAAATGTAAGTACTTTGCCAAAAAGTTGACTATATAAGTGTATATGGTATTTCGGGCAAAGGCAATATTTACTTTTTTTTGTAGAGTCAAGGTCTCCGGAAAAATGGTTCGTCTATCGCGTGGTCACCGGGACCCTTGAAGTTCCTCAATCTTAAGCAGTGACACTCAATGTATATTCTGCCAAGAAGCTAAGGAGACAACTGTACATATTCTATTCGAGTTCAAGATTCTTCATCCCCTTTATGAAGCTATGAAAATAGAACTAGAGGAGAGGTTCGGGACCTCCTTGGGTAGAGAAAACTTTTTTACACTTTCAGCCAAGGACTAACTTCTTCAACATGCAGTGACTGTTAACCTTTAGTGAATACACAGACTAGAAGGATCAAGTCATCCTGACATGTGACTTTGTCGCTCTCCGAGCACCAATATATAGTGCAGCTCTCTTTCCAGGACTGAGAAGGAACCAACATCATAGAGGATTGACGACTGTTGACGCTGTTGGTAGAGACAGGTTTTTTATAAAGTTTCAACAGTTGATCCTGTCGTAGCTATCAGCGTCCTTTCTATGAGACAGTCGTCCATATGCACTGCTTTTAAAAACACCGTGGTAGGCTGATTTGCCGTGAGAGCGTTGACGGGTGGAAGATGTGCCATGTCGAGAAGATTGAGTTATTTGTATTAATTTAATAATAATGGTAGATAACAATTTGGAAGTAGGATGTTATCTTGCATTAGGGGTAAAACAAACATCTCAAGACAGAACTCTTGAAAATAATATGCAAATGAGTATGTCCATTAGATTTTTTTTGGGGGAAAATAATAGTATTTCCCGTCAGATATTTTATTAACTAGATTCTAAACTATCAATTATTCTCCTTTTAAGAAGCATTCAAGGCATTTCAATATAAGCATACACCGTTATAAGAATAGCGGGAGTCTCGCTCCATCAAACATTGTCCCTTATCTGGGTCTGCTCTATTGATTCGATTCAGCGTTGTTTAGAATAATAAAATGACTATACACCA
>CP045898.1:18429974-18448272 GCA_013387185.1 Caligus rogercresseyi
TGAAAACAATACCTCCTTCGGCGGAGGTAACTAGAGGCATATATACACTCAGAGAGTGCAAACCTCCGCCGTCACGGGGTCCTTATGAGCCTTCCGAGGCGAATTTTTCACGACTGGGGAGGCGTTGAGGGACGGGGGAGGGTTCCCTCGACAGAAATTCCGAGAGGAAGACGCTCCGCACCCGATTTCACAGCACAGCGACATCTATTGGCAGAGTAGGCTAACTTTAAATATTTATTAGTATTTAGCTCATTTTGCATCTTAATTCTGCACTCAGAGATGCCAAAATTTAATCACTTTTTCATTTTGGCATTTTCAACACTCCACAAAATTTCATCTGAATCCGTTCAGTACTTTTTGAGTTATCCTGCTGACAACCAACAACAAACAAACCACACAGTGAAAACAATACCTCCTTCGGCGGAGGTAATAAGAAAAGACACTATGTAAATGATATCTGCAAAAAAACTATTAACAAAGTTTATATTGAAAGAGAAAAATTCAAATATAATTAACTTTGTTAAAAAAATCTCACTGATTTGGTAATAGGATTTAAAAAAAGGTAATTATAAAAAACAATATATATTCTTTATACTTTATGAATTTAATTTCAATTGATACGATATGTCTTTCAGCACAGAAGTTTTAAAAAACGAGTTTTATTTATTTTTAAACATTATAACAAAAACATTATTTGGGTTAGTGTACCTAATAATACATTTGAGGAAGATGGTATTTAAAAATTGGGAAACTAATGGTAATAAATGATGCAGAAGAAAATAAAAATAAGAAAAACTTTTCAGAATTATCGAAAAAATATTTACTAAATCGACTATATCCATATTTCTTTCTAGCATTTTACACCGTAGCATTGGTTGCAATGCTGAACTACGAATAATAAATTTTAAAAGAAGAAATCTTATACATTTAGACATTATTTTATACTTTTTATGCAAAGCATTTTTTTTCATTATTTTTGTGATACGTTTTACCTATGAAATATACATAGATATTCTGAACTCTTAATGGGAGGTCACTATACTGTCAATTCTCCTCATAAGTATAAATTAACTATGTATTTGACGTCTTGCCAAACTCAGTGTGATAGAAACCGAGAGATAAAGTTTTTTTCATATCAAGGTATTCAAAGAAAAATTGAGCGGAAAATGATAAGAAATAGTGATATACATTCATTTTTCTAATAAAAAGAGGTATATTAATAGTGGGTTTATGGTATGTGTTTTTTCTTAAGTAAATATATCCATGATAATTAAAGATGGTATATTGATCGCATTGTTATTATTTCATCATAAACATATATACATAGTTGTATATATATTTAATATATAAATATATTTGTGTATATACCATATATATATAGTGTATATAAATATATATATATATATATATTAATATTTTCTATATATATATATATAATCATATATGTAATAGCATTTTTAATATTCATGACTTGGTTTTATATACTCCAATAATGATTTATTATTTGAACTGACATTTCTGTTATTGATGTTACTAATGTCATGGCTACTGAAAATATTAATCGATCCATAGAGGTCCTTGAGATACCATGTTCAGAGCCGTCCGGAATTTTTTTAGTGTGGTAAACATTATCAAGTTCCTGGCGACTGTGACCCCCAGACGGTCGAGCGTAGTAGTCGCAGACGTAATATTAGGTTTCCCTACGTTAAGGTGGAGTCCGTTGGCATTTGAAACACTTAAAGGCTTTCGAAGCCACGTCCATAACAAAGTCGACCTGTTCCCAGTATGGGGCCGAGATGACGATGGAAGTATCGTCGGTGTATAACGGACTTTGAGCAGAGCTTTCGGATTGACAGCTGCTCTCAGGCGTCGTACTTTATGCCCAGGAAACTGGACTGTTGGCTGTTCCAATGCACCTGTTGTCCATCCTCCCGTTAGGTATCTGCGGATCAGCTTTTTGGTGGGCCCCGCAATTCTTTGTAGCTCCGCCAGAAGTATATCTGCTTCCAAATGGTCAAAGGGCCTCAGGAAAATCGATGGCAGCAACGAATACCTTAATTTACGGTCACAAGCCTTAGAGGCGTTGAACAGTAGAGTTGCGAGGACAATGTCGACGCTGCGTCTAGTGCCGAAGCCTGTTTGTTCCTGAGAGAGCTTACAAGAAGGTTCGACGTAGGTCACGAGTTGGTTGTAAAGTACTGCTCGGTCAATTGGTGGTGGCGCACAGAAGTGAGACTGAATATATAGTTAAAGGGTTCTCTACGTGCTTGCACTTCTCCAGTACTGGGATGATACTCTCCACTCGTCTGGTCAGACCCTGGAAGAGATGATCGTGTTAATGAAGTGAATGATGGGAAGGGATAATGCTGCCCAGGCTGATTTTGTCGATGCCAGCAGAGTGTTTGGGATCGAAGGGTTTTAGTGGAGTCCGAATTCGTCGTCTGGATTGGTATTAGGGCTAGCATTTAGGGATCAGGACATAAATTGCTACGCAATCGTCGACTTATAGATGTAGAACCAATTGCACTTTTTTTTTCATCAGCAAGGTCTTTATTCTATTTAAAATATATACAAGCATAATTATATATAAATAAAAGATAATAAAAAGGAAAATTGTGTTTTATAAAACATAAATAAACATTATAGTTTAAATTATTTTCCTTTTAAAGACCACAAATTCTTATAACAAGTAAATAGACATACATATTAAAATATCAATGATTAAAAATAAAATTCCATAAAGTATAATTGATGAAACACTAAAAACATAATCAACAATCATTCATGTCATTTTGAACTTTTTATACTGTTTAATTATTATTTTGAGATTATTTGCAGCATTGTGGTGACAAGGATGGGAAATACTTCACGACTTCGGCTGCGTGGTTCCAGAGCACACTTTGCAGTTTTGGGATTCTCAGAGAAAAAGCCGCGTATCGAGCGGCGGCGGATATTATTATTCCTCTTAGTTCATTGCCCTCGATCAGTTTTCCTTCTGTAAGCTGCTTAGCTATGTACGCCTTGCAATTGCTCAAAGATGAACTAATAGCTTTTTCCTCTTCTTTATAGCCTTGTCCTTTGATCGGGAAGCCAAAAAGAATAGTCGCTTCCACATATTCATCTTCATAATCGGAAATAAAGCCAGAATTCAAATGAATGAACCTTTTGATAATTGCCAATGATGGGCAATCACAGAAAGCGTGTCTGATGTTCACATACATTCTTCCACAGTCCTTACAATGTTGTGAGAAACTAATTAAGTTGGCGGAGATTTGTAGCTGTGCAGTGACTTTTTCCCATCATTTATGCCCATCAATGACCGCATTACTCTTTTCGCCCATTCCTTAGGTAATTTAAAATTGTCTAAGTGCTTTTTGACAATCTCCATCGCGTCTCCCGATTTAGGTTCCTTGGTGGAAAATTTCAAATGCCATGGAGTCAAAGGAATATGTTTTTTGGCTCCCCTCATAAGGGGATAATAAAACCTTCCTGTTTGAAAAATAGATGTTTGGTCCAGGTCTCTGTATGTTAAGATGTTTTTATCCAGGGCAATCTTTCCAATTCTTCTGGTTGATATTGTAACGATTTAAAGAAAGGTTTCTTTTTACATTTTGCCGAACAATGTCCGTGGTGCTATTAGAGTCAAAAAGAGGCTGCATGCTCCATATTATTCTCTGAATAGCTCCCCATTCCTCCGAATGTTTAGATATTTCATTATTAGACAAATCTGTGCCAAACATAAGTTTTTTAAAAATAAAAGAATCTGTAAAATATTCGCGCCACTCCATTTCAGGTTTTAAAACGAGGTCATTAAAAACTTTAAAAAAAATTCTTGGTAAAACTTTTTGGAGCAGTACTAGACCTCCACCAAGCTGTGATTTTTTTCTTTTTAACGTAGGTATGTACTTCCTGTCGAACCAAAGGCATAACCATTTGTTTTCCTCCTCTATGAGCTTTTCTCCGACTGTTGGTAATGCAGTGGAAGTGTAGATTACTTGGGAGATCAATTTGGTGTTATAGAGGTCAATGCGTTTTTGTAGATTAAAACCCCTCCACGCTTGACACCACCTGTATGCCTGACCATTCAGGCTTTCAAAATTGCAGGGTGAAGGTCGATTGGATTCCCACTTAATTCCCAAAATATTGAGTGTTTCAACTACTCTGCACCCTCCGATCGTTAAGGATGGTAAAGGACGCCAAATGCCTATTGGAAGTATTGCCGTCTTGTTAATATTCACTTTCAATCCAGTAGTCCGTGACAATTTTTCAAAAAAAGCAACCAAAATTTCAACTCTCTTTGTGAGTTGTTCCTCTGAATTTCCTTGTACCATTAACGTAATATCGTCGGCGTAGAGGTCGATAAGATGCTTTGTTTTGTTCATTAAAACGCCAAAGCCTCCATATTTGCGCTTTATTAATGTGCTTAAAAGTTCCATAGAAGCCACGAACAATAGAGGTGATACTGGGCATCCTTGCCTACAACTCCTTCCCAGGATTATAGGATCGCTTTGTTGACCATCTATCACAATTGTGGACGAACCATTATATAAAAGAGAGCGTATGGGGTTAAAATATTTTCTAAGGAGAAACTTTTTTACAGCTTTAAAAATGAAATTGTGACTAATGGAGTCGAAGGCCTTGCTAAAGTCGATGGCAATTATTGCTCCATATTTCTGTCCTTGGCAGGTGGAATTCATGGCTGTTTGGATGTTTCTCGAAATATCTGCAATATTTCTTTTTTTCAAAAATCCCTTCTGTTCATGTCCAAGTTTCTTGTTAAGAATCGGTTCTATTTGCCGTGCTAAAATACCCGCTAAGATTCGGTATGACTCGTTCATTATCGTCAAAGGCCTCCAATGATCTATTAAATTTCCACTTCCTTTTTTGGGAATGAGCGAGATTCTACCACGAGTTACATTAGCAGGGAGAGACCCCTTGGTTTCCATTTCCTGTCCAAGTTTCAGTAAATAGGGAGTTACTTCATTCGCACAATATGTAAAAATTTGGCCTCTGATGCCGTCCGGTCCAGAGGCTTTGTTGTCTCGATAAAACTTTTTAATATGTTGTAGAATATTTTCATGCGTAAAAACAGATGCCGCTGTAATTTTTTTAGGACGAGGAAAGCTGTTTCTCGTACAACCTAGTAACAATTGGTAGGTGTTGTGAAAAAGTTTAAGAATTGATTTTGTGTCCCTAATAACTATTCCATTGTTTATATTTTATCTATTCCTTTGCATGAGATGTATTTTTCCAAATTCAAATCTTGTAATCTTCTAAAAGGGTTTCGTTCCAATTCAATTTTTCTTTTCATCTCCCCCTCCACTGTTTCAGCCACTCCAATGGTATTAAGGGTTTCAGAAGTTATCATTTTTGCGAACAATGAGCCATTATCCATTATCTCCTCTATGTCCCCTCGAAGTTGCTCAATTGTTTTTTGTTTTTGACGTAAAAAAGTTAGCGTCGTAGCTCTTATTGTTTTATTAAATATTTTTATTATTTTTTTGCATGTAGCCACTGGGTTAAAATTTTCTTGTAGTTTCTTTTTAATTGTAGTGGAAATTCTTCACTCTGGATAAGCCAATTAGGGATCCTAAAGGGCTTAGATGAGTGATTAAATAGTTCGATCTCTAATATTTTGTGATCTGAAGATGGTTCGAATCTAAAACTTGCTTTTTTTGTAATAGATAATATAGACCATGATATAAGGATATGATCAATTCTTGAGGTTCTGTTTCCGTTCCTCCAAGAGTAAAAACATTGACCTCTACTGAATTTCTCCATTACATCAAACAAGTGAGTGTCTTTTATTAGTTTTAGAGCTATAGACTTATTTGGATGCAAGTCTCTTTCAAAGTCCACATTGAGATCTCCAGCCACAATTCGTGGTAGTGGATCATTTATGAGGAGATTTAAAATTGATTCGAAGAATACCGGTGATTTCTTATTTGGTCCATATGCATTGATAATATTAAACTCACAGTTACTTGAATAGACTCGAATTTTGATTTTGTGCCAGTTACTGTCAATATCACTTTCGTGGACACATTTTGAGCTTGCTACAGACTTAGATACCATCGTAGCAACCCCACGCTGTACGCCGTTTCCAGTAAAAAAGACAACAAAATTAGTTGGAATACAAAAGGTACAAGAGCCTGAACATGAAGAGGATAACAAAGACCTTATATCCTGAAGACATATTACATCAGGATGTAAGTCAAGAATTCTCTTCATCGTAGCATTTTTGTTCTTCTATCCTCTCCTCCCCTCGTATTTAAAGAGATAATTCTTCTCAAGCCTATTGTTTTACAGTAAGAGCTCATAATAACATGGGCCTGGAAATGACACTAAGATCCGGTTTTCGACTGTTTCACTGGAGCTTTATCTTTGTCCGGTGAGTTGTCTGTGTCTGGTTTGCTCCTTTTCCCTGCAGATTGAGAGCGGGTCCGGTGGGGTATGATCTTTGTATTTCAATGTGGGATTTGGGAAGTCTGGCACTTTTGGTAATTCTCTAATATTCTGATTTTGTCCTTCACCAAGATCAGTATTTTTGTCTTGAAGTGAACTATCATCTCCTCGTATCACCCGGAATAGTTTGAACATTTGATTCATTGTTACTTTGTACTTCGTTGTAATTAGAAGGTAGTTCTTTTCCGTTTGCAATTAGAGGAGTGTTGACGTTTGTGACTAAATCTTCGTTATGTACAAAAGAACAAATTTCCGGGTTTTCATTTACGTTTGGGGAAAGAGTAAGGTCGTAAACAGGCCCAATTTCATTATTGCTCTCCGTGCGATTTACTATTTCTTCACTTATTTGTGATATGCATTTATTTTCTTCGTTATTTAGAGAATGATTCCTCTGTTCATTTTCTTTCTCCGGCTCTTTTATCTCATTATTACCTCCGCCGAAGGAGGTATTGTTTTCACTGGCTTGGTTTGTTGGTTTGTTGTTGGTTTGTCAGCAGGATAACTCAAAAAGTACCGAACGGATTCGGATGAAACTTTGTGGAGTTGTTGAAGTGCCAAAAGAAAACAAGTGATTAAATTTTGGCATCTCTGAGTGCTTCTTTAAGATGCAAAATGAGCTAAATACAATAAATATTTCAAGTTAGCCTACTCTGCCAATAGATGTCGCTGTGCTGATAAATCGGGTGCCGGGAGCGTCTTCCTCTCGGAATTTCCGTCTAGGGAACCCTCCCCGTCCCTCTACGCCGCCCCAGTCGTGAAAAATCCGCCTCGGAAGGCTCATAAGGACCCCGTGACGGCGGAGGTTTGCACTCTCTGAGTGTATATATGCCTCTAGTTATCTTTGCTACTATTGTCCATTTTACTCATTTGTTTTTAAGGTCCTTCAAATAATCTGCCCATCTCACATATTGATTTTGGCAATCCTTAGCTACGTGGCTAGTTTGAAAGCACTTAGCAAAGGTAATTATTTGACCGGAGTAAGTGATCCTTGTTTTAAAGCCTCTAAAACCGAGGAATCATGGAATTGTTTTACTTGGTATCAACCCAATGCTAAAGCTGCCATTGTGAAGTCCTTTCAATCTTCTGTCACTAAAGACACATTCTTTTGCAGGACTTACAATCTTTCCGAAATGTCTAAGTTCTTCCTCTATTTCTTTTGCTTTGACCTCTTCATGAGGAGAGTGTACAATTATTTTCTTCTCGAAAACAACAGGGTTTCCATCTTTATCTTTGCGTTGAGCTCTTAGGCCCCTCATTTTTCCTTTTATTCCATCTTCTCCTTCTTTCGCATTCCTTATAATAAATGTGTCCTCAACATGGGAAAAGACAACACTTATGTCGATTTTTTTCTTTAACGTGATGATGATAATTGGGCGAGAGCCTGGGTATGTGTAAATTCCCTGAAGAATAGAAGGTTCCATTTTCAGGGTCTCAAAAATTAGAGTTTCAGTTTCATGTACTGTGGGGCGTCTAGGAATACGATTTCCATTAATACAAGACAAATCAATAGTTATCTTATATTTTAAAGCCTTTGCAGCTAAATCTTTTTTCAAAGCATTCAAGTAATTATTTTGTGGAAGTTTTCCTTCCACTTGATGATTCGTTCATTGAGAAAAAATCTCAGAACTTTTCCTTTTTATGTAGTGAAGAACTATAATACTTCAACTTTTTCAATTTCTTGATGTATCTTCTTCTTCTTCTCTCACCTCATCAAGGGAAGGTAAGGTAACTAATTCATACACACTCTCATACCAAGAGAGGGAAGAAACAGATTAAGAGTAAAGAAGATAAACAACAACCTCGCTCCTTGAGAGATCCTTAGACACTGAAGATGATCCGAATCCCGGTCTTGAAGCGAACGAGGTCCTCAAAAAGTTCCCACACCGATAGTCCCGGCCTTATATCACTTTTTATGGTGATAAAAAGGACAAAACACTCACTAGACAGAGGGTATGAACGCTTTTCACAGGACGAAAAAAACACGCCCACAAAAAATACATAGGTAAGGGAAAATACTTATTTGTGGCTACCATGTTGGTTTTCTAGAAGCTCAGGAGCTCTCTTGGCCGTTATCGTCACAAGAAACGGCGCATGATCAGAGCAATGGTGATCGAGCCCTTTTACGTGAATGTCTGCACTGCCTCAGAGGTATACGGGATCGATGATGGAGATAAAACGGCCATCGAATCCAAGGGTCGGACCTATCGGCTGCAATTAAAGACCGAGTTTTTCGTACTAGCCCTCTCAACGATGTAGTAGTTTATATCTGTGGAAGACAAAAGTGGTATGGGTGTTTTTGGAAATGGCATGGTCATATTAGTGGGGGCGGAGACCAGTTTAAGTTGAAAAAATAATCAGAGAGGCCCAAAAAATTACATTTTCTTTTGGTAAAAACTGTCCACTGGCCCAACCTGTTACCCACTCAGTTTAAACGGAGAAACTTATTCAATAACTTAATCATTTACGTAACTAAAAATAAAAAAATAATAATAACTTATTTTATATTTCAAATATGAATTCATGGAGCATCTCCTACTCCAGTTTATGAGGTGTGTAAGATGCCATCAATATGTTTATTTTATATAATATTCTTCCATTATCTTCTATCTTCCCCATATGGTATTGATTTCCATTTCTTTATTGATGAACTTTAATCAATAAGAGGGAAAGTGAGAAAATATACATATAGACCAATATTAAAAAATATATATTTTTGTATTACATTGTCAAACATTATAATAAATATAAAATCAATATTGAAGTTTTGATCACTAACTTTTACCATTCATTTAAAGATTGCATTGTATAGCATCATTCATTAGAAGGAAGAGCATATATATCATATATTATCTCCTCCTTGTTAAGAAAGCTAAACGTATCTTTGGTTAAAAATGCATTTTTCTATTATTTCCTTGTATTGCCGTTTTGGTTCGATAGAAGTGCATTAATATGGATATGCATAAGTATTATTGCGTTAAAAGTAATTTACTTTTACTAATGAGGTTGTACAAAGTTGACTTTTCCCTCTTGGGATTCGAATCTGTGCCCTCAACATTGGAGCTTACAAAAAAGTAAGGCACTCCCTTTCTTTTTACAAATTATTATTGCAATTCATTACAAACTAATGTTTTTTGCTGAAATAAATTGACAGAAGAATAAGATTACAATTAAACGTCATAAATAGACTTATAGTCTATTTATATTATTCAAAGCTTGGGTATTATAAAATGAGTCTTGATATTATATGGAAGAAGTAAAATTGTAATATTAAAAAGTACTTTTCTCGGCTCCGGTTTAATTGACCGATAGCACATGTATTACATATAAAATGTTGTATTCTTAATTACAACATATACAAACCTCTTTATAAATTTTGAATGGATCGAATACAATGTCAGTAATAAAAAAGTATAATTTGTTTAATGTATTTGGAACTCGAAATAAATATTGAGATCTTTGATATATTTTTTCCAAATGAAAGCTTCAAGAGATTGAAACGGAAGGCAAAGATTTATAATCTGCTAAACCACAAGAGGTCTTCCCGCATACAGATTCTCTCATTTTCTATTAACACTTTCTTTTCAAATTAAAGCAAACTTTTTTTCTTGTTGGTTGAAAGGGAGTAAAAAAATATATATTCCCTTGATTTTCGTATTTGGGATAATCAAGGAAACCCCTAACCACAAATGTTTCGTCGTCATGAGAGAGAAGTTGTAATATTAAAAAAGGGAATCCGAGCATATTATTGGAGGGAGTAATGTTGTATGAGATATATTATATCCTCAAGATGACTATTTATAAAATATATATCTCTATGATGAAAAGGAGAGACTGGAATTATCATACTTTAAAACACAACTTTCACTTTGAAATAATAATTGAAATGGACACAAGGAGCTTCCAAACTACTTTTTTCTTATAACAATGCGTAATGTAGGCATATGTCATATTATAACAAACCAATGAATAATATTTTTCAAACTATCCATAGCACAGTCATGGCAACCATGACCGCTTGGAAGGCAGTTAATGTGAACTGCTATGCTCTCGTAAGGCCAGATGAGGACTACCACGAGCGCACTTACAGTGTTTTAAAAAGCCTAAGAAAGCTTTCTTCTACAAAATGAAGCGCAGTTGTCAACCCTTTCAATGTCAGTGGCTTTTTTATCAGTCCCTGATAGAGACGCGTACTATATCAGGTACGTGGTGTGCGGAAATGGCTCTTGTAATAATTACTCGATCCCTCTCATCAGGACATTCATTGAGTGTTTTGAACAACATTTAATATTATATCATGTAAATTTTAGGAAGTATTTGAATTATACATAATACATATATATTAAAACTAGAAAGACCATGGTATCATTTTTGATACGATTCTGGATTTCAAGTTCCATATTTTCTATAAAAAATACTATACTAGTGAAAGATTATGACTCGTAATATATCCTTAAAAGCTGAAAAGTTATATCTGCCTTGTAAGGACTGTGGTATTTTATATAGCTCCGTAATTCATGCTTTTGTTGAGTTCCAGGCTGTTCAAATTTTGATGCAATTTTGAAACTAAATGTACGAGGAAGTGATGGTAAAAATGCAGAGAAATACATCAAGGCTTCAATATTTTGGTGTTGGAGGTTGTGAGAATTCCTCATGACTGAAGGCAATTAACTATGGCCCTTCTTTCTGCCAAGGCTTTAATAGCCAAACGAATAACAACATATCATCCTCTGCAAGCTTCAGAGCTGAGGCCAATATTTCTTCTGCTGTGGTGAGTTACGCCGCTTTGGACCTCAAAATTCCTTTTGTCTTTGGTGATTCGTGGACACTAGCCAGCGATGAAATCCGATACTTCCCTTCCCGGTCCCTGTTTTATAATGACACTATAAATAAGCTTTTGAAGAAATTTAGAAACTACAAATAGACTTTTTATAATTTTCTGTGTTTTTTCGTTTATTTTTGTCATTTCAATTTTATGTGCTTTTAATTGATATATATTTGTAAGATTTTCAGCTCAGATGCTAAAAAATTTAAACTATAATATTAATAGTGTATTTTTTTACGCATTAGCATCTTATTATATACCTTATACTTTGTTTATTATATATAATCCATGAACTGTGAAATAAAGAAAATCAAAGCTGATTTTATGTTCAATTTCAAGAATGTAAAATGAATACTTTTTATTTGACCCTGGAATACTTCAAACGACCGTGGTATCTCTTTTGTATCCGCTCTCATTGTGTGTGCAGACTTGTGAAGACTGGCTAACGGTTGACCGCTGTGCTCACTCAATACGGCAGTTGCAATTACTAGTCTGTAAACGTATAGCACGCATTCTATAAGTAGACTTAACTCTCTGATGCCACTCAGTCATTTGTTTGTATGCAAGCACTAGATAAATATGTCTCGAAAGGGCCTTACAAAGGGACAAATTCGACAGATTAAACAATCAACGGATGGTGATGGCAAAAGGAGGATAGTCATGTTGGTAAAACAAAGCTGGCTGCGCGTGCATCTGCACGGCTGCTACCCAACATAATAGGGGAGTCAGGCATTGCGGTTTGGCTGGAGTTGAAATTTCCCAACAAACTAGTGGTGGGTGGAGTATATCGACCATGGGGCACCCTGGATTCGGAGAAGACTGACCTTAAACTCTTACTGGAGCAAACGAGGGCAGCCACCTTACAATGCAAAAATGTCATCATCCTAGGTGACTTCAACCTAGACCAGGCGAAGACGAACAATAGAAAAAACACCTATAATAGGAGAGGTCTGCTACAAATGCTGCAGAGAGGTATGGAGGAGTACGGTATGGAATACCAGACCACCCCCGACACCTGGTGTTCCCACGGAAGATTCGGAAAAGAGAACAGACATAGGTTTTCGACGTTAGACCATGTCTACTTATCCTCCTCTCTTCTCCCAGGAAACGTCTGTGTCCTCCCAGACACGACAACCGATCACCGCCCCGTCCTCGCTGAGGTGAATATTAAAGGGAGATCTCCCAGCCGCCCCGTCACCATAAGAAGAAGAAACTTCAAGGCCATCAAAAGACATGCCCTGGAGAATGCTCTAGAGCAGTGGAAGTGGGACGATATCTACGACATTAAAGAAGTGGACGCAGTCCTCGACTTCATTGTAGCGGGAATCACCATGTCCCTCGACAAGGTGGCCCCTGTCAAGGCCATCACCGTTAGAAAAAATACAAACTTGTATCTGAGCAAGGCAACGCTTCGACTTATCGACCAAAGAAACAGAGCTCTGGTAGAAGGGAATATAAGGTTCTCAGGAATCAGGCGGCAGCTGGAGTCAGAAAGGACAAACTCTTGTCCAACTTGAACGCCATCAAGAAGGCCAACGGCGATTCTAAGGCGTTGTGGAACCTGGCCAACAGGGCCATGGGAAAAACCAAAGCTACGCCCCTTCCTCTGTCACTTACTATCAATGGTATCGACACATGCGACGACAAAGGGGCTGCGGATGCATTAAACAGTTTTTATATTAAAAAAGTAAATGATCTTCGGGCAAGCATTGTCCTCTCCACCCCTTCTTCCGACATCTGTGTCAGAACTGACCGCAGTTGCAATTGGGCTAGTCCTCGGGGGATCGTGCTGGACTTCTCCTTTGCCAGTGCAGCCAAAATTAGGAGAGTCGTCTCCTCCATATCCAATACAGAGGCGATGGGCGTGGACGGACTGCCGGCATCTGTATTCAAACTAGGAATTGAAGTTCTGGCCTCCCCTATCTCCCACCTGATCAATTGCTCTCTTGCCAACGGCAAGGTACCCGTCATTCTCAAAACAGGCATTGTAATTCCGGTGCACAAAGGTAAAGGGAAAAACCCAAAGGACCCAGCCTCGTATCGGCCAGTTTCCCTGCTCCCCGTCCTCTCCAAGATCTTGGAGAAGGTAGTTAAGGCTGATATGGAGTACCATATGGGAAAAATTAGCGCCTTACCCAACAGCCAATTTGGCTTTCGGGCTGGCCGCTCCACTACTACAGCCATTGGAACGGCTCACAGCAAATGGATAAAGGCTGTCCAGGAAGGGAAGGTCGTAGGCATACTGGCCTTTGATCTATCCTCCGCGTTTGACACCGTCGACTGCGACCTCCTACTGGAAAAAATCAAGGACCTTGGCGTCACAAGGAGAGTGGGAGACTGGTTTGGATCCTACCTGAATGGAGGCAAGCAATGCGTCAATTGGAACGGCACCAGGAGCGACTTCGTCGACGTGAAGTATGGGGTCCGCCAAGGTTCTATCCTTGGTCCTTTACTCTTTCTCATACTCATGGCTGGCCTCCCAGTGGAGATGGGGGTGGGTGAGAACATTGTTTGCTATGCAGACGACGTCAGCGTCTGGACAGCGGGCAGAGATGTTGATGTGGTGGAGACCAATCTGAACCTCCTCGCCGCCAAATTTGTGGAGTTTGCAGCGAGAAATGGGCTCTCTTTAAACCACACAAAAACCCAGCTACTCCTGGCGGGTGGTAGGGACAGTAAAGAGAGAAGGAAGAGGGTTGAGGTAAAGGTCGGCCCCTCCACAGTCTCCCCCTCCAGTGAATTGGAGTTGCTAGGGGCAAAGTTTGACTCCACCCTTTCACTCAACTTAAATGTTGACATCATGGCGAGGGCAGCCAGGGTCAGGGCCAACATGGTTGTAAGGTTGGCGAAGCACATCCCAAGGGGTCCTTACCTCCACCAACTTGCCAAGGGCATTGTTCTTGGGAAGCTCGGCTATGCTGTCTCAGCGGTCACACCCGTACGGTTTGGAGGCAGTAACCCCACAGGACCGCTTGCAGCTGCCCAGGTAGCTCTGAATGATGTTGCCAGGACTCTCACTGGCAGTCTCAGGAGAGAGCACATACCCGTCCGGGACCTCCTGAAGTCGGCAGGGCTTCCATCCATCAACACCATGGCCGTGCGGTCGGCAGCCATGGAGGCGTGGAAGGCATTTTGGAGTAGGGACGGCGAAGAAGGAGGGAGAAACCCACTTGGCCTCATGCTCTTCGAGAAAAAAAATGGAAAGGAGACCAGATCCGACGCAGCCGGAATCGTCCCCAACCCCCTCCTCTGGCAGGCAGATACCCTGGTATGTGCTGCAAGAACTGCCTGGAATAAAAGTCCACAGTTGCGACAGGCCAGGACGTGGAGAGCTGCCAGGGATGCAGCAATAGCTCTCGCCGAGGGAGTGGCGCTATAGATTACTCCGATCTCATGGCATGATTTCCCCAAAAAATCGATGTGGTTTTTTATTTATATTTATATATTCATGTATATATATACGCTTATTAATTAGTTTGTGTTTTTATTATTTTGTTTTATTTTAATTAAATTATATTTATTATTTTAGACCAGCTACTTCGTGCTGAAATATAACGGATTACACACACACTGTAAGACAAGTCTGATAGAGAAAAATTTCATTATGAAAGTGACGATGGATATTGTCCCCTGTTGAAGAATTTTCCCACGATTTAAGTTTTTGAAAATGGAAAAATATAGATGGCTTCATTTTTGATAGCACTGGCATGTGAAGGGTAGTAACTATTCCAATAGTTACAGCGTATTTTTAAGGAATGCATCTTAATTTAAAATAACTACATTGAAATTATATTAATTAATTGATGGTCATGGTTGACTACTCAGGCTAGAATTTATCCTATGGGATTCAGAGACTCGTCCTATTTTTAAAGACTTCAGTAATTGTGATTGGTTTTTATGAGACTCAGAATAAGGACTCGAGACTCATGAATGAATATATATATATTATATATCTCGGATTCAAGGAATCAAGTATCTTTTTGGGATAATATGAGTCCATCTCTATCTATATTATATTTGATGTTTTAATAATATTCATTCAAACGTTATGAGTACTTTGAAAGGAGTGTTATTTTTTCGGCCAATGTTTTTATTTATTTGATAGCATAATTAATTTATTGTATGCAATTATATGTATGACAACATATGTTTGCAAAACGATTCATGCATTTGTTGAGTATTTACTACATGACATATTAAAATAATGTCAAAAAATTATCAAGTGCACATTTTTTGGACAAATATTTTTGATTATTTGGGAAGAATGGAAGTACAAATTATAAAATAGACTGAAGTCCAAATTAAGTCTGAATTGTTTCAATAACTCGGGAAAATATATAGCAATTGTTTTTGCCACACGGGAATCAAAGTGTATGCTGGAGTTGGGTAAAATAAAAGTATTGGATACGGCTGTGCAGACTAAATAATATCGGACTCGAGATACATAGTTGGACTCGCAAATAAATTATTATCGAACTCAACTTGTATAAACAATTTATGCCGAACTTTAGGCTCCTATTCGTACTTGTATACAATTTTATACCCGACTCGAACTTGGACCCACATAGAAAGCATATAGATTTAACATTTCTAAGGAAAAATAATTGTCTTCCTATTGGAACTAATTGCTATAGGGTACAGCTCCACATGGCTTTCGATATGATCCCCCATAGATAGTACATTTTTCATAGCCCTTGGGCTATGAAAAAACGTCATTAAAAGATTAATAACGTCAAAGTCTTAGCCTTTTGATATTAAGCCTCTCTCCCTTCTCCTTCCTTCTCAGAACCTATTCAGTGAGCACAATATGATTTAAGTCATTTATTTATGGATTCGGAAAATCTGGCATACTCACTCCGTCTTTCCGTCAAATTAGTGAGAGAAAATCAGAATTTTATTTTCCATCCAATTTTTGTCTTCCTCTGTCTTCCATTTTTAACATTCATATAGTGACGGATTGCGTCGTAAAGAGGACACGGTGGAGTTTTATTACTATAGTCTAGAGCTCAAGTTCGGTTGAGAATCAATGATGGCAAGAAGAAAGTGGAGCTGACTGTTTAGATCAAGGACCACCTGTTGTGATGTGAAATCAAACGTCTCAGGAGATACAGTCTTGGAGAGGACGCGGAGTCTCGTAGACTATGTACCCCCTCCTCATTCGAGATGAATGATCACATCGCAGACACCAGTGATCGTCCTGGTTGGAAGAATTCGGATTGCTAGGGCCCCATGGAGGAGGAAGGGCGTTCTTTTGTTCCAATGTACAATGAGAGAGTGCAGCAGTGATAGGACCCTGCAGCTGGTTAGAGAAGCCGTAGGGGATTCTAATACTATTTACGAAGCTATCTTTTCTGAGGAATCTGTCCTCTATGAACGCTCCTATTTGTCTGAGTTGAAGCAAATACAGTATTAGCATATCGACGAGGAGCCCGTTTGAGGAAGCCAAGGTCTGATCGCTGGGCGAAGCTTCACTCCAAATCTTGGTAGACGAGGGGAACTCCGTGAGGAGGAAGTTCCTTATGGCCTCGACTGAATAGCTGATCTTTGGATTTAGGACTGTATCGAGTTGGGTCGCGTCAAGCTCTTCAAGCCACTGGTTGCTACATGGCTCTCCACCGAGGAAAGTACGCTAATGCAAATTGAAGATATCATTCATAACCCTCATAAGGACCTACCAGGAGTAATCTCAGCTTGCTTCTCCCGCTACATCCCTACACTTTCGTACTTAAACTATTCCCGTATTTGCATAAAGGCTTGTGGATGAATCAGAAGTGTAAAAGATTCATCCATCGTAGCCTCTCAATCCTTAGAGATTGCGATCCTTCAAGTCACGGAGGAGGTTTTCTATCTTTCTATGGCTGTAAATAAGTTTTAAAAAAATAATTCACAGTTACATTCTGGATGCTAAATGGAGGAAATGTGATGTTGCAGAGATTAATGAGTCTCAAACAAATATTATGATTTACAATAAGGTGAGGCAACGGCACTCTTTATTTGCAGAAAAGGATAGAGCTATATGATACCTGAGTGATTCCACAGGTTATGTATAGAGCCGCATCCGTCCTGTATATTAGCAAATTAGCAATGATGGAAGAAGATTCTTGGTGCATACTTTTTACCATAGGAATATCTACCGTCTTTAAAGGCCCGAAAAAACAATCTGGAGTGAGTTTTGTCAGTAGTGTTTTATTTTACCTAAATGTTATCTATGAATCGTAAAGAATGAGTTTTTTTACACGACAATGATTGGAGAATTTTACAACTGGTTCTGTATGTGCACTCCTTTAACGAACCCAGAATTGGAAGCCTTCTCTCCCTTTTTAGCTTCGATACAAATAATTTTATGGACGACTCAGCCTTATTTCCTTTCCGATACAGCTGTGGATATAATCTATGAAAATAGGAACAAATAACCTTTTGTCAAGAAATTTGGCTATCCCCGCTGCCTTAGAGAGAATTGCCTTCAATCATAATGGTAGTACACTCCATGACCAAAATCGGTTCCTGCCTTTAATGTATATAGGTTTTTTTCCTCTGCAACGTTCATTTAATGATTAAAGTCCTTCTAAGTCTTTGTTTTTAAAATTTGAAACCCGTATTGAGGATTCATTTGCTTCAGGATCTATATCAGAGTGGGTTTTTTTAATTTGCTTGGTCTTCCTCCTCATCATGGATGCAGAGGGTTTTTCGGTCGGCGTGTGGCATGTTGATAGTGAGAAATTTACAGCTCCATTTCCGATTTTCTCTCATTAGTTAGGTTTTAAATCCATGCAATATTTGTGGATTTTTATTCAATTTCGTCATTCATGCCTTCGTTGATTGTACTGTCCTTAAGGTGATCAAGCGTTTTCTTCAATTAAATGTGTACGAAAAATATATAAATAACTCCAATCTTTTAAAAGTCTATATTTTTTAGGTGGCTACAAACGTAAAATATAATCCCCCCGCCTCCCTCTTGTATGACCCATCACTTTTAAATATAAAGTCCTTAGTCGCAAAAAAATATTACAA